>CAVLGL010000001.1:47643442-48308720 GCA_963668995.1 Parnassius mnemosyne | reverse complement strand
AAGAGTCATGGAGGGTATATTGCCATAGTTGCCACGCTTGATAAGCGGGTTGGCAACCGAAGTTTTATGTCGTTATTTTGCTGTTTTCAGAAAGATGCTGGTGCCCATCTTATGCCTCAGTTTCCCTCTGTCTCTTTTTACGAAACCCACGAGAAGATAAAGGGTAGTTGGTATTCTTGCCCGCCACTAAGGTAAGACACATCATTTAATTTTACTATGCGGATATTAACAAATTGACATCTTTAATATAATGGATTTCTGCAATGTAACGGCCGATTCTATTAATTAGATTTAAGATAGTTAAACCGTCATTGTATAGTGGCGTAAAATCGTGTAGTGACGGTTTAAAGTATCCACTTCCTCATATCGTCCTGTGGGCATTAGTAAGAGGCGAAAGAGTGAAACTGAAACAGGAGATGGGCAGCAGCATCTTTCCGAGCTTACCACGCGTGACAACTATATCAAAATCTCACTTGTGGCAAACTTGTTCAGCAGCGGACTTTTATAGGCTGTAGTAGATGGATGGAAACCACACCACCTCTCAGATGCTATGACATCTTCCTACTATTTCCACACAGAATATGACGACGACGTGGGGAATCCATCACCCTTCATTTCAATTATTTATTAATTAATAACAAAAAGGTCTAAGCACGCCTGAAAGATTTAAGTACATTCTTTACCTCGTTCACTGCCTTACTTGACCAATACGGAATGCCTCTATTACAGTTAAGAGTCTCCATCCAGTTCTCAGCACTAACCTTACGAAACACAGCTGCTATTTTACGCTGGTATTATGTGCGAGTGTGGTGCTTCCACGATCAAGCTAACACACATTTACGAGTTAATATACGAGACTGTAACTTGATTCTACCACGATTATCTACTACGATTCGCGTAAAAAATTTATAGGCTGCGCATAAATACGTTGCATTAGACAGTGGTTTTTTGTTGGAGTTTTTTTATTAACATTTACATCTATAAGACGGTCAGTTATTCTAACATTGTTGTATTACATACACCTTGAGATTTGAGACAAAATACAATGTGAAATGGTTTCTCTTATTGACATTACTTATTATGTACGTAAAATAACTTACTTCTGTGATTTCTTCTGAGTAAATGCTGCTGCAACTTTATCGTGCGGGCAGGATGGGGGATGCCAGGGAAGCTCGTACTCTTCGGACGCCGACACCCCGAGTTTCTCCGTCAGCAGTGTACCGATTCTATAACAATGCCTCATAAACATACATAATTAAGAAACGGATGTCGATAAAAATTATATCATATGCGTAATAAATACTAATAGTGAGTCAACTCCTTTGTTATACTAGGCCTGTCTCACTCCGCATGAAATGGCATGAAAACATACCTACGCCGCAAGGCCACCTACATGAGGTTAATTCCGTGAGGTTGTCACGCGCGCGCTCGAGCTGACGCTTTTATTTCTTGTTTTTGATTGTTCCTTGGAACGCTCAAACGTTTCTATCACGTATCAAAGTAATTTAAGTTCTGGCGCGCGTGCCATTTGGGACGGTTGTATTCATTATTCGTGTGTTCGTAGCGTTCCGAGCTATGGATAACCAAAGTTGCCGTAAATTAATACAATTATATACTTTAAAAGATCTGCTGTGGAATAGCAAAAGTAGTTTTTATCATAATGAAGCGCTCAGAGATTTTCATGGAATTGGTTCCATGCATCTGCATGGAACTATGAAAGCGGTAGCTGCTCGTACACGACCGACATCCATGTTGAACGGTCAAACATTGGAGCGGCTGCCGCGAGCGCCAGGAGCGTTTAGTTGATACACTTCGAACATTTGGAGCGAGTTCCGCGGAGCGCACTTGTCGGAGCGGTCATTCATAGCGCGCGCGCCAGCAGCTCGTAATCGATACGCAGCTTTAGGTTAACAAAAAGTATTTTTCTATTATAAATATTTATACACTGTTGATATTTATTTTTGAGTTTTTATTCAAGTATGGCCTCTCAAAAAGCCAAAAGGTTCTGGGTGCTCAAATAACAATAGGACTTTCATTATTTACTGTCCCTAAGGATACTGAAAGGTACGATATTTTTATTTATAAGTAGATCTAGATAATTAGATATCTAGTTACTGACGCCATTGTTACAGAGTTATTATTTGATTCAGTAATCACACAGTAAACCACAGAGTCAGTAATTCATTCTTGGGGCAATGTATACGCTATTACAACAAGGTCCCGGAAAGTGTACAGGTTCTCTCTATTACCAAGTTTAAATGTTTTATTAAGCTGAAACTGTATAAAAAGGGTTATTATAGTATAAATGAATACATGGTTGATAATAACCCCTGGGAATGAGGTGATTGCTTCCAAGCAGTTTCTAAAATAAATTTTGTAAATAGTTATCATCATAATCATTTATATTGTAAAATTTATTTTAAAAAAAAAGTCCCGCTGGGTTTCTTGCTGGTTCTTCCCAGGACAGAGGGTTTTTTTCGAACCAGTGGTAAAGTAAAAAATGACTTTCAATAAGAATTACACATGTAATGTATATTGAATAAAAAATATTCTATTCTATTCTATTCTATTAGTGACCCGACCACAGCTTCGCAGTTTTCGATTTTTTTTGCGTATAATTCCAATGACCTTAAAAGTCGTAATAAAGACGCGTAACGGGCTAAGTGATACAGTCTCGCACGCAGGCGTAAGATGCATTTTGATTTAATACGTGCGCCGCATTCAATTTTTTTTTCGATGGTTTAATCGGTAGGCTATTTTAAAGAAGGTCGTATCCGAGGCGTGCAAAGTATTATGAACATTAGCGGCGTTGTAACTAGGTTTAAACTCGCAAGTTTGCTATCAGAGGGATCCTTCTGTTCTTGTACTATTATTTATACCGCAAAACAAGGTTGTCGTCAATAAAAATATGCAAAGCTTGTCACAAAAACATTTCCTTAGATAAAAATATCGTTACATTAAATTTTATCTGTATTCCTCGTAATAATTTATCTATACCAAATTAAAGCTTTTTACTATATACATATAAAAGTATATACGGTAGTTATAACAAAAACACAATTTTTAAAATGTTTTGTCTGTCTATTTGTTCCTGCTAATCTCTGAAACGGCGGGACCGATTTTGACGGGACTTTCACTGGCAGATAGCTGAGGTTATAAAGCGGTGGCGAACCACATTTATATACATAACGTTCAATTTTCTAAAGAAATGTTTAATGGTGCTATAGACGTGCCGTAAAATAATTTTTACTTCGTAAATACCGCCGTAAGCGAACGCTGCGTAGCATAAGAGTAATATCGTGTTACTGTGTGAATACCAATAGCGTGCAACTGATTTTATGTACGTGACACTCCTAAACGGGCGTACCGGTACGAAAGCGAAGACGACCGGTACTGCCGCAGACGTCGCGGGCAAGGGGGGTACTCCCCTCTCCTTCATACCGCGCCCCATCGTTGCTCCATCTGGTCGCCAAGTTATGTTAAATATTTTCTTTAAAATAAAATTATTAACGGCCAAGTGCAAAATAGCAGCAAAACGAGGGGTTTGCTTTTCTGCTAAATGTACATGTACACGCACCTAGTTGTCCAGACTAAGGTCGACCATACAGGGGCCCATACAGCTGTTAGATTCGACGGACAACTAAGTGTGGGGCTCAAATGCCTATGGATATTTAATATATATGGACTAGGTACTTAATGCGACTTACCTGGTTTAGAAGCGGAGACTGGTCACAAGGCTCGGTCAGGCGATAGGTGTAGTGCATGTAAGTGGTGTTTGTGAGTGTGTAAAAATGTGAGGCCTGACTCAACCCCTTTAGTCGGCAGCAACCCTGACTCCGGCACCGCTCCACGGTGTGGTACTTTCTAGCGGCGTCACCAATGGACAATTTCTTTCTTCAATTCACTATGTCAGTCTATCAACTTTATTGTACATTTAACTAACTTCAAAACTCACTAAATCCCGTTACTTATAATCAAAAACGTAACACACGGCACGAATAACGAACGGGCGGATCAAATGACACTTCCGTTTCACGTGGCAACAAGATTACAACCAAGAACAAAAACGCGATCCCTTCTCTAGTCACAACTTTCAGAGTTCATTAGCACAAATCTATAATCTAATACGAACACTGTTTCTCGCGGGTCACAATCTTAGCTTTTTAACCGACACCGGAAAATATCTCCGAGTTATATCCAGTGCCACAATCAACTACTCGACACAAGGTATTATTGTCAAGCACTTCAACCGGCAATCACTATACAATTTACTTAAATAACTTGCCAACGAATTTAGGTTAATCAATCAAATTATTACTGCTTCGTCGTCGCGTGGACGCACTAGGATAACCAAACTGCGTCTATTTTTCTAGACTCAACAAAACCTCGTCGTTGCATAAATTTGCTAACAAAACCGACACTAAAAAGGGAGGTTATATCGGACGACCACGTCGTGCTAGACCGCACTGCCTTTTTTTGACTTTCGCCACGCCACGCCGTTCAACGGAGATTTCAGACTGACTCGTGGCGCGAGACGCCTCGGCCAACCGTCACGTTAATCGACACATCAGGTGACCGGGCGTGAGCGGGGGAATGCGCGCGGGGAAGGAGAGGCCCGACAGCGACCCCTGTTACCATCGGACGCTAGCGCTCGTAATGCAGTTTTAAAAATTTTGCATTTGGCGCAAACAGTACATTAGGCTAAAAGAACATCATTCTTTGCAATGTGCGAGTGTGATAGTTATTGCTTTTTATAGAATAAGGATGACAAATGAGCACACAGTCCACCTGATGTAAGTGGATGCTGTGGCCCATAGACACCTACATCTATGGACCACATCTACGTTGTCACTTCGGAGCCCTAAGATAGAATGCCCCATTACCAGTAAAAATTGTTTCCGATTCTCTAAATTACATACGTAATACAGCAGCATTAAGCGGCTATTTCACGCTGGTGTTCTGTGAGAGCGTGGTCCTTCCCCGGTCGAGCCGAAAAATATACATAAGATATACATAAATACAAGCATTAATCCGCTTACCGTATACCTTTATTTTCGAAAGGCATAAACACTTGAAATATAGCCTCTACATTCTCCGGTAAATTCGGTGATACCTCTTTACAAAACCTGTTAGAAGGCCACTCCGGATCTTTGTCGAAATCTTCGATATTCCTGCTTATTTTCAATGTCGGCGGGTACCTTAAAACATAAAAGGTCAATAAATTAAAAAGAAAATTTTAACATTTTTTTCATTATATAATTGTTTATATTTACATTGGTGCACCACTTTCGAAAGCTTTTGTATCGTCTTCAATATGACTGCTAGACTTTTTATCGTTCTTCTTTGGCACATGTTTCGTATGCACTTCCGTACGTGGCTTACCTGGATAATATTGATAGCAGTGGATTAGTTTAATCCTTATATCTGAATCTTATCACATCTTATGAATTCTGTATCGTAACGTAGCTATATTTTCAAAGAATTCAAACGATTTCATAAATCACCCCCACAGACATTTAATGAGATTTAATAGACCTCAAAATTACAAAAAAAGGATTCGTACCGAGGGTCTAAAAAATAGAACCAACAATTCAGACCAAATTCTGTGTCACTGCTGAGGATCGCTCTGGCGCGGGCGAGTGCAGGTAGCTGGCACGGAAAATATGCCACGTAGATGCATTTTCATTTACGGTAGTTACTTTAAATAAGACTAGTTTTACGGTTTTTATTTTATTAATAATCCCAGAAATTAACTGGAAGCAGATATACACCTTCTTCACGCATAACGGGAGTTGAGGGCGCTTTGCCCACCACGCGACCGGTCCGATTTTTGGTTAGTTTGTATTGTATCAAGTTACTTATCACATAATATACACTATATTTAGTCTAGTTTTGTTTATTTTTCTTGTAGTTTCTCCCCACTTTGGTTAAGCTGTGTCACAGATTATATCGTCGACAAGTCTCTCGTTAACAACGTCGTAAAGATCGGAATTGTGTCGACGAGGGTTGCGTATCTTATACTCAGAATCACCAAACGGTATTCGCTGAAGGTCATACTGGTTTACGCACCAACCTCGGCACATCCCGATAAGGAGGTGGAGGAAATGTATGACAATATATCTAGAGACATGCATTCCTCCAAATCCCACTATACGGTGTTAATGAGAGACTTCAACGCAAAACTAGGCAAAAGAGAGAACGGTGAGCTGAAAGTAGGGAAATTCGGAAAAGGGCAACGGAATCCAAGGGGCCAGCAGCTGGCCGACTTCATGGAGAAAGAGGGACTCTTTATGATGAACTCTATCTTCCAGAAGCGGTCCCACAGGAAGTGGACCTGGTCGAGTCCCGACGGTTCGACAAAAGAAGAGATTGACATCATTATGACGACTAGACGGCAACTGTTCAGTGATGTCTCAGTGATTACGAGGGTGAAAACTGGTAGCGATCACCGCATGGTTAGAGGCATACTGAACCTAAAGGTCTAATAAAGTCAACGCTCCGTCCCCCTCGTGCTCTAATCCAAAGTCCCGAAACCTTTCAGCTCGAGTTACAAAACCGTTTTCAGTGCCTAGAAGATTGTAATGCAGTGGACGATATGAATGAAAGCTCGTGGAAACTGTCCATGCGGTTGGAGCTAAGTTTTACAAGACCCGCCGCAGAATAACACAAAAACTCTCCGATCACTCTCTTAATCTCATGGTTGTTAGACGGGAAATGAAACTGCAGTCTTAAGTAGATTTAATAGCATATAGTCAACTGAACAGATAGATCTCCAAATGCATGCGGCGGGACTTCCGCAACTTCAAAACAGCTCGTATCGAAGGACTCCAAAGTATTGCCAGAGATCTGTCTGCTAGAAAGAGCTAACTGTCGAAGCTGAAGACAGAGTGTGGCAGCATCGTTTCCGGGATACCTGAGGTTTTGAGTGAGAATGAGAGGTTCTATGGGCAGCTGTACACATCATCGTTGAAGCCACATGCAAGTGTAAGTAAGGATCCAAAAGTCAATCTGAGTGAGATCAGATTAACTCTCCAGCACTTTAAAAACGGCAAGTCCCCGGGCGAGGATGCAACCACAGCGGAGCTTCTGAAAGCAGGTGGAAAACCGGCAAGTTCTTCAGAAGCTCTTTAATTTCGTCCTCCATGGTGGCATTACTCCGGAGGCGTGAAGCAGAAGTAAGATGGGCTTGTTCTTCAAAAAAGGCGACAACGCTCTCTTGAAGAACTATAGACTGATTTCCCTTCTCAGCCGCATCTATGTGCTGTTTTCGAGAGTCATAATGAATTGTCTCGCACGCAAACTCGACGACTTCCAGCCTCCCAAACAAGCAGGTTTCCGAAAAGGCTTTATCACCATAGACCACATACATACCCTTCGACAAATTGTACAGAAGACCGAAGAGTACAATCTGCCACTTTGTCTTGCGTATGTGAACTATGAGAAAACCTTTGATTCCGTCGAAAATTGGGCGGTGCTACAGTCCCTTCAGCGGTGCCAAGTTGACTGTCAGTATATCGAAGTGCTGAAGTGTTTGTACAGTAGGGTTACGATGACTATCAGATTACGTAACCTATCCAACTGCAGAGAGGTGTATGACAGGGTAGCATAATATACCCGACACTCTTCACCGCTGCATTGGAAAACGTTTTTAAGCTACTGGACTGGAAAAGATACGGTAATAACGTCAATGGCGAGTACATAGTCCTCATGGCAAAATCGCTGATGGACCTAAGCACTATGCTCAATGACCTCAATAGTGTCTTCCAACGGAGATGTCTTAAGATGGACATTGACAAAACAAAAATCATGTTTAACGTCCATGTCACACCTATGCCGGTAAATGTTGGGAGCACTAAGCTCAAAGTTGTTGACGAATATGTTTACCTGGGACAAATAGTCCAACTAGGTAAGTCTAACTTTGACCGAGAGGTCAATCGACGGCTTGAACTCGGCTGGGCAGCGTTCGGGAGCTTACGATACATCTTCTCGTCAGACATACCTCAGAACCTCAAAACTAGATTGTAGAGACGTGGTCCTTCACTGCTGGCTGTATGAGGAATGTCAAAGTCGCTCAGTGAGCTATAGAGAGGGCTATGCTCGTTTCTCTGCGTGATAGACTTAAAAACGAGGATTACCGAAGTAGAACCAGAGTAACCGACATAACCCAAAGAATTAGTATGCTGAAGTGGCAATGGGCCGGCCATATAGCTCGAAGAACCGACAACCGATGGGGAAGAAAGGTTCTCGAGTGGCAGCCTCGTACCGGCAGGCGAAGTGTAGGACGTCCCCCTACTAGATGGAGTATGCAGGAAGTCAATGCATGCAGGTGGCTCGAGAACGTGCTTTGTGGCGTTCCCTCGGAGAGGCCTATGTTCAGCAGTGGACTTGTGTAGGGCTGTAATGATGATGATGATGATGATGATATATTTAAAACGTGCGACACCCCCACTGATACTAAACTTGTGCTCCCAGAAGTACACTAGTCGGTAGGTATATAACGCGAGACCTTGAGCGTGTGACGAAGCCCTGACAGAGGGACTGAAGTGATTGACGACCCGATGAAATTAACCCGGAGTACCTTCATTTTTAGTTATTAATTTTATAATTATAACTTTTTAATTACATATAATATATATAATGAGGAGTGGAATCATCTGCAGGCGTCTATCTTTCCGTCCGAATACAATCAAGTCAATTTCGAGGCAAGAGGGAATAGGCTTTTGTTAGGCTAACAGTGCGATTTAAGGTGGGATTGTGGTCAAGCACTGGCTTATAATAAGTAAAAGAAAATCTCTCAAGTCGTGTATGTAAATGTTTCTTTTATCTACACTAATACTTCAATTCAATTCAATGAAAGTTACTTACTTTTTCAGATTTTATCGCGTTTATTTTAAATATTTTAATTCCCGACGTTTCGCGCGCTTTACAGAGCACATGGTCACGAGAGGGATTGAGGTGTTTGACGTCCTGTTGTTATAGTAAAATTAATTTTTTATAATATTACTTTTTAAGTTTTGGTCCAATTTACGCAGATTTAAAATAATGTATAAAATCCGTAAAATTAATTTTATTCATGAATGTTAGCAAAGCCCTATTATTGAGTAATAAATTAAGAAACTGTTAAAAGGGGTGGGGGGGGGGGGATACTCACTCTTTTGTATATCAGGTAGTGGCGATGGTACAGTACGTTCCTTCAAAGCTTTTTCTTCGGCCGCTTTTAACATTTCCCACTGAACTGTAATATCTGAAGCTAGGTTGGTGTGCTTCTCGATATGGCGCACCAAACGTTGGAGACTGTATGCCGAGTCGACTGCATGTAGACTTGTCTTATCCGACCATAAGTCGGCGTACATGGATCCATCGAGAAAGTAATTAATCAAGGAATACTTATCGCTTTTAAGCTTAAAACTTATTATATCTAGCCCAGTCAACGCGGTCATTTTCTGGCAATTCTTCACATTGTCTCTGTAATCTGTAACGTTACTTTTATATACTTTTATATAATATGTTAGCCCAAGGCTGCTGTGGATACGAATGAAAGTGTACTTAAAGAAGTTGTTTGTGCTTCGGGTGTGCGCCCCAGATATGTGTAAGCCCACTTATATCCAAGAGCAGTTTTGGGACATGCTAAGGTTGGTGTTGACGAAATGTAAGGAAAATGAAAATATTATTATGTTAGGAGATTTTAATGGAAGGATTTGGGTGAAGAGGTCTGGTTATGAAAGGATATTAGGAGCGTTTGGCGATGAAAGAATAAATGAGAATGGTGAAGACCTCCTCACCATATGTGTGGAAAAGAATCATTTTGTGGCGAACACTTTCTTTCGCCATAAGAGGATTCACATGTATATATGGGAAAGAGGGGATGATAGAAGCATGATAGATTTCATAATTGTGGATGGAAGAATGAGGAGCGCAGTGGTAGCTAGAAGGGTTTACCGGGGGTCCAACGTAGGGACGGATTATTACTTGGTCTTATGCCGAATTAATGGTCTATTCAAGCGTTGGCGGCATCGGACATCTGTGTCTACCACTGCGTTACAGCGTATAAGAATAGAGAGGTTACAAGATGAAGGTGTGATAGAGAAGTATAAATGCAGACTGAGGGAAAATATAAGTGTGTTGAATGAATTTTGTATGAATGATTTAGACTTGAAGAATGTATGGAATAATGTTAAGAAAGTTTTGGTGGATACAGCCACCGAAGTATGTGGTGTAAGTAAGAGAACGAATGAAAGGAAAAGTAATACGTTGTAGTGAAAGTGAAGGTGAAGCGATTGCGGAGAAATTTTTGGCCAAAAACTAAAAAGTTTTTTGTGCGTTCATGGACTTGGAAAAGGCTTATGACAGAGTGGACAGGAACGTGTTATGGCAAACACTGACCTCATTTGGGTTGAGCGCTGGTCTGATACAGGCATTAAAGTCTTTTTATAGGGACTCTAGTGCTTGTGTCAGGATCAACGGGGCCTACTCGGACTGGTTTGGCATTCAAAAAGGTGTCAGACAGGGTTGTGTAGCTTCTCCGTGGCTGTTTAACCTATTTATGGACAGTTGTTTGCAAACTTTGAAAGTTGAAGAATGTGGGTTGAGAATGGGTGAGTTAACTGTCAAATACCTTTTGTACGCCGATGATCAAGTCATATTTGCATCGTCGGCGGCTGAGTTGCAAATGATGGTTAATTTAATGAACTGGTCATTAAAAGAAAGGGGTATGAAAGTGAACGCAAGTAAGACAAAAGTGATGGTTTTTGAAAGAGAAGAAAGTAAAACGTTATGTGAAATAAGAATAGAAGGGGAGTTGATGGAGCAAGTGGATGAGTTTGTATATTTGGGATGTTTATTTAGCAGGGATGGTAGATATGACAAGGATATAGAACGACGAGTGAACGCAGGAAATAGAGTTAATGGGGCTCTACACGCTATTATGAAGAGTCAGAATGTGTCAAAGAGGGCACGTATGGCAATTCATAATGGTGTGTTAATCCCTACTTTAATGTATAGTAGTGAAAGTTGGGTATGGCAGAAGAAGCATGAGAGTAGAATAAAGGCTGTAGAAATGCGGTCATTACGGAGTATGCTAGGGCTGAATTTGAATGACAGGGTGAGTAATAGTGTGATAAGAGAAAAGTGTGGTTTGCAAGATGACTTAGTGACTAGGATTAAAAAAGGGATGCTTCGGTGGTTTGGTCACGTAGAAAGAATGAACGAGGAAAGAGTGACAGCAGTGAAGCAAATTTATGTTTCAGAAGTGAACGGCATAGTCGGGAAGGTACGCCCTAGACGAAGACTTATCGACCAAATCGGCGATACATTGAAAATGCGCCAGATTAGGAGTACCCTTAACCGACGAGCGTGTATGCGTAAATATATGGATGTAAAGGAGGCGAGAGAAGTGTGTCAGGATCGCGCCAAATGGAAGTCCGTAGTCTCTGCCTACCCCTCTGGGTGACAGGCGTGAGTGTTTGTATTGTATATTGTATTTTGTAAATAAGTACAGTTTGTATTTAAAGCTACAGCTTATATACGTCCCCCTGCTGGGCACATGCCTCCTCTCATTTCTAAGAGGGTTATGGAGCAATAAGACTTTACATGTCTGAAATATTTCTATGAAAAAAAAATTATTTGTTTTATAAACACTGATTTTTTGGTACTTGTAGTTTTAGAAACTATAGTTTAATGCCAAAATATACATTTTTAATTTTCTATGTTGAAAAATTACGCTTAAATTGTGTTACTTTCAGTCATTTTTTCAGCCCTCTGGGATCTAATAACAAAAAAGAAAATAAAAAACAACCTTACCATAGTCCTCTTCATGTTTTATTACTTTTAAAAGTAAACTCTGTGAATTGTGCATTTGAGCTTCCTTTTGGGTATACACTGAGAGCTCATCGCGTAATTTGTTTAATGCACTGTAAACAACAAAAATTCTTATTTATTTTTATAGGATAAGAGTGACAAACTTGAGTGGATGTTGTGGCCTATAGACATTTACATCTATCCTCATTTAAGAATCAAAACGTAGATGCCTTGTCCCCCTGAGGACTAAGATGGAATGTCTCGTTTCCAATTAACAAGGTCGCCAGTTTTCTATACCTACTCACCATACTAAACATAGCAGCATAAAGCTGCTTTTTCACACTGGTATTCTGTGAGAGCCACCCATTCCTGCTACAATCATAATATAGCTGCAGCATGGCTCTATCACGTAAAATTTATTTATATTTAACAAAAAACGTATATTATCATGATCGTCATTTTTTTATACACAAACGAGCACACAGTCCACCTGATGATAAGTGGTTGCTGTGGCCCATAGACATCTACATCTATCCTCCATTACAAATCAAAATGCAGATGCGTTGTCACCCGTGAGAACTACGATGGAATGCCACGTTTCCAGTAAAAAAGGTCTCTGGTTCTCTACACTCACCATACGAAACACAGCAGCGTTAAGCTGCTATTTTATGCTGGTATTCTGTGAGAGCGTGGTCCTTTCCCAGTCGAGCCGACCAATTCGTGCTACAACTATACTACTAATATAGCTGCAGCATGGCTCTACTATGTAATCATCAGGTTCGGTTGTCATATTTAAATATGTTCTTTAATTTTTTGGCTTTCTGTAAATATCTGCAATCTGGCCAAATCCATATGACCTATTAAATTATTTAAAGCGTGCAGTTTTCTAAACCGCAAGGAAGTAGCATTGGTGGTCTGGCGATTTTAACTGACTTCACAAAGCTTTTTCTAGTAGTAGGACTCCAATTCTGCTCAGGAGTTTATAATAATAATAATTTATTTGATACAGAAACACAGATCCATTACAAAATTAAAATTAAATTTTTTACACTATACCTTAAATTTTAATTATAATTATTGGTTAATCAGTGATATTATTCCATTTTATTATTAAGATTTTAATAAATTTGACCACCTACTAAAAATTTCACTACATGCATAAATATTAGAAATAATTTCGATGAGATTATTCTGCTATTATTATTATTCTTATAATGGTAGATGCCACTCTCATACTCATTTGACCTGTAATCCCTGCTGTGCTGATTTAACATCTGCTCGTCATTGTATGAAGAAACTTATATTTTTGAGAAGTGTAGTGTAATCGTGATGCAACCATTATGTAGTGTATGCTATATTATGGTTGTATGGAAGGATCTCGCTCTCACAGAATATCAAAGTAGAATAACAGCTTAATGATGCTGTTTTGTATGGTGAGCGTTGAGAACCGGATATAATTTTTACTGGAGACGAAACATTATATCTTAGTCCAAAAAGATGACAACACATTTTCATTTTCATTCTTCATCGAGAATAGATGTAAATGTCTATGGGCCATAGCATCCACTTACCATTAGATGGACTGTGTGCTTGTTTGTCACCCTTATTCGCGCGACAGACACTTTCACAAAAAAAGGTACAGTTCACTCTATTTTTTACTTTAATTTATGCTACATAAAATAACTTACACTTTTACGACTAGTAACTTCTTCCATACATTTGCAAGGCACACGGCCCCATGTTTATGCTTAACAGCGACATCAAAATTAGGGTTTAACTTCAGACAGTGATCTAAATGCTTATTGGAATTATTGAAATCACACAACACCGCATATGCGTTCGCAAGTTGGAAGTGGCTTAAATAAAAATTTGGATTATGGTCAACGGCTGCATTCAAAACTATTACAGCATCTTCCGCCATTTTACTGAGATGAAATATTATTCCCATGTTTAGTAGAGCTATATCCTTGTACTCTCTGAAATAAAAATACATTTATTTTTTAGAGTCCGCTGAAAACTTAAGGAAAAAAGTATAATATTAAAATATCAAAGCTATAGAATCTGTCAAAGAGATAATCATCCCTCAATAGATTAATTTATAATAATAATAATAAATAAAGAAATGTCGCGTATTTCCAATCACAATGGTACATAAAATAAAAACAAAACAAAAGCTTAGTTTATTGTGTTATTTCTATGATATAATTATTGTAACACTTCACCTAACATTTCAAATACGTTATCATACATAATATGAAAATTTTTTGTTGATGTGATTTTAAGAAATTCAATTGTCATACCGACAGGACTGCCGTATTTGAGTAAATCAGAAAAGTGGAAGAGCTATAGTGTATAATATGTTTAAAAAGAATTACTTTCAATACTGCCTTTTGTGCCCTTTCAACTTGCAGAATATAATTCATAAACTTTCCTTTCCATGACATTATATATTACAAGTAATACTTGTTGAAAATCATTTAAGTATGGTTTACCACTGATTTAGCAAAATAATCTTTCATGGAAGGACCCTGGAAGAAACCCAAATTTTACATTGGTGGGGCTCATCACCAGCAGTGAACTGTAAGAGCTTATGACGGCGAATCCTTAATTTATTTCAACTTTACACAGCAAACTAATTTGATAAGTGCAGTATAAGATTCATTAGTATTACTGCTGCTTAAACTGTAATAAAAATTAATTATATTTTTCAACCCATTAACCTTGGTGCATAATGTATAGCTCGACGACTGCACTCCATTGCCTTAGGTGCATTACCTCTCACCCGCCAATACAGAGAAGCCATATTGTAGTGAAGCCAAGATGAGCTATTTTTCCGGAGGACGCCTGACAACCAATGGCCAAACTGATCCACAGTCATAATTGGCGATACTTTATCAGGGAGATACAACTCAGGAGTAATTGTCAGATTTTCTCTGCGAATCATACCCTGAAAGCAATAACGGATTTTATAACATATGAATATTAAAAATTCACTACTGTATAAACTTAACATTTGAAAACCCAAATGAAAAAAATATACCTAAAATTTAAAAAATAACAAAGTAGTTGAGCATTATCAAGTGAGCAATATTTCTTTATTTATTTATTGTATTGGTAACTTTAAACTAATACTAACAATTTTTAAGGGCTATATATACGAAAGTTGAATCGCTATTTCACTATTTAAGCATTAAACCAAATGAAATTAAAAGTTAAAAATGTGTTTCAAGCATTTATTATATTAAAAAGCCCATTATATTTTACATTAACTTTACCTATTTATACTTTATTATCTAGGTATTTCTGAAGATTAATGCCATATGGAATTTGGCTAGAGGCAAACATTTATTATATGATTAAACAATTATTTATGACCTGTATTATAGTTAAGAGACTGTAAGATACAGACCATTCAAAAAATACATTAACTTCGAATATACATTAACTTCGGCTTGTCAATAGGTTTTCCTAAATCTGATAGCTTAGTTTAATATAGTTGCTGCCGTGTAGTTGCGGCGATAGAGATCACGCATTTCGTCCCATGTGTCACTTAACAGGCAACTATGGAAAACGGCAGAAAGGTCTAATGATTTCCAACATATGGCAGTATAACTATCTTGTTTACTTCTGACGTTCAATACCCGGACCCGTAATGGGAACCAGCATCAAAGATGTGAGACATCTGGTATTTCGATCGCCAATGCGTCTACCAAACAATCATAACAAGTCCTATTTTTATACAAATGAGAGAGACCATGTCTATGACAAATGAAGAAGGAGAAAGTATACACTTCTTTTTAATTTGGCTTTTTCTAATCCACTGCCTACTCAAGAATGCATCAACCGGCATCATAACTTGTATGATTTGCGTATACTCATTGTATAATGAGTAGACAGGTTGACGATGTGCAGCTGATTTCCTATAATTAATGATACTACTACCCTACACCAATCTATATATGGGATTTGAGTTTGGCTCTTTTAAACGGATATATCCTCATTTGTCGGTCACTGGTAGTGTAGTGTGGAGGTACACAGAAACATAAAGGTAGTTTTTATATAAAAATAGCATCCACGCAGCCTACTAAGCATAACAACTATGGCCAACAATCCTAGTATAATTGAATAATAATAGAAGCATTCTATAGCGGAGGCCTACGTTCGGCAGTGGACTTTAGACAGGCTGAAATAAATGGATGAGATGTTTTGTGTTTGATAATGATCACGATAAAAAATCATAATGCTGATAAGTACGCAAAGCTGTTGGTCCTGCGGCTGACCTCTGGTCGTATCGGATTACCGTCCTATCGGACTATGAGAGTGAAGGAATAGAGACTGTATCTGTGCTTACACTCGGGCACTATAATCCTGGCCTGTGCAGATGGCTAGTCTCCGTTGAGGCTGGCCATTGTGACTGAAATTCAGTCTGGAGGACATCATCGTCAGTATCTACTTAAAAACAACAACTCAGGACTAATCATTTTTATGGACATGAACTACACAGGATTCAACAAATCACCACTGAGCTATGCAGTTCTGATAATAATTATTTAACATAACTGTGTTTTTGAAGGTTACATATAGAAACTTACCTCTAAATGTTCAAATGCAGACATACTATAAATTAAAGAAGATATTTTTTTGCAGTCTGGAACATCTGTATCCTGTCGATATAGTGGATTACCAAGTTGATAATCTTGTTCTGGTATATTTCTAGAACTTCCATCTTCCGAAAAAGCAACATACCAATCTAATTGTTTTAATTGTCCAGCTTTGAGACAATTGTCATCAGAGAGCATTTGAGAACTTATATGTGTGTTTTCATCAATATCAGACCATAATTGATCTATCAGCGTTTGTCTTTTGGATAAATCATGATAAATATCTATAACATCATTCCAGTAAGTCTCTTGATTTAAAAATGCTAACAAATCGTACGGTCTTGCTAATTCAAATGGAGATTCAACCTATAATCATTTAGTAATAAAAATTATAAATTTAAGAAAAATATTAAGGGTAATTAATAACATTTTAAACAAAGTAAGAAGTTATAGTACATAACATACCCTTGGTTGAATTAAGCCGCTCTCGGTTACCATCCAATGAGTATTACCGTTTATAACATCAATGGAGCATGTAATGAAAATACTTATAAGTATAATGTAATTCATTTTTGCGTCTTATTTAATGATCTTATTATCAAAAAGCATACTATTTAATACAGTATCTCGTTATATCTTTAAAAAATCACAAATACAAAACAATACCCAGCTTCCGAGTCTGACAGTGACACTGACAGCTGACAGATAATGAAAATGACTAGGCATGGACCGATATGTCAAAACGTAACGAAATGAAATATCATATCATATCGATAAACCTAAGTACATAACCGTTATCACATATCCAACAAAAACCAACTATCCAACGTACGAAACAAACTGTAACGATATGCCCAAAACGCAAACTTTAACACAGCCCAAAACAAACCGATGTCCTTTGATATTCGTTGTTTCTCGTTCTTGCGACGGTATCATAAATACATATGAAAGAGATGAAGCGAATATGGATTTCGTTGCGATGTTCTGGTAGTTATCATAAAACGGTGAACGTAGTGAAATATAATTATAAGAATCTTAACAATAAGGTCGAATTTTAAATGGTTAAAATTGCCTAATTTTTAAGTTTGTATAGTTGTGAGAGTTATCAGATTTAAATGATCTTTAGGACATTAGACACAATACTTACATTTGTTTGATTACATTATATTTGATTTGGGTAACTTTTGTTTATGTTTTAGATGGAAAGTTTAGAATTTGATTTTTTTTTCAAAACGTAACAATTATTCACTTGACTTTGGTGACGTGTGCCGTTTAGTATGAAATTATCTGTAAAATTATTAATTTTTGACGTTGCGTTTGTGCATTTATTTTTAATATTTGTATGCATTTTGCACATGAGTTTTAAAACTTTCATGCTAGTCCTAAGCCTAGTTAAGTATATGAAGGTAAATCGGCAATGCATTTTGCACATGAGTTTTAAAACTTTCATGCTAGTCCTAAGCCTAGTTAAGTATGTGAAGGTAAATCGGCAACTTAAATAATCATTAATAAATAAACTACCTAAAATAATTTTCTATATCTATATATATATATATATATATACGGTGTCATGAACGGCAATTTTCATGACACCGTCACGCTATACAATTCTTCTTTTATAATAAGGAAGATACAACAAAATCTAGTCTCGGCAAACAATTAATAGCAATTCAAATAAAAATTCATCATCATCATTACAGTCTTTCATAAGTCCACTGCTGAACATAGGCCTCCCCCAAGGAATGCCACAAAGCACGGTCCTGAGCCACCTGCATCCATCGACTTCCTGCATATCTTACCAGGTCGTCACTCCATCTATTGGGGGGTCGCCCTACACTTCGCCTACCGGTAGAAGGCTGCCACTCGAGAACCTTTCTTCACCATCGGTTGTCGGCTATATGGCCGACCCACTGCCACTTCAGCTAACTAATCCGTTGGGCTATGTCGGTTACTCTAGTTCTACTACGGATATCCTCATTTCTAAGTTTATCATTCAGAGACACCCCGAACATAGCCCTCTCCATAGCTCGCTGAGCGACGTTGAGCTTCCTCACACGGCCAGCAGTGAAGGACCACGTCTCAGATCCGTAAGTCATCACTGGCAACACGCACTGGTTGTACAATTTCGTTTTCAAGTTTTGAGTTATGTCTAACGAGAAGATGTGCCGTAGTTTCCCGAACGCTGCCCAGCCGAGTTGAATCCGTCGATTGACCTCTCGATCGAAGTTGGACTTACCTAGTCAGACTATTTGTCCCAGGTAAACATACTCGTCAACAACTTCGAGCATAGTGCTCCCAACAACTACCGGCATAGTTGTGACATGGACGTAAAATATGATTTTTGTTTTGTCCATGTTCATCTTGAGACCTATCCGTTAGGAGACACTATTGAGGTCATTGAGCATAGTGCTCAGGTCCTCCAGCGATTCTGCCATAAGGACTATATCCTCGGCAAATCGAAGGTGAGTGATGTACTCGCCATTGATGTTAATACCGTATCCTTTCCAGTCCAGTAGCTTGAAAACGTCTTCCTATGCAGCGGTGAAGAGTTTCGGAGATATAACGTCACCCTGTCTTACATCTCTCTGCAGTTAGATAGGTTTCTTACTCTGATTCTGTACTCGGATAGCCATCGTAGCTCTACTGTACAAACACTTCAGCACTTCGATATACCGAGAGTCAACTTGGCACCGCTGAAGGGACTGCAGCACCGCCCAAATTTCGACGGAATGAAAGGATTTCTCATAGTCCACATACGCAAGGCAAAGTGGCAGATTATACTCCTCTGTCTTCTATACAATCTGCCTCAGGGTATGTATGTGGTCCATGGTACTAAAGCCTTTTCGGAAACCGGCTTGTTCAGGAGACTGGAAGTCGTCAAGTCTGCGTGCGAGACGTTTCGTAATGACTCTCGAAAACAGCACGTAGACGCGGCTAGAAGGGAAATTGGTCTGTAGTTCTTCAAGAGAGCGTTGTTGCCTTTCTTGAAGGACAAGACCACCGCACTTCTGTTCCACGCCTCCGAAGTAGTGCCACCATGGAGGACGGAATTAAAGAGCTTCTGAAGGACTTCAAGTACCGGTTTTCCACCCACTTTCAAAAGCTCCGCTGTAATTCCATCCTCGCCCGGGGACTTGTCGTTTTTAAGGTGCTGGAGAGCCACTCTAATCTCGCTCAGACTGACGTCCGGGATATCTTCGGAATAGTGTCGGATAAGACTCTCTCTTGGATCGTTACTCACATTTGCGTGTGGCTCCAATGATGACGTGGACAGCTGATCACTGATACACTCGATCTTCAGCCTTGACAGTTGGCTCTTTCTGGCAGACAGATGTCTGGCAAAAACTTTGAAGCCTTGGTTCCGCTCGATCGCTTTTTCAATATAAGCAGAATTGAAGTTGCGTAAGTCCCGCCGCATGTATTTGGAGATCTGTCTGTTCAGTTGCCTGTATGCTGTCAAATCTGTTGAAGAATGTAGCTTCATTTCCCGTCTAACAGCCATGAGATTGAGAATGTCATCGGGGAAGTTTTTGTGTTCTTCTGCGGCGGGTCTTGCAGAACTTAGCTCCGACTGCATGGACAGTTTCTACGAGCTTGTCATTCATATCGTCCACTTCATTGCAGTCTTCTAGGCACTGAAAACGGTTTTGTAACTCGAGCTGAAAGGTTTCGGGACTTTGGAACAGAGCACGAGGGGGACGGAGCGTTGACTGCATTAGACGAGACCTTTCCAACTTAACGTTGAGGTTCAGTGTGCCTCTAACCATTCGGTGATCGCTACCAGTTTTCACCCTCGCGATCAAGGAGACATCACTGAACAGTTGTCGTCTGGTCGTCATAATGAAGTCAATCTCATTTTTTGTTGAACCGTCGGGGCTCGACCAGGTCCACTTCCTGTAGGGCCGCTTCTGGAAGAAAGAGTTCATCATAAAGAGTCCCTCTTTCTCCATGAAGTCGCGAAGCTGCTGACCCCTTGGGTTCCGTTGCCCTATTCCAAATTTCCCTACTTTCAGCTCACCGTTCTCTTTTGTGCCTAGTTTTGCATTGAAGTCTCCCATTAACACCGTATATTGGGTTTTGGAGGAATGCATGGCTCTAGAGATATCCTCATACATTTCTTCCACCTCCTGATCGGGGTGTGCTGAGGTTGGTGCGTAAACCTGTATGACCTTCAGCGAATACCGTTTGGTGATTCCGAGTATAAGGTACGCAACCCTCGTCCACACACTCTCAATCTTTACAACGTTGTTAACGAGAGACTTGTGGACGATAGATCCGACACCTCCTTGGGACAGATGGTTGCCCTCCCGGTGATAGAGCAAGTTGCCGGATTCGAGGATTACCGTGTCCTCCCGCTCTCTTTGGACCTCGGATAATCCTATAATATACCAGCGTAACTTGTCTTTCTCTTCTTCCAGCTCCACGATCTTCTCGTCAGTCCTCAGGGTTCGTGCGTTTATGTTGCCAGGTCGAGTCGTCTTAGGTGGCAACCGAACCTCCACCGGAGATTCTTAGCACCCCCTGCCCTGCCGTTACCATGGTGGCCACCGTAGCCAGGATGCTCTAATCTTTGCCATAGTTGCCACGCTTGGCGAGCGGATCGGCAACCGCAGTTTTTTTTATCATCTCCTCCCTGTTTCCCTTTGTCGCCTTTTACGACACAATATATATATATATGAATTTACTTCTTATAAATACAGCTTAATTATAGACTTTGAAATCAAACTCTGATCCTACGTCTCACTTTAAAAAATATGTGTATAAATATTTTAGAAATAAATAGGGATAGAAAAAACGTAATTTTAGACATATAGGTATAATACTATATTACTGAATAACAATATATATTAATGTACATGTCTAAATATTACAACTAAGATTACTACTGATATCGATATTTGATAACGGTTTTTCAATAACGATATGAAAACTAAATATCAGTTATGTAACCGTTGCAGCTAAAAACTGAAAACGATCATGCTTAGAAATGACAGCTTGTTGTTGTTTTTATTATTCGCTCGAGAGAGCAGGCAAAGAAACTATGCCATACAGCCTTGTCTTTTGTAATTATCCTTCATAGTTCACTACTTCACAATATGTTGATGCGTCACATTGTGCAGTTCTTGGGAGATTTTGACGGCAACTTGATCCAGCAGACAGCTGACAGTTGGCGATGGTATCTAAAGGCGCCTATGCAAACAAACAGCTTATCTTGAGAATCCATCACCATCAGAGCACTTGTTTCACTGTTTTCACTAATAGTTCACATGCGTAGACACTTAATACACAAAATCGCACTACTTTTACATATCAAAGTCCACTTCAAACCATTATTTAAACAATAATACAGGAGCAGCAAACCGCCGCCGGTCAATTTCCCGCCAAAAAACAAATGACAGCTTGAATTTGATAGACAGCTGACAACTTCTTAACGATTCGGCAAAGGAGGCAAGCGGAGATCTTCGAATATACAGCCACTTCTGATTTGTATTCTGGTCACCAAACTCTTCATTACATTACGAAGTTCTTGGGAGATTTTGACGAAACATTTGGTGATGATATTTCATACTCAAATCATGCAACACGCCGGAGATGAAGTTTCCGCCGAAACTCGCTCCTGGCTTGTGGTTTGTGGGTTAGAAATACAGATTGCAAACTGCCAGATGACTGTATTAGTAAATCAATCTGATACCGATTAATAAAATTCTCATATTTGCCACAGTTGCCATTGTTAACTGACCAGTTAGCAACGGAAGTTTTTTTTTTTATTATTTTTTATTTATCAGGAATATAATGCAGCCCAACTCCTGTGTCTTTTGACCCTGTTACACCATCCACGGGATAATATGGTGTAATGGATTCTCTTACGCTGCCTCTACACTGCGGAAAATCGACTATATAAAATGGTAAATTTTAAATTAAACGCAGTAAAATTCGTAAAATTAGTTTCATTTAATGTAGGTATAGTCAGTATAGTATTCGCGTAAAAATAAGAAATCATTGTGCAATCAAGGAAATATTATGAATAGTGCATAATGCATTCGTATTACATTAATTTGATTGTAATTATAATATTTTACAATGATTTAAAATGTTTGCAGGTAACAAAGTTTTTTGCACTTTTTTATATTCTTATTTTCTGTTACATATCTGTTACATTTTGGTTCGTGAAGCACTGACGCTCCACAAGATGAACATGAAACACCTATCCTTCCTCCCTCCCCCCTCGCGTTCACCATGGGTGCTGTAAAGCGCAATCTAATGTTGGCTCTAGAAATAATTACGTTAAAGATTTATTTTTAATTTAAAACATTTTTTAGAATAAACAGGTTCATTTTACAGAATAGTAGTTAGTATGAAACAAAATGTATATTAGTTGTGGTGATATTTCCTGTTCAGTAAATTTTAAGATTGTAACATAAGTTTTTCGTTACAGATTAAATAATTCTTCTAAATAATACTTCGTGCCAACCCGCCTGTCATACGTGGCAACTATGGCAAGATCCCGTCTATGATGCAATCTATATCGGAAGCCTTTTTTTATAGGATAAGGGTGACAAACGAGCACACAGTCCACCTGATGGTAAGTGGTTGCTGTGGCCCATAGACATCTACATCTCTCTTCGAATAAGAATCAAAATGCAGATGCGTTTGTCACCCATGAGGACTAAGATGGAATGCCTGCCTCCTTTCCAGTAAAAAAGGTCTCCGGTTCTCTACACTCACCATACGAAGCACAGCAGCGTTAAGCTGCAATTTTACGCTGGTATTCTGTGAGAGCGTGGTCCTTCCCCGGTCGAGCCGACCCATTCGTGCTACAACTATACTACTAATATAGCTGCGGCATGACTCTATCACGTATCTGTGTACAGCAGTGAACTTTTTCAAATGGATGAACAGCTTCGTGAACGGTTAACCCTAATTTGGTTTTTAAAAGTATTATGATTTATAGAGAAATGAATAATTAATCTAAATTTCCACAAAAAGAAAGGTTAATGAACCAAAAACTACTGACACATTTTCCACTGTACCACGTTAAGAGTTTGTGGGACCCAAATCTACGAAAACGTATGATTCTACTAATTCTGGCCTCGTTACCCGCAAATTAAGTTTCTCGTTTGCAAGTTATTGTCCCAAGATATTATATGTTAATGATGAATAGTAAATATATAAATACTAGAATATAAGACAGTATTAATTAAAGGTAAGAAAATTTATTAATATAGTTTGGGCTAAGTAACTGTGGTTTGGCTGGCCCTACCAAGCCTCCATTGCGCAGGTGCAAATAACCCCATTCACTCCGCGTCATGGGTCTTCTAAAAGGGATATACTACTCTCTAATGAGAAATCATCCACATGATTTTTATTGAATTATTAACGTTAAATGTTCGTGTTAAAACGACGTGGAATTATTAGAAAATTAACTTAAAATGTTATTTAAAACTCAGTTCTTGTTTTCACTGAAATATGTATAATTTACCGTAACTATGTCAAGACGTCAATAATTTAAGTATGCTCAATATCGTTGTTGAACTATAGAAAAGAGATATAACCAAATAACATGTGAAAATTTTAATTAAAAGCATACATGAAGCAAAAAATGGTAAATGACGCACAAATAGATTTGCCTCCAAATTCCAATATCGACGAACGTACAGACGAGACCATAAATGTGAATCGAACAATTAAAATCTTGGAATATAAGGTGAGAAATTTTATATTATTATGTGTATTATATTTTCTGTATTATTATAACTTATAGTAGATTAAGTATATAAAATAATATTTTTTAGGGATTGCTTTGGACATGTGCCCTGAGAGAAATATGTTTAACTGCCCTGTGGCTTCCATTAGGTGCATTAGTGTTTTGTTACGTGACTGCATCTATATTTCAAGCAGATGATATTCATGAAACACATTGTAAAGTAAGTTAAAAGTTACCGTTAATATATTTCTTATCAAATCTCAAAAATAAATTATTCTTATAATGAATATTACAGGTTTATAACGTAGTTCCCTCTATAAGCGCGATTACCGGAATTAGTCCACAAAGATACATTTGGAGGATATGCATCGCTTATCACTTAGGACCAAGACTTTTGATAGGGTCGCTATATTACAACTACCATAAACAGCGTACTTCACATATCACGGAAGAGAAGGTATTATTTGCCACGTTCTTAATTTTGGTACTTTAACAAATACACTTTTTACTACCAACAACCTTACCTCGTAGTTTTGTTGCCACGGATTTTAGCTTCATTCTTTTTTAGAACTACTAGAAATATTTTCTCACAATAACATGATTACATATTGACATTGATATACTGGTGCAAGCAAAATCTTCTTTCGACCTCCTCGTCTATATACAACCCTTTTATTTTTATTTTCTGTTGCTATACGCAAGTTATAAGGCATTGCATTTTTTTCATTTCTTTTTTTTTCAAGTTAACAACGGCTGCCCACACTGACGTAGCCATTTGCCCTGGTCTACAAACATATTCCCCAGGTCTGATTGTTTTCTCATTTTCATCAGTCCGCAAACAATACACTGCTGAATTTGGCCTCCTCCACAGTCCTGCCTGATTTGTCGGCATTCTTTTACATCTGGCATTACCTTAAGTTGGAGCTTGTGGCCCTACAAGCTCTTACGGGTGTAATTTTCCACTAGTCGTCACATGCGACATCCTTAGAAAAGATGGAGCAAAGAGTTTTCATAAAACATTACGACAAAGTAAGTATTTATTTACTTATGTGACATTACCACGCGGCTGCTTGTTTGACCATATGTAATTTATGTAAATAAAATATCTCCACGACATACTACTTAAAATTTTTTTTAAAGGGGTAACGTTTATTAAGTAAATGAAAATGATGCCCAAAGTCCAATAGCCGTGGTAGCTCAGGGTCTGCTCTTGCTGTCAGCAAAACCTGCATGCCAGAGAAACAAAAAAAATAATTCAAAGACATGCGAAGTCCGACAACAAGCATTAGGGCAGCGCGGCAGACATATCCTTGCCCTAAAACCTAAAACTTAGAAATAAGAGGAAACATGTGCGTGATATACGTCTGTAACTTCAAAAGCCAAAAGGTATTCTTCTCGTCTTGTAAAATACTACCCATAGTAATTGAAAACTTTTAAGAGTTTTTTAGAAATATTATTATTAGGGAACACATTAAAAGAAAAAAATCCGATCTAGGCATTAAACTGCGGACGTGATGACCACAAATGTGAGCAGAAGTACGAATTTTCGGAATTTTATAAAACATGGCGTAGACCGCGAACCGTTCGGGATAGAATTTTTTTTTAGGGAACCAAGGCCACCTCCCCCCGCCCGAACACGTACGTACCAGATTATCCACCATTACTGGGACAGCCTGTATAAGGAAACGAGATGAAATAATATTTATCTCCTTCACACTTTTTCTTATCTTGCCATGAAAGAAATATTATTTTATTTTAAATGACGCTACATTTTAATAGACGCTAGTAATTCATATATTTGTATTTGTTAGTCAATAATATAATACGTTTATCAATAATAATATACTACGAAAGGAACTTCGTTCCAATCGAGTATTCCACGACACTCATGCATTTTTTTTAAATAGGAAAATGCCTACGCATACCCGCCTCGCAGGAGCGAGGGCGGATTATGTCGGACTCGCACCGACTAAAACCCAATGGTATTCCACCATCGCCACATATTGGTAGGGCCACGGGAACGCTTTCGCAAACATCCGCCGCCTCACCGGCACCGGTCTCTCCATGGCAGTCCCTCCTCGGGAGAGCACTACTCCTCCCTCTTCTCCTTCACAGGTAAGGCGCACCAGAACACTAAGCGCGCCTTCCTTCGCGGCCTGTAAATGCACCTGCACAACGGATCCACTCGAATTCGATATGTGGAGGCCTTAGGGGCCAAGATATTCAAGCACTCGTAAGCATCAGCCTTCCTGATCCCAGCGGCGAACGTACAAAATGAGATCCCGCGACTCAAATTCGACTACGAAGGGAAAGTGGAGAAGACACCTCTCCCGCCATAGTCTAGCAACGCGCTTCCGGAGTGGGCTAGGCAAATCCACTCGGAGCAACCGCCTCTCGGGCCGGCCCTACACCTAGAGCCAACCAAGTAGTTTCCTCTTCGTTCACCTTGGGTGACCAAGCCACGACTACTAAGCCGCCACCCCCCCCCCCCCCCCCACCCCCTCCGCCATGACAAGGAGGGAACCTATTCGAAGGGGAAAAACTCATCACCCTACCACGTTATGAGAAAATAGTTTTATATTCAGCCATGATGCAAGTAAAACATAAATAAGTACTGCACACTTATCTTGTAATTTTTAATAAGGACACCGTAAGAAGCTTTCGATGCGAATGAAATAACTGACACAACAGATTGTTATGAGCATTACCTAAAAATCATTATAATACGATATTTGAAATGACACACAAGTACATATTTACATGTGTACATATTTATCCATTCTCATTTTTTTTTCTATGATTTGAATTCTAACTTTTGCAATCACAACTCAATAGAACTTCGTCTAATGCGACTCATTCAATTTCCAACTGATACATAACATCCAACTGATACAAAATATAACCTATTTTTTTGCAACTCCCAAATCAAATATTGAATTTGATATTCTCATCATAACACGCTACCGAGTTCACACACTCGTATACCTATATATAAAATATTTATTATGTATATTTTAAAATAAAAGTTATGGTAGAGTATACCTGTATATAAATGTAATTTTCGTTTACAGGCCCAAGTTTTAGCAGCTAAATTAGGAGAGGCCTGTTACTGGCTAAATTTATTAGAACTATTTGCTCTAACAGGAGTGACATACGTTTCAAATAGAGAAAATTATTGTAAGTACCATTTTAATTAAGGTAGTCGTAAGTCAGTAGTTAAAAACTAGAAATACTAAATTTTCCTGCCAAGTAGTATTTCTGGGTCTTGAGTAATTCTGGTTATTGTCAACATTTTTGCGACGTACAGTACATTGAATAGACTTTAGGACATTACTTTGTACATGGTAGAGTCACGCTGTACGTGGTAGAGCCATGTTGTACGTGATAGAGCCATGCTGCAGCTATATTAGTAGTAAAGTTGTAGCACGAATGGGTCGGCTCGACCGGGGAAGGACCACGCTCTCACAGAATACCAGCGTAAAATGGCAGCTTGACACTGCTGTGTTTCGCGTATCGTGTGAGTGAGGTGAGTGTAGAGAATCGGAGACCCTTTTTACTGGAAAAGAGGCATTCCATCTTAGTCCTCACGGGTGACGACGCATCTGCATTTTGATTCTTTATTGAGGATAATTGTAGATGTCTATGGGTCACAGCAACCATTTACCATCAGGTGGACTGTGTGCTCGTTGGTCACCCTATCCTATAAAAAAAACACTTTAGGATCTATGTGTAATGTGAGCTCCCGTAATACTGACATTTCATCTAAGCTTATCTCTACGAAAGATTGGAAAATTGGAAACAAACTAAAGCACAAAAAGCTACAAAAAGCTTAAAGTAACATTTTTTTTTTCAGTTATTCACGAAAAAATATTTATACTGTTTATGGTTGCTGCACTCCTCCATATGTTGTGTCGGGCTCGAGTTGGGTGCATCTCTAGCGATACTGTAGAGCCAGTCAGAACCAATAAACTTGTTTGGATATTATTCTACATTGCTATTGCAGCTACCACTGGACTCGTTATATTCTTCCTGAGACATCGGTTGTTATGTCGTCCCCTCGGTAAGATAATTTATTTCAAAATTGTATCTTATTAAAACTCAGCATAAGGTAAGCTCACCTGGCACCACTGAAAATATTAATCGCAATTTTAAGTACTTACGGATTCAATGGTGAAGAAAACTACCATGAGGAAACCTGTATATCACAGGAATTAAAATAAATATTTCTATATAACTATGAAATCCGCAAACACGCATAGAAGCAACGTGAAGTAATTTTCATCATCATCAACATCACAGCCTATCAAAAGTTCAAAAGTCCGCTGTTTAACAAGGGGCTCTCCCATAGATTGCCTCATAGAGGGAATTTGCTATAGCTGTTAAGCTTGGCGGGCGGGTTGGTAATCAGTAACGTAGAAAACAGTAACCGTAATTTTTTATTATTTTCATATCATTCTATCGCCTCTTACGACACCCACGGGATGGTTATTCATACCTACTCCTAATATCCCTACAAAAATGTGAGGACTTTTTTTAAATATATTACATTTACGTTCTATAGATAGCTTTATCAATCTAGTTGTTGAACTAAATAAATTGGTTGTAAACACGGTGTTTTGCGACATTTATTCTGTAGATATTTATTTTCCCCATTAAACAACTCTTATCACAATTCCAAAATAGTTTTCTCTGCTTTCCTGTAAGTTGGCTGGCATGATGCAACTATGTCTAAATAATTAAATAAAACTACATTCGGTTGGAAAGGCTTACCTGGATTATTTTATTCATTCTTATTCATATATTCTTTCATAATTTTATTATGAAACCTTACATAATGTTTAGGAACAAAAGGAGGGCTTGATACTTAAAAAATCTTTATCAGTAAACCTCAGGGCAGTGATAAACAGGAAAAGTCAAGAAAAGTTCTGATTTTTTCTGTCTTACTTAGTAAAAATTAATATTTAAAAGCCGAAGAAAGGATTGGCTAATTAAAACATCAGAAGGCCAAACAACTGACTCCATCGTAAGTGACGTGGCATGGATTATTGCCATTCGAAATTCAGGAATCGCTAGAGTCAAAAATGCCTCACTTGCAGCGCACCGCTTGACTGATGGATGATTATTGACCGACGGAGCCCTGGCGAAATAATGATATCGGAAAATATATCCAAAAACGCTATATTCAAATTTCGAATATGTGAAAACCAGCAGCATCATCAAATTTAAGATATTGGCTCTGCGGCCACAAGCCTGCCTGCTCTGTAAATCGTCTAAGAAATATGTGCCATTTGGAACATTTTTGATAAGGTCTAAATCGCTAATGATAATTAAGACGACGGTCATATGCAAGGTCACCGTGACCGCTGCTTCTCCCAATTGGACTATTAAAATTACTCAGTAACAACTATTGAACGTTCATTTTAAGTCTCTTCTTGGCTTACAATAAATCATCTCAAAACTTTTAATAGTGAATAAGCTTTTTAGAACTTTTTTGTTTACCGGCGCAAATAATACTATATTTTTCTTACTACATTTGCGTACCCACGCGACCTCGATATCGACTGGACCACGTGATTGTCTTGGTCGACTACTGATTGGTAAAGTTGAAATATATGATGAGTTTATTATGAAAGATGAGGAATAACGTAAATTATTTGCTTTTGAAAGATGACGGTATAAGCACATAGTTTCCGCTAGACGTAAAATAACCAGACTGGCGACGAAACGCCTGACACTGCCATTATTACGGCTCCGCTACACTATGCTTCTCGCGCTGCTCACCGCTTCTCTTCGCACTGCCGCGATGCTGCCCCCTCTGCCCACACCCTGTTCTAGTCGCGCAATTGATCGCGACGCTCCGCACTACTTCATTATATTAAACTGTGGCAGCATGCGCGCTGTATGCATATTTAGTAAGTATAGCTAATTATATCAATGTCACATCGTCGTCCTCGCCAACGGAGATGGTAGATGATATATATTCATCGCAATAGAACGACGCCTCCATAACGAGCGCGCGATTCGTAATTATCGTATTCGTCCAAAAAAGCGACAAAACATAGAGCGATGGGCATGGCCCGTGGCGATGTCATGCGAGGAGCATGACGTGCGGCATGACGAGTATTATTGCCACACTACGTCTCTGCCTCCTTTCCTCGCTACTTCCCAAGCCACTCGACGAGTTTGTGGCAGGGGGGTATGTACATCGTGAGAGTTCCATGTGTAGCAGTACCCTATTACGGCTGATGATGATGATAAAATTATCTTTTTTTTTATAAATAATAATTTACCATTATTTATATTTCAGCATTTACCTGGTTTTCTGTATGCGAATACATACTTGCGACAACAAACATGGCGTTCCATGCAATCGTGGTGCGAGATTTACCTCTACATCAGATTCAAGTTGTGTGCCCAACGCATCACAAGACAAACTAAACTTGTACGTAGTATCTACGAAACAACAATTGTTATTACATTTCTATCGTACACCTTAATTGTCATTTGTTAATACCTACCTGGAAGTTGATACCCATAAGTGTACACTGTGTATGAAACTTGTTTTTTTTTTTATAATTACGTTAAAATAATGTTTTAATTCAATCGATGACTCAATAAAAATAAGTTTTGAAATATTTGACAAAATATGTAACAGTCGCACAAACATTTAAATTGTATTAATTTTAAATGATAACGGTGGTTCAAAATTTGAAATGATTATTAAATTGTAAGTATTTATTGTGATAAAACTTTTTTGTAAATATATTAACTTCCCGTTTAATTTCGGTAGTAAATACTGTTGTTAATTAGTTTATTAAATATGGTTGCAATTTTCTTATATTATATAATGAGTAGTTACCTGAAACTTATCTTGTCAGTGATACAGTATTATAATAGATATAAATATAAAAAATATAAAAAAAATCTTGTCAATGATAAGTACAGTCTCTTGTAATAGATTTATGATAGTTGATAAGTTAAGTGAATACTGCCTTAATAAAATCATAACTTGTGGTTTCATACTGCAAGTAACAATAAAAATAGAATGCATTTTATAACTAACTTAACGTACCTACGTTAAGTATGATAAAATTTGAACAGTGATAAGTAATATCGATAAATATGAAAAGAAATACCGGAAAAGGACCAAAATTTTGATATTTCATTAAAACGTTATGGGATATCAATTTTTCTCAAATATAGTACGTGAGGGTAATATGGTCATCCGGTTAATATGGTCACTTTCTTATAACTCAAAAACTACAGCCTTATTTGCATAGATGACTTTGTGATACGATAGCTAACATTAGTCATTCAAATAATGAATGGTCAAAAGGGTGCCGCTTTATCGACCCCATTTTGACAGTTGATATTAAGTATAAGTAAATATTTTAGTCGATTTTAGTATTGGTAGTGTAGTTAGTTTTTTTTTTTAATTTGATTTTTCGAAGTGTTCCTAATTATTGCAAAGGCTTGTTTGCTATTTTTTTCTTAATATATTAGTTATACTATACGGCATCGTGTATTTGTCTCTGTCCTCCATCTGGGTTTGGTTTTATAGGGCGGCAAAACTTAAAGTGACCATGATATTACCCTCACCTCACCTACCTTATTTATTATCTTTATTTAAGCTCGCCTAAAGATAAACTTCTCAAAACTACGATTGAGACATGTAAGAAATACAAACCAGTTAAGAATCACCGTAATATTTCTACCTTTTCGATTACTGATACCTTTTCGATTACTGATTATATATCAACTTATTACCTGACAGTCGTAACATAACGAATAACAGGGTCACGTAACAAAATTCTGAAAGAAAATATTAACTAGAACAACCAATTACTTTTAATTAGGATTTACATCTAGGTAAGTAATAAGCTATATTATGCAAAGAAGAAAATATAGCCAGACCTTATTTTTTCGATCAGTGAAAATTTAAAAGTTATACGGCGTACCTATTAGCTTTAACGTTTGATTACGTTAAACGTTTTTCTTATTTTTTCTATATTAACCTAATTCTATATATGATATACTATGAAAGTTATTTCTTACTATTTTTTTTTTTAATTTAATGGCAGTTAAGTACTTCAAAGCTGTTATTTTATACCGGCTGTGTCCGCGATTTCATATGCGCAAACATATACCTACCTATTATCTACCAATTCTACGTTGACTTCTATTTACCTAGTTACGAGTATCAGTTGTAATTCATTATAGTAATAGAAATCCAGAAAATTGGACAATGTTTACGCATTTCCATAGTTGCTAAAATGCGACTGAAATACTTACAGTACCGTAAAAAACAGTGCCCGTGTGAAAATCAGCTTAGTAGGTACTAACTTATTCTAATAATCTACTCCGGCCACATTCATCGTTAACATTACAGATGAAAATTAATGGAAAAACTAACTGACAGACAATAACGACTGTCTCTCTTCTTCGTCTATTTTTAATAAAGATCAATTATATTACATTATACTCAATTTTAACAATATTAAGTACATTATTTTCACGTAGGATATTCTATCATTTGGTCAGCGCACGCTAATAAAGCAGCTGTGCAACAGCTTTTTCTTCCGACTTATGCGCGCATGTAGTCGACCGCGCGCGCAACACTCTCTAAAATTAGCACATCTTTTTTATTTGTCAACCAATATAGTGAATCGAACACTAAAAGTTAGCTTAAGCTTATCTCAATATATCACCCAAAACAGCATCCACATTGGTTGAGCCATAGTGGCGATTAGCGTGCGCAAAAGCAAATGACTATTGCAGAAGATTGACATATACAGCCAACTTCAAACAAAGAACGCTAAAGATGCGTTCTTTGTTTGAATTTGGGTGTATACCCTGAGGAATGCCTACAGACTGTAATTACATATACCGTCTCCCTCTACACTTTAGACCGGAACACTACAGCGTAGGCACTGCTATCTGACGGCAGAATTAAGTAAGTAAGTAAGAGGGTGGTACTTACCCAGACTGATTCCTGGGCAGAAAAGGAATCACCTAGAATTTTATTATATGATGTATAGATAATGTAATTCTATTCTCCATGACACTTTGACAATGTAAAAGATTCTTAGTGTAATAATAGCCTATTCTCTGCAAATGTGTAAGCTTCAAAGTGTTATGAGTGTGTGTTTGTTTAAAGCAATAAAAATATTACCTACTACTTACCTAAATCAAGTCATAACTTTATTTTATTGTCATGAGTTTACTCCTAACCACTGTCCTTCAAGTTAGATGGTAGATAGCGCAGAGATAACGCAAGGACTCTCATTTTAAACACCGGTTTATCTAGTCTTGCCTATTCGAGGTAGTTATTCCGGCGATGAAAGGTTCATCAGATTTTTTTGCGTCTCCATACATAACACTTTCTTGTGGGGGTATTTTACTATTTTCATAAAGATGATTATCATAAACCGCCTCTAAGCAACTTCTTCCAAATCTCCACCTCATCAATACTCACTGACATAAGGGAAAAATATACCCTAGATATTTTTAAAACATTACGTCAAATGCTCAATCATACTAGTTGTATTTATTATTTTAGGTAAAGTATATTTGAAAGAAAAATAAAAAGCAATAAATTTACTTAATTTGCCGTCATGATGATTTAGTCATATCGTCATCGAGTTCGATAGTCTTGATATAGCAGAATAAAGGCTATGCTATTAAGATTGATATGCCTACTTGAAAAATCAAGCAAAAAGGGAGAAAATTAAAAATTATTTTAAAATTTATATTACTAATGTGTTATTAGAAATATTAGACATTTAAAATTTGTTGTCTAATTTTAATAATGCAAACTTCAGGCATAATTATTTTAGTATTTACAATTTTCCATAATGCGTAGTGATTACGTTTTATATTTCATATTTATATATAATCTTAATAATACTCCGGTATTATTAAATGTGTCTATAACCTTATTATAATTTCATTTGTAACGCAAATTTAAAGGTAAAGTTTTCGTGAAAGCCCCAAGGCTACAATTTTAATCCCTTCATAAAAATAACTAACGAGTACACCATGGACGTATAAAAATTACCTTTTTTTATACCGTAACGACACCTATGCCAAACATAAAAAACAGGGGTGATATAAGACCGTAGTAACTACATATTAGTTAATCTGTGATATAACTGCCAGTATTTAAAGGAGAAAGGAGTTACTAAACCATGATGATTTTCTTTGTCCCAGTTATCAGACACTTTTTTTTTTTAATGTTGTTTGTAAACTAATAGTGTAATTAGTACTCTTCTAATATCTTCGTAACTCTAGGCTCTCGGGCAAAGATCAACGAGACTTTTAAATTCATTACTGGTTTCTATTAAGTTATCTATCCATTGAAGTGGATGTAATATTAAGTATTTCGCTACGCTACAGTATTTTTTATTTATTTTAATATACAGCCTATATGTAGCCTTTTTATTGATTTTGTTTTGCGCAAAAATGATACTAGGTACCTATTAGTATCAATAATGTCATTTTAATTATTAGTTTAATATACCTAAGCCTTAAAATAATTTTTGCATGTATTAGTACATAAATAATGTTTTATTGAAAATAAAAATCTGCTTAATCTTAACATGTTTGTTTTATTTAAGTTGAGAGAGTTTTATAGAATCGAGGTGACAAACGAGCACACAGTCCACCTGATGGTAAGTGGATGCTATGTCCCATAGACAATGCCGATGCGTTGTCACCCTTGAGGGCTAAGAATACCTGGTTTCCTGTAATAAGGATCTCCGGTTCTCTACACTCACCATACGAATCATAGCAGAATTAATCTGCTATTTTACGCTGGTATTCTGCGAGACCGTGGTCCTTCCCCGGTCGAGCCGACCCATTCGTGCCACAACCATAATATAGCTGCGTGGCTCTACCACAAATAAACACAAGTGGTAAAATTAAAGATTTTGTACAACTGACTTTAATATACAATTATTAAGGTAACTCAAAAACTACTGATCACACCATAGAAATAATTCTATGGGTCAGAGCTTGATCAAATTTATATGGGTCACACCAGAACACTTTACGTAGTTAATTAAAAAAAGAATCAATCATCAAAATCTGTTCACCTAGAGAAAAGTTATGAGGTAACACACATATTTTTTTTAAATACAGGTGAATTGAGGACCTCCTTCTATTTGAAGTCAGTTAAAAACTGAAGGATATGTCTGTACTGTTAAAATAACTGGTTTCTATTAAGCATAGGGAAATATTTGCATACTATTAAGACATAAATAACGATTTTTAAAACTTTTGTCTGTTTGTCTGTCTGTCCGAGTTAATCTTCGGAATGACTGAAACGATTGTAATAAAATTTAACGAACATATGAAGAGCAATGCCATGAGTGAACTAGGCTATTTTTTTTTAATAAGAAAAACTTAAAAAAACAAAAAACGAAAAGTTGATAAAAGAAATGATTTCTATCTTAAATGTAAACAACGAACCCAGGAAAGCCAGGAAGACTTACTAGTTTTAAATATAAGAAATTTAATATTAATAAAATTAAACGAGTTATACAAGAAGGCCCTAAATAATTAATTTATATTGTAACTTCAAACCTACAATAATTTAGCTAATTCTTATCTTTGTTTAGTGCAAATAGCAAGCCCTGTGGCAAGCTATCCTAACTAGTGCTTGTAGATTGTAGGTACCTATTAGTCCTAGCCTTACTGTAGTCACTATGTTGTTATGTACTAAGCACAAATCAATAAAGAAGTATAATGGTCTGAGGTACCTCGTAAGTACATTATTCTTCAATGAATATTGACTACAGTACCACAGAGCTTAGCTACCTAGTCAGTTGATAGCTGTGGCTAAAACGTAGCAGTTATATTATCTTTGCTAACAGCTTAAATTCTAGTATAAGTACTTCATATTAGTTTGTTCTTAAATTATTCTATGCTAAACGGTATTAGGAAATAGTATTGGCTATCGTTAGAGAGCATAATACATATATTCCTTGGGTTTAATTAATACTAAAATATAGAATCTAGCCAAATGTGGTCGATTTAAAGTCCTTTATTCTTAAAATGAAAAAAAAAACGTAGTGATTATAATTAATACTAAACAGGAACTATTTTTAATGACATTAATTTTGTATTTTAGAACATAATCAATATTAAAGCATTCATTATAAGTTACTGAATTGATCGCAAGCAATGAAGTCTATAGTAATAAAATATATTATTGCGCCCTCTAGAGGCAACTTCATTCATTTGTGCATTATCTCTAGATGGCGCTATGTATCTTCCTAGTTTGAAAATAGTTAGTCTTTCTATCCTTGTCTTTACAAAGATGGCGGCGATGGAGCTACGCAGGTATAAAATTTACATGTGTGGGTATAGTATACATGCACAAAATTTCACGTTTGACCACTCTGGGCACACACACAGCTGTGCTGAGACGGGTTGGCGCGGGGCAAGGGGAGTAACGTCCGTGAAGTTGTGTCAGCATATGCGCAAACGAGGTGCGCATTCGTCGCGTGCGTTGTCGGGATTCTTTGTGCCATTCTTCGCATACCAATAAGAGTATATTCTTAAAATTTACTCTTAAATTCACATTTAATCAAAATTCGGCCTTTCACCACATCTTCGAGCTTCGTAATAGGTGAGTAAAAATTAATTTTACTGTGATTTTCATACAGTTAACTCGAGATTTTGGTGATTTTTATTCGGGAATGTCAACAATGCGATCGCAATCCTGCAATATTTTACATAGTTGTCGCGTTTGCTTCGCTTCGACTTCCGGTCGTTCGGGTGTCGGCATTTCGCGATGTAAACATTATCTAGTTTTGGGAATGGGACATTTGGGAAAGGTGCTAGGGCATGAAGTGTGCTCAAGGTGTATTTGTGTTGTTAAATTCGCTTGAGTGTGCCTACTGGGATGGCGCAATTTTCGAAAGACGCGGTTTGGTATGGTTCGCCCGCGTTATACTTCAGTCGCGTTTGTGGCTGTTTGCGATTTGACGTATTCCGCGCGCGGTGATGACATTTGTCAACATATTTTATGAAATGTCAAACGTATTACATGCATTGCGCGAGTGAATGGTAAACAAATTGACAGTGAAATTGATATAAATGCAGTGAAATTCCTAACTGGTGACATGGACTGTTATTACTCGAAATATTATTCGAGGCGTGAGTACTTATTATTGAAAATAAACAAAATTCTTCGAATAACGTATAGAATTCCAAACATTTTGTTTACATTGTCAACGTTTTTAAAAGAACGTTTCTTTTTTTAATTTTGATTTAATTTTATTTTATTTTATTAAAAATTTGGACTATCTTTATTAATATTACAAATTAGATCACATCTTTACTAAAAGGTATTTAAGAAAATAAGTACTTTTAAAGTAATAAAACATTAAAAAAATCTTTTTAATTACCTACACTATAATTATATATTATTGTAATTCGCATACCACTGCTGAACATTTACGGTGTAAGAAAATCCCGCGGGTGCCGTGAGAGGTTACATAGGAAAACATCAGGAAATTGGCAGCAGTGTCTTCCTAGTTACGACTAAAAATAAAAAAAACTGCGGTTGCCAACCCGCTTGCCAAGCGTGGCAACTATGGCAAATATCCCCCCCTATGAGTCAATCCATTGGGGAGGCCTATGTTCAGCAGTGGACTTTAATAGGCTGTAACGGTAACGGTAACGGTACTGCTAAACAAGCCTCCCGCAAGAAAACACAAATAATTACTTGGTAGTAAATAATCAATAATTATTAAATATATTAATTACATGTTTTCTTTTGCCTGAATATGATATTTTAAATATGTTATTATAGTCTGACATAGTAGGTAATAGGACATTTGTATCCTGAGTTTTCATAGTTCGAGAAAACAAAACTGAACATAATAATATGTAATATAGAATAGATCATATAATGTTCTAAGTCAAGTCAGTAAAACGGTACAATTAGTTCTACGACTTAATTAGATTTAAAAAGCAAATGAATTGCGCGCTTATATGTATTCATTATATTATGGTATTGTAAAATAACTCATTTTACGATATTTATGAGCTGGTTCCATTGAATAAGTTTAGATTTTCAATTTCAATAAATTTACTTTAAAAGTTGCCATAAAGTTGGTTGTATTAAGAAAAATAATCTACGCCATGTTGAAGATACCTAATAATAACAAAGAGATAAGATTGTTCATGACAAAGCTTAGAAAATTATCCGTTGTCTTTGGGGCATTTTGTAGACCGGTACAAAGTTCAAACCACAAATCCTACACTAAACTTGGGTCTGTCACCCCGATACTGCATAAAGACCGCTTATTTTACATAAAAGTATAAAATGTAGAAAATAAAAGATATCGTGATTCAAATGGGCAGGTAGCCCATCACAACCTTTTAAACATTATTATGTTCAAAGTCTATATCAACTTGCATAACAGTCGTGGCAATGCAAAACGGTTTTAGGAGGACACTTGCTGAATTGCACATTTGCTTTAATTCGTGTAAAACCTCACCGCTTGATGGTGTTAGTTGACAGGTCACAATCTCTGTTCTTAGTGGACTCAAGTACAATATAACGCGTATGACAGCTTCTGATGTTGATACCTAAGGACCGTTTTGAATTTTATGCTATTCGTATATTTATGTACAATTTATGATAGAAATGTAGTTCCGCAATCTAAGTTTAGTTTAAGTATGTGAAAATTAAAGGTAAGGAAATGGGAAAAAAATAAGGCTTAAATTCGTCTAATTAAGCCTCATATGATTCTGGTAAAGTAATATAGGTATCTTAAAAGGCTTAACTGTAATCGGAATGTAATTAAAAAAAATTGTGTGTCTTTTTAAATTAATTATGCAGTTATGTGAGGGACATATACTGCACACATGTGGACTCACCTGCAGGGATGTACCCTGATAACTAACCGCAAAGGCTCGGGCGATGTACGATTGGCAGTAGGTCCGAAGTGGCTAAAAAATCTTATAGTTTGCTGATGGTTAGTAGATTAACCAGCACGAGGTTGCGCTTTACGTTCACTAACCCGCTTGTGCAGCGTAATAAGTATGGCAAATATTGTCAGAGTACGCCAGGGGCGCATAAAAAGGACTTAATGTTTAATGTATTTTTTTTAAGGGCAGGGTGACAAACGAGCACACAGTCCACCTGATGGTAAGTGGTTGATGTGACCCATAGACATCTACATCTATCCTCAATAAAGACTCAAGATGCAGATGCGTTGTCACCCGCGAGGACTAAGATGGAATGTCTCTATTCCAGTAAAATGGGTCTCCGGTTCTCTACACTCACCATACGAAACACAGCAGTGGTTGCTATTTTACGTTGCTATTCTGTGAGAGCGTGGTCCTTCCCCGGTCGAGCCGACCTATTCGTGCTACAACTATACTACTAATACAGCATGGCTCTACCACGTCTAAAAACCAATGTATGTAGTAGATAGATTAAAAGACTAAAGGAAACTAGTTTATTGATATAATAAGTGTAGTTTTTTTATGTCTTCAAGCAATACTCGTGATTGACAAGAAACTTCTTTAACCGTTAATGCTAAATAACGCAACTTTTCGCGCAAATTCATCGGGAAGTCCGTAGCACGATTTGGCACGGCGTCCATCTCGATTCCTAGATCTCCATTAACGCGAAGTGGCGAGTCACCGATCTGGAGAGATCGTGGAGCTACTTATGTATTTGTCGGTCTCCCGTACGGTTGCCAAGAGTTATTTTGGTCGATACGAGTTGATGTTTTTATTGCGGGCCGCGACGCCGACGCCGGTGCCTCGAGCGCGACAAGCAATAAGACGTGTTACGGTGTTAACCAACACGCTGGTCCTATAGAAACACGTAACGGACTATCTAATACAATTTATCGCACGTTTCTTCTTAGGGTAATTGAATCGGGTGAAGTTTGCGACTTAACAGCTTGTCACGCTTTTGTAAATAGGCCATTTTTAAGCGCCAAGATGATGAGATAATTCGAATAAGTAAAAGGAATTTAAGCAATTATAAGAAGAGCTAAAAACTGAATACTCATATTTGAATCATTTTTATCAGCATTGCCGCCTATGACAGTTCCACTGTTGAATAAAAGCCTGCTGTGAAAATTGGCACAATGTATATTTCTAAGTCTGCATCTACCTCTCACTGCACGTTAATACGTGCGATACAATACGCAATGTCTTGTATCGTTATGTTAGTTCATATTAATATACGAACTAACATAACAATACAAGACAACAGATGAAATTAATTTCCTCTTTAGAAAAATTCTTACATAATTACACTAATATAAACGAACTTGTGGAAATGATTCTGAAAACCATTCGCGGAATATTATTAAGAAATTGCAACATATCGAGAGTATATATATATCGAGAAGTAACAAAAAATCTCAATACTGGCTTTGAGCCAATTGATGTATTAGATCATCTTGCATCTAGATTATAGATATTATACTTACAAAAAAAAAAACTAATGTATACAGCTCATATCAGTATCCACTTGAGTTACCTACAATGTTTTCACAATGATAAACTGCTCCAAACACTCAAATTAAAAAAGATAACGTAAGCTTTTAAGAAAGCTACATAACGATAATTACGTTATAACACGTTAAGAGCAAAACTTGTTTGTCTGAGTTGCTCCACAACACTAATCATATAAAGTCATAATTTCTATCAAATATGTGGCATTACAGACATCCAACATAATATAAGTACCTTCAAACAAACAAACTCGTCTACGTCTCTAGAAAACCAGAAATCGGTCAGTAAATGTAGCTTTGTGAACTTTTATTATGCTGTCAAATGAGCGGCAATTGAAGCAATACGCACTCTATCATCATCGATACCGGAGTTAGTCGTTCTTTTAAGGCTTGCGGTAAGAACCTGCACTATAATGCAACAAATAGTGAAATTCCTCCAAATATATTTTGTGATAGATTCATAACAAACTGTACTTAGTTTTTCATTATACCTTAACAACTTTGTTATAAATATGTTCATGTTAAATTTAGGATAATGATCAAAGACCATTTCTTTTAAAAGTTTTTCGAATAAAATACAGCCTAGATAGGTCATACGTGCTATTGCTCTCTAACTGTTTGTGAAGTTACATATAATCGGTTCAGCCATTCCGAAGATTAGCACGGGCAGACAGACAGACACATATTTAAAAAATTTATATCTTAATAGCATGTAAATAACCCCTTACACATAAAAATAAAGCCTGTTATTTCTATATTACAGACAAACACTTCAATTATATTTATAGGGTTAAACAATAAAAACAATTAGGTGTGATACAATTATGTACCTTTGTTAGTATGGGCACAGTTTAAAGAGAGTAGCTTTAAACTGTGTTATCGGGGAGGATGTTAAACAGGTAGTAGATATATATATTACTACGATAAGGATATGTCGCCCAGCGACCACCGTGCACGGCCACTACCTGCTCCTATTGACCTGCAGAGGCTCCACTCCCTTTAATCCCCAAACAAACTCCCCGACCACGAATCAGCGCCGTTACACCCTGTCACGTATTACGCATACCTCAACAATAGCTAGGTGTTTCGGTATTTCCTTACAGCGGTTTGCGATATAATGCCCAGCTGATATTATGGAAAATTTGTAACAATATATTAAGTTCAAGGCATAATTGTATTCGTAGCGTTATAATGTACTTGAAACTTGCATTAGTTGTGATGTTAAAAATTGTAAAAATTTCGTCGTCTTATAATCGTAACCGTATATTTAAAGATATGTATACCAAAAACAGTGACCATTCAAGAAAGACAAACAAAACCGAATGTTTCTCGCTATGTAGTATTTTCAATAAGTTACAACATTTTGAAAAATGAATATTTTTAACTTATGCTATACTTTTGAGGTAAGCGAAATTTATCATGTTATGTGTCGCGGGCAGACAGAGCGTTGAAAAATTTTCCTCGCCGACTGGAGATATCATTGAGACGGTTGTCCAGTAGCCTCGCTCTATTCTTGTACTCCTATTTGTGGACTACTCTCATGTGAAGCCCTCGAAGCGGTTCTGACAAAATGACCCGTAACGTTATAAGTATAAAGTATTAATTCAAATCGACCGTCTACAGCATTATGACCTTTCGGCATGTTGAGGGGATTTGAGCGAAAGGACCCACTCCTTGCCTCTTATTTATCTTAATTTCGCTCTCCAAAGAAATGACAAATGAGGATTATGGTAGTACTAAATCGACGCAACTCGTGACCGTTAGTGTTATTATTTTTACGGGGAAAGCTTACGCTCGTGTATACTGTAGTATTATGTATAAAATTATTTTTATACCGCTGCAACTCTGCCCTAAATTATTATTGAGATATGATATTTTTTATTTGTTTAGAACTTTATCTGAAGTTGTTATTGTTTTAAATTAATTAATTACATAATTATCGACGTTTCGGATGCTTAACAGCACCCAGGTATCAGCGGAAAAAATAAGTCAAATTAATCGTGATAAAATCCGTAAAACCTGTTTAATTCAATTGTTACCGTTTGTTTAATTTATATTTTATTTTTGTTTCCATTTTTATAAAATTGACTTACTTTTATTCATTATCTATGTTTTTCGATTGTTAAAATTACAAATTATTTTATTTTAACTTATATTAAGTTTGCTTATATTTTTTACTTAAGTCAGTAAGTATTAGATTGATCGCCGACAGTCGTATTATCGATAAATAATTAGCAACACGTTTAAGTACAACACTAACTGTAATATCGAAGAGCTAACTCGTGCAGAAGTCTCGCAATAATTCACCCGATTGAGTTGGTTGCACGTACTGCAGGTAGCGCCTAGCGCCCCGCACGGAGCCCACTTTGACTTCACTTGTTAAAGTTAAACTATCGCTACAATCGGAATTGTTGCTCGCTCCACTCTTCGTTCTTGTCGATTTAATTAAACTTGTTATTTGTGCGTTTTATTTTGCAATCGCTACCGTGTACTCTGTACGCTTTGATTGTGCGACGGCCCGCGAGTCTAGCCTTTTGTTCAGGGCACAAATATGCCGCTTGTTTGAACACTTCCAAGTAGTTTTTTCTGTCTGTTAATAGAACTGCGGATAGATTTGTTTGGATGGCGCCGTAATAGTCTTCTTGATTTAATTACACATTGATCTAAGTTACGTATGCTTATAAGAAATTAATTAATCGAAAATATATAAAAGGCTTTGTAGTTTAACATGATAAGGATTATCATTGTGATAGAAAACGAGAGACTTAACTGACAAATGTATATTCACCGTTACAGCCTATTAAACTGTACTGAACATAGGTTCATAGATTGCCTCCAAGGTCAAAGAGGGGATATTTGCCATAGTTACCAAGCTTGGCAGGTGGGTTGGCAAACGTAGTTTTTTTATTTTTCTACCGACTTCAAAAAGTAGCCAGTACTCAATTCGACTGTATGATTTTTTATGTGTGTTACTTTTTTTATTTGAAAGCTGGTACTTCCTATGTGGTCCCATATAAATTTGATCAAGGTCTGACCAATAGTTTTTGAGTTATTCTTAATAATTTACATTAAAGTCGGTTGTACAAAATTTTAATTTTTAATTATTGTTGTTATTAGAAAGACACTACTGCCCATCTCCTGATTTGTTTCCCTCTGTCGTCCCTACATATAGGGTAGTAGTGAATATATTATTACACCGCCACTACACGGCCACAAATAAAAGGAAAGAAAACTTAATTCTTATTTAAAAAAAAAATTATAAATACTTAAAAGTCTTTTCCTCTTTCAAAAACGATTTATTGAAGTTCTTTTGTTAAATTATAATTTAAGTGGAATTATAAAAGGATTTGTAGCGCATTGAACTTATTACGCAAGTTGCTATTTGGCATTTACATCCATTTGACCTTTGTTGGGATTTGTTGCAACACATCCTTAATCATACAGTGTAACTATACTTAGTGGACGAATTTGAAATAAATTATATACGTACAGATCCACAATGAAGTAAAATATTAGAAAAAATAATTATGATCGTATAAATATGGTCGCATAAGGTTGACTTAACACTTGTCGTATAGGGTATATGAAAACTATCACCCTTTTTTCTTTAGACAGATTTTTATAATCTTAGTGACAAACGATTTAACAGTCCATCTGACAGTGTAGCTAGCTGCAGTCAACGGACCTGCAACCAACTTCATACAAACAAGACGGTAGGCTAGTGGGTAGGAAGGACTGTAATGGTGACGGTAACGGCTCGTTATACGTTTTATCAGTGGTATTGTAGTTACTTGGCTACCATATTTAAGTGTTAAAGTAAGAGAGTCGTGACCTGTATTTAATAGTTTGGCGATAAATTTATTCTCGAAAATTCAAATATTATTGTTGGCTTAAATAAATAAAAAATAATACTGTTTATTTTATTATTACTTCATAAATTAGAAACAGTAAGAGGATGGTGTCCAAACCAGACGTACTCCTAAGCAGAAGATTAGCCCCATCACCGAATAAAAGTATAATTGAGTATTGTTAAATGTCAGGACCGTGCCAAATGGAAGTCCATAGTCTCTGCCTACCCGCCCTGGATGACAGGCGTGAGTGTTTATGTTATGTTGTTAAATTCAATCTCCGGCGACAGCGAAGTGACTTGACACTGGCAGAATTCTATCAAGAGAAGCCATAATTTAAAAGAAGAAGAAGACAGCGAAGTGAAGCATCAATGTTACGAGACGTCAATCCGTCTGCGAATCGTGGCAATGGTGACAAATTCTGCCAACTAAAGCCACATTGTACCTACACACTGCACGCGTGAAAAGTAATGAACTAATTCAAGTGTAATAATTCAAAATCAATGGGTGCAAGAATTACTTAAGTTTTGTTTAAAATTTTGAATTTAGATTCTCTCTTCTTAATTTTCAATCGTAGAGCTCATCCGTAGTTGTAATTTACTCAATAGGCAACATTTTCGGTAGCAGTTCCAGAAGCAGTACATCGCAAGCAGATAATTCACAAGCGAAGTTTCTTACAATGTACTTACTCGAGAATAGTAAAGTCAATATTGATATCCGAATACTACAAATTGAAAACTAATTGTAACAGATTTTATCGCGCGTATGATTCATATTTTATATAAGTAAGTGTTCGACGCGACGTCTCGAGTAATTTGTAGTACGCATCAATGGTCACGGAGTCAGTCAGTCCGTCACAATAGTTGTATTCAATGAGAGTAGTTAATGACTATTTTATATATTTATTCTTTGTCGAGTGATAGCCTATGTATAATAAAATTCAGAGTCGTAGTGGTATTGTAATCTTTATTTATATAAATAAAATTAAAGTGTCTGTTTGTAATGTTAAAATTACAGCTTTACTAATTACGTATGAAAGTATAATAACAAAAATACAATTTTCAAAATTTTTATTTGGCTATCTGTCTGTTTGTTCCGGCTAATCTCCGAAACTGCTGGACCAATTTTGACGGGACCTTCACTTGGCAAATAGCTGATGTCATAAGGAGTAACTTAGGCTACTTTTATTTTAGAAAAATAATTAGGGTTTCGCGCAAAACAAACCCCAAATAACACGCGAGCGAAGTCGCGAGGAACAGCTAGTCATCTATATTATATTACTCCCCTAAAGAATGCTTCAAAGCACAGTTCAAAATCCTGAGCCACCTGCATCCATCAACTTTCTGCGTGTGTTTTGCCAGGTCGCAGCTGCATCTAGTGAGTGTACTTTATTTAAGTAGTAGCAGTGAATAAAAATTGGATAATCTTCTAATTATGTATAGGTATAAAAAATTATTAAGATAAGGAGTGTCCACTTATCTTAATCTATTTTCCAGAGTTACACCGTTCAAATATTTCGAATACCTTTTGAAGAACAACGCACCGATTTCGAATTAAAACTTACAAGCCAAATAAAAAACAAAAAAATTAAAATGTTGAAAACGTTGATTGGAAACATCGAAAAGTTAACAATTAGAACTTTTTTTAACACTCTATTAACGTAACTCCAAAGTTCAACACGGACTTTGTTTTACCCTGAAAAATGTCAGCCATTCTCCGCATTTTTCCTTTGTATTGTTCTTTGTGACGTCGTTATTTTAAGCGAAGTTAGCAGCAATTATACACAGACTAGCAATTAAAATAGTGTACAATATTTACTATCTTAATAAAATTTACCAACAATATATGTTTATCGTTTACATACCATACCAATTTTTCATTATTAAATGTCACGGATGAAAGCCGAAGCCGGTCATATTTAGGTTTGGCCGGTTACAACTAGGGGCAGCATTGCGATTGGTTAAACTTTATTCGATATCAGTAAAAATAAAATTATACATCCTTTCTCGTTTGTTTTTTATTGTTGTGAGCAAATTTAAGATAAGCCATGAAATATTAAACACAAAGAAATAATGGTGGAAGGCAAATTATACGTTCTACAGATAGACAAAATAACAAGTTGAAATAAAATTAAAAAGAAGAAATTTCGTCATGGAATAAGCAGTACATAAGTATGTTTTTTTACCATTTTCCTATCGAAGTATGTGTGTATAAACTGTTAAATAAATAAATGAAATTAAAACAAAACCTCTAGGAAATAATTCAAGGTATATCCTTCTCTGCATTTACATTTTGTAACTTACTATTAGAATTTTTAAATGAGTGCATGCAAGATGTTAGCTTGCAGATACTTTAAAGGGACATAACAAAGAGACTCATTGAGGAATAAAGCTGACGGTGTGCACAGACTTATTTTACAAAGCACCTCAGCAGGCCTGGCCTTTTCGCTAACTTCGCTGACATTCAAAATGATAGGCGCTTTGGAGAGTACATTGCGTTGTATGCTATATTGCTTTATTATAAGAGCAGAAATATTACAAAAAGAACATACGACGCAACGTAGTACAATGCGTGCAAAGTGACTTTCATTTTGATGTCAACGTTAAAGTTAAAGTTAGCGAATAGGCCTGCTAGAAGGTCTATAGAATCGTTAATTTTATTAAAAAGATAAAGACTAATCTGCTTATCTTTATACATTAATTCTTCGGTCCGTGTGTATGTGACAGAACTCTTCCTAAACGGCTGGAGTGATTTTGATGAAATTTTGTGTATGTGATTAAGTTGATTCGAGGATGGATTAGATTCACAATTGAACCCGGTAGATGGCGCTGTTATCGAGATAGTATAAATACGATATAGAAATTATAAATAGTAATTAGGTAGGCTTTAGCACTAGCACCATGCTCAATGGCCGTAATATTGTATTTTAACGGATAGGAGGTTAAACTATGCCAAATTCTACGACTAACAAGGTCAGTCCAACTTTAATCTCGACTCTCGAGAGTTCTCTTTATTCACGTGTTTCTCAAAACTTGAAACACAGTTATGTTTCGTTCTGAAGAGTAAAGAGAGCCAATATAATTACAGACAGGCGCACCAAGGATTATGTATATTAAGAAATGTGATAGATTTATGGTGCTGATGTATAGTTTTTGATTTGTTGGAAGATATGATTCATTTACTTCACTAAAACATTCACTACTTTAGCCACAGACTCTAGTCCCAACGATTTTGATGTAGCGTCGCTCCCAGTCGCTAAAGCGCAGCGGCCGGCTGTTGCACGATAAATTAAGCGTGATTCTTATTAGAAACGACAACTTCTCGCTCTAACCGTCGCGGAGAACCCCAGTTAGACAAGGACGCAAACAGTGGCGTTACGGCAGGATCGCTTTTTTGTTATTCCACGACGACACTATCCGTTAACCGTAACTTTGTTACTTTAATGACGTTTTATGCAAAGACATTTAAATCACAATAGCTCGAAACTGTCATATTATGCGATTTGAACTTAAAATTTAATTAGGAATTCAAATCTTGATTGACGATTTCATTCAACCGTGTATTAATGAACTGCTAGGAGCTAATATATGTAGGCATGTATAATATGGTTGACGGAGAGACCTCGTTAAATCGCCATAAAAAGAAGTATTTCTTACTTATTTAGGTTAAACATTACATGTAGCGTTCGAGAGGCGATCCGACCAGATTGCTGCGGCCATGGCGTACCTATCTGTAATCGGTAAATGGTTACTTTAAGTCTCGATATGCGAGGCATTCCCCATGGAATGTCACCGTCGCCGTATGTTCTTATATGCGCTTGGTCGGACTGAATTTTTTCTTATCGCTCATGCATTTTCTGCGAGTTTTCAATGCGAACGACGCGGACCAGCGCAGGTCTAGTGTCGTCGTACGGTTTTATTGCCTCGATAATTTTACTCAAGCTTTTTACGCTGATAGGCCGTTCTTTGTTTGATTTAAAAAAAATAAGAACACTTGATTTTAAATGACTACCAGGATATTACAAAGTAAAGCCACATTTTTTCATTATCTTGTAATTCCGTCGGGTGATGGGTACAAGCCAGCGGTAATAACCCGCTCCCGCCATCCATCACGGCGGTGCAATCGTTCCGCTGTCAGCTCTATTCCGGGACGCTCCGTTTTCGCTAATGATTCCCCATCGCCGTGAGATCTTGCGACATTTACAATAGCAGCTTGTGGCATCGATTTGTATTTAGATATCATATCACATAAGCCACAGAATGAAGCAACACTAAACCTTTTGAGTTGGTGTAATGCTGTGTTTAATAGTGCAGTTATTCTCGTGCTATTTGTTTGAACACAAGCACAAAGTGCCTTCCTCATCGTAGAAATAATAAGAAAAGTGTTAGTGAACACATTTTTAGTAACTATAGTAAACTATATTTATTTTGAATTAAATAATATTACTTATTAGCTATAAGCCCATAACTGTGGCCCATAAGAATTAGATTGTATTAATACCAAATCATGTAATAATACCAAAACAAAAAAAAGAATAAAGGTTTTTAGGCTAGTTTTTCAGCAAATAAGCGCCTAAAAAGGATTAGAAATAGACAAAAAGAGGCTGTACTCTGCTCCTCTAAAAACAAAGCAATTTAATTAACGGGATCAAAATGATCATTGACAACTGACAATGACCTGTTGAACCTCTTTTAGTCACTCCGATCTCTATACAATACGGCCTTTATTTAAGATCGTTTACACCAATGAGATTATAGATCGTCAAACAATTTTTGCTTACGAACCGACCCGTACAAGGATCCACGCTTTCCATTATAAATAAAGGTATGCGTCGCGTTCCACGTGAGAGAGCTTATAATTTATTCGCGTCGCAGTTTTCTGGCGACGATTTTCCCACAGAGGCGGTGTCTCAAACGTACCGCTCCCGACCTTTATGTGGCTTTTTTGTGGCAGCACAAAATACTCCGGTGAAAAACATTCAGTGATAACTGGTAACATTTGCCGCCGTCGGATGCTCCCCTCCATTCCTCGCATACCTCCCATCGGACTTCGGCTCTTGCTTTTTCATCTAGCAAAGCGTCGCCGAAAGCCCGCGGACTCGTGACCGGATCTGCGGACAGACGGCTAATTGTTTTTATTTAATTACTTTTGTATTGTTTGAAACTAGTTCTACCATATTATGTTATAATATTATTCAATTAATTGATTGATGATATAAACATTTATTTGATATGGTAAAAAAAACAAACTGGTTTTCTATAGTTTAGTGTGATTGATTACCAGTATGCAAATGTTTTGATGTATATCCGTGTCTATTTTTAATGAGTTTTATATTTTCATAAATGACAGACTAACGGACTAAAGCGCGCTCGGCCCAAATTGTCATTTGTACGAAAAAAAAAATGCTTTTTCTCTTGGTGGAAACCAGCCTTTATTCTTTCAGATTATGTATCGCTGCGTGGTGGCGTTTTGAGAGAATCATACAGCAGAATTCGTCAAAAAGAAATGCCAAAAACTTAAAAAATATATTTTGCCGTCGTAGAGATGGCGCGAAATTGCAGATGAGGAAGACAAATTTTTACCGGAATTATTTAAATATTTTTATCCTCCTTACAAGTTCATTTTAAGATGCCGAGCGAATGAAAGTTCAATTATTTTGTAGAAGACGGCTTCTTCAGCCGTTATAGCGGAACAAGTTTGTTTTTTAACTTCGTGTAAAGTATTTTCTTGTTTTGAAAGAATTGATTTCTTATTATTACTCCGTTAATACCCAGGAAACGGTAAATAGGTATTGTGTAGGAAACTAAACACAATTATTGTCTTTGTCCACATCTCTGTTAATCGATTATATTTTATTTCCAGCAAAAGTATATAGATCAACATAAACTAAACTATGTAAGGTTTTATAAATAACTAGCTGGTACCCGGCGCGTTGCTACCGCAGAAGAACTAATTGTGGCAATATAGTTTTTTAATTTGGCGCAGTTACATATATTATTTACTAGATAATCCGGCGAACTTCGTACCGCCTAGCAGTCGATTCTTTGATTTTTTATTTTTTTTTAACACTTATTCTGCTATTCGGGACACCTAGCTAGTAAGAGAAAAAAAGGATAAAGAAAACTGATAACTTAAGAATTACATTATGTAAAAAAAAAAAAATTATAAATCACTTAAAATTCTTTCAACAGTCACTAAAAAATCACAATGAAAATTACAATTTCTGATTTCTTATTATAATACCTACTTAATATATTTCATTTTATTTTTACTTATTCTAAATTAAGTTTCCATCGTATATATAAATAAATATTTGTCAATATTTATACGATGGAAACCTCACTCAATGGTTTTGCCTTCCCGGAACCCCTCCACTAACATTTAAACTTTATGGTATGGTATTAAAGTTCAAATTGACTTTTAAGTATTATTACGAATCTTTTGTATGGGAATATAGAAAAGCGTTGTTTTTAGACTTTTTCAGACAATTTTTTAAAATTTTCTCTCCGTAAGAACCATCTTCGTACTTCAAGAAATGTTATTAAAAAAGAATTAGCGAAATCGGTTCAGCTGCTCTCGAGATTTGCGCTTAGCAACACATTCAGCGATTCATTTTTATATTATAGATTAAGTAATCATCATCATCATCATCATTACAGCCTTTCATAAGTCCACTGCTGAACATAGGCCTCCCCCAAGGAATGCCACAAAACACAGTCCTTAGCCACCTGCATCCATCGACTTCCTGCATGTACGCCTACCGGTACCTCCGGTACCGGTACCGGTACTCGAGAACCTTTCTTCCCCATCAGTTGTCGGTTCTTCGAGCTATATGGCCGGCCCACTGCCACTTCAGCTTACTAATCCGTTGGGCTATGTCGGTTACTCTGGTTCTACTGCGGATATCCTATTAAGTAATGATAATACATTAATTGCAATTGAATGATATATAAATAACTTTAAAATTAATATGTCACCTAGTGTAACTTAATTGTACTATGATCTATAACCTTTGCGCAAGTGGCATGCACTACACATACATTAAGTTTTACTTCAATCAGATGAACGGTATGGCAGTGCATAAAATACAAACAAATAAACATACATTTTTATTATATTAGTTAGATTTTAAATAAATCGCTGCTGAGATATTGCTGACTTTTGATAATAGGCGAAGCTGAAATACCCTGGGGTATTAGTTGATGAGAGTCCGACAAAACCCGCACTTGCCCCCGCGAAGAGAGTATGCGTAGGCATTCCCCCTAAAAAATGGAACAGGCCTGCAACCTTGAAATACGAGTGTGACACTGAAAGTTCTTAGAAAATCAAAAACTGAACAAACTAGCAAGTTATTAGTTTTATTATATATTTTCAAAATAGTGTCAATTTACATCAATACATGGCTGCATCCGATGGAACCACTGAGAAAACACTTTGCCCACTCGTCCGTTACAAAAATCGTAAGGTGCGAGGTCGGGGCTATAGAGCGGGTGATCCAGTAATTCCACGTCTAACGTCGCCGAGTAGTCGATTGTTTGCTTGGCGGTGTGCAACGAGGCGTTGTCGTGGTGAAGGAGGATCCTACTGCGAGTTCATTTCTCCCGAACTTATTCCAAGACAAGTGGCAAACATAAATTGTTAGTGTACCAATCTGCAGTAACTATTTTTCGATCCTCTAAAACAATTGTTGCGTAATGTCCTGTCCTTCCGTAGAACGAGGCCACTATCTTTTCTCCGGTGCTTCGACCTCTCTTCACTTTAGTTGGCAACGCCTCGGAAGGAAACACTTAGACATCAGACTGTCTCTTAGTTAGAGGATCATAACAATAAGTCCAGCTTTCGTCACCCGTAAGTATGTCGAACACAGCATTTGAGTCACCTCCGTTTAAGTCTTTGAACCATTACACGACACCAATCACCACGACGGAGTTTTTGGGCCTCTGTCAAATTATGAGGTATCCACCGCGCTTCCTGACCGCTAAATGTTCATGGAGGATTTTCTGCACTTGACTCATACCGATGCCTAAGCTTGTCCGAATCTGCTGATAAGTCACTCTTTTGTCAGTCTCTATCAAACGCCGCACAACACTGATGTTATCTTCAGTCGCCGCCGTAGAAGGCCGTCCCTCACGCAGATCATCGGTGAGATATTAGTGCGACCACGTTTAAACTCACTAAACCAGTTGTAAACAGTGGCACGAGATGGGACTTGATCGTGAAAGGCCATCGAAACTTATTTACTTAGTTATTAATTGACTTAAATGACATCGAAAGTCATGAAAAATCATGGTACGAATTTTTTTTCGCGTTAAATTCATGATGACGAGACATACAATTTTCAATTTGCCGCCTAATCGTAAACATATGACAAATTAATAAAATACATACACAATAATATTGGCAGAGTTCCATTTTCAAAATTTGGACTTAATTTTTATTATATCTTTTACAAGTGGCCAATTCTAAAAACTTTCAGTGTCGCCCTCGTATTATATGTTCGAATCTAGCAGATTGCGCTTTATACCCCATTTTATAATTGCTTTTTATGTACCACAGTACCTACTCACGGTCCTTTTTGTAACAATAGCATTATCTGTGGCATTATTCCTTATCACCACATCATCATCATTTTCATACAAAATAGATTTCTTTGTAAGCTTTAAAGCAGAAAAAACTTGCCAAGTGCCAACCAAGTGCAGATTAGAATATCCGCAAAGCCCGTTCCCTATTCGCCCTTTGCGCTGCGCAGATTGTCTCTAAATATTTTATCTAAATAGTTTAAATGCTTTAGTGCTTGTTATCATTTTAATTGAATGTTTACATAAAAAAATGTCTGAATGTTCCAGAATTTAACCTTTTAAATTACAGCCTTTCACAAGTCCACTGCTGAAAATAGGCCTCCCCCAAGGAATGCCACAAAGCACGGTCCTGAGTCACCTGCATCCATCGACTTCGTTGTTACACCAGCTAGTAATTGATTGATTTGAATTATTAGAAATCTCTATAAGAAACTTCATTATGTATTTTAAAAGCCCTATCTAACGGTAACCTACTTGATATGCAAAATCGAAGGAAATTGCCTTTGCATAATTCCCTTGTTTACTCATGGGGGAGATATCGGCCAACAATTTATTTTGAATATTTTTTTATAATGCAGACTTATGGAAGGAATATTTTCTCATTTTTACCTTTCGATCAAAATACCTAGAAGCTATGATGCTGTGATACATGATGGCAGATGACTAAGATATTATAAAAAAAAACCTTGTGAGAGAGTGGAAAACAAAATAAACGACTTTTGAGAAACGAAATGTTATTATTTTATACGATCCATTAAATATAAGTAATTTTACTATTCTGTAGAAAAAAATGTCGCGAGATTTTCAATGGAAAAATTTATTACCAAACAAGTAGACTACGAAATTCATAGAGACGGAACACTTTACGCTCCGCTCCAGTAAAAGTAACGCAGTTTATTAATGTCCCATTGTTTTTTGATCGCCGGTACGGATTTGATTTGGCGATAAGCCGTCGTTAAAAGCGTAATGTTAAGCAAAGCGGTAAGGTCGCCGCCCGTCTTGTTCCACGACCGAAAAGCGATGCCGTCAGATTCGAAGCCTGATTTCCGAAATCTCTCATTTCGATCGCATTTGACTGGCACCGGTTTCGTGTAGAAAGACGTTCGTGTCGATTTTTCAAGGCGTAAACATGAGGCATATAAAATACTAACAGTTGTAACCTTAATTAACATTTTTTTGTGAATTCCCTTCAAAAATTACTTCTTCGGTATGGCAAACTCGTAAAGTTAGGTATGTGTGCCTTTTGAAGTTTCAGTACTTTTGTAGTAGCTTTGACCTGAGTTTAGTATGCCACCCAGCTAATAACCGACTACATAAGAGGGTAGACGTTGGTAGACATTATAAGCCATTTAATTACGTATATTACACAATGAATATTTGTTATGCTAAAGTTGTAGATCCACCTAGGCAGTTTGTCCAGTACAAATCTATCCGAACTTAAGTCTCCCCCAAAAACTGTTACAAAACACGGTCCAGATCCACCTGCATCCATTGACTTCCTGCATGTCAGTTTATTTTTTACAATTATAATGATTAATTAAATAAATCATTTCATAATAATATTATCCTCTAGAGTCTTCGAGTATTCGAGCGAGTATTTTGGAGCGAGCGAGTATATTATTAAAAAAATACACTCTTTAAATTTTGTTTCGTTTGAATTTTTACTCGCTTGATTGTACGCTTAATACTAGGTGCTTATCGGTAAAAAAAAATATTAAGGTCTATAAAACCCATCGGCGGTCAGTGTGACAGTGTGTTTTTACTCCCCAAGAAATTAAATTGTTTTCTACTCCTAAATGTAATAATTAAGTAAAACAAATAAAAGAGTGATAAAAGGCGATTAAAAGTAATAAACTGCTTTCATTTAATCTGACAGAGTACTCTCACAAGGATAAGGAAAAACCGAATAGATAACATGAGTTCTTGACTTCAGGAAAACCACAGGATTTTTTAAATTAAGTTTTTAGATAATTTCATGTTTCACCTACTCATAGCGCAAATATATAAATATGTTGAATTTTGGCAAAACCGTTTTTCTCCGGACTAGAGGTTATATAGTACCCAAAAAAGGTCGAGAATCAGCGCATAGCGTTTTATATCCCACAAGATGAATAACTAAATTAGTTACACTTTTTATCCCCCAAAACTTATTTAAAACTTTAAATTTATTAAAACCTTACGTAACTTCATTTAACAACTATGATAAATTTCATTTGTTTCCGTAAAACACTCGGAAAATCCTCAGTGACAGACAAGCAGATACCGAGATGATATCATAAGTGTTTCGTTCTGCTGAACTTGGCACGGAACATTAAAACATAAAAACCCTTATCAAGAAACCATTAGCATCCTATTATCTGTGCCTAATATTATGCACAGATAAAAATAAAGTACATCATTACTCAAAAACTCCTTATTGAAAGATTAGAAAGCTATCTTTTGTAGGTGATTACAAGATTATGTCTGAACTATGTAACATTTGGTGTATTCACGCCGGCACATCTCACTTCAGTCTCTTCGTCATCAACATTTTGCGACACAGCGTCTTGTGTTATAGTTATAATTAACAATGGTGGCATTATGCGAGATTTCCAAACCGAACGGGACGGATTACAGATCGTTTGTCACGAGGCTGATCGCTGTTTATGAGGATTATCTCTGCGCGGAGAACGCCGGCGATTGTTTCGTGCGTAAGGGATTTGTCGTAAGTGTAAATGGTTGTAATTACACTGTTGTTACGGAATAGCATAGGTGTGCGGTTTTGAGGTGAAATTCTTAGTCAACAATCGTAAGAAACACAATAAACACTATAGCGTATATATTACTCATTATTCTCACTGGAATTTGACAAGATTTCTTTCGAAATGTAAGGTGCAAAAAAATTGATAATATGGGTCAGTATTTCGAATAACAAAGTTTTAATTTTTTTTTTAAATACGAGGTTGTTATACCGCCGTCTATGGGAGGCCACAAGATATAACCGGCATTTTTTTACTAGGGTTCCCGACCATCCCGCATGGCAGGACGTTCTGTTTCTTGGGTCATGCTATGTAAGCAAATCTGTTATCATCCTCATCATTATTATAGCGCTCAACAAATCCACTTCTGAACATAGGCGTCCTCCAAGCACAAAGCACAATCCTAAATGTTAAAAAATCCGTTATTTGGCGTATTCTGGAAAAGGTATATTTGTGCATTAGATTCCATAGACGAAATAAGAAAAAGAAGATAGAATTTGTTTTGGCGATGTTCTTTAAGCTCCGTAATGTTTGAACCATCATATAAGGATTATGTGGTTGCTATCAATTTTTTTTCTATGCTATTAATTATTTAAAAAGCAGCGTCAAAAGTGCTAAAGGTTTGTTAAAAGGAAAATTATCCATTCCTGGCAGAGGGTTATTTCCATTAGTTGATTACTTATGGATAGTTATTAAGACATCTAAATAAGAATAGCATCTGATTTCTGAAAACGACAAACAGTAGAATGCATATTATATATTTTTTTATTCATTTATTCTGTCATTATAATTTTATTTAAGGAAAACTTCACATACTTCAATTAAAAGTAATCTTATTCAAAAACTTACACAATTATAAATTAGAAATAGACTCATTACATACGTATATAAAGTTATAAATCTAGTTAAAAGGAAATGAATTTCAACAGTCAATTAACGTACATTTCAAAATTCCTCGTACTGATCTCTCGCCTTGTTGGATTGTTCGCGCCGCAGTCAGCAAAATCTCATAAATAAGCTATCGCTATTCAGCTAACAATCGGCCCCGATGGGCATTTGGTCAGATTCCGAAGCAGGCTGCCGTGGAAGCCACGTGTGCTCGCCTCCGCATGCCTCGGCCTGAATATGCAGCCGACCCTCTCATTTTGGCCCCTATGCCGAATATTCCATGCACAATGGACGCGTGCATTGCTATCCAGTAATGCAGTCTGGCTAAATTGAATGTCACTTGAATTTGAAATGGCTTTCCATATATCGGTTGGAAATGTATTGATTGTACATATATTTTTATTAGGTTGGAAAGTACTGTTTTAAAAATATTGTGATCAACATAATAATCTTTATAATATTTCTCTAATTCGGTAAAATCTAAGAACTTGGAGTAACATATATAATCAACCATCGACCATTGATCTATGTACACACGTAGAAGAGTTATAATAAGATTAAAGAGTTAAAGAAAACTTATGAGTACCATCAGGTTAACCGCATGCTCGTTAGCACCTTCTTCTATAAAAAAATTATAATAATTGGCGTGTAGAGTCCATCTGCGTAGGTGTGTGTGCAAAGCCAACACATACATATTTTATTCCTCACAGGTTAACCTACCTGTAGCCTCATTTCTTTGAAGCTGTATAAAACATATTTGGTTGACTTTAATAGGAACATCACTGCGACATGCCGCAACGATATTTCTTTCAGAATTAACTCCATTGAAAAATCAAATCGCTTATAAATTGCATGAATCATGAACATTTAAAATACGATTTTTGAAAGCACTAAAAGTTGGCAACGCTTTATAGTTGTTTACTCATGCGACAAAAAACTTTTACTTCGAACTACGTCATGTAAAATAGCGAATATAGTCGTACTTGTACTAGACTTGCATTTGTTTCGGACGATCTCATTTACGTTTATTTGAATGATATTAAATTGAATTATTTTTTTAACTGCAACTTTTTATAGAAAAAGGGGGACAAACGAATACACAGTCTACCTGATAGAAAATAGATGTTGTGGCCAATAGACATCTACATTTATCGTAGATGAACGCCTTGTTTCCAGTAAAAAATTCGCCGGTTCTCTACACACATGATTCAAAAATGCTGCTATTTCACATTGGTATGATGTGAGGACGGTCCTTCCCCGATCGTAGCTGCAGCGTAGCTCTATCATGTATCAAATTTCCTCATCAATGTATCATTAAAAAAAGTTTTTGTTTTTATTTATTGAATGTTTTGTTTATTTTAGGTAAGTGTCAAATGGAAAGTTTCGACCGGTGATCAGTTCGCACACGATGCATCCCGCTGGATACTACGCCAACATTGGTAAGGACGCAAAACTTTCTATTCGTCCGGACGTCTTTTATGACTACAACTCTGTGACGATTCGGATGTTTTCATCACTTAAATTCGAAAGCTATTATAATTACGTTACAAAGCATAAAAATTACCCGCATTTCTTGTACTTTGTAAAGGTAAATATTGCAATAAATAAACCATACTGTTTACTAGGTTACAAGAGACCCTTATCATTACAATAATACAAAACTCGTAATCTTACCTAAATGCCGTTATCTGTCTTTATTATTCTTCGTTATCATTTTATAATTTCTGCGAAATGTTGAAGATAAAACGATACGACGTCATAAAGGCGATTTGAGTGTAATATTGGTAGGAAGTACGGATTTCAATTGACTGTCGACAACCGACATATAAGAATAAAGTAATTCTTATTTATTTAGAATAAAAGTAAAATTTTGTACCGGCGTACTGTATCATATGCACCGTCTTAAAATTAATTATTTTATCCAGTATTTAATCATTTAATTAATCATACAATGCCACGACTTAGACTTACGGCAACATATTTTTTATTCGCTTATTAAATCGGACGTTATCGTCATCATTCAGAAAATACATGTCAGTCTTATCTCGTTGACTGTTTCCGACATTTAGTGCATGATCATTGCGAGAACATAGCTCGAAATTGGAAACTTTGTCTGTTTCGCCAATTGTGTGACTTTGATTTTAACATTTCGATGAACAGCTTCCCAATAACAACATGTTGCAACATGCTGAATTTACATACGAGTGGAAGCGATCCTTTTTGCACGCGATATGCGGGTTGGAAACCGCAGTTTTTTACTTTTTATTATCTACTGCCTATCTCTTGGTTTGTTTTCCTCTTTCGCCTCTTACAGTGCCCATGGGATGGTATGGGCTAGTGGATTTCTTTCACCGCCACTACATGCTATGTGGATAGGTTGTTACAAACAACTGTACAAATTTAATTGTAACTTTTTATGAATATCCCGAGGAAATATTTACTAGACATAGACGTTAACTCTAGCGAGATTATATGAAAGACGGATTTAAAGCGATGCTAATTTCTTTAAAAGTTACTCATTCATATTCATATGATTTTCATTTTAACTTTTTATAAACTATTGTTGTAGTTGGCTATTATAAATTTTATATTTATATTAATTAATAAATTTTATATATACGTCATGTCTATGGCAAACTTGCGAATCTGTCATTGTCGCTTAATACTGTTTATTGGTCTCATTCGCCCTCAATGTAATAATACATACTGTGGAAAAGTTTCAAATCTGTATCTATAATAGGTTATGATATATTTTATCAGTAAATGCACAAGTCACAGTTGTTCTATTACATTGGGGGCAGATTAGGCCAATAAACGGTATTAAGCGAAAATGACATATTCGCAAGTTTACCATAGACATGACGATATATTAAATTTAATTTTAAATCAACTCACGTCCATCCATATTTGGTTTTTTGTAAACGGAATGATTTATTAGTGACGTATAACAATCACTTTTAGGTTAAACTAATAAAATACACTGCAAAACTAGAGCATTGATGGAAGAAATATATAAAAAGACTTATTGTATTTACTATTTTATCGAGAACAACATCAGTAATTGCGCAATTTCCTATATTATTTTAAAATATGATAATTTATTCATTTCTATGAATAAATGTGTGCACCCCATCACAAAATAATTCAAATTTTATGCATCATTGGCACTTTTGATGGTTCCTATATTTATTTTTTTGCATAATTTGAAGTAGGTTTTTAATAATATTCGCATCACCGACGGAGCTTGTTAGAGTCCTCTTACTCATGGCTCGGCCCGCAGCAATGCAATGAGTTCTTTGTAGAGGTCAGAGGTCTGAAAAATAGGAGGTCTTACGGATACCGAAACCACGTGCATCTCTTGTATGAGGCGAGTTTATGTTAGCTGCCATGCAGCAATATAATCCACTACTGTATTCTGGTTTGTAGGGAATGATGAAGTAGTTTAATTGTAGGCAGTAAGGGATTACCATCTGAGTCCTTAGAGTTCGTTAATTTAGTATAAAAAAAAACATGCGTGAGTGTCGTGGAACACTCGATTGGAACGAAGTTCCTTTCGTAGTAAGTATATTATTATTGATAAACGTATTATATTATTGATTAACAAATACAGATAAATGAATTATTAGCGTATATTAAAATGAAGCGTTGTTTAAAATAAAATAAAATAATAAGTACTTTCCTCTTGTGTATAGAAAAGAAAAGATGCGACACTTGCTCGACATCTGTCATCAATTCTTTTGTATTAAAATTACTAAGGGATTAATTTACAATCATCAGTTAAAATTTATTCATAGGATAAAATATAACATTATCAAATCAAGTATTAAATACATTTCAATAAAACCGGAATCCATAACGTTGATATTAGTTTTAGATTGTTTTTGCATAAGTCGATGATAGTTGGGTTGGCATTAGGTCCCGATTGATGACTCACGGTAAATCGGTAATTTAGTGAGAATTGGACGTGGTAATAAGAAAGCCGCTAAACGACTTGCTAATCTTTTTTTTTAGTTAAGGCGATTAAATCTAAATGGTTTTAACAACCTTAAACGATTATCTCTAGTAATAAAATATTCTATAAAATAAGAAAACAGGAATAGAAGAATTACATTTTCAATATATACGTAATAGTATGTGAGGGTAATATGGTCACTTTCTTAAAACTCGAAAACTACAGCCTTGTTTGCACAGATGGCTCTGTGATACGATAGCTCTTCATCAGTCAATCAAATAATAAAGGGTCAAAAGGGCGCCGCTTTATCGACGCCATTTTGACACTTGAAATTGTTGTAAATATTTTAGACGATTTTAGTATTGTGTAGTATAGTTATTTTTTTTAAGTTGTTTTTTCAAAGTGTTCCTAATGATTGCCAAGCTTGTATGCAATTTGTATCTTAATATATTAGTTATAGTATACGACTTTGCGTTTTTGTCTTGCATTTTCGTTCAAAAATTTTATGCTTTTGGGCAACATTAGACTGACGAAAAACGAAAAATGTTTTAACTGCAACATAAAATAATAAAACAAACTCAATAACAGTTATAATATTCATTTCGCGTATATTAAACGTTGACATTCCATGAATTTACGTATTTAAGAGGTTTTAATAAATATTTACGGTAGCCCTACATCGCACCGCAACGATTCAACGCAAAGTAACGCCCGTTCCTAATAATTAATGAAGGGCCTGTGAATGTTATTATAAAAATAATTGCGTAACAGGAATTTTAATTTTATTTTTTCGATATTAATTACCCTGTTACGTGTGTAACGAGACCCATTAAAATGTATATGTTAATTAGTTGTGGTTAAGAATATTCAATTACTTTTTTCAGTACTGTTATGTTCCAATATTTTTTTTAAATTAAACTGAAGAGGTAAGAAGATGGTATAATATATCCAGACGGACTCCAAGGCAGGAAGGAAGGAAAGAAAAGGAGTCCAGCCACCGCCACGCTCAGATACATAAAATTTATGAAAGTAATGTTGAAAATCCAATTCATTGAATTTTATAAAATTGATATGTAAATAAATAATATAATTTATAAATTTGTTTGATAATAATCATTCTTTTTTATATACAACAGCGCAATAAATGAATTTTATTACTACATTAATTAATACGTTTTCACTTCTGATGTGCAGTCCCACGACTGATAGTTTTTATATTATAGGTTTTATTCTAAGAATAAGTTCTGGGATAACTGAGATTTGTCAAAAACTGTTTGGTTTTCATAAGTAAGACGGGACGGATCGGGGGTACAAGGGACTTAGTTCATCATTCGTTATTGGGATTTTTCAATGTCAAATCATGACTGATATTAGTTGTGATGACAGGCTTAAAGACGGCATTGGAATTCTATTAATAATATTATATACTAGTGCAATTACATTTCGCGTGATATGATTTTTATTAACTTTCTCGAAACAATTTTTAATACAATAATATTCTTTGAAATTATAATCCCACCAAAACAATAACTAACTAAAAAAAATTCCAACAAACGACGTTCGAGATCTAGATCTAAACGGGCAACAAACTTCATTGTAGTTCTAAGAACGCTGTACATTCCTAATAGATCCTATGAATTAAGCAACTGCTATCGAGCTTAGCGTAGGCGAAGTCGTAAACCCCACACGTCGTTTGTACCGAACTTTTCACATTCATGTTTTTGGTGATAAATCAATAATTTTTAAAAAAGTTTCATATTTTTATTAATCTAAATCTAAAATATATTTTTTTATTGGATAGGGTTACAAACGAGCACACAGTCCACCTGATGGTAAGTGGTTGCTGTGGCCCATAGACATCTACATCTGTCGTCGTTTGTGAATCAAAATGCAGATGCGTTGTAACCCATGAGGGCTAAGATGGAATGCCTCTTTTCAGTAAAAAGGGTCTCCGGTTCTCTACACTCACCATACGAAACACAGCAGTGTTAAGCCGCTATTTTACGCTGGTATTCTGTGAGAGCGTGGTCCTTCCCCGGTCGAGCCGACCCGTTCGTGCTATAACTATACTACTAATATAGCTGCAGCATGGCTCTACCACGTATAATATGACGCTAATCGTTTTTTTCTTGCGTTTAAGTTTCATGGCATTATATTTTTAATTTAAACTATAAAAAAAATGTCGCCAAGTTATTGGTGCGGCTATTATCAAGTAGGTAAGTGGTAAGTAGTAAGACTAACCGCACCAATCGAACACACGACAGGTGTGACCCACCGAACATCGATAATTTGTGGTTTTCAGTTGTTTCAGTTCTCGAGAGGATGCCCTATGATCGCGAACTTAATGGCATTATTTCAAATTTAAAGATTCTAAGTAATCTATAAGTGGCCTAGGTTTTTGATGAGTCAGTAAGTGATAAAAATGTCACTTTTCAGACCTTAATAACTCATGAACTATTATAGGTTTACTCATGAAATTTTGAATTCTTGGTATTCAAGGGGCGTATGTAGGTCGTTATGGGGGTTCGAAAGTGGCTCTAAACGATTCGAGTACTAAACACTTTGCCGGTAAAAAAAAAAGTTCTAAAAATAATAAAAAGAGCATTTAGAATAATTTGTTGCTTCAATCAACTATTCGATGAGCGTGGTGAACATACGTGAGGCCGAGGTCGATGATGATGGTGAAATATAAATTAAACCTACAGTAAATTGAATGACCTGAAATGATTATTGTAAAAAATTAAGATGTAATAAATCAAACACTATTAGACTGATTAGAATATTACAAATATTAATTTACAGATCTGCAATGTTTCGAAATTGTGAAGCTGTTGTAAATATTTATTCTCTCTGTTAGACGTGATATTTGTAAATGTGTCTCGCATAGTATAAAATATAAAAATATAAATATACCAATATATTAAAGTGGGTTTATTTATGGAGCCGTGTAGTGGCGGTGTAAGAATATCATCCCCTGGGTGCCGTAAGAGGCGATAGAGGGAAACAAATCAAGAGATGGACAGCAGCGTCGTCCTAATAACGACTATAAAAAAAAACTGCGGTTGCCAAACCGCTTGCCAAGCGTGGCAACTATGGCACATATCCTCCCTATGGGGGAGGCCTATGTTCAGCAGTGGACTTTAATGGGCTGTTACGGTTACGGGTTTATTTATTAATTATTTTACGTTTTAATTTAAATCAATTAGTTGTGGCTTTTTAGGCTGAATCTGAATGACAGGGTGAGAAATATTGTGATAAGAGAAAAGTGTGGTCTGGAAGATGACGTTGTGACAAGGATTAAGAAAGGAATGCTTCGGTGGTTTGGTTATGCAGAAAGAATGAACGAGGAAAGAGTGACAAAGCAAATTTATGTTGCAGAAGTGAACGGCAGGGTCGGGAAGGGACGTCCTAGACGAAGGTTTATCGACCAAATCGGCGATATATTAAAAATGGGCCAGATTAGGAGTACCCTTAACCGAGGAGCGTGTATGCGTAGATATATGGATGTAAAGGAGGCGAGAGAAGTGTGTCAGGATCGCACCAAATGGAAGTCCGTAGTCTCTGCCTACACCTCTGGGTGACAGGCGTGAGTGTTTGTTTGTGCAATTAGTTCTGCTATGTGCTTTTTCAGCCCATAAGCAATCCATTCCTATAATTTTTTATTAAATATTTAATTTTAATGAAACACTTTCGAAGCAGTCGCTCCGCTCCCTTACCGTAGAACAAATCGGTGGCAATTCAATACATTCGCGCGGCGTCTAATTGCCCGCCCGCTTGTATTGAACCTGAATTGATTAGCCAATTATACACCACTGATATCCCTCCGGTTTCGCCTATCTTTATAAGCTCTCAAACATCTGTCTTTCAGACGCGGAACGAAATGTTGTTTCGCTTGCAACTATTTATACTGAATGAGGGCTAGTAATCTTCCACTCACCAGATGTCGCTAGTTGTGACCGAGGTAAAGTTTTCTGTTACACAATGTCACTTAATCTAGAAATTAGTTTTAAATAATAGATTATTAGTTTCTAGAGTGTTATACTTATATTAATACACAACACAATGCGTCAGGTGATTTGATCTTAAATTTTTTGTACTTTATACCTCTTTTTTATTTTTATTTTACTTTTAGTTATGTTTATAGTTTGGTTTATTTATTTTTGATCTAATAGATATAAAATATAACTAATAATAAATAAATAATTAGTTATATTTTATATTAATTAGTTAATCTTTATATTTTCCTTTAATCTTTATCTTCCCCGCTATGAAATCTGTCAAATGATTTACCTCATTGTAAAGTAGCGCCGCTCTGGTGCCAGAATAAGTCGTGGATGCCCTCATTAGGTTTGTACAGTTTTGTCGTAGGTCCCTTTAGAAAATTTAAAACCGGCCTTTTATGTCTTCTGTGTATTTTAGCCTATTCAATACAGAGAATGACGAGGATAATTCACATAATCATAAATAGAAGCCTTAGCTTTACTAATTTGTAATTTGTGAACTGAACACTCATGTTTAATATCATTCCTCGAAGCAACTGTGCTTTGTTGTATTGAACGTGTGCTTTGACCTGAGGCACGGAGAAATGCAAATCCACACACGTGAATACACAATAACATCGTCTCTCGATATCGATAAATAGAAAACTTGAATTTTAATCGTCGTTTTGCTTAATACCATCGACTGTTTTATTGCCAAACGCGGCTGGATCATGCAAACTCTTTTCCCAAAGATTGCATGAGCAGTTTGTGCTTAAATAAGCCAATTATCTTTCATTCAAACGCACATAATGTTTTTTTTTGTGCTTTGTGGTTTTCGAGCAGATTTAACGTTGTCGGTCATTGAAAAAAGCGCTACTGAGTTGACGTCGACCTCCTTTGACATGTGCTCGTAATGAAGAGCCGGGAAGTACGGCGGATGCAGTGAGTGCAGCGAGCGACTTCGGACGCCTTTGGCCCGCTGTGACATAACATGAAAGCCCCGCCCATTCGCTCTCGCTCACTCGCACGAGAGCGAGAGAGACGCCCGCGCTCCCTCCGAAGCCTCCACGCCGTAGTTTCCGAGAAAAGCCAATTGTTATTATCCAGCGCGGATTGTTCTCGACCTCTCCGAGCGGCCGGCTCATGAATGAAACGCATCGCCCGCAGGTGTACAACCTCCGGCGATAAATCTCCGACAGAAATTACCAAAAGTGAACCACCACGCGAGTTTTCAACACGCGATACTTTTCAGTGGGCGGTTGCAACGTCCACCTAATACGGCCTGCGCAGGAAGTCGAATTTTTAACTTACATTATATTTTTATTTTGATTTCGATAGAACATTATATACGAGCACGTTCCACCACTTAGTCTCTTACTTGTTACTCGCGATAATTCGTCGATGATCGTTTTTCAGTTGGCACTAGAGCAAAATCTAAATTAGGCTTGCTTTTAATAAGCGTTTGTGTTCACTGCCAATAACTAAATAATTATAGTTCATTCATTGTTTTAGACACATTATATAAATGAGGGGTAATATATTACCTATGTAGTAGAATAATTAAATAATTGTAATGACGAGAACCTACAGATCTTGTTTTTGTAATAAAAGCTGGTTTGTGTTATAAATGTTTGAAAATCGAACATTTAAATGTTATTATTAAAGAAAGGCTAAGTTAAACTCAAATTATTAAGTACTAGGAAGTTATGAAATCGGATTATTTCATCATAAATCCCCTTATTAAATATCACCGTGTCAATCACAGGGAAAGCTAGAAATCAAGCATTGCATCCGTGTATTTCCTGGGTATCTTTATCAGTTTTTGAAGATAGGAGGCTCCTACTTTCAATTCTATGCTACTTCTTCTTTCTGGGATTATTCCCAGATGTCTAATCTTTTCAGTTCTCAGATAAATAGCTTGCTAAGCCTAAAGTTAAATCGTGTTAGACTGACAACGAACTAGTTTTTAAAAGTTTTCTACAATGCATCAGATTAATGTAATATTATATTGTTATGGTATAAATACTGGTAGTATGTACCATTTTCATAATAGGAATTTTCATAGTAGGATGTTTTCCTTCACCGCCAAGCACGTGGTAAATCAGCACTTAAAATTGCAATTAACAATTTCATTGTTGCTGACGGGGATCGATCCTGGGTTGCTCGTGTACTGTGAAATTTACAGCTAGCACTTAGCCACTGGTAGAGACATGGTGCAGCTATATTAATGGTATAGTTGTAGCACGAATTGGTCGGCTCGACCGGGGAGGACCATGCCCTCACAGAGTACCAACGTAAAATAGCAGCTTAACGCTGCTGTGTTTCGTATGGTGAGTGAGAACCGGAGACCCTTTTTATTGGAAACGCAAACGCATCTGCATTTTGATTCGTAATCGAGGATAGATGTAGATGTCTATGGGCCACAGCAACCACTTACCATCAGGTGGACTGTGTGCTCGTTTGTCACCCTTATTCTATAAGAAACCTTAAGTCAAATATTGATCTCTTTGAAATATATTTACTGCGAAAATAGGGCGAAATAGAATGTACAAAATTGTCGATCATAAAGAAATAATCAAAGTGATATAATGTATAATAAATCGTAACACTGGAACAGATTTAGTTCTTTTTGGAGCTACACTCATAATTACTCATCTGTAATAATTGAAAAAAATATATATTCAATTTCATTTTGGAAGCGTGACAAGAGCTACTAGATATTGCAAGGAAGTTAAGACTTGGCACAGGCGCGGGGCAATAAACATGAATTGATTTATGTTGATTGGTCGTCAACGAATGTTTATGTATTGCACTCAACGTCATTTGCAAGAGAAATTCTCACGACAGAAATCCGTTTCGAGGTAGATACATCTAATCAGATTAAGTCCAAGACATGATAAACGCGGTGATTTTTTCGTTCTTTACACCGTTACCGGAAATCACTCGCTAGCAGCGTCGGCTACTAGATGCGGATGCAGTACTCTATAGATTGGAGTGGGACAATGTCAAAATTTCTACGTATTTCTAAGTCACATTTCTCCTCTCTCTCTCTCTCTCTCTCTCTCTCTCTCTCTCTCTCTCTCTCTCTCTCTCTCTCTGTAACACCATAATTATTCTTTGTTACGGAGAGAAGACGTTAAACTCATATTTACGAGTATAAAGTTTGAATTTTCGATTGTACAGTCCGTCTTATTTGGTTTGGTTTCAACGTCTTATCTGTTTCTGCCGCTATACAACATGTAACTAAAACCCTGTGATCCCCGTTAATTGCGTTATCAGAATTAGTATTTAAACTTCTAGAAATAACTTTACTTCAGAAAACTTGACCATAAAAAATTTAATTAAATTTAAATAAATTTTTATTTGCAACTTGTATGTGGTTTTACTACCTCTGTATTGGCCGGGGAGTAAGAGATATTGTCAAAGACCCTGCTTTTCCGATGCGCGTGTCAGTTGGAGGTAATAAAACCACATACAATATGCAAATAAAATGTTATTTAAAGTTAATTAAATTTCTTTATGGTCGAGTTTTCTGAAGTAAAGTAAAGAACGAGTTTTTCTTTACGTTTGAATACTGATTCCGATAATGCACTTAACGGGGACCACAGGGTTTTTATTACATGTTTCATAGCCTAACACCTATTCCTGAGCGACTCTTGAGTCAAACAGCGAGTATTAATTACAGGCTGCAAAGCATTTCATCTTATCCTTCCGATGGCTAAGCGTCTCTAGCCCTCTTTGCTTGTATAAGTTGCTTACAATAATTATTGTCTCATGGCTGCAGTCTTATCCAGCTGGTAAGCTGTGTGTTTGTTTTATTTTACCCTAATATTATAAGAAAGATAAGAGCCCTTCAGTTAACGTCGTTAAGTGAACCGTGACGAAAAGTTACCTGACCTATATTTGGAATTATTCATTTACCATATTTTATTTTAGGTTAGATACCTTGACTTCACTTGACTTGGACTTAATGACCGTTTATTATCAGGTGCTCATTTGTCACTAAACTACTAATAAGTCCACAACAGGCTGATATTAAAATTGAAACTACTTCATCCTGATTTTTCCTGTAATACATTGACGTTAAAAGAGAAGCTTAAATCTATAGTGAGAGATGTTCTCGATCCGAAAATTGAACGTTATATGTTATAAAGTAAAATAATGTATTTACATAACATTCACATATTATATACAATATTTATTACCATAAGAAAAAAACTGATACTAAAATCTTAAACTATTATAGTACAGTCCTACTCCCCGCGGTTTAATGTTAAGAACGCTGGCTGCGTTCTCTCTGAATGGCTATACGCAGCCTTTGAGCGAAATAAGAAACAGCCCTTTTATCACCAGCAGCGACGACCAGTCGCAGATTCAACATGTCACATCAGCTGGAATCAAAATTTAAATGTTTAATGCAATGAGTAGGTACGACTGCTACTTCATAATACCTTTAAAGAGTAATTTAAAAATACAAATAATATTTTTTTACTATTAGGTATAATCACAATTAACCGATTGTGAGGATAATGTGATAGCACCACTCGCAAAATTTCGTTTCTTGGCATTGTATAAAGATATGAAGTTTATCAGTCATGTTTAAACACTTTGACCGTATAACAAGTCGTTATCTGATAAGAAATTAAACACAATTTAAGAGGCGATAAGTGGAGAAAGCAATAACATGGTTGGCGTCACTAAATAACGATAGTGCCCGAGACTACGATTGGCGCCATTTCGGTAGAGGCTGTGGAACCGGTTCGTCCGGCTGTCGCAACAGTAGCTTGAACGATTGCCGGCTGCCGGTAAAACTACGGACTGTCCCTATAATATCTATGCCCTAATTTAGTTTCTATTTAGGTTATTTGATACGTAATACAATGAGTAAAGCTTAATCCTTTAAAGATAAAATATAATAATAATATTAATAATAAATGCTTTATTTCACTAATAACTTTTTACAAATAAATGTAGTACCTGGCTCCTAATGTAGGTGAACCTGTATCTCAGGAGATTATTGATTTGATTTGTTTAAAGAGATTGTGACAATAAGAATAACGCCATTTTGATTATAGTTAAATAATCAAAACGATAAAATCGACCTTGACTAGACTTAAATTCAATAATGAAAAAAGCCTAAAGAATATGTATAAAGAATAAATATGTTCCTTAGATAACATTTATTTCCTGCTGAATTTCAACAAACTTAATAAACACTTAAAAGGTATTTTAAAAAAATTACATTACTTAAATGATGGTTATTAACATTTGTTTATTGTATGTATTATATAGAAGTAGGTAAGTAACACAAATCATGTTCAACTTAATGATAAAACACTCAGTAATATGCACCTAAATCATTTGTAACAAAAACAACGTGGTAGAGCCACGCTACAGCTACGAGTATATTACTGGTATAGTTGTAGCACGAATGATTCCACTCGACCGGGGGAGGACCACGCTCTCACAGAATACCAGCGTAAAATAGCAGCTTAACGCTGTTGTGTTTCGTATGGTGAGTGTAGAGAATGGGAGACCCTTTTTGCTGAAATCGAGGCATTCCATCTTAGTTCTTACGGGTAACAACGCGTCTGCATTTTGATTCGTAATCGAGGATAGATGTAGATGTCTAAGGGCCACAGCAACCACTTACCATCAGGTGGCCTGTGTGCTCGTTTGTCACCCTAATCCTATAAAAAAAAAATGGCCGTGTAGTGGCGAAGTAAGATAATTCACTACTCCATATCGTCCCGTGGATGTCATAAGACACGACAGAGGTAAATTGAACCAGGAGATGAGCAGCAGTATCCTCCTGATAACAAATTTAAATAATAAAAAACTGCTTTTGTCAACCCGTCTGCCAAGCGTGGCAACTATAGCAAATATCTTCCCATGGGTCTATGAGGAAGCATATTCAGCAGTGGACTTTTGTATTTAAAAAAATATAGGTATCAAAAATATAAAATAAATGGTTATATAGACAGGCAAGCGGTCACGCATGACGAATGAATCTATTGAAACGAGTCAGTATCCAGATTTACATGTTTTCCTGCCCGCTGTCGTCGATCTAGCGTAACTTTAATTTATCTATTCATCTTTTACGAGCGGAAACTTTAATTTAATTTTTAACTGTTTCAAAATAAATATTATTGATATTTCAGAAGCCTTTAGTCTGTTTTGTTATATTTCTATATTTGCTATTTGCACGTGGACAATACGTGAACTAATTCTACAGTTATTAATCCTAAAACCTTTAAAAGGTTTAAATTTTTTGAGGTTCTTTGGTTAGTGTTGGTGTTTTTTTTTAATTTTTACAAGTAGCTGTTTTTAAAAAGTAAAAGTAAGAACGGTCCACCTGTTGGTAAGTGAATGCCGTGGTGCAGTAAAAACTATGCTCTATTTTCTAATAAGAATCAATATGCATGTGGGTTGTTAGCCCTGAGTACTAAAGAGGAATGCCTCGTAACTGGTAAAAAGGGCCCTCGGTTCTCTTTTGTTTAGAAAAAAAAAACGTTAAACGGATTTTCTCCTGTGTTCTGTAACTTTGATAACATAATTGCTACCCTTAGCAGGCGGGTTGGTAACCGCAGTTTTTTTTATTATTTTGAGTTGTTATCTTTTTTTTTATAGGATAAGGGTGACAAACGAGCATACAGTCCACCTGATGGTAAGTGATTGCTGTGGCCCACAGACATCTACATCTATCCTCGTTTGCGTATCAAAATGCAGATGCATTGTCAGCCGTGAGGACTAAGATGGGATGCCTCGTTTCCAGTAAAAAGGGTCTCCTCTTCTCTACTCTCACCACACGAAACACAGTAGTGTTAAGCTGCTATTTGACGCTTCTACTCTGTGAAAGTGTGGTCCTTCCCCGATCGAGCTGACCCATTCGTGCTACAACTATACTATTAATATAGCTGCAGCATAGCTCTACCGTGTTTAAATCTGGATGATCCTATTTCCCATCTGATATTTCAGTTTCCCTCTCTTGCCTCTTATTACACCCACGGGACGACATGAGGTGGGTAGTACTGCGTATGCAACTGTATGTTACCACTTGAACACACACCCTTCACACTTAATAAAAACATATCCTTTGTACGCAAATTTTAACATATTATTTTAATTATATTTAATTTATTAATTTCACACCTTTTTCTATTAATAACATACAAAATTAGTACGGGTTCTACTTAAAAATCTAATAATATAATCGTTATAAAATACTATTTCTACCTTTGTCTTGTGGATCGGTATTAACGAGGTTATCCCCCTGGCTAATTTGTCCTATGCAAGTTTGATTTAATGCAAACGTTAAATTTAACTAACACAGGTGCAAGATGTGTTCCAAACCTCTCTTCTCTTCTAGACGTTAAACAATCAATATTGTTGAACATGTGTCTCTTCTATCGTAGGGACAGAGAAAATGTCATAAATACAAATGTTATGAAACAATCGCAATGTTTGTTACATTTATACAACACAGCAGAAACGTAAATCGCACAAGTATTTTCACCACGGACGTCGCGAGCAAAAAAAAACGTTTATTAATTTAGAGACAAAACGCAACCATTTCCAGCCACTCGGAAAATTCCTGTAATCTCGCGAGACTTTCTTCAGAGATCAACGACGCGGATTGATAATCTCGACACGCGAATCTGGCGTGCGAAACAGTTGTTCCGCTTTATGTATAATAATCCTAAAATATAATTATTATTTATATATACATTATATAATTATTAAAATTGTAATTAACCATTAAGTGTTTCCACTCTTTTACGTGGTAGAGCCATGCTGCAGCTATGTTAGTAGTATAGTTGTAGCACGAATGGGTCGGCTCGACCGGCGAAGGACCACGCTCTCACAGAATACCAGCGTAATATAGCAGCTTAACGCTGCTGTGTTTCGTATGGTGAGTGTAGAAAACCGGAGACCCTTTTTACTGGAAATGAGGCATTCCATCTTAGTCCTCACGGGTGACAACGCATCTGCATTTTATTGGATGTAGATGTCTATGGGCCACAGTAACCACTTACCATCAGGTGGACTGTGTGCTCGTTTGTCACCCTATCCTATAAAAAAACTCCACTTTAATAACTTGCGGCCTTCTAATCGTTGATTATCGCTTGTTTAACTTAAATATTAGTTATCCTTATAGTTGTCCTTTTCTATTGTCATTTAATGAAAAGAGAGAGGAACTTAAAGCGCTACTTGACGTCGACGTAGGCCATTGGTGTCTAGTTCAAAATGCACTTAAAAGTGAATACACTTATGACCACCTTTGGAACGGAATATAAATACCACAAATTTCTACGTGGTAGAGCCATGCTGCAGCTATATTACGAGAGTAATATAATTGTAGCACGAATGGGTCGGCTCGACCGGGGAAGGACCGCGCTCTCACAGAATACCAGTGTAAAATAGCAGCTTAACGCTGCTGTGTTTCGTATGGTGAGTGTAGAAAACCGGAGACCCTTTTTACTGGAAATGAGGCATTCCATCTTAGTCCTCACGGGTGACAACGCATCTGCATTTTGAGTCTTTATTGAGGATATATGTAGATGTCCATGGTTCACAGTAACCACTTACCATCAGGTGGACTGTGTGCTCGTTTGTCACCCGATTCTATAAAAAAAAAACAAATTAGCACAAAAACATTTGAGTTTATTGGTTTTGAATGAGGCTCGGTTTCACAAATATTGTTGAACTGTAACAAAACTCAAATAAAGGAGGCTATAGAAACGTTGTCACCGCTGAAGTGAATATCAGAACCTTAAATCATTTAAATAAATGCTGGCTTTTTACCAGCTGATACCATGTACCACTTCTATACTTCGATGTCGATCTCTTTATACTCCTCTTCCTTCCGTTACTTTGTAGACATTGCTATCGAATACTAACACTATATTACGTATAACAATAATACAGTTTGACATAAATTCATCAACTGCACGTCTTAAAAACTTTGCATTCAACATTCCGAACTTGATTCTTATCACATTTGAGATAATAGAGCTAAACCAGCAATGACATCATCTCTACTTAGGCCGTTTCACGATAAAGAATTGTTCAGTAGGTAACCTTTGTTACGGCTGATAAGATAAGGTATTATTACAAACTAATTCATAACAATGTTTTTACCAGTAAACGAGCTGTAATACAGCCTTAAAACTGTAAATAAACGAAAAAGTTAAGAAGAAAACAAAGCAATGATCTACTTCTGAGTTCAGAGCTACTCAAGCAAAGTTGACTCGCTACAGACAGGAGCATATCGGATTGAGACTCGAAATCTCGAACCGGTTTCCTTAGTTCTTCTGTCCTTTACTGGCGCATGGCTGTTTATATTCTCTGTCGCCACATGACTCACCATTTTAACGTATCACGGCAAGCGGCTGGCAACTACGCACTTCATGGTCACTCGTTCAAAACTGTCACGCTTTGGCTACAATGAATTATTGCTCTGTGACACTATATTTATGTCAAAATTAATACGTAATTGAAATATATACTTACATATAATATAAATATAAATAAAAATAGTTTCAACATTGGTGAAGGTATTTCATACACATTGAATATCCTTTTAAGGGAAGGTTTACGACTCGTTATTTTTCAATTAATAAATTGCCAAAGTACAATTTTATGTCGCAACAATAATTGTTGTTAAAACGGCAGTTTCTGCAGTAACAACCTCTTTTTAATTAACTTATTTACATTTCAATTGTGGCCAAGGATACATTTCCATACGACCGAATCTTAACACTACTTTCTAATTATTTGTTCGCTTAACTTTTTTATAATATAACACAAGCAAAAAGAAGATGAAATGACCAACACCAACAAAAAAAAAAAACAATGAGTAAATATACAAGATCTGTCTAAACTGTAACTTCCATGCAGATTTAATTCTGTTTTCATTCGGAGCTAAAAGCTACTCGCATTCGCAGGTGAAAGGACATTTTATTTGTCATCGCATATTTACGGCTCTTTAAACGTTTATGTGCCGTTTGGTGTGTTTTCGTTTTGAAACAGAAAATGTTTTGCGTCCTGTTTGCGAGTAATTTTAAGTGTGATGTTTTTATTTTTATTAAAGATTCGCTCAACTTAATTTATATAAATATTTGAAAGATACCACAGGGGTAATAAGTTTTGAGTTCGTTTATATATGTGTCTATATAATAAGGTTGGAAGGAGATTTGTTGGTGTTGGTGTAATGAATGGCCCCAAACGTGCACCTTGGAGGCGTAGAAAGAGAAAGGGAACGTATTCAAAAGTAGGTAATGTTTTTGCTGTGCTCGCCGAGTTGCGGCAACGGTCGGCTTCGACATGATTCATCGTCGCGTGGGCCGGACTTATTACTCTCTGCAGCGAACTAGATGACTTTTCTTTTGCCTTGATCTCAAGACAAACTTACATCTTAAATATTTACATTATAATAAATTGTATTTTATTAACAGTAATAATTTTGCTGCCTATCAAAGCGGGCTTGCTTCCGTTTCTTGTGAAGCCACTCTAAACTTAGTAATTATACAAAAGCGAAGTAGACACTGCAACAACCGTTCGTTAAGGCTTCATTGTTGTGTTACTGGCTTTATTTATCTTACACCGATGTCTGACAACGTATCCTTTTATTTTAAAACAGATCCTTTTCTATTCACCCGTTGTTTACGGATTATTTGAAATATTTGTTCTATCTATTCTTTGAGCCTTTTTTTCTTGTCTGTTGCTATTAACATCGTTACCGTTGTCTTTTTGAGTCACATAATATAAAAGAAAACGCCACGGACACGCTGATTTTTTCAAAGCATGTAGATATCATTAACAATTACAATTTATGAATAGGAAAATTATTTAGGTAGAACTAAGTGATCTGTATTGCTTTTGACAAAGGTGAGTCGTATTATCGCTAAGTTTATTTGCTGATATTTAAGTTACCTTTCAACGATCGATACGTAGGGCTTACGCGATGTCGTAAACGCATTGTAGGTTGTAGCGGCGCGGCGGAGTTGACGAACACGATCGAGCTTTTTCACTGCGCTATACTATTGCAATCCGTTCTCTGACGAGACCTTTATGCAAATAGGATTTATTAAAATAAATCGCTTCATGCCCTATATGCCGTGTATTAGACGCGATCACGCAACTTGTTATTTTTATAAACATTCACAATGCGAATGGCTAGAATTTCTTTTGAGCATCGATTAACACGCGCCTCAAAAAACTTGAACTTGTCAAATTTAATTTTTATTTGAGGTGTTATTGAAAATTCAGTACTTATTATTTGCGTTTATTTAGTGTCACTGGAAACAGGCTCAAACAGAGATCATCATACAAATCTATAAAAGCAAAAATGAGGTCTTCACAGGCACAGGCATAGGAATAATTTGAGCTACCAAGGAATTGAATATGGATGTGAAAGAAACAAAAAAGGTGTGCTAGGTGTGGCACGAATCCAAATTCAAATCCGTAGTCTTTGTCCACCCCTTCAAATTAGTTGGATAATATTTTTAAGATTATCAAATGGGTTATCAATGAAATATCTTTGAACTACCATTTTCATAATGTATAATTTATTGTTGTGTTTATTTTATTTAAAAACTCACCTAGTTTCCCGGCGAACTTCGTACCGCAATGTTACCATCGTATAAACTATAAATATTGACAAATATCTATACGATACGATACGATATAATATTTATACTAACGTCACTCAATTCTTTTGCCTTTCCCCACTAACACTTAAACTTAAAGTTCAAATTGACTTTTAAGTATTATGACGAATCTTTCGTATGGGAATATAGAAAAGTGTTGTTTTTAGACTTTTTCAGGCAATTTTTAAATTTTTCTCTCATTAAGAACCATCTTCGTACTTGAAGGAATATTATTAAAAAAATTAGCGAAATCGGTTCAGCTGCTCTCGAGATTAGCACTTAGCAACACATTCAGCGATTCATTTTCATATTATAGATTTTGTCGTAGGATATCTTTAGAACGAATCAACCGATCGAGATGGTCGACGAAAGTGTTCATTGAGACTTCGGGCTGATTAGATTTTCATGTCAATCGGTCGAGCCGTTTCAAAGATTTTCAAAAAATAAAAACCATAAATACAAAAATTGAATAGATTTTCGAGCGTTGCGCTCGAAAATAAGCGGGAAGTTCCAGGGATGCCCTGCAGGGTCAACCGTTTTTCAGATTTTTTTAATACTTTTTTGTACTTTGAACACTAATGTATATCATGCTCGACTTTATGGATTAATTTCTACTTATAAATATTTAACGTAGTAAGATTTATACCAATGGCTTAGATATCCATAAAAATAAATAAAATTGAAGTGTCTGTTTGTAATGTCAAAATAACAGCTTTTTACTATATGCATATGAAAGTATATAAGGTACTTATAACAAATACACAATTTTTAAAATTTTTGTCTGTCTGTCTGTTTGTTCCGGCTAATCTCCGAAACGGCTGGACCGATTTTGACGGGATTTTCACTGACAGATAGCTAGTTTTACAAGGAGTAACTTAGGCTACTTTTATTTTAGAAAAATAATTAGGGTTCCGCGAAAAAAAATCAAAACCCAAAACATCGTTATAAATTCCACGCGGGCGAAGTCGCGGGGACCAGCTAGTATATATAAGAGATTTCCACCTATGTACTGACTCATCACTATATGTCTGTAACCATAAGGCCTAAAGGCTTGAAACCAGGTAGGAATATTCCTTTCACCGAGTAGAGGTCAGCTTAGAACTGATTTTATGAAATTACACCCGCAATATTGTTGCGGGACCTTAATTTAAAAAAAAAAAACACATTTTCAAACTATAGCTCCTATCTATACAAATAAATAAAATTGAAGTGTCTGTTTGTAATGTCAAAATTACAGTTTTTTACTAAATGCATATGAAAGTAAATACGGTACTTATAACTAAAATACAATTTTTAAAATTTTTGTCTGTCCTTCTGTCTGTTTGTTCCGGCTAATCTCCGAAACGGCGAGCGAAGTCGCGGGGAACAGTTAGTATTGAATAAACTCCGGTATAAAACTTGGCCAGAATTTTCTTCTTGTATGTGTTTGAAGGTGTCCCTAAATGGTTTGGATTCACGATTAGAGTCGGTAGGTGGCACTGTTGTTGATATCCAGAAATCACCCGTGCCAAGCCGGGGCGGAACGAATATAGGATATTTTTGCATTAATGATTAATCAGTATTGGTCGCGGGACATTCTCATTTATCATAATATAATATATTCTAAATGTCTTTATATTTATATTATATAATTCTACTGTCCGTGTGTATGTGACTGAACTCCACCCGATAGGTGGCACTGTTGTCAAGATATAGAAATCACCCGTTCGAAGCCGGGTGGATCATTAGTATATAATATATAAGCGAAGTACCTGACTGACTGACTCATCACGAGATCTTTAAAACTATACACCCAATGAATGGACTTCAAATTTAGTATAGTTACTCATTTCGCATTGTAATCGCTTATATAGGTTGTAACAACTTTTTCTCTCGTACTAATATACAAACGAGGCCCTAGCGACTGGCAAGTGGCACAATATGTCTCCAAAGATATATTTTTTTATATGTATATAAAAAATAGCGCAAATCAGCGCTTTCTCAAAATACTACATAATATTGACTAAAACATTGATATAATAATTGTTTTTGTTAAAAGAAAAAATACTTAATATTTCTTTTTGATACAATTTTATTCTTTTTTTAATTTTGTGAAAAATATGATTATTTCAAAATTAATTTATTTTTAAATATCTAAACTGGATTTTATTTGAATCACGTAATTTAAATTCTCTCAAATCAAATTTGAATTCTCTGAAATCAATCAAAACTTTTTTACAACACTTACAACAAAGTCCCCGAAAATATGCAAGGCCTTTCTATTAAAAAGTTAAAATTTTTATTAAATTAAAGTTGTATAAAATGGTTATTAGTACCTAATATTAAGAGTACAATAATTGAGAATGAGTTATTCGTCAGTTTGTAGCATTCTCTTTCAATTTTTATACGTGGTAGAGCCATGCTGCAGCAATATTAGTAGTATAGTTGTAGCACGAATGGGTCGGCTCGATAGGGGAAGGACCGCGCTCTCACAGAAAAAGAGCGTAAAATAGCAGATTAACGCTGCTGTGTTTCGTATGGTGAGTGTAGAGAACCGGAGACCCTTTTTACTGGAAACCAGGCATTCCATCTTAGTCCTCACGGGTGACAACGCATCTGCATCTTGAGTCTTTTTTTTCTTTCCCAGAACAGGTTTCTTTTTTCGAATCAGTGATATTGATAAATGACATTAAATAAGTGTTCTTGTATCTTCTAATATATAAAACATAATGTTTGTTTATTCGTATTTTATGGACCGCTCCGAAGATTGTGCTAAAAACTTTGTCAACTCATTGCTTGCACTTGCGCGAAGGTTATAGACTAGACATAGTACAATAAACTTACAGTAGGGGGCGCGCGTATCGTACTGAATAATTTATTTGAAAGCATAATGTAATAATTGTTACTGTTTATTATATACTAGCTGTACCCCGCGACTTCGCCCTTGTGGAATTTATTACAATTGGATTTGATGGGATTAATTTTTTTGCGCGCGGAACCCTTATTTGTTTTCTAAATTAAAATAGCCTAAGTTACTCTTTATAATATAAGCTATCTGCCAGTGAAAGTCCGTCAAAATCGGTCCAGCGGTTTTGGAGATTAGCCGGAACAAACAGACAGACAAAAAAATTTAAAAATTGTTTTTTTTGTGTTATAAGTTCCGTATATACTTTAATATGTATTTAGTAGAAAGCTGTTATTTTGACATTACAAACAGATACATACTTTAGTTTTATTTATTTGTATAGATTGACTTCATTCTTCTGGAAGTTTATCATTTTTACAGTTTACATTTAATTTTGCTCTAAAATAATGTTCAGTTGGAAATGTTATACTCGTAAAGAAATTCAATTTGTTCGGCTATTTTTTCAATTATTGATATTGCATAATCGACGGAACAGAAATTAAATTTTATGGTAAACTACAATTAAAACGACTAATTCAAAAACATAATTAATAAAACGGGTTACCCACCTAGTTCGTACTATTTGTTAATGCGAAAATATTTGAAAGAAATCGGCTAGGGCAACATCTATTGTAGAATAGAATAGAATAGAATAGAACAGAATAGAATGTAATATCAATGTTTCAGTCCATAATAGTTGTGAGACAAAGTAGCTCAGTGCCTAAGCGCTGGTTGTAAAATTAACAGAACGCAAGCAACCCCAGTTCGATCCCCGCCAGCACAAACAATTGTAAATTGCAGTGCTTTCCACGTGGCTCGGCGGTGAAGGAAACCTCGTGAGAATGTTGCATGTCTGAGGAATAAAAACATTTCCAAGACATGTGCACCAACACGTACTGGAACAGGGAGGAGACCTGTGTCCAGTTATGTGCCGGAATTGGGCTAGTAGCGTAGGAGTGCCACTGAAGCCATTAAGCACCCTAAAAATTATAAAATCGTTGTCTTCTATACTCTTCAAATAAATAAATCGATTATGTTTACATTTTCAGAATTTGCAATGCTACAGAATACGTAATATATTATTCAAGGTATTCACTATTCAGTAACAACCAATTTTCCGATTATTCGAGAACAGATTTTATGAATCTTTAAAAAGAATGTGATAAGCATCTGTATAATAAAATAGAATAATTTTGCTTAAGTGACTAAGTTAAATTGTAGAAGAAAGAACGAATTGCATTTTCAAGCAATTTACTAATTCATAGGCAAAAGTTCTATAAATGTGACGCTTGATGTTCGTGATCCGAACATGTGTTTCGACTTCCGACCTTAATGGTGTACTTGGTTAAGTATTAGCTTCTATTTTAATTTACCTACGAGCCGCTAATACAGTTTGCAGGGCAATTAAAATAGAAATTGCGAAGCCGCAAATGGACCACCATAATATTTGATTACTGCGACTAAATATCTAAGTCAGTGTGTCCTTGTAATCTTCGCAGACACGTGTAACGAATTTTCTCAATTTACATATTATTCGATACAATATTTGTAAAGTTACACATATACAGTTACAGATATTGCTCACAAGACCAGAAATGGTCATATACAAAACGTGGGGTTGATTGATCGTCTCAGGTATAAAGTAAATTTTAAGAAGAGCGATTCACATTGCTGTGTTAGTACCTACCTCAATCTATGGTAGTGAACGTTAAGTGTGACAGAAGAAGCACGAGAGTAGAAGAATACATGCTGTAGAATTGCGGTTCAGCAGTATCGATCGAGAGTTCGATATAGAGTTGACTCTGATGACGGAGTGAGAAATTTTGTTATAAGTGACAAGTGTGGTTTGCAAAATGATGTTGTTGTGACCAGGATTAAGAAAGGCTTGGGCATGTAAAGAATGAATAAGGAAAGAGTGACAAAGCAAATTTAAGTCGCAGAAGTGAATGGCAGAGTCAACAAGGGACACCCTATTCATTTATTTATTACAGCTCATCACAATTCCACTGCTGAACATAGGCCTCCTTCAACGAATGTCACAAAGCACCATCCATGGACGAGCATACCAGGTCGACATTCCATGGGCCCAACCTACATTTCACCTACCGGTACGAGGGTACCACTCGAGTACCTTTCTTCCCCATTGGTTTTTCGGTTTTCGAGCTATATGACCGGCCTATTGCCACTTCAGCTTACTAATTTTTTTGGGCTATGTCGGTTACTCTGGTTCTACTGCGGATTTCATATCCATAAGTCATCACTGGCAACACGCACTGGTTTTACAATCTTATTTTCTAGTTTTGAGGTATAGTTATCTAACGAGAAGATGTCGTAATCTCTCGAACCCTGTCCAGCAGAGTAGAATCCGTCGATTGACTTCTCGACCGAAGTGGGACTTACCTTGTCGGACTACTTATACTACTACTTATACTTCTTCAACAACTTCGAGCGTAGTGCTGCCAACAATTGCCGGCGTAGATATGGACGTTACACATTTTATCCATGTTCATCTTAAGATCTATCTGTTGGGAGACACTATTGAGGTCATTGAGCATAGTGCTTAGGTCCTCCAGCGATTCTGCCATACATCCAATATCGTCGGCAAATCGAAGGTGAGTGATGTACTCGTCATTGATGTTAATACCGTATCCTTTCTTGCCCGAAACGCTCGAAAAATTGTTCCGATGCAGCGATAAAGAGTTTCGGGGATATAACGTCACCCTGTCTTACACCTTTGGACAGGATTCGTACTCTGGTTCTGTACTTGAATAGTCATCATAGGCCTACAGTACAAACACTTTAACACTTCAATGTACCGACAGCACAGCTAAATTGACCGCACCGCCCAAATTTCGACGAGCAACACGGGCCATCGAGTCCGTGTTGTCCTATGTTGCTCTATGCTCTCAATAAAAAAGTCTACTTTCCCGCTCAGTTTTCTCTACTTAGGCAGGCATTGTGCCTCTAATGACAAACTTTTAACCTAAAACTTTTTTGTTATAATCGGCACATAAAGTATAACGCGGCCTCTCAGGCCGCGAGCCCTGTGTCCGATGAAACAGTAAAAGCCAAAAGGCTAACAGCACTAACATCACAGAATCTAGACGGCGTCACCTAGGCCTAGGCCGTTCAGTATACATAAGTAGCTTACTTATGTATACTCTGTGACCAAGGCCCTAAGGCCTAAATAGATAATACATTAAAATACGAAACGCCAAATTTCAAAGAATGTCTGTAATTTTAACAAAACTAATGATAAAAATCAAAACTCCATACCTAACTCAGTCTTACCTTAATCAAAATACTTTCGTCAGGTAGGCAGTCCCCGACAGAATCGGGATAAAGGATATGATGGTATAAATAAATATCACTTTTGTATATATTCAAGATGACCATAGACTTAGCGGCAGACGTGCCTGTCAGGGCAGTTGGGGGCAGTGGATTCTAATACCAGCTTCTAGAGTATAGTTGGGTTTCAATTGAAATAGCCGAAAACAAAATTCGCTCTTGAGATATGAACGCCATGATCAATATTATGGTAAACGGTTTTTTAACTTTTATAATTAATTTTATTTTTCCCACATCGGACTGATTTAATAAATTGTTGGCCATATGGATCTTGACAGAGAAAGGGCGAAGTAGTAAAAATAAAAAGCATAAATGTAGTATGTCCCTTTCACCAGACTGCATATTGTTGACACAAACAACTGCAACCTTAATTAATAACTTCTTTAAAGTGTCTGTTTTACCTTTTTACTTAATTTTTTTTTGCTTTATTATAGTTTTAAATTATTATTTATTCTGTGATTAAATCACTAATTATATCTGGGTCTGGGTCTTGTTATATGTGAAAGATGGGGCCTGTGAAACAAGAGCAGGTGTTAATTTTTTTATAGCATAAGGGTCACACACGATCACACAGTCCACGTGATGGTAAGTGGATTCTGTAGCCCATAGACTTTTATCTTCAATTAAGAATCTAAATGCGTTATAACCCCTGAGGACTGAGATGAAATGCCTCGTTTCGATTAAGCTGGTATTCTGTGCGAGTGTTGTCATAGATCAATTATTTTCTTCTTTTTGTCATTATGAACCAAGTAGCCCTATAGTTATGTATTTATTATTTAGAGAGGGCTTATTTTACTTTCTCTGCGTCTAAAATCCGTAAAAATCAGCACAGTCGAAGCCTCGCACTCACAAGCACATTGTTTCTCGACCAGGTCGAGTTGACCTATACTAGATGGAGTGACGACGTGCGTGCTTTGTGACCGTCTTTGGGGGTGGCCAATGTGTAATATTGAACTTGAGATGGGCTGAATGATGTGATAAAGGAGTTCTTTTATATCATTAAGTAGTTACTCTTAATTAAATAATAGATAGCATAATATATGTGATATTTTTTTTTATAATAGTGAGACAAACGAACTCACTGCGTTACTGGTAAAAAGGGTCTCCGATTTTCGTCATCATCGTTATCCTGTATTACAATAGTAATATGATCGATATCTATAAAAGACGTTTAACTATCACATATAAATGATATAGTCCTGCCCCATTTTTTTTTATAAAGTAAGGGTGACAAAAGAGCATATAGACCTGATGACATCTATATTTACCCTCGATTAAGATTCAAAATGCAAGACGCTTTGTCACCCCTGAGGACCAAATTGAAATGCTTCGTGTCTAGTAAAAAGGGTCTCCGGTTCTCACTCACCATACGAACCACAGCAGCATTAAGCTGCTATTTTACACTGGTATTCTGTGAGAGCGTGGTCCTGCCCCGTCGAGCTGACCCATTCGTGCTACAACCATAATATAGATGCAGCATGGCTTTACCACGTACAAAATTACGATTATGACATTAGTTCTCGAATAATATCGGAAGTTCACAACTGCACCGGACAATATTATAGTGCCGCAAGCGTACGCAATTGCACTCATAATCTACATACTTTTGCCCGTATGCGATGTTAACGCACATGCAATATGAGTAGACATTTGGTTTGGTAAATTAAGAACTTGTTGATTTGTACAAATGTTGGTTTTAAGCTGTTAGGATTTGAACCAGATCTCATCATCAGTCTGGTCTGATTAGGGAACCACGCAAACTTAATTGATGGTATAAAGATATTAATTAACCCACAATATTCCTCGCTTATTGTAATTAATTTAGAGCTTTTATCGTTTCGTAAAAAGATCTATAATAATTTTATAATTGCTTGATAACAACGGTATAGTACGGAACCTGTCGCCGGTAGTATTGTACCAACATCGGCGGCAAATCAGTTTCGTTGCGGGGTCGGTGGCGGCCGCAGGGGGCGAGGTCCACATGCATTATTCAAGGCTCATTTCTATTCAACGCCGACAAGCCGCCCGATAAAAACTTCTCGTTTGACAACTCGGACGCCTGCACCCTTTGTACTTACGTCATGTCCCCTATTCACAACACAAGCTAGTGTTGTCTTAAACGGATTCATTACTATAGTTCTTATATCCCCAAATCAACCTTTCATTTATCGTATGATATGAGAGGTGAGTTGTTTTTTTTATCAACTCATAGAACTTAAAAGAACTCGTTTTTTAAAAACTTGTTTGTGTATCGTTTTAAATGACAAAGATAAGTGCTCACAGCTCCACAAATATGGAAGATTTTTTGTTACTGGCTACTTGGATTATCTATGTAAGAAGCCCTCTTTTTCATTAATATAATCTTTTAATTCAAACGAAAACCTAGTAAATCTACGCATCATGTTTAATTATCCCTTTTCTAGATTTAGATCAAATAAATTGAATAGCAATTTCTTAAGTCAAAATATATTATCAAACTTACACCTACACTAACCGTCGTATCGGCACGACCGCCTTTCTAGTCTGAACCTAGAGTCAAAATTTAAAATAACATTACTTAACCGTCTTTGATACGATTTTCAAGTGATATGAATATAATGCTTGTTATTATTGTTAATTCCATGCATTGTGTTATTCGTACATAACAAACATTGAAAATGCGTAGCTTTGGATATAAATTGTAGAATCGCAACAATAATATTGCTTTATTATAGAAATAAATGTATTTTTGTCTAGGTCTCATTTTAGGTCTATAACCTTGAAAAATATAGTTAAAAATTATATTTACATTATTGAAATAAAAAATACAAACAGAAGAAAACGTTAGGAAAAAAAAGGTTAAGTTAAGAAAAAAGAAAAAGTAAAGAAGACATTGGAAAATGCTAATATTTTTCTACATTATAGTACTTTGCATTTTATGTTACATTATACCGTTATACAAATGTTTAAATAACATAAAAAAATTATATTTCTTTTGTATAATTTTTGTTATAGAGTCAAGGCATCAGCAATGTATTCCATGTTGTTGTCTCCGACACGTTCTACTCGTAAATATGTATACATCTCAACCCAATATAAATTTAATAATTCCGGAGAAATCCAGTAGATGTTCTAATACAATAAAATTTAATTTGCTATACAATTGCCAATTACCACTGTCTAACAAATGTTTAGACAGTGGTAGAGCCACGCGGCAGCTTTTACTGTCGCACGGATGGGCTCGCTCGAACCGGGGTGGTACCACGACCTCACAGAATACCAGCTTGAAGTAGAGGTTTACCTCTGCGTTTCGCTTGGTGAGTACAGATGGCCGGAGACCCTTTTTACTGGAAATGAGGCATTCTATCTTAGTCCTCACGGGTGACAACGCATCTGCATTTTGATTCGCAAACGAGGATAGATGTAGATGTCTATGGACCGCAGCAACCACTTACCATCAGGTGGACTGTGTGCTCGTTTGTCACCTTTATCCTATAAAAAATAATCTTTTTAGTATAATTTGCTTTTAAAATCGACTATGATACTATACAACTACTACAAAACCTAGATTATTATTAGCGGAGCAGCGACGGCGAGTGACAAGCGGCAAGAGCTCGGGATCGCCGCGGAAATGATCCGAAGCTAGGGTTGCCAACTTTTTTCAATATTTTATTTTCAACGCATCAATAAGCTGAAATAGAAATGGGCTGGACATATAGCTCGAGGAACCGACAACCGATGGGGAAGGAAGGTTCTCGAGTTGCAGTCTCGTACCGGTTATAGAATAAGGGTGACAAACGAGCACACAGTCCACCTGATGGTAAGTGGTTGCTGCGGCCCATAGATATCTACATCTATCCTCTGTTACAAATCAAAATGTAGATGCGTTGTCACCCGTGAGGACTAAGATGGAATGCCTCATTTCCAGTAAAAAGGGCCTCCGGCCACCTGCACTCACCAAGCGATACGCAGAGGTAAACCTCTACTTCACGCTGGTTTTCTGTGAGGTCTTGGTACTACCCCGGTTCGAGCCGGCCCATCCGTGCGACAGCATAAGCTGCCGCGTGGCTCTACAACTGTTAGAGTACGACGACGACGACGACGACCAACTAAGAGATGCAAGAAGTCTATGGATGCAGGTGGCTAGGACCGTGTTTTGTGGCATTCCTTCCCAGAGGCCTATGTTCAGCGGTGGATTTGTGAAGGGCTGTAATGATGATGATGATACACAAAAACAGTAGATCAAACGAAAATCCAAATAAAGTGTTTAATTCAAAGTGTTCATTTTCATATGGTTTTAAACTCATATTTTTTTTTTATAAATAAATCCCTACATAATTTTTACTTTTTTAATTTTAAGGAAAGTTCATACCTTTATGACCCTTTTACTAATCAAAGCTACTTATAAAAGATTATCAACAAGTCAACAACAGCCTTTATCTCTCAGTTTTGTGCTCGTTACGAAAAATACCATACATAGGAACTATGTACCTTTATATTAAAATGTGAAAAATATAGTAATTTGTACTGAATAGTCATTAAAGTATGTACATAGCTCTTATATAGTATAGTAGTAAGATATGTAAAACGCATTATGCTGGCAACCCTATTCGAGACGCACACCAGTGTCGCTGGCACAGTGCCCGTGACCGAAGTCGACATCAACGCCTTTACAGTTATACGCGAATGTACCTACGGGCTGCGGAAAGACTAATTCTTTTCTTAGACCAGTGTAAGATATAAAATACTAGCGGCTCGCCCCGGCTTTGCCCGGCTTGAACAATTACTATCTTAAATATTAGATAGGTATAATTTCTTTTCAAATTTTGAGGAGTTCCAAATTTTTTGTTCCGGGTATCCGAGGTTTTAAAATAAATCGATTCTCTATATTTCCTGACCTAGAGAGACCAACATGCCACTATCGCGTTGACCGCAACCATAAATTTCATCGCGCGTGTTTTTCTGCCGACTTCCGAAAAGGAGACGGTACTCAATTCGACTGTATGTTTTTTTTGTGTGTTACCTCATATACAAAAATGTTTACTGTAAGTTATCCAACTGTTGCGGACTTTTTTTTTAGAACGTTTCAAGATGTACAATTCAATCCTTAATTATTTTTGTGTATCTTTAAATATTGACACAGCGCACGCCATAGAAACTCAAGAATATACATATATTATGTATCATAACTTTTAACCAAAATATATATATATACCTACATAATATATGCTTATGTCCATCTGGAGTTATGTAACTTTGAAATGGTGAAAGAACTTTTTAAATAGGTGCAGTGGTGCCGGAGATTGCCCTCCACTTATACACATACTCATAATATTCGCACTCCCTCTTTATAATATTAGTATAGATAAAAGCGACACTTCGGGTGATATAAAGTACTTAAATTTATACGGAACTGTTCTATAATCATTGTAATGGTTACAGGCAACAAATATTATGGTTTATCTTTGGTCTGCAAATAGACTAAAGCTAGATTTTAGCTAAGAGATTCTCATACGTCATCGATGCTGCTTTTCCTTAGTCAAAATATTTTACTATTGGCAATAGCTTAACTTCGCTTCGCTGGCCAATGCTTAAAATCAGTCAGTGTAGTGGCGGTGTAAGAACACCCACTACCCCAAATCATCGAGTGGGTGTCGTAAGAGGCGACAGAGGGAAACAAATCAGGAGATGGGCAGCAGCGTCCGTGGCAACGATGGTAACTGTCCATGTATAGGCAATCTATAAGGGGAGGCCTATGTTCAGCAGTGGACTTTAATATGATGTAACGGTAGCGGTAACGGTAACGGTAATCGTTTAACTAAATATATTCAATATAATACTTTAATGAATGAATTTTGAATGGAATCTAGACTTCAGAATTTCTTTTTGTTAAATGGTATAATATAATTTGTTAAACACGTTAATTGTTGGTTTTCTTGTATACACAGATGAAGTTAAAATTATATAAATACCTGAAATTAGTTAATGTTAAATGACCTGAAGAGTAATTAATGTTCTTAAGGTAATTCATAATGTAGCCCTTTAAAAGTTTGAACCCGAGCATTTACTCGCATCCAGTTGCTCCAGCCATTCTGTGCGGACTATCACTCCATCTAGGAATAATATTATTAATACTCACGCCGCTATCCTTTGCGATCTCTATAATCTGAATGTAAGGAAGCAAAAACAAAAGAACAGTTAAAGTTTGATACGACCGATTTGTGCTTTTGTAGATTTATTTATTTATGTAGAGCAGTTAGCGAATTGCTCCCGTTTACATAACACTTTTTTTTATTTCAAAGAGAAATGGATCTATTTATAGAATATTATATTAAAATATCATCTAAAACATAATTTAATTATGTTGATAAATTAATAATTCTTAATTTATTTAAGTAGTATTGAATTAATTAAGTATAAAATAATGCTCCATCAACAATCAAAACATATCTTTTTTTTATATAGGATAGTGTGACAAACGAGCACACAGTCCACCTGATAGAAAGTTGTTGCTGTGGCCCATAGACATCTACATTTATCCTCGTTAGCGAAGCAAAATGCAGATGCGTTGTCACCCGTGAGGACTAAGATGGAATGCCTCTTTTCCAGTAAAATGGGTCTCCGGTTCTCTTCACTCACCATACGAAACACAGCAGTGTTAAGCTGTTATTTTACGCTGGTATTCTGTGAGAGCGTGGTTCTTCCCCGGTCGAGCCGACCCATGCGTGCTACAACTATACTACTATTATAGCTGCAGCATGGATCTACCACGTATAAAAATTAAGTATTTAATCGTGTATATTGATATTTTTTCTCTTAGAAAAGGTTTTATTTGTTTTATCGAGTTTATCCTAGTTATATTGCAAGTAATGCTTCCTTCTGTAATTGGATTTGTTATTTGTCTGTAAGCGGATACAATTAGAATAAGACCTGCAGATGCCCTAGGTTGGCTTCTTTTATTATTGACGAGTTATTATTTTAAACTCGTCAGCTGCCTGCCTTTTTATCTACCCCCGTCCTCAACACTGGGTAGGCAATATTTATTTGTTAATTATAATTTGGCGGTAGTTAATACATGAATTATTAAATAAATATGTATATATGTGTATATATATATACACATATATACGAGCTCACCCGGCAAACGTTGTTTTGCCATATATAACTTATTTCTAGGAAATAGTTTTTTGGTTCAAAAAACGCGATTAAAACAGGGGTTGATCGTAGAAGAGTAAAAATTTGAAGTTTTATATATTTTTCAATGCTAAATCATAATAAAATAAAGAAAATATTGTCAAAAAAATTCATACAAATCGGTTCAGCCGTTTCGGAGGAGTTTGGTAACAAACACCGCGACACGAGAATTTTACACCTATATTAGATATGTTTATATATTGTAGTGCGCTTTAAAATTATGACTATTTAAGTACAAACCGATTTCAAAAGGTACGGTTACGGTAAATATTATAAATAATAGTTAAATCATAAAAATCTTCACTTTTCTCCCTTTCTCCATCTATTTTACATACCTCATAATGAAGTTTAGTATCTATTTCCACGCTTAGGCAAAAAAAAAATTAAATCGGTTCCGTCGTTTTCGAGAAATTGTTGAACATACATTTAAAAAACAACATACACGTCCGAATATAGAATACCTATAGAGAACATGCTGTACCCAAAGCAATGTCAAAGATGCGAAACGTCTGTTACTGCGATTGCTAATTTCCCCTTATGGCAATGAAAGCCAATCCCCCCACGTCAGGAGAGGCCCATGCAAAGCAGGGCCGATAAATATGTCGAACGGAGAGCCTGGAACTGGGTAAAGCTGTTTGAATTTACCAATGGGACTCACATGAGCTTAACAGAAGATACGAGTTGGAGAAGGCTAGAGACCGTCTGTCAATAACTTCGTTTTCTTCTTACCTCCATAAGGATTTAGGGAGCCAGTGCAATTAAAGGTTGTGAGGCATTCCATCTTAGTTCTCAGATGTGATAGTGCATCTGTAGCCTTTCTTTGTGTAAAGTTGGCTATATTATGGTTGCAGCACGAATGGGTCGGCTCGACCGGGGTTTGACCACGCTCTCACAGAACACCAGCGTCAAACAGCAGTGTAATGCCATGTTTCGTATGATGTATGTAAAGAACCGGAGACCCTTTTTACTGGTAGCGAAGCATTCCTTCTAAGTCCTCACGGGTGACAACTCATCTGCATTTGAGTACTTAATTGAGGATAGATGTTCTATAAAAAAATGTCTCCATGGACTGCAGTAGTCACTTACCATCAAATGTAATGTATGTTCGTTTCTCAATTCATTTTGACGCAGATGACAGCTTCCAATTGTTAAATAACAGATGTCGCTACCGTTAATAATAGTAATATGTACTAGGTAATCGGTTAATATTATATAATATATATTAGTAACAGTTAAATATATGACTTGCAAAAATTACAACGCTAAGTTGTCCGAATTAAGTACGCGGCACACACCGCCTCATGTTTGCACACTCTGTGCCATCTCAACCGTAACGATACGTGTGTAAACAGACGCCGGAGCCTATACCACGCTGCCTGTGTAAAGCCTTGACGTCAAACGGCAAATAACCACACATAATATGATACATTCTTTTACAAATTAACTTCCTTTGTTGAACTATTCATTAAAGATAACATATAATCGAGTTCGATCGTGTAGAAAATGATCCGAAAATTTTATTTCATGAAAAGCACTTAATGTAAAAAAGAAAACCACAATTAAATTGACATTATATAAACTTTCCATTGAAGCAAAGGCTTCTCGTTTCAAAAAGAGAGCAGGGAGGAATTCGCCGCACAGTTACCACGCTTGTTCACTTGACTTCACGTAACAGACTTCACAACTTCACATGTCCGGTTATTCGCCTTCTATGAAATTTAAGGTGAATGTTCCAGCCTGCTAACCACGTTTTATAAAAATCTATATTAAATACAAACATAGTCGGGCTGTAACTTATTACGTCATAGTAGAACCACGGTGGAGTTAAAAGGTCCCAGATAGGATAGGAGTAAGCACACTTACGTTACATCACAGTTAGAATTGCGGATGGGTTATATTAACGAAGCACCATAGGAGAGTAGATTTAAATACTGAGAACGTAGAGTATAGTATTGTCATTAAAAAGTACTTTTTTAATCTGTATATTTTGGCGTTGCCATTATTATGTTACACCTTAGTTGACGAAGGTATATTAGAATGTTATAAAATTACAAAATCCGCAGAGACCCCATTACTCAAAACAAGTACCTACTTCAGCTTATTTCCTCGGATTTGATTTGATATATCACTATAAAAATTTCGCTGTAAAGAACAGTTCTTTGCTAAACAAGGGTTGTCTGGAAAAAATCGCTTCCAGAACGAAAAGACCGCCTATTGTACTTTCTATATATTTATTTCATGTTGTCTCTTTCTAATGTGTATCGGTGTACAATAAAGAATATTATATTGATTGATTGATTAGAATATTTTCAGTTTCTTTAGTCCACCTATGGTATAAAAGACTATCATGTTGAAATACGTATAAGTTTTCGACGTTGCTGTATTATTTTCACCGCGTGATGTTTTATGTGACTGGATTTTTCGTTATGGTTTTCCCAAGCGCGTTTCATGCTACTGAGTTTGAATCAACAATGTTTCGGTAAAATACGTTCGTTGTTGAATAAGACGTAGTGTTAACCAAATTATTTAGTCAAATCACTGGGAATTACCGTAATATAAGTATGCATGACATGATAACATTGGAGTTTAACCTTTTAAACCGACTTTAAAAAAAAGTAGAGGCTTACAATTCAAACGTATGTTTTTTATTTTCGCTAATGAGGGCTAACCTTACCGTAAAGTTTTACGTTGAACGTAAAGTTTTTTGTTACACAATATCATTTAATTGAGAAGTTAAGTTTATAAGTTTCTAGTGTTATATTAATACACAAAACAAAACCTAAGTGGTTTGCTCTTTACTTGTTGCTTATTTTCTAATTTTTCTACTTTTAGAAGTATCTGTAGTTTGGTTTATTCTCTTTTAATCTAATTAATATAAAATATATGTAATAGTACAGAAAGAAACATTGACCTTTACATTTTCCGAAAAAAATAACTTCCCCCCTATGAAATCTGTCAAATACTACACCTCATTTTTAAATGGCGCCACCCTGGTGGCAGAAAAAGTCGTGGATGCTCTCATTGCATAGCTAAAGTCATGCTACGGATTTATTAGTATTCACGTTACATACATTTGTACAAAAGTGTAATACAAAAATCTATATTTACAACAATACTCAGTGTAGTTATGCAAATGTATTTATATTGACAAATTTTTATGAACGCAACTGCTCATAATAACCCGCATAGTAAACGCTACCGGTGATTGTGTGCTCTCGTGATCGTGCGGCGGCGAGCTGTCGCAAACGCCAAGTTTTTAATTACTGCCACATTACTGCGCCATTTGCACAGCGTCGTTCTAAAACTAAATAATCCAGTAATAGGCAAAGATATTTCTTTTTTTTTAAAATATTTTACAAGACAACGTTTGAAAAAAAGAATGCGATTTTTCGCTCGAAACTTGCGATATTTCAAGACGGGTAATGGATATTGATCGTCGATATGACATTTATTGTTATATTTTGCACTGAATTCCATTGTTTGTATTAGATTCCGTACCTACTTTAATTAATACAAAATATAAATATTGGTTTTGAATTATGTAATATAATATAAAATTAGATTTAATATATTTAATAAATATTGAGGCCGTACGGCTTTACGGAAAATTACTGATACGAATGAAAACAAATACTAGTTAATAAACTTGGTAAAAACCGCGATCATTATCTTGGCGGGCGGTTGATGCATCGGACTAACCTAAGTGTCGCTCTACATATATGGAGAATCAACATGAACAAACGTGAGTATGTACATACACGCGTCCGTTGCGAGGGCCCTGTTTTTTAGCGTTTATGTTTCATACCAGCAGTTCTGGAATTTCGCTAATCGTCGCTGGCAACATTTCGCGCGTGCCACGTATGTTTTGCCGTTGTAAATGAGTGCAATTTAAACACAAGCAGGCTCCTTAACTCGGCTGATTGTAGAGCCTGCAGGCGGCTCGTGAATGGATCTATGTGCTCGTCACAAAGCCGACAGATATCTGCGATGGAATATGTGTTTGTTTTACGTAAATTGGCCGCGATCTAAGAACGAAATGCTAACTTATTGTCTTACCGCAGATTATTGTACACTATATATCTTAGAAAATACAACAAAGGATTCCAATTTGTGGTCTCGGGAATATATCAGGATAGCGTTAATTGTTAAAAATAATAAAAGTGTGAGAGCGGATGTTCAACTTGCTCTCTTGCTTACACAGTTTAATCATTATCAGTAATAAGACAACGTAACGCACCATACATTCAGTATAGTGAAATTACAGTTCGACCACACCGTAACACGTCTCCGCGACAATCACACATCAGTGTAACGTGAGGTACGTAATTACATGATAACACCAAAATATGTAAACCAACAGCAACACTACTTATCTCAATGTAACACAGGGCAGCCTCTCAGCAACACTAATCCTCCTTGCCTGCACTAGAAGAATTACAACAATGAACAAAACCACGACACTATCTTAGCACTAGTAGAATGACCACACTCGTTAAATGACTTGAGCGAACCCTCTCGCGCACGGCACCTACAGTGAACTTTATACTGCACAAACAAGCGGGGGTTTCTCGATATACCCTCCATTGCATGTCGATCCAACCGGGTATTTTATAGACGCTCCGACACATATATATATCTACGTCTACGTATGATTTACAATATAATAATACAAAGGAACTAGGAAAAGAACTCAACTTTGCATTGCAACTGCATTTTTTTTATTTTTAGTCGTTATTAGTAAGACGCTACTGCCCATCTCCTGATTTGATTCCCTCTGACGCCTCTTACGACACCCACGAGATGATATGCAGTAGTGGATATTCTTAGAACGCCACAACACGGTTAATTAATTTACTCTTTCTTCTTAATATTATTATCGTGGATTAATTAATGGTGTTGTACCAAAGCGACTAAGATACATAAAAGATAAAAATGTGTCGAAAAAGAAGCACCATAGCAATTAACACAATATTTTCTTTAATACACAACATAATGAATACTTACTTTGTGTGTTATTACTGCGTATATATAAACGATAGCGTTTTACATAAGACATGCATGTAAGTTGTGAAAAACTAGAAGTATTAATCCATGTTAATTATGCTCACAGGTTTCTAAGAAGCAGTTATTACCTTGACACAAGAGAGGTCAGCGTGAAATGAACACCGTAATTATATTTCGATTGAGCACACGAGACATGAGTTCCAAGGCTCAGCTCGTATGTGCGGTTAGAGTTGATCGGACACTGCATCATTGTTTTTGTACGTACGCGATTTTAGGAATACATATTATAATTTAGAACATTATGCATACATCCACAAAGTAGTGAACAATAATTTGTTTATGTACGAGCAGACAACAGGCAGCTTAGATTCCAGAGTATCTCATAAAGCAGACACTGCCTGATAACCTGTCATGTTCCGGTATGAAGGCTAATGATGTAATTTTCTGGATGAGCATGAATCTAAATAGTTTCTTTTAAGGCCCCGTAATTAAATATCTAAGGACTAGCGTTCTGACAATCTATAATAAAATGAAGTTAATATATTTATTTGAAATGAAATGTATATTATTTGATTTTATTTCGAATAAATATATATTTTATGTAATATAAATTGAATTTCTTATATAACACGTTTAAAGAAATGAATTTTAAATGTAAATACTGATAATTTATCTTAATTATTTATGCCTTGCAATTGAAACATTTGTAGGTACAGTATTGTTCATTACTCTGCAAATTCTATTTACTTTTGTGTTTAATATTTTAGTGACAAACGAGCTAACAGTCCATGTGATGGTAAGTGGCTACAGAAGTGTATAGACACATGCAACAGTAGTAAAGTCCCAGGACGAAAATAAAATGTCTCACAATCTGCCGGCTATGATACTGACACTTTTATCCCTCGAACCCCGGTACACAAGTGGGTTAAACCGTGCTGTTTGGTGGCAAGCTAAGGGGTGGTGCCAACTCAGACGGACTCTCTGGCCGCCATTTTAATCGATCGATCGTAAGGGGTTGTTTTGAGAAAACGCTAAATCAAATTCATTTATTAACATGCTTTTATTAGCTTCACGTTGTACCGTTTCGAGTCAATCGCCCCATAAAATAAAAAGTTAAATGCAAACCGTAACATTCTATTTCACCACCTTAGTGGTTGAATTTTCCAAAATCCTCTTAGTGGATGCCTCAGTCATAAAAGGCAGCTACTTTCCAAATTTCAGATTTCTACGTCTAGCTGTTTGGGCTGTGCGTTTACAGATGAATCAATCACTCAGGATTTTATGAAGATTAATAAGATAAAATTTCCTTAAATCGTGAGTTGAGGTTTATCGCACTCATTTTTTATTTTTTTTTGCGTCACTAAATATTTTTAATTTTCCTAACTAACTGTTCCTCGCGACTTCGCTCTAGTGTAGTTTAAGGTTTTATCTACATATGTTATGTATGAACCTTAACTCTTTTTGTAAAATATGAGTAGCTTAAGTTACTCCTTATAACATCAGCTATCTGCCAGTGAAAGTCCCGTCGTAATCGATTCAGCCGTTTCTGAGATTAACCGGAACAAACAGACAGACAGACAAAATCTTTAAAATTTGTATTTTTGTTATAAGTACCGTATATACTTTCATATTATGCATTTAGTAAAAAATTGTTATTTCGACATTACAAACTGACACTTCAATTTTATTTATTTATATAGATAAAGAGTTACGCCACACTTGGCATACGACTTGCCGTTCGCATTGCTCTGCAACATGTCTCGATTCGTGGTGGTGTAACTCACATGCGTGGTTTCCTGTCGCCGTTCTGGGTATCTGTCAAAGGTCATTAGATCTGTTTATCGTTTTCCATAGTCGCTTCCTACAATACCCATGGTAGATGATCTAGTTTTTTATTCCGCCTTCCGCTACAGTGTATTTACACTAATATTTATATCCTTACTTCTTATCCCTTGCCTATTACGCTTATCCTGACCAGTGCAAGTCTGTACCACAATATTAGGTTTTTTTAAAAAGTTACCCGTACCACAGAATAAATAATAGTACAAGAACCCGTACTAGGGTTTTCTCCCGTATCGTAGAGGTAGTCTCTATGTATAAAATTCACATGGACAAACATTCACACCCGGAAAATTATTTGTAGACCATATAAATACTTGTTCCCGTTGATATAGTCTAGATTTGTTATTCTTTTTCGAGTGTGAAAGTTGATATGAATGGCGCTCTAATAGACCCATACGCAGAATAGTCGAGTTTTTACTTTTGCCCCAAAAAAGGAGGTGCTTCGGTTTGATACGTATATGTGATACAAGTGCTATCGGTCGTCGCCCACCCGAAGTAAATCACCGAACGCCGGCCAGCCGCGCCGCCACAATCTATGCAAATTGCCGCCTCGAACTTATTGCTCTCGCCTCTCCTTTCCAAATGCATACTAAATAGCGCACCGAGCTAGTCGCCTTTGTTCCGACTTTTTCACTTAACCTCTCGCGCTCGGTTAATTTCAATGGAAATATTTTGTTACTTTTTTTTTCTCCTAGCAGTTTCCCTCGCTTTGTTATTGTTTAAACATGACCGCGTTAAGACAAATGTTGCTCCTTTGTGTTTACTGTATTTATTCTGTAGTAAAAAAAAAGCTCGGTTGTTTGAAGCGACTTCAAAAACGATGAGGTTCTTAATTTGTCTGTATATATTATATCCTATATTCAGGCTACTTTTTTATGAACCGATTTTAATTATTATTTTTTCATTAAATAGGTTATACTTCAAAAGGTAGTTCCATATAATTAAAAAAAATATTTTTCAGTGTAGAAAAATACGACGACATTCTAGTTGTTACCTTAATCTTGAGATATTCTTTAGACCACTCAAAAGGGTAAAAAATAAACTTTAAAAAATTACAAACCGACTTTAAAAAATAAAAAAATAAAAAGATATCCATAAGATTCAAAGACCACATAGTGTATCGATGAATTAAAGCTCCGTCTTTAGAAGATTTTATTTGAAAATTATTCATCATCATCATCATTACAGCCGTTCACAAGTCCACTACTGAACATAGGCCTCCCCCAAGGAATGCCTCAAAGCACGGTCCTGAGCCACCTGCATCCATCGACTTCCTGCATATCTTACCAGGTCGTCACTCCATCTAGTGGGGGGACGCCCAACACTTCGCCTGCCGGTACGAGGCTGCCACTCGAGAACCTTTCTTCCCTGAAAATTATTAATTTTATGTTATTAAAGTTGGCTAATCCTTTTTTAAGTATATTTTTTTGATATAACTTTTCATTTTAATCAATTAAAATTCATTTATTTACTTGTGAATACAGTGAGTTACGTGTTAGTAAAATTTACAATAGGTATTATGTATTCTACCACAGTGTGGGGTACAAATATATTTCTTTTTGTTCTAGCTAATAAAAGTAAAATAGATAAATTTTAAAATAGATTATAAAAATACAATATTCCGCAGTGTAGGTGTTAGAAAATATTCAAAATAAATAAACTTGAATGATTGAACAGCATCGTGCAATGATGATACCCATGACACATAACACATTTCATAATGGCTTCAGATCCCTGGCATAGATCTGTTACTAGTGGTTCTAAAATTAAATAGTATAAGGTAAATAAATCTCTTTTGTTTTACGGTTCACGTATTTTATATCTCAGGAAATATTAGTGCTTCGTTAGGCCATACGTACCAACTTAGTCGTATTCAATGCTAGCTCACTTACACGCATAGTATTCCCATGGCGTTCTCGGAATTAGACACAGAATGTAACGAGAGATGTCGCCCCCGTTCTTCCGCATAGATCCAACTCGCATTGCTATCCAATTAAACAAACGAGAAATATTATAACGCTGATTTATAATAACCAGATAATTACTGTGGGAACCTTAGCAGCTCTCGATGTGTCATTGTAGATTTAACACTCCAAATGTTAATGCTAACATAATGTTGTTTGTTTTTTATTCTGTCATTAAACGCTGTGCAAACATAATGACAGTACAATAAATACTAATACAAACAAATCCTTGTAACCTTTATTGGAAAACTAAATCGCAGATCGGGTTGTTGCTGTCTCCGTGAATGATAAATGCATTTAAAGTTTTCTAAGCGATATTGTACCTTGTTTGATGTGTATTAAATGCGATTATCTTTGCTGACAGTGTCGCATTATCATATAATAATGTTACGAAATCTAGGCGATTTAATCGCAATAAAGGGTTAGTTTATAACTAAAGAATTGGCCGTTGTTAGACTTTTAACTTAAGTTTTAATTTGCTATTGCGTATTGCATTGTTACTTATCAAAGAAAATAAGTAAAGCAATTAATAGCTATATTAAAGACGTTAACACAGCTACAACACGAGCTTTCTAAGCTGTGTACTGCCAAGTGGTCATTCAACTCGCGCGAATTGTCGGCAATTGTCTCGCAACTCGATGTAGCCGTTGGCGGTGTTAATTGCAGGAGCCCCCATCATTTTAAAGCCCTTTATGATGACACACATCCGCATAATCTATTGTCCGTTTGGATACTGTTATTTATAACTTACTAGTTTTTTACTGCCACGTCAATCTAGATTAGTCCTTGTGTGCGTAATTGTTTTATGATGTTATCTTTAAAGTCGTCAATAGAAGTATTTAAATATTTTTAACAAACTTCAAAACGACAAATATCTTGGCTGTATGTTTTTTTTATTCTTGTTAGTTTACCAATTTGCTGATTTGTTTATTTATCAATGGAGAATACTTTCTACACAGTGCCATACAAATTTCAACCAGCTCTGATGACATTTGTAGCCCGTTAATTTTTTGAAATCAAAACCGGCAAAGAGAAGAACATCATCGATTTATTGCGCATATTATGTTCATGTTAGGTTTTTGGTGAATTTATCGTGCAATGAAACTAATAAATAATATCTCTATGAAATTTATACTTAGAAATATTATCATCTCAAAGTATCAAAATGAGTGGAGCTGTTAAGAAGACTGTTTGAAAAAGAAAAATACTATTTTTCTAGTTCGAGTGGATGTTTTGTAACCTTAATCGTACAAAATCTTGCGTAAATATATAGGACCGCACCAGCTCACATGTAAACACCTCGTACAAACTAAACACCAATCAAACCCATCCTTTGTTAATCTTAACCGAAGGAAGCGTTTCAAACTATCGAGCGATGCACTTGAACGGCTCTATACGGCTTAACCGATTTCAAAGCAATCAAGACGTTCGCAAGAAACTTGTTGCGTTGAGAGCGTACCTAGCATAGTCATAAACTAAGTTAACCGTCTGTCGGCAACATTGGCTTCGGTGCAGCACAAATTAATACGATTATCAGCGCACCTTGATCTAGCTTAAGCACTCAGATTCCCTTCGTTACGCGTAATGAAACTAGCGCCTGACCTATATTCAATGTATGCGAAGCGTTTTATTTACCTGCATATAAGAGTAGTATTTATGAGTAGATTTACCGTGTTGTGATGGTGCAAGAAACTCCATCACCCCTTTATTGTCCGGTGCATGTACCAAGCGGCGATACGCCTAAAGGATCTATTTAGGAAAATATGATTCGAATGCCATTCAAATCCATTTAATACATAAATTACTTTTATCAGTCCTTCTCCCAAACACTACGTGACACGATAACAAATACGAACACGAGCGGTTACAAATTACGAAAGCGATTACTGAACACTGTGTCGTAGAGATTTACGTTTATTGCTATATTGTTAAACTTCAATTAGGTACATTATATTCGATGGAAGTCTAAGTCGACTATTTACTTTGAAACCCCACAAATATATATGACCACTGTTACTCAATATTCCGTTCGCTCACGCACTCTGCTGGAAGTTGGTCATGAATTCATTGTTTTTGACGTAGTCGTGTGATATTGTACCACAATAGGAAAGAGTTCAGGTCACGTATCGAAGTCTGGACGCACCGGGAATATTAAGGTTCAAACGTTCAATGGGTCGAGTTTTTAGAATTCTTCCATACGTACGTACACTATGAATATTAAATTAATAATTCGTTATTGGTTATTGATGCCTTAATAAAATAGTAACCTTCATCATCATAGAGACTATTAATGAACAATACAACTAAATAACCTAACGCTGCATGGCTCAATGGCGTAGTGACTTAGCAATGAGATGCGATGCTGATGTCTGCGAGTTCGAATCTCGCACGGAACAAGCATTTGTATGGTCTACATATTTCTAAACTGCCTCCACGGTACAGTCAGTGACGAGGTAACGTTTTGCTTTATAATCAAGGAATATATATATATATATTTAATCAAGAGCATAACCAAGAACAGCTTGATATACTTTATAGTTTTTTTAATTTTATTTTTTATAGAAGTGATACCACCTGATAGTAAGTGACTACCGCCGCTCATGAACTACTGTAACAGCAGGGGAATTGCAGATGCGTTGCCGGCCTTTAAACCATGTTGATGGGGGGGGGGGGGTTGGGGTTCCGGCCACCTGCACTTACCTGGCGAAATGCAGAAGTAAACTTCTACTTTACGCTGGTATTCTGTGAAGTCGTGGTACCACCCCGGTTCGAGCCGGCCCATCCGTGCGACAGCAAAAGCTGCCGCGTGGCTCTACCACTGTTAAATAAAAAAAACTGTTACATAAAAAAAGAAATACGTACGTTTTCAAAAATATGGAATGGCGTAGCTTTTAATATATTTTGGTACAGCGTTATAACATTCATCAACAAAGCGTCACCATAAGTCCGTTAAAATCCAATGCTGGACATAGACGTCTCCGGTTGGAGAGAGGGTTTTCCATAATCGTCATTCTTGGTAAATTAGAAATGGCAGCACGAGACGTTTAGCACCTTTGACGTTACTCCCTGTCACCCGTGTGGGTATTTTATGTTTGGATTTACTCCAATATAAACATATTATAACAAACAAATAAACATATACTGCAATCTGTCGAAGACATTAGACCTCTTACTAAGAATACAAATATTGCTAACTAGCGACCCGCCCCGGCTTCGCCTAGCTTAGATTTATTAATGTGGCGTCAAGGAAGTTTAAGATGGTCATCAAGGACTATTTATTTTATAATTTTTTTGATTTCTTTAAAAAATCTAAAAGTTTTTTAGTAAAACTTACATAGCCTAGATATATACGTGGTAGAGGCATTCTACAGCTATATCAATAGTACAGTTGTAGCACGAATGGGTCGGCTCGACCGGGGATGGACCACGCTCTCACAGAATACCAGCGTAAAATAGCAGCTTAATGCTACTGTGTTTCATATGGAGAGTTTAGAGAACTGAAGACCCTTTTTATTGGAAAAGAGGCATTCTATCTTAGGCCTCACGCCTGACAACGCATCTGCATTTTGATTCGTAATCGAGGATAGATGTAGATGTCTATGGGCCACAGCAACCACCTACCATCAGGTGGACTGTGTGCTCGCTTGTCACCCGTATCCTATAAAAAAAAGATAGACCTGGCATTTTTCTCTATCTGTTCGTGAAGTTTCATCACGATTGGTTAGCTATTCAGAAGATTAGACCGGAGGGACAGACAGATTTTTACAGACAGTTATTTTGATATTACAGACAGACGATTATAAAAGTCCGTGCAGTGACGGCGTAAGAGAATCCACTACCCCATATCATCCCTTAGGTTTCTTAAAAGGTAACAGTGGAAAATGAAACAGAGTAGATATATATTTGTAAAAAAACTGCGGTTTGCAATCTGCCTGCCAAGCGTGGCAACTGTAGATAATTTCCGCTCTATGAGCCAATCTGGGGGAGACCTATGTTTACTAGCTGACTTTTTGCTGAATTAATGAAATAATCTTTGTGAAATGTAATATTTTTAATGTCTTACCCTTTACTTACTTTAGCTATTATTGTGTTATAAATGTGAAAGTAAAGCTGTGTAAATAACTATAGTTCGAATAGGCGATACATAGTTCGCTTAGGTAGTTCGAAAAGGTATAAATCGGCGATAATTTTTACATATTTCACTGTGTGCGATAGGGAGCTGTTGCAATTTCTAAAACATGAGCCCACTTACAGACGAAATTATCATATCCCTGTTATTATAATACTTATCTTGAGTATCTCAATGCATGTGCGATGCATCGGACCTAAATAATCACTGTAGTGTAGCAGTTGCGCGTGGCGGCGGTTGCGTCAGATCCTTGTTCATAGTAAATGTATCTTCACATGTGTTAAGGCAATCACAGTCTTCCGTGGTCTAGAGAGAGAGAGAGAAAGAGTTTGCAGTATGAGAAATTCTAACAGAATTAGTTTTCGTCGCATTATTTGTTTGATGTTGATTTTATAATAGCAGTCTCTACTGATAGATATATAAATCAACTAATGAAAAAAGCTACGTAAGATAAGACAATTATGAGCGCTATTTCAGCGGTGTGCAGGAAACCTCCTGCCTATTACGATGACGTTAAATCAACTCGTGATATGTTCAGTATTGTTTGTATGCCGAATATATCTAATTATTGTATGGAATAAAGTGGCAATGTGGATGCTGTGACCCATATACATCTACATAAATCCTCGATTAAGAATCAAAATGCGGATGCGTTGTCACCCTTGAGGACTAAGATGGAATGCCTCGTTACCAATAAAAAGGGTCTCCGGTTCGCTACATTCACTATATGAAACACAGCAGCATCAAGTTAGTATTTTACACTGGTATTCTGTGAGAGCGTGGTCCTTCCCACGTCGAGCCGACCCTGTGCTGCAATCATGAATACCACTGAATATAATTACTTTTAGTAAGCATTAAATTAAACCGTAAAATTAACCGTGTATTAGCGGTGTGAGAATATTTACTACAACATGTCGTCTCGTGGTTGTCATTAGAGGCAACAGAGGGAAACTGCAACAGGAAATGGGCAGCAGCATCTTCTTGATAATAACTCCAAATTATAAAAATTGCCAAATCTCAAAATTATAATCCTCGCCTGCCAAGCGTGGCAACTATGGCAAAACCTTCCCTATTCAGTTGATTTTATAAGCTAGAGTGGATAGATGGATAAAGTACAACTGCTGTGCGAGAGACAGAATTCACCACCCCTTTTCGACGCGCGGGTGTCACTAAAGTTTTTTTTTTATTATTTATTAGGGGAATGCTCGAAAGACCTTATAGCCCCATATAGATAGCGTTATAACGATATGATATTTTTACCATGTGTAAACCAGACCAGCAACAGCATCATCGAAGTGTACCTACGATCGCCAATGCGTCTACTAAGTACCTACGGCCATTATGGTGAATCTTCCCTGCCATGAAAGAGACCAAATTCAACTGTGAACTGTTTATGTACTAATTAAGACGAGTATAAAATGTAGAACGTGAACACGCTCCATTATACGATACCCTACAAAACGGCATCTGCAAAATAAGTATTAATGCAACATAAAACCTGGTTTTGCAAATCGATCAATTCCGCTTCTTTGCTACCTCTTATCTTCGTTTCGCACTATCGCTTATATACGCTGTATACAGCCTCTGCATATTTTATAAAAGTTGCTTACGAGTAATATACGACTATATACGTTGTTATAATAAAGCTAGATGAGTGAATGTGTGGTTTGGTAGAGACTGATATTAGCACAGGACTTGCGTGTGTTGTTCTTGAGAAAGCTGTAAATGATTATGGGCGGATCAATATTTTCTGCTTCAACTTTCTTAATTTTAAAAGTAATTTGGCTACTACAAACATGTAGTGAGGACACCATCTTGTACGTTTATCTCGCTTAAAACGTTCTACGCTGCAAGATATTCTATTCTAACAAAACTTGGTCCATTTTTATTAAAACGATCTCTTAATCTATACATATAAATAAAATTGTGCCTTTATTAGTGATACTAGCTGTTCCCCGCAACTTCGCCCGCGATTGGATTAATGGTTTTTAATTTTTTTTGCGCGGAGCCCTAATTATTTTTTAAACTAAAAGTAGTCTAAGTTACTCCTTATAATATCAGCTATCGGCCAGTGAAAGTCCCGTCGAAATCGGTCCAGTCGTTTCGGAGATTAGCCGGAACAAACAGACAGAAACATAGACAAAAATTTTAAAAATTGTGTTTTTGTTATAAGTATCGTATGTACTTTCATATGCATTTAGTAAAAAGCTGTTATTTTGACATTAAAAACAGACCCTTCAATTTTATTTATTTGTATAGAAAACTGGCTTCTATTAAACGCAAGGGCAGTTCTATTATTTGCATGCAATTGAGAAAAAAAAATAACCACTTTTCAAATTTTTGTCTGTTTCAACTAATCGCTATTGCTAAACCGATTGTGATGTTTTACATAAGATAGAGAGCGACACTAGGAGGGATCTAGGCTGTATTTTATCCAAAAAACTTGATTTATTTTAAAAATACAAAAACTGATAAAATAAATAGTATCATTATTTTCTTAATATATATTAATATATAGGCAAAGCCGGAGCGGGTCACTAGTTTAAAATAAATGTGTCGTGTTGATCCTCATGTCAAATGTTTTCATTTATGCTTGATATGGAAATTAAAAAAAATTGTTAATATTCATTCATGTCTTGTTATTCATTCATGAAACCGTAATTGTAAGACAAGTATGAAACGCAACTATCGTATCCGATTATTTGCTTTATTATTGTATTGTAAGCGTATTTGTTCTATTCTAAGCGTACTATCAATCAGCCCACCTGATGGTCAACGGCTACTGTAGCCTCGTGGGCTACACCAACAATCAACTTCAAACAAAAAAGGCTTTACAGGTGTCGTTGTTATATGTGATGACTTCATGAAATGCCTAACAACAATTATTATAATAGCTCTCGAACAGATCGAATCGGAACAGTGGATGTATTTGACGTTGGAAAAACGAAGTAAGAGGGAGATATAGTAACGGGCTCTTTTTTATAGGACAGTTGTGACAAAAGAGCACACAGTCCATCTATCCTCGATTACGAATCAAAATGCAGATGCGTTGTCACCCGTGAGGACTAAAATGGAATGCATCGTTTCCAGTAAAAGGGGTCTCCGGTTCTCTACACTCACCATACGAAACACATCAGAGTTAATCTGCTATTTTACGCTGGTATACTCACTTACCCTGGCCGATGCTAAGCCACTGCGCCACGGAGCCGTCAGCAATGAGAGTTCTTCCATCTTTTTCCATATTACATGTAATATAGCACATCCATGTTTTGTATTATGTAATGTATATTACACATATTACTTTATATTCAGACGGGCAGCATAATATTTACATACAAGCCGTTGTTCTTACACTCATTCACGACCCGGCCCGCTTAGCCCGTGTTGATTTATTACTTTAATTTCATAAGTATCTCTTTGTTGCCATGGCGTCTATAATATTATATGGAGAGTTTTATTACATTGCTTTAACAGTTTCACAGAAAATGTAAGAGTTAAAACGAAATCCTTTAACATGAATCTTGTGCCATGTTATGCATTTTTCCTAAAGCAGTACTTTTAAGTACTTTAACTATTGGAATAAAATTATGTCTCTATATTTTTCAATATAAGAAATTAAATATTCCTTTCTTAAACATAACGTTTTAGGTGAGTTTAAACAGCGTATGAAAATAAATTACATGCTTTTGATAAAACAATACATCACCATATAGACTTAAAATATGTGAAAATATAATAATTTAAATTTTGAGGGATTTGCGTTAAGAAATTATTTTACTTTTTTACATTCATAACACAATCATACTTATTACAAATGGTTGCCAATTATGTGAACCAGTACGGACTGGAAATAACAAATAAGTATAATAAAACGTGATAAATCCATAACATTAGTTTTATTCAACAGATGGTTGTACAAAGTTTCTAATATAAAACCTCTTATACCTATTTTAATATCAACAGTAAAAACTGTATGCGTATCTCTCAAACAGGTGTTTTTATATGGAAGTTGGACCGGTTGTGACTAGTTTTTTTTTTAATTTATATAGCGCGGGCATCAAATAAACTTAATTGAATATATGTTGACTTTTAAAAAAAAACTATTTAAATAAATATTTACACATTTAAACTGTAGCTAATAGCCAGCCATTATTAAAAAGATAAAAATATATTATTATCACAATGTAAAATTTGATTCAATCTATAACAATAAAAGTAATAAACATTATTATCATCATCATCATCACCTACAAAGCCCATAACAGTCTACTGCTGGACAACTCGTCTATTGAAGGGATCAAGGGATCATTGATTTGGTAGACGTATTTGTAATTTCAGTCAGACGTCTTGCACCTTTGACGCTACTCCCAGTCGCCGGATATATATATATATATATATATATATATATATATATATATATATATATATATATATTTAACGAGTTGAGTAAAAGAGATAGTTATACCTTAACTGTCGGTAGCCAAAGTCGTTTCTTATGACACTTACGGGACGAAATGGTTTTATTAATTCTCATAAGCCGCCATTCATAATCATCGCCATCATCACATCCTATTTAAGCCCACTGCTGAATAATATAGTCTTCCCCAATAGATAGCCTGGAAGGAGATGTTTGACATAGTTACCATGCTTGGCGATTTGAGTCGTTATCAGAAATATGCTGCTGCAAGTCTCTTAATTCATTACCCTCTATCGCTTCATAGGTAATGGGTATATGGCTAGTGGAGTAGATGGGGGTGATATGGGGTAGTAGATTCTTTTACGCCATCATTATATTACTATGATAGTACTTGTCTGTATGTCTGTATGATACTAAGTTCAAAAGCAGAAAACAGGTCTTCCATTATGTAAAGCATTCAAAAATTGTCTTTTTTAAAGTAAAAGTAGTAGCTTACATAAAAATAAGGGATTATTTTTGAAGTAACCTAAAATAAATCATGCGTGGTCTATGTATTTCCCCTTTTTGACTTTTGAATGTCTGCATTTAAAGTATGTTGTAAAACAACTCTTCAATATTACCCAGTAGTTGTCAGGGCACTTAACATTTGACCCATGAGATCAACACAACTTTGGGCCATTCAGCTCCGATAGGCAGCCTGCATTATTACGTTATACGTCGATACAAATTGAACAGTTAACAGAATATATTGTATTCTGCAGTGCGTTATTAAATAGATTGTCTAAGAGTGATTTTCGATTTCACGTAGCACTGGAAAATATTCTAGGTAAATAATAGTGTGAACTGGATTTGAGCACCAAACGTTGTCATATTTTAATTAAGTTTCGATCTGGTTTTGGAGGCCAAAATATTTATGTTCACTATTAATGCATCTGTAAATGTCAAGAACTAGTTTTTATTTTTTTGACAAAGTTTTTGATCAAAATCATTTTAATCCCGTTATCAAAATTATAACGAGATGAACCATAAGCATAAATGAAATTCAAGCAGTACGGTTCAGCAGTTTAATCTACAGCATTGATAGACGTCAGCGCAGGGGTACTATTTACCTCGTACAGGCGCATTTGTGGTAAATATTTCCACGCATTGTTTACATCACGCCCGGTAACACCTGAATACAGCCCGCGTCATTTCCCGCGACTACTTTCAATGCTCTACATCTCTAAAGTGGATAAACATTTAAGACAATTCGAAAGTTTACCGCTGTCTATCGATACTTGGGCAAATTGTTCAAGTTACGTCGATTAAATGCCGCTGAAGTGCGAACTCCGAGTATTAGGAACTTTCTAGAGCAACTGAACGCCACACAGCCCGAATTCGCTTTTATTTTCAGTGAAAGTAAAATCACATGCATAGGTATGAATCTTTTATCGATACAGCATAGTAAATAAAAAAGGAGCTTAGAACGTCCCACACTGCAAATGTATTATTGTTTTTATTGCGTTTCATAATGTAAGAGGAGCTGCGCTATTCGTCGAGAACACGAGAATACGATTCTTAATTCGCAGCTGGCGAACCGGCCGATGATTCATTTGTCTATTTTGTATAGTTCCACTTGTATAGTTGCGTATTATTATTTATCTTCTGACAGCTAGTTAGAGTCGTGATTCAGTTGGCATAACACAGGCAGATACGACTTTATTCTCGGCGTAATGGTAACTTGGCACTAGTCTAAGTGTGACTCAGAAGTGCGCTCCCATGATTATCTTCGTCCACGCGGTCGCTTTGGAACTGATGAAAAAAAATTGCTTCAACACTGCAAAAAAGTTCGAAAGTGATCACGATCGTGTTTCTAAAATGGCTCATTAGCCGCCTTTACACTTCAAAGCCGTTAATTGAGGGTTCCAGCGATATTACAACCAAAGTGCATACAGTATGTGTGTACATATTACCTTATATGAATGCAGTTTATAGTTGTTGTGAAAAAACGGTTAATCCGTTTTCTCACCAAAAAAGCCTTATTTTATTTAAGCAACACATTACACATGCACACGTTCTGTGTGGTTGCATAACGTCATAATCTAGAGCGATATTACTGACTAACGCAAAGGAAGAAATTACATGGAAGGGAACAGAAGTTTTGACGGCTCCGTAGCGCAGTGGCTTAGCAATCAGTTGTTGCGCTGGGGGCTGCGGGTTCGAATCCCGCACGGAACAAGTATTTGCACGGAACAAGTAATTGTTCCGGGTCTGGATGTTTGTCCTTGTGCAATTTATGTTTGTAAACTGCCTCCACGACACAGGAGAAAATCCTAGTGTGGGGGTGACGTTTTGTTTAAAAAAAATACGCGGAATAAAATATCATCATCATTAGATACATATATACATAGGTTGTAGAAAACGGTAGGTTTTCGCTGGGAAAGAGAGTACAATTCTGCCACAATTAATCAAAGAAAAAGTAGGTCGATTATTGTTCGGCTATTTGGTTCATATTATAATCATCATCATTATCATTATCATTACAGCCACTTACAAGTCCACTGCTAAACAAGTAATGTCACAAGGCACGGTCCTAATCCACCTGCATCCATCGACTTTGTCTTACCAGATCTTCACGTCATATGTTTGGGAGTCTTCCTACACTCAGTTTGCAGGTACCTACGAGGTTGCCATTTTAAAAGATTTTTCTCCTTTTCCGAATATTACTTTACAAAATTCGTAACGTTAAAATATACCAGCATCATCAGCGAGTAGTTACGCAGACAGCATATCTCCTACACAGTTTCATGTACTGGTACGCTGGTACTGATGCGCTGTCAAAAATATCTTTCCGCTCAAAACTAATAGTACGGTAACATATTATGCAGACTCTTTCGCTTCTCCTCGAGATTGTATCAGTTGTCTTAGCACATCCCAACCCAGAGTTTGTAAACATACGCGCCGCGTGATTAACATCGTTATGAGTACACGCGCATCCGAACACGTCCCACGTCACAAATCAATCTCCGATAACCGACCGGGTGGGTATCCGAGAATCGTCCAATAATATTCAACGGGTTGAATGGCGGACTCATTTCGATGAATAATTAATTGAGCCCGAGCGAAACTCCAGTCACGTTTGAGTTTATGTCTTATTGATTTAATATAGTCTCAATTAGGTCACACACATTTGTGAGTTCTGGCGATATCATTTCTTACAAAGTAAGCTAAATCAAAGTTATTGCACGATAACAATAGGACTGTCAAACTAATATTTCACTTCGCCTAGCGCACTAACTTCAAGTTGTTTTTTTTTTAAATTGAAGTGACTTACGAACTGTCCAGTCCACCTGATGGTGGCTACTGAACCCCATGGGCGTCTGCATCAACTTCAAACATAGAAGGCTACAAACGCGTTGTGACCTGTGAGGACTAAGATTGTAATTATAATGGCTCTCTATACCTTTAAGACCGGAACATGGTAAATGGCAATGTACGTACTAATGCTTGGCGGCTGAAATTTCGGCAAGGGGCCTATCACCTAGAAAGAAGTTTTGTAGGATGTGCAAAATTACTTCATAATGAATTATATATATTTTATATATATGTGTATATTTTATGTATGTGTTGCATGTATATATTTGAACTGAATTATATCATGACAACTTAACTGCCCAAACTCACTCTCTGTTCTACCCAAGGTTAGCTGGTAGAGAATGCCAAGCTCGTCTTTTGTACAAATATTTAGTGCAATAAAGAATAAATAGATAAAATAAATAAATAATACAATTTAACCAATATTAATTTTTATTTGAATTGTTATTCATTGTTTGCCGAGACTAGATTTTGTTGTACCTTCCTTAAAATAAAAGAGGAATTGTATAGTGTGACGGTGACATGAAAATTGCCGTTCTAAGTGATGTTGTCAATATATACAAATCTTATCAAAAGGCCTGAATGAAAAGCGATACGCGGGGCGTGTGGCTCATAGTTCCCATGCAAATTAAGCGGACGCCACTCAGCATGATGTCATGACGCCACGCTGCACGCCCTGCCGACGCTTTTCTCTGACGCTTTACCCATATCCTTATCCTACGCGCGCATAGTTAATGCGTGTAATTAAATGTTCGGTACATTTATGTCTGTGATATATATAAATCTCTTTACCATATTTAATGTAACACAACATAAACACATTACGGAAGTGATTAAAAAGCACCGGTATATTTACAAATGTTGACAAAAAGATCACAATATGCCATAACAAAATGTTGGCAAACCGCACGAGAGAGATTCGAGCGACCGTACAGCAGTGGACGGTCAACCGAAAATTAATTAACATACTTTGGCGTTGAACCCTCGTATTCACAGGTGGCCCAGCCCACCCCGAACGTCCCCCGCCGGCGAAACAACTGATACGGAAATCATTTCTCTATTTCCCCGCTATGCACTTTATTTGAATTATGAACAACTTGTTGCAACGAACTTTTGACAATTAGCTGAGGTTTATTGGTTGAAAGCCAGAAAGTGTAATGCATTTTATAAGTAGAGAACGTAAGATGTGAAGTAATATGTAGCATTACGTAAACGATTTTTAACATTGTAGGATTTGGCAAAATAAAAAACAGAAATAAACAATTGTTTGTAAAATTCAGTTTTAAGAAATTGTAAAAAAGGTATCGTACCAGTTTTATTTAAACAAGACGCTTGTTTGCTTCACTTAAAACACCGTAGAACCGGCACAGTTTTTTACTGCCAGTGCTGGTAAGTACCGTTTCCCTTATTAGCCAGTGTCCAATTTTGTCTTGATCCCGAACATTTTATCATTAACGTTTAATTTATGGCATAATTTAACAAAAACTTGATTAGTCACAAAATATTATTTCACAAAAACCAGTAAACTTGAATACACGCATCAATGCCGATACATGATAATTCCTAAAAATATCCTTTTTCTTACAGTTAATTTGCATACAGTTTGCAAACTGTATTTTATCATTAGTGTTTTTTTTTCGCAGTATTCACCCTGAATCGGCTTGTGCCCAAATACAGCTCAATGTAAGAACGATCGAGTGCGTTGTGTTAGGGCTATTTACTTGAAGCACGAGTGTCATAAGTGTTAAGTAGATAGCATACGTTTAGTACTGAAAAATTATCGTCATTAATTAGGCGAACATCAAAGAGACTATAACCACGTTTGCGACTATTAACATATTAAAATTACCGTTCTTTATTAAATGTATCGTTCGTAATTTTAATTTGTACAATTAACGATTAGGTCGTATTATATACGTATTAGACGGCACTGAAAATTTCGGGAATCAAGGAAGTGATCACAACATTACTATTTAAAAATGTATTTATTGCTTTTCGAAGTATTCTCCGCGAAATTTGACACATTTTTTCCATATGATGGAATCAATCATTGAAGCAACCATTCCATTCGGAAGTTGGAGTCTCCAAAATAGCCGTTTTGTAGGCGTCCACAACTTCTTCAGGTGATGAAAATCTCTGTCCACGCAATTTATTCTTTATTTTAGGGAAAGTATAGAAATCATTAGGGCTTAGGTCGGGGCTGTACGGCGGATGGTCTAATAATTCTATGTTTTCTTACTCTAAAAACTCTTTTGTTCTGTGTGCGATGTGAGAACTCGCATTGTCGTGATGGAGGATGATGCGGCGGTTGCAGTTCTCTTTACGGAGTTCAAAAACGACCTGTGGCAAACAAATGCTAGCATACCATTCTGCATTAACCGTTCTTTGTCCCTCAAGAAGAATAGTCGTAACATGGCCAGTTTTGGAGACAAACGTGGCCATAATTTTTTTTGCAACACTCCGTGAACGTACAATTTTTGTTGGCTTTAACTCATTTTCGAACACCCAAACTCGTGACTGGTTTTTTGTTTCGGGTTCGTACGCGTATATCCAGGATTCGTCACCTGATACGATGTTGTATACAGCATTTGAGGATCCTGCGTGGAATCTTTCGAGAGTTCTGACGCACCAAGTAACGCGAGCCGCTTTTTGCTCTTCACAGAGCGAATGAGGTATCCATCGGGAAAACAACTTTTTTACACCTAATTGTTCATACAAGATTATTTGTATTTGACTCATGCCAACGTCTAAAGTTGCCTGAATTTCGCGGTATGTCACATGTCGATCTTCCTCAATCAGCTTACGCACAGCATCACGTTTTCTTGGGTGACTGCAGTTTTTGGACGACCTTGACGGGGATCATCACTGGGCTTGACACGTCCACGTTGAAATTCAGCAAACCAGCGATAAATTGTGGTTTTGGATGGGGCTTCATCTCCAAATGCAGAAATCATCCGGCCAACACACTGTTTTTGTGTTAAACCACTTCGAAAGTCACAATAAATCATCGCTCTTGAATTTTCTCGAGTCAATTCCATTTTCTCAACGACTAAACAAGTTTGACAAAACGTTGTGACAAGACCGAGAATCTTTTTTTTAAATAAATAAATGGTATTCAATTTTAAAAAACCAAGGAGTTTTCAATTAAAAAGATTTTATGCATGCAGCCTATGTATAATGCGTATATAATACGACCTAATCGTTAATTGCACAAATTAAAATTACGAACGATACATTTAATAAAGAACGGTAATTTTAATATGTTAATAGTCGCAAACGTGGTTATAGTCTCTTTGATGTTCGCCTAATTAATGACGATAATTTTTCAGTACTAAACGAATGCTATCTACTTAACACTTATATTAGACTTAAGTGCCTATTATACTTATTTTAGTGTTTCCGTACTTAAAAAATTATTATTTTCTTGATAAAGAATTATTAATTAGCAGAATTTTTTATGCGTGGTAGAGCCATGATGCAGCTATATTAGTAGTATAGTTGTAGCACGAATGGGTCGGCTCAACCGGGGTAGGACCACGTTCTCACAAAATACCAGCGTAAAATAGCAGCTTAACACTGCTGTGTTTCGTATGGTGAGTGTAGAGAACCGGAGACCCTTTTTACTGGAAAAGAGGCATTCCATCTTAGTCCTCACGGGTGATAACGCATCTGCATTTTGATTGGCAAACGAGGATATATGTCTATGGGCCACAGCAACCACTTACCATCAGATGGACTGTGTGCTCGTTTGTCACTCTGTCCTATAAAAAAAAATTATGTGTGGGTTTGGTTAAATAATAAACAAACTTGTAATTGAAAACATTAGAATGGTTCAAATAGGTCATCAGTAAATTTATATTTAAATGGCACGACTCTTATATTAAAATTAGAAAAAAGTCGGCTTTGAATACAACGACAGTTGTTTGATGTATTTTTTCTTCATTCTGTAGCAGTCCACTAGACATGAGCCTACCCCATTGTGGGTAAGATTGGCAATTGAAGTCTCGCATCTTTAACATTACTTTTTGCAGCCAGTTTGGGTAATTTCCATCTTACATATTATACGAGATCTACAATATCCCGGCCATCTACCGGAGGTCATGAGATCTTTCTGATCATCACCATAGAGTCCTCTTACTCGAAGAACTCCTGGTGATGGATGCTTACATCACTCTCACACGATAGCGGCGTGAAAATACAACATGTGGAACTGTTGCGCTGGCTTGATTTGCTATAAAATATCTTTTTTTTTTGTTAAAATTCGCGCTTCACATCTTTAGTGCTTTTACGTTTGTGAAAGCAAATGGCATTCGATCGTTATATTTATAGACGATTAAAGTCAGCGAGAAGTGAAATAATCGACAATGTTTAATAAGTTCTTAATGACATGCGATAAGTGGGTATATACACGGCATTAATTTACCGACATTATTCCGTTGTTGGTATTAAATGCATTCCTGTTACAGGAATCGCGTGCATGTATACCATGCCGCTCCAATAGAGGACAGCGTACACTTTTTGTAGGCCATTTCGTAGTATACACTCCATTAACATTGTGCTAAGTGTACGTGAATGGTTTAAATTGTCTTATTTGCTAAACATGTTGAAATTGTTACCTTTTAAATCATGCATATTCATCTTTGCAATTAAGGATCTGTTGTTGACACCACAATGAGTTAAATGCACAACACATAGAATAATGCGTAACACAATAGTAAATTATGTCGCGGTAGAGATTTCATATAAGTAAAATTAATGTACTTGGGCGACAGGGCTTTATTTGCTTTAGAAAAAAATACTTATAAAAATATATTTATACAAGAATTGCTCACTTTAAGCACATTATGTATAGAATAATGAAAGATATTCTATATTATGCAATAAGTATTTAAATAATGAAAATACATTACCAATCACCTTATTACGTACTTATAAATTCACACGTACGTAGCTCGACGAGTGTTATAAAACTTCTAAATTTATAAGTGATAGGTGATATTGAATATATTTAAACGGCATGCACTATGTTGACGCTTTTTACTTAAAATAGAATACATTTTTTCAATGTAGATTATTACATAATACTTATTGAAAGTCATTTTTTATTTACAACTGGTTCAGAAAATACCTCTGTCCTGGGAAGAATCATCAAGAAACCTAGCGGGATATAGTTTTTTAAATATACCTAGTCAGGTCATAAATTCTGTCACATGTCTAATATAAAATAATTGAAACAAGTTTATTCATTATGTAACCATTTATATACTAAAATGAACTTAATAAAACATAGATTCTTATGACACTAAAGTTTATTCAAAATGACCTCCGTGATTTTGAATACAGGCCTTCAATCTGCGCGGCCAGTCTTCTATCGCAGCACGAACGAGGTCCATGTCAATATCGGCGGCTGCCTTAATCAAGGATGTCTTGAGTGACTCCAAATTGGGATGAGGCTTTGAGCACGCCTTTTCCTCCAAGTGTTGCCATATCTTGTAATCTAACGGATTCAAATCTGGACTGGAGGAGGGCCAGTCTTCGTGCCGGATGAAGTCGATTTCACGCGCCGCCAGCCAGTCTTGTGTGCTCTTCGCTCTATGAGCTGGCGCCGAATCTTGTTGGAATACCCAGTGCCTGTTATTGAACATGGTATGAGAAACAGGTTCCACAAGGTTCGTCAAGACTGTATTTTGATACACAACTGCATTCGTTTTTACACCTTTCTCACAAAAATGTACCTCTGTTAAGCCCCAATAAGAAACTCCAAACCATACCATGAGCGAGGATGGAAAATGACCTCGTTGGACACGCGGAATACGGTTGCTCGCTTCTTCACTACTACGTGCGTACACCTTATCATTTTGTTTGTTGTAGCTCTCTTCTACGGTAAAATTTTTTTCATCCGAAAAAAGAATTTCCCGATATTTTTTTCCCGCGTACCGCTTCAACAAAGCGCGGCATCTCTTCAGTCTCAGGTCCATTAGACGAGCATTCAAACAATGTCCTGTTTTTCTTCGATATGCCCGAAGCCCTCAGTCTTCATTTCGCATCCTTTTCACCGTGGTTCTGCTTAACCCATCTGAAGGGCCAACAGTTTCTGCTTACGTTTGGGATTTCTTTGAATTCGCGCCTCCACAGCTTTTATCACTGCTGGAGTCCTAACAGACCGAGGGCGACCACTTCTTGACCTGTCATCTACACTAGAGTCTTCATTGTATCGTTTGATGGTACGATAAACGAATCTTTTGGTTATATCCAAATTTTTCAGTATGTCAAACATTTGAATTGGCGCGTAACCGCAACGATGCAACGCAATAACTGCAACACGGTCTTCTTTAAGCGTCCACTCCATATTTAAAAATGAGTAAAATTCTAAAAAGTATACAGTTTTATTTTCATGAACAATTCGAAATTCGAATTCAATAAACTTTTTTGTGGCTACAATTCTAAAAGGAAAGTTTTTACTGTGTGACAATACTTATGACCTGACTAGGTATTTCACTCAACAAACATTTTTACTTGACAACAATTTTTAAATGAATTTTAATATAACCAGCATGGTGGCGAACACGCTCATTTCTAGGAGTTATTTTCATTTATGTATTCTTTGATATTATGATAACACTTTTTGTACAAATTTTCTTTAATAAAACATTTAAACTTGATTATTGACAAATTTTGTAAATTTTCTGGGATTTTGTTGTAAAAGCGTATGTATGTATACATTGCCCCATAAATGAATTACTGATTTTGTGGAGTTTAGTAACTGGTATTATAAGCTTATGTTTGTTCCTAGTGTTTAAAGTATGAACATCTTTATTCTTATTTAATATAAAGCTATTTGTGTTTTTATGTACATACATTACATTTTCATAAATATATTGCGATGCCAAAGTTAATATGTTTATTTATTTAAATTTCTCTGTGAGGGATTGTTTGCAATTTAAGTTATAAATCGTCCGTTATAAATATTAAGCCGTATATCATTGATTTAGTATTTAAATATGTTATTTCATTTATTAGCAATATAAGTGGGTCTTCCAACAACAATTCAATTATTAAATAGCAAACATAATGTTAACACTAAATTATAAACAGTCAATACTGACATTTTTTTACTATCATAAGTCAACCTTGACTATTCCACCTGGTGCTAAGTGTTGATGCAGCCGAAAATAGTAAAACACTGAAAAAGCACTGAAAAAGTCCATTCACTTGCTCTTGCCTTGAAGACAACATGGTAATAAGATGGAAAGACATAATATGCTGGCAAATTATTCCACTGCTATGCCGTACGCATTATAAATGACGAAGCACATGAGGAAGCAAACAACTTTAAAGCAACGTTACGTTTTTACAAGAGTTTTATAACTAACGTATTACCTTCTTGGGCTATGGTTTTACGATTATACAATTTTTTATCATTATGTTGTAGAAAGCGTTCTTATACGTCTTATATATTATAATCACATATATAGAGGTCAGTGATTATAATACTTAATAATTATAAATGTAATATAAACATTGACAATAAAATGTCAAATAAATAACAATAGTGCAAATGTTAAACGCTCAATAGATTTAGAAGTAACTAAACATAGTAATGACAATTTTATTATTCATAAGCGTGTACTATTTACACAATACAAATGTGGTGTAGGTGCATAATTAAAAGATGCATTTATCCACCGCACAGAGGTTTCTGTATACGCCTCTCTCTGTCTTTGGTCTCTCTGTCCGTCCAGTTGTAAGTGCTCGCCGTGACTGTCAGCACCATTTCCGTTGTATGATCGATACAGGTATCAAACTACTCGCTGTTGCGGAGGTTACACAAAGGCGAGGGAAAACTAAAAAAGCTCTATCATAATGATGCAGTCATCTCAACAAGCATACGTAAAATATTTTATGTCTGTTTCTAATGCATACATCTGTTGTCGAGTTTATATAGATGAAAAGGAAAATTTAAAATATCTTTAAGCATTTTGATACGATGTCCATTAGCCACCATATTTTTACGTGGTAGGGCCACGCTGCAGCTAAATTATGGTGTAGCACGAATGGGTCGACTCGACCGGGGAAGGACCACGCTCTCACAGAATACCAGCGTAAATTAGTTCCTTAATGCTGGTGTGTTTCGTATGGTGAGTGTAGAGAACCGGAGACCCCTTTTACTGAAAACGAGGCATTTCATCGTAGCGCTCAGGGTTAATAACACGTCTGCATTAGATTCTTAATCGAAGATAAAAAAGATAAATCTAAATGTCTATGCGCCACAGCATATACTTATCATCAGGTGGACTGTGTGCTCGTTTGTCACCGCATTCTATAAAAAAATACCTTTATAAATGTGTCTCTTACTAAATTGTCTTCTCTTCTCCACACAAACAGTTCACTGCTGGACATCAAGCCACAATCGTCAATTTTGGCAGTCAGATAAGGGATTACGGTACAAGTGGCTTGTTTTTTTTTACCTTTGACGCTGTTAATCATCCTCGGTCTGGATTTTTATCATTTGGTAAAAATACTAAATGACTATACCGCTACCTATCGTTCACGGTTTGTTATGAGGACTTTTATTGGTTATGAATCCCATTGCTGGAATATTTTTGGTAATCGCCACGTTTCACAGGCGGTTTAGTAATCTCATTTCTAGATGTCTCGCTCTTTTGACTCTGGTCTTTATTACGGATCTAAATTATTCAGGTCTGGTCTAATATCGGATGCTTCAGGATCTATTTCTCTAAGTAGACTTGCGACCCCAAAATAACCTTGCCTAATACTACAATATACTACAAGATAAAACGAGCTTACAGGCCACCTTATGGTAAATTGGTACTGTGACCTATGGATATCTGTATCTATCCTCTATTAAGAATCAAAATGCACATTGTCCCCACTGAGGACTAAGATGGAATGCCTCGTTTCTAGTAAAAAGGTGTTCTCTACACTTACCATACGAAACATAGCAGCAGCATCAAGCTGCTATTTTACGCTGGTATTCTGCGAGAGCGTGGTCCTACTCCGATCCAGCCGACTTATTCGTGCGACGACCATGGTATAGCTGCAGTGTGACTGTACCACGTATAACAAATGAGAAAATAAATGTGAAAATGTAAGCTCTATAAAAGTTAATACGACTTAAATGACCGAGTTACACTCATACTAACAGATTTTCTCAGGCGTTAGTTATTGGATTGCGGAAGGAAGAGCATTATTGGATTGGGACCGTTTGCAACCTGTAACGTGCTATCTTACCCGATGCGATAAAACCGCCGGTGACAGACATCGGATACTGTGTTAACAGCTGTTCGGTATGACTGGGGGGAGGGAGGGGAGATCATTTTTAACTAAATGGTTCTCTTCTAAAACAGTATTTCATCTTTTGTAGACTACGATAATTAATAGTAATTTTCTGGGGGTTTGTCATGGTCACACTATCTTTAGTTATAGAAAAATAAAATGTATTACTAGGTGATAGATCCAAGCTACAATATATGATATGTGTACTAACATATAACTAGTAACTGTATTGCCGACAAACTGGCTTACAGTTTGGCAAAGTTTGAAATGTAAATAATGTAACACTCTTTCTAAGAATAAATTAAAAAAAAACATATGATATGTTTAAAACAACTAGCTGTTCCCCGCGACTTCACCCGCGCGTAATTTATTACGATTGGATTTCATGGATTTTAATTTTTTGCGCGGAAACCTAATTCTTTTTCTAAAATAAAAGTAGCCTAAGTTACTCCTTATAACATCACCTATCTGCCAGTGAAAGTCCAGTCAAAATCGGTCCAGCCGTTTCGGAAATTAGCCGGAACAAACAGACAGACAGACACACAGAAAGACAGACAGACAGAGTGTTTTTGTTATAAGTACCGTATATGCTTTCATATGCATTTAATAAAAAGCTGTTATTTCGACATTATAAACAGACACTTCAATTTTATTTATTTGTATAGATAAAAATTGTATTTACCTGCTAAAATTTAAAAAAAAACTACTATTATAATATAACTGTATGGTAAAATTATATCTAGCGTACCTCAAAATTATATTTAAAAAAAAAGCATCAGTTTCCTCTTAATATTAATGTGCTTTTCTAAACGTTTTATTGCGGTATAAAATAATAATCGAGATCAGATTTAATGAGAGCGGGTAGCGTATCTTGTCAAGTCGACAGAATAACTAAACCTCTTCGATTCGCGTTCGAGGTGTGCAACATCAGTTCTTTTTTTTAAACTATATAATATTATCAAAATAGGTATATTTTAGGTATATTAATAAACGAAAATCTACTATCATTCACGAGTTGTCGGCCGGCTCCCGGTTGAATGTCATCCACGCGGACCCCACCGATAGAACGAGGGTCCCACTTATTACAGACACTTGTCATATCAACACAATGCGAGTGGGTCGCCGGAACCCAGGGATGCTTTATTATTTTAATTATTGCATGCAGGCCGTGATGCGCCCTTTGTGTGGCGACCGCGGCGACGCTTTGATGCGGACTTGAATTAGCTCATGAATTGTTGTAATTGAACACTCTCGACGCTCTAATTATTAATCAGCACTAATGCTTATTGGCTTTTCACTGACTAGTTATTTTAATAGACAAAAGTCAAACGTTCATGGTGAAAGATATCAATAAGTATAAGTACCGGTAACAGTAAGAAGACAAATTTGGTAATTAATCTCTTTTTCGAAGATATTTTTCTAAAGCTATGACAATACCCACTAATTGCAATATAAGCTACTGTTACTAAAACGTATTGTGTAAAAAAATTGTACTTTTAGATATTTACTTATGTCATAAAGTAGGTAGGTAATTACCCGTTATATAAAAAATGAGCATGTCTTGTAATTGCATTATGGATGGATTGCACGTTGCGAGGAGCAACGCTCAGTGACGTGGCTCGTAAATTAAAACCTACACCCATCAGACTACCCTACCTACCCCAGTCAAGAAGTAAGTAGGCGCGACTATAGATTCTATGTTCGATAAATACACTCCACCTATGTCTTAAAATGGGAATATTGTTAGAATCCAGTCATTATTTACGCTGGTTGTGAGACGTCGTACAATGTAACACGGTGTAAATAAAGCAACTGCAAATTTATTACGTGGATATAGGCCAGTCAGTGTGCAGTCAGACTTTCGACACGACAAACGGAGCGCGGTTACATTCAGCACATAATTGCCACGTTCACTTTAGAGTCATTTTGCTGGTGGTGAAATATTGATGCGTTAGAATTGCTTATAATTCTAATGTTCAAAAAAAGAATTCAAGAAATGTGCTGTCCGCCAATTGTAGCGTTGTGTAAAGTACTCGGTACTCTGCTCCTAGCAACAAGAATGGAAGAGGGCTTATTCCCTGCACATATTTGTAGAATGTTAAGTTTTCAGTCCTACTAAAATATGCTACAGGTAAATTTGAAATCGTATATTTCTAAGATGAACCCTAATCTCCCGTGATTCATTACATACCACTTTCATCGATCGATTGACTTTAAATTCCAGAATTGATTTGAAACAGACATTGGCGAGTTGTTTACAAAAATTGATCAAACAAGTTCCGTCAAACTAATCAATAGTACTTCCAAACGCGGCACCAATAATAATAATAACTTGCTTACTATTAATATTCATTCTGTTATTGGTATAAGATAAATAGATTCGCCTACGCAATGTTATATAAAAATAAACTTGATAAAACGAATGTTAAGTGAGTTGCTCTTTAATAACAGATAAAAATAGATGAAATACTTCGCTCGTAAAAGTTACTTCGCTTTAGGTAGGTAAAGGAAGGATTTATAAAGTAGCAGGGACATTGCTTCGAAAGCGGGTGGGCGCATATTTTACTCTCCTGGCTCCCGATCCGATCTTCATAACGAAATTCTCCGTTTTGATATTATATTTATATTGTTAACGCTTCGTACCTGCATACTTCTAACGGTAAATATGAAAATTTCGTGAATACCTGCGACCTCGCCTTTCGGATCTTGAGGGAACAAAGATACTCCATATTAAGAAATTTTACATTTGACGTTCTGAAATTCAGGTTCACCAGTTTCATTTTTATTTTTATTGCAGATAAAAAATTGTTTTTAATACGAGTATATTCATGTTACTGATTTTAAAAATGGTATTTATTATTTGCCATCTGTAAAGTAGTGTTGGGATTTGTTTCGTTATATCTTTTTGGAAGTAAAGACTAGAAATGAGTTGGGGATGACTCGATATTTAGGCTTAGTCAGTTTGAATAGCCTATCATGTAGAGAATGTCATGGGGGTCATGGTTGAATAGGGACAAAAAGTTCTCATAACACTCCTAGGGGGCAAAAATGGCCAAAACCAAAAAATTGGGGATCGCTAAAACTTTAGACATAGTCAGTTTGAATAGCCAATCATGTAGAGGATGTCATGGAGGTCATGGTTGAATAGGGGCAAAAAGTTCTCATTACACTCCTAGGAGGACAAAATGGCCAAAGACCAAAAAATTAAAAAAAAACTTATTTCGGCTTAACTCCGCCTCCTACGGAGCTTCTTACACAGTTTTTACTGACCGCATCCCACTTGTTTCTAATATATAAAAAATATTTTTATCTGTTCGTATTTAATGCGCTGCCACACCGTTCATTAGATTACGATTAAACTTTGTCAAGTTATTGCTTGCACTTCTTGTGCGAAGGTTATAGACATAGTACAATTAACTTACAGTAGGTGGCGCGCGTATCGTACCGAAAAAAATACTTGAAAGTTTATTATGTTATTCAATTTCAATGAATGTACTATCATTCGTAATCAAACAACACAACTCTTTCAAATTTAAAACGATATTTCCACAATTATTTCTTCTGGGGCAGCAAGGCGCCCCTTGTCCCTTGTTAAGTTATAATTGAAGTTTTATTTTATTTGAATCCGTTTCTCAAGTTACTTCAAAAATTAACTAAGTATTTTACTTCCAAATTTATACGCGAACGTGTACGGTTGTAAATCTTGTTGTACAATAATGTAACGTGCCAGAGCCATAATACAATCAGAAGTGTACAACCCAAGCATCCTGATGTTTGCTTATCCGTTCGATAAGCAAACATCGGTTTACGTCAAACGCAAGTCCATCGCGCGACCATTCATTTGACCGCTATTAAATTACGAACAGAGGCAATATTTTTATTCACAACGTAAGTTTGCTCTTACAACGGGAATATCGATGTAGACAGTCGCAATGATCTTCACAAATATAGAGGCGGTTGTTTGTCTTCACATGGGATAGTTTAGTATAATGACACCTTTTCTGCCTTTCTACGGTTGGGTGCCGATTTGTGGGGTAATAAAGTCAATATTGTCATGGTTACATGGGACACGGTGCATGGTAAAACGTCGAGCCATTTTGGCAAAAACCGAAGGTGATTTTTTTGGCCGAAGGCGGCCGAAGCAGAAGCAGAAGCTTCGAGCGGACACTAACTGTCACGCATCCCTTCTGAAATTAATAAATTCGACATTAATTTCAGGAGACACGGAGAGACCCATGTCAAGCAGTGGACTGTTTAGGAGTTAACATGTAAAGACGAAATATAGTAACTACAATGTAATATTAATAATTTATAAAAAATAATTATATATTAAACTCTATAAACAGCGTACTCACGTTATGTTTATTTTATAAGCGGCATGTTTGTATATTTCTTATAGGTATTTAATACGATGTTCGTTTCGTGATTTTAATTTACCATGCAATTTGCTACATCTTATATAATAAAATCAGATGAGTTTATACTCGTATTTTTTCAGATTTTAAGAATCGTGCTTAATAAAAACATCTATTATTTTATGCTAGCCAACACTAGTGCTAGTCGTGCGACTAGTTCATTCATTCATTATAACCTGACAAAAGGCCACTGTTAAACTTAGCGAGGGGGAAGGGGGGGGGGGCTTAGGTTGGCTCATAAAATATCCCCATATTTGCAATAAGTAGTTGTAACGCTTAGCAGGAAGTTTTTTTGAAGTTATACTTCTTTTAGGGCGTTTGGGAAAAATTATGATAGCGATTTTTTTTACGATGCGCGCGCACACCGACAGCTAAAAACGACACCATGAAGTTGTTAAAATGCATGCGCACACTGACACCTCAAAGCCACAACTTCATTAGGTAACTGTCTCTCAAGTTTTCTTGGTAACTGAGAACTATATTTAAGGTACTTATTTTTGTGTTGTTACGCTAAAGAAGTATAACTTCCTACGTGCGTATATAAGTACACACACACGCACACGTTTTTTTTTAAATTTCCTAGTTGTTATTAGAAAGACTGCTGCCCAACTCCTAATTTGTATCCCTCTACGACACCCACGGGGTGAAATGGGGTAGACTAGATTTTTTTATAGAATGACATCTACGTTCATCCGCGATTAAGAATCAAAATGCAGATGTGTTGTCACCCCTAAGGAATAATATGGAATGCTTCGTTTCCATTAGAAAGGATCTCCGGTTATACGAAACACAGTAGCATGAAGCTGCAATTTTACGCTGGTATTCTGTGAGAGCGTGGCTCTACCTCGTATAAAGTAGTTATTCAATATAATCATATTATCTTTTATCACATCTACAAACATACAAACCCAAAAGCCCAAACAGTTATTTGTAGGCCGTACTTTGTTTGGTATTCTGATTTATAATTTAATTAATTTTTTATCTGACTTAGTAAGACATGCAGGATGTCGATGGATGCAAGTGCAGGTGGCTCAGGACCGTGTTTAGTGGCATTCCATCAGGGAAATTAAACATAGTGAAGAACATTAGGGATTCCAATCCGGAATAACGGATCCGGTAATCCGGCGGATCCGGCATCGTTTAACGTTTACAATTTTTAGCAAAATAATAGAGCTGTTGCATGAGTAGGTACTTTAAATAGGTGGTAAAAGTGATTCGACCCTGTTAACTGCAGAAACAACACTAAATTTTGTTTTAGAGAAATTGCTCACTCATGACACGGTGTTAAGTACTGAATTATATGCAGCACTGCGTTCAAGGATTAAAGAACGCCGCACTGTAGTAACAAAAATATTAATATACATACAGAATCCAAAGAAATATCATAAAAATTTAAACTGATTTGTGATACATTTACTATGCCAAAGAAAAATGCCATACGATTAGAAATGACAAAAATCTTAGAAAGAGTTATTCAAGATGATAACTCTAAAGTAAACATGGAAGAAATAGTAGAAAAGAACTTCGATTCACTTGATCCATTGATTCAATTTGATCACTAAAGAAAGATTTGACATTACAGGAAGAATTACAATTACAAATCTAGCAAGAAACCACGTGTTATACTGTTATAGCATACATATTAAAAAGAGAAAGATTTTGATAAATTACTTAAAAAGGAAATGACTATTTTTGAAAGTGACGGAGTTCGAGGAGAATACTAAGTATTCTCCTCTGCTATTCATAATTATTTGCTGACAATAAAGCCGACAAGTGTAAAAGCTGTAAGGGCCTTTTCGGCCGCAGGCTATATTTGCAGCTCTATTAGAAGTCGACTAGCAGATGACACAATTAACACTATTTGTTATCTACGATCCTTTTTTCAAAATCTAAATTGATTTTCTTATAATATATAACGAATACTAAGACAATTATTATTTAAAATTCTTCCTAAAATAATTATTTATTGTAAGTTGATTACACTAAGAGAAATATATAGAAGAATTATAATACAAACTCATTATTCTGATAATTGTGCCATTCATTAGAGAGATTCATCAAATCATGATGATGTCTGTCATAAATATGAGACGATTGTTAACATTCTCAAATACTTTAATAATTATTGTGAAATCTAATCTCATATCAGTAAAATACCGTAAGGTTAATTATATTAGGTTTTATAAAGTTACTTACTAAAATAATTGATCTATTTGTCAAAGTAAAATCTAAGAAGACTGAGCTACTCCTTACATCGTTAAAATTTTACTAGCTACCTACACTACTAGATTTTAATTGTTTGCTCGTTGTCTAATCCTAACATTGGTATTCGTAAATTTGATTTTGTGTATGTACATGTTTTATTTTTTATAAACTACCTATATTACGTACAATAAAATCATTCTGATTTGATCAATCCGGCCGGACCCGGTTAATCCGGCCGGACTGAAAATGACGCCGGATTGCAATCACTAAAGAACATAGAGTTCAGCAGAGGACTTGCGAAAAGCTTGAATGACTGAATTAATGAATTTGATTTTGTTATTATCAGTGGCACGTTAAGAATGTTTTGCTACAGACAAAGTTATCTTTTTAAATAATAAACAGATTTAGTCATAATATATCCGTCCGGTGCGGTGGACACAGTTATGTCTAAGTTGTGAGGTTACGATTTTTGCACATTCAGTATTTCTGTGACTTTTTCTTTACCTGACCGGTGATTGTGATCGCTGAAGACAAAGATGGAATGCTATTTATTCTAGCTCTCTCACACTTGAAACTGAAACACTTCAGGGTGTCCAATGTTAATTAGTGGGAAAAGGTAAATAATGAGGGCGGGGAACCAACATAGAAGGACTTCTAGGCAGTACAGAATCTCTAGATTATTTTATGAACAGTTTAATAAATGACCAAAATTCCTGCAGGTATTCAGTGAATGTAAGCTGTAAAATATCAATTTTTCACTAGTTTACCAGCCCATAAAAGTCCGTTGCTTTTAACAGGCCAATAAAATAACATTAAATGCAACAAATATTTGCCTCCTCATAATTCATTGTAAATCCAACATAAGGTAATATGTAAATAAAATAGGGCAAGGAAATGTCCGACGCGCTGCGCCGATGCGTGTTGGCAAACTTCATATTATGTCTTAAAAATATTTTTTTAATTTTCGGATATACGGGTTTTCTCGCGTTGTTTTCATTCACATACACAGCACTTAAAAGTGCAATTAACAATTACATTAGTGCCAACGGGGATCGAAATCGAGTTGTTCGCGTAATGTGAAATTTACAACGAGCGCTCAGTCCCTACGCTGTCTATACGACTCTAAAGATGAGTAAAATTTATCAAAACCTCGCAAAATATATTTGGATTTACCTAAGCCACTGCCAAGATGTACTGATGCAGGTACTGATATAATTAACGCGCTATTTTTTTTCCTTTAGGAATAATTTACAATTGGTTATCCATATCCGTGCGCGCAATATGCTTAAAAAAGTGGTACAAAGTTTTCATTTCACGTATTAATGTGTAGATAATAAAATTAATATGTAGATAAGTATTTTTATAAGTATTTTTGTATTGTGAGCAGCGAGCGGCGCGCTCGCAGCCGGCACCATTGCGTCTCCGTGGAGCGCGGCGGCCGGCGCGCCCGACACCAACGGCTCGGGCGGCGCCGACGCCAAGCATCTCGACGTGGGCGACGCCAGTGACGATGAAAAGGTAAACTTCATTACTTTTTTTTATAAAATAAGGGTGACAAAACGAGCACACCGTCCCCATAGACATCTACATTTAGATTAAGAATCAAAATGCAGATACGTTAACACCCCTGAAAACTAAGATGGAATGCCTCTTTTCCAGTAAAAAGGGTCTTCGGTTCTCTACTCTCACCATACAAAACACAGCAGCATTAAGCTGCTATTATACGCTGGTATTCTGTGAGAGCGTGGTCCTAGCCCGGTCGAGCTGACCCATTCATGCTAAAATTTAATATAGTTGCAGCGTGGCTCTCTACCGCGTATATTTCTTAAATTTTTGAGGCAAATCACTAAATTGTCAGTACATAACTGACAATTTTATATGTTTTATATCTTCTTTGAAAAAATACCAAAATAAAATTATGCCTTTTAATAATCATCAACATTTATTAATGAATATTGATATTGAATAGTTTTTTAACTATATAGATTAGTCTTAAACACAGTCTTTTGTTTGATTGAATTAATTTGTTAAAAATACCGGAATTCAAATATTGTTTTTATGGAGGTATAAAAACAATATTTGAATTATCGGTATTTTATCTATTTTAATCACAGAACAAAAAATTAACATTTAAATAATAATCAAATAAAGATTGATTTTTCTTTTAACTAAAGTGTTTACAAATATGAAGAATGGATGAGTTCGCAAAGTACTCGGCCTTGTATCAGCTCGACTTAGAAATATTGGACGGTTAGTAGAAAAATCGCGTGAGATTTAAGTAAGTAATTAATTTTTAGCTATCGATAGAGAATTGTATCACAATTCATGAAAGGCATTATATAAATGGTATATGTTTGATATCTGGGATTACTTACTACTTTTTATTTTATTTATTTATTTAAGGACTGTACTATATCTAGTGTGTAAGTAGCATTTGCCAGATACGTGATTTCTCGAGTTCTCGACCAATTTTTTCTCGTCCTGAATAAGGTCAAATTTCTCGAAAATTCCCGTTTCGAGAAATCTCGTTGACAAACCCTAATTTCTTCATCTACAGCTGTATTGACAGTTTTACGATTGACGTTTGATGGCTCCGTGGGGCATATCCCCGCACGGAACAAGTTAGTATATGTAATGATATAAATATATGTTCCGGGTCTGGATGTTTGTCCTTGTGCAATTTGTGTATGTAATTGGCAGCAATGCGATACAGAAGAAAATCCGAGCGTGAGGGAATGTTTCTTTATTAAAAATAAATAACATGTAATCAAGAACAGCTCGTCGATATACGTTAGTTGGATACCACAGGCAGATGAAGTTGAAACATAGAAAAAAAATTTTTGGAACGGAGTTCCTTATCGCACGGTTCGAATTTGGCGGATATGCGAGAAAAAGTGTAAGATTTTTCCGTCACGACCCCTTTTGTACAGTGCCAGTGGAATAATATCCATCTCCCTCGTACTTTTTCTTATCTTGCAATGAAAGAAATATTATTTTAAATGACTCTTCATTTTAACAGACGTTAGTAATTCATTTAATTGTATTTGTTAATCAATAATATAATACGTTTATCAATAATAATATACTAAGAAAGGTAGGTACTTTGTTCCAAGCGAGTGTTACACGACACTCACGCATGTTTTTTTTAAAAATATTTTAAACTTTTATACATAACGCGGACACGGCACCGTCGACCGAGTACGGGCGTATAAAACATTAATTGTTACGGAGATGCCTGCCAATGTAGCGAAAACAACCGAAGCGAAATTAATTTATACATGTCGAACTGATCATAGCACTTGGTACTTTTATAGTTTACTTTCACACCTTTATTACTTTATTTTTATAACAGATTTAAAACTAAAATAATTTGTCAAAACAATGTAGGTTTCAAGTTTTGTTGAATAACTTTTGCTTATTTACGTTCAATCGACACATACTCTATTCTTATGTGGGCATATCTTTATGATGTAGGGAAGTTATGCAGCAGGTAACTTATGTTGGATTTCTTCAGGATAAAATCTAGCGGTGTTCGTCTTCTCTCGTTCGTTTGTTAGACTATAGAGAAACCTTTCGTACACAGCAGTCCAAATGGCGTTTCACAACGTGGTAGTACATATATAGGCTTTTTGGCACCCACGAATTGGTTTGATAGCTTCTCTAAAACCTCCACTATACGAAGAAAAGGCATAATAATTGGTTCTATAAATATCCGTCTCATATCTTGTCACAGACGAGAACATATTTTTAAGCAATGATTATGTCCATACCTGTGTAGTACCTACTATACAAATTCCGTCCCATTTCAATATCGACTCTCCAACATAAGGCTCTTCCGAAAATAGTACACTCAGCGTATAATTCCCATTTTACCCTTCTATCATTGGGCTTATGACAAAACCGGGACTTTTCAGTTAACATTACTTTGCAGTAAGCACCACCATCATCGTTTTGGTGTATAAGAGCAAAGCTAGAACGAGCTATCTGTAGCAAATAAGTATTCCATCAGCACAAATTCTTCTCCTCATGTTTTTGGTTCTACTCGTAAATGTCACTTGTCCAACTTTCCAGCAAATTAAGTGACTGCTTACAATAAATCTGTCGCGTATCGACCCTTGCTGTTTACTATTTTTCGATTTTGCCCTTTGCGTCTCGTATACGCTCCACTCTGCCGGTTACTGAAATTGAAGTGTTTTAGGCCACTTTTTTGTAATTGTAACCAATTTCGATAAGAGTTACAACTCTGAAGAATTATAATTTCAAATGATGTTTACAAAACAGTAACATTAGTTTTAGGAAAAATATAAAAATTACGATTAAAGTCCTTTTTGAAAATTATATCATATATCATATACAGGCTTGTGCGTAACAAGAATATATTTAAATAATAAATGTAACCTTTTTGCGCCACGTGTGTACCTACATTGAATTTTTTGTTATTAAAAACTAAATTTCAGATATTAACCATGTTTTACTGCTACACAATATGTATGTGTGTGTGTGTGTGTGTGTGTGTGTATGTGTCTCTATTTTCCTGCGTAGTTGTATATGTAATATTGTTTGTGTTATATTGTCTTTCTTTTTGCAAAGAGCAACATGTGCCATCGGCGGCGCGGCGGCGGACCGGAGGGTAGTAGCCATACGCAGGCGTTGTGCTCTGTCAAAATATAAGTCCACGCGTACAAGGAAACTAGTTACAGCTGCACTGTTCACTAGACTAAATCTAGTTGCGTTATTCAGCCGAATTGACGTCCTACAAAAATGCCGAATTCAAATCACGTCAAATTTACAAAAAGATGGCGTTACCATTTATATATCATCATCATCATTACATCCTTTTACAAGTCAACTGCTGAACATAGGCCTCCTCCAAGGATCGCCAGAAAGCACAGTCCTGAGCCACCTGTATCCATCGACTTCCTGCATGTCTTACCATATATAAGTAATTTACTTCTTTTTAAACTTAAACATAACAATAATAACGGTAGAGTCGTTTTGGATTTGCTTACCAACACAGGCCGCTCGCCGTCATATTTTAATATGCGGATCAGCCGGGCGACTGGTCCGAGTCTATCCAAGTTGTCGCTGTCACCGAGCGATAGTGTTCAAATGTATCTGTGCGTGTGTGTGTGAAACTGTTAGTATATTGTTTTAATTTTTATGTGTGTGTTTCGTAGTGACAGACGACTGTTTTTCTGTGCGCAGATTTCCCCCCGCAAAAAATGACATATACCTAGTCCTATATCGGGAAAAAACGCTAGGGCTACTTCCCTCCGATCCGCCGGTGGCCCGTGTTGATTTTGTTCTTTTTGTCTTCGCAATTTCATTCTAGTAACAATTTTCAAAAATTTTTGGCAATTAACAAAACAAAACATTACTCTAAGACACTTCTTCGAATCGAAATGTAAAATAATCGAGGACCGTTTTACATGGCACATAAATTAACATAACAACACGCTTTACTCTGTAAAGGCTAATTTATTTTGATGCGCGCATAATATCCAAATAACAGGTGGTATAATATTGAGCATTAGTAATTCGGCGAGATCGACTCGAGTATATTTCGAGTGGTTTTCAAAGAACAGTGATTCACGATGTTTTCGAGCGACGTCGGCGTCAGCGCGAAGTCGAAGGCATTGGAGTATTTTTACTTTCCTTTGAGAATAGAATCGAGTCTATTAATTACAATGACGCACTTCCCGCCCTATGCTCCGACTCCAGTAGAAACCGAGACGATCAGACTTCAATAACATCTGTTTTGTATACTGGATCCTCGCTCTCTTGATAACACTATCGCATTTTCAATGCATGTAGTTTTATATTTCCAATTTTGTAGATGCGCTGTTTCATATAAAAGTTGTGTTATAGGGAAGAGTGTTCCCAGAATAAGTCAACCAATTCTAACACTAAATTATCATAAATATGTAGATATAGCATCAAATAATCAAATATTACTATCAATATTATATATCATTGTTATGTCCGTTACAAGTATAATGCACATAATAATATAAAGCTAATATCATCATAAATAGAAAATTATTATTCATTTATGCAATATATATTTCTAATGTTAATTCGTATAAAGTATATATGACCAAGGTCAGTTTAAATGCGAACGGAACTGTGGGCACGTAGATACCTAATATGATTTATTATAACTTTAATAATAAGATTATTGCCGTCCTATTACTAAAATGTTGAAGTGTGCGGAAAGTTAAGTTTCTAAAAAGAAGAAAGAAGTCATGTATTTCAAAAAAAGATTTTTTTATTGATTTATAAAATAAGTTATATATATATAAAATTCAGTTCATTTAATGTAGTAGCATTAAATGAACTGAATTTTATAGATCGAGTAGGTCACAGCACACTATTACTATCCATCCACCAAGAGTAATCGGCGGCATTGGACATCAAACACACACAAGTTTTTTTTTTGTTGATCGATTGTGTCGTTTTACATACCAGTACTATTAATAAACTGTTGTAAACGTTAATGCGTTATGTGCGCTATTTTCGCTCAATTCGTGGCAACGTTTTGACGTTATAACAAACTGTTACTATAAAATGAAATTAAGCATTTAAAGGGCCTAAAATTAATTTCATTCTAAATATACTTGTTAGGTATATGTGTCGAATGACGCATGGTAAACTAATACCTGTTAATCAAAAGATTATACCTAATTATTTCCCTACGTTTTTAATTGTAAATACGTACTATGCCACTACTATGTGGGCAGTAGTAGCATATTGTATGGAAACCTATATTATTTCTGCTCTACCTAATTGTGCCACCTCAGTTTATCAAATCTTCATTTATTATTTAGTTTATTATATCTGTTTAATATATTTACTATTACTTTGCTCATGTGCACCTAAGATATCATGTTCTACTTTATCACACACCAATCCACGCTGGACGTGAGACTTGGCAGACGGATTGCCGATTCCATTCCCAGACGTCGTGCAACTTTGCCGCTACTCCAGCTGCTGCAGTATGGTCGCATGGTGTAAAAGGGATAGTTACACTGCCATATATCGGAAACTGTGAGATCTTTTTGAATCTTCCAATATACACCTGATTAATAGCATCGTGTCTCTAGTATGTAGACACCATGTCCAAAGTGCGGACCACGTTTACCCAAAAAAAAAACAATGTGTTTAAATGGAAAATTCTGAAAAAAGTTATTGGTGGGTAGCTTACAACTTACACAATCAAAAATCCAATGTATCATCAGACGCCTTTTACGACAGACAAGTTATACGAGTAAGTTCTTCTTAGTTATAAGTTCTACATAAATTTAGGACCTTTTGGAAGCCCCATGTTGGTCTTACCAACATGGGGCTTCCAAAAGTCAGACATGAGGAAATTTGTTATGGATCTACTTACACCACCACTCGACAAATAGTGGGAGATGGCTCTTTGTAATGTCAGAAGCATATTGTGGTCTCTAACAGCAGCAATGGCGGATGGAACGAATAACTACTTATGGAGAGTCTTTGTCCATAAGAAGAATTTTTACGGGTAGAAATAAATTGCACTCACAAAATGTGCGCTGGACTAAGTCACGTGCTCTCGTCGAAAGAGTTCAATTCACTATTTTCATCTGAATACCAATATCTACTATTTTTTACGCAGCGCAAATATTTAAAGGAAGGAAGGTCAAGGTGAAGCCAATATCGCAAATACCGTTCGCTAAATAAATTAAATTTATCAACATCTGTATACAACAAATTACTTACAAAGAAATATTTTTTTTTATTTTCGATTGTTTGTTATTCGGATTCCCATTATCATCACCATAGAAGAAAGAATGACGAAGAGAACGAGCACACTACCCTTGTAGTAAATAGATCCTGTTGCCTATAGACACCTTCATCTATACTCAATTAAGAATTGAAATGAATAGGACTAAGATCGCCGGGCTAATAATAAAAAGGATCTCAAGTTTGAAACACAAAAGTATTGTTCTGCTATTTCATACTGGTATTCTATACCAAAGTGGTCTCTCCCTTGTGGAGCAGAGCCATTGGTTCTGCACCTTTAATACGATGCAGCATGTCTCTAATGCGCTGAACTCTACTCTCATATCTAACTCTAACTCTAGTATCTCATTTTCTACCCTCATATGTACATACGTACGTGTTTCACAAATAACCGTGTTTCCAGGACTTGTCCGCTGCGGACGCGGAGGGTGTATGGAGTCCGGACATCGAGCAGAGCTTCCAGGAGGCGCTGGCAATTTACCCGCCATGCGGCCGCCGCAAAATCATCCTCTCCGACGAGGGCAAGATGTACGGTGAGTCCGGACATGCTAGAGGAACTTTATCGCAAGTACTGTTTAAGAACGATGAGTGCTTTATTTTTTAACCAATTCGTGCTACAACCATAATATAGCTACAGCGTGGCTCTAACTAACATGTGCGATAAAAGGGGAAAGTTAAAAACTATAAATCATAAACAAAACTAGCTATAATAAACCTAATCATTCCTTGATATTCATCCTATTTAAATATGAATGTAAAATATCATTAAATATGCACTATGCACTGTATGAAGAAGATAATGAATCTGAAAGAAGCGAAAGAGGTATGTAAGGATCGTGACACTTGGCGATCTGTTCTCTCTGGCTACCCCGTCAGGGATTGTGCGTGAAGATAAGTAAATATGCACTGAAAATCCGATATATACAAATTAATGTTTGTTGGTATTTTATGCGCTGCCGTACCATACGGTTCATCAGATTGCATTGATTGTATTTTTCAGTTATTGATCAAACATTATTTTAATTCTGTTGGAAACACAATATTGTTTGATATTTAGATAAGTGTCAAGGCTCTCCGTCAACTCACTAGCTTTTCCGCCGTCCTGACCCGTCGAAAGATTTGTATATCTATATCATACTTTCAACCTTTGTAAATAGCATTGAATGAAGTACTAAAAGTCAAACAAGTAATGTAGATGATTTACATTCATAACGACCTACTCAGCTCTATGAAAATACAGTTTCACTTTTCAAAATATAGTTTTCAGTGCCTGCGAGGCCATCTTCTGTTCTACCATTATCAATACTTTTTTCAAACTTGTCAAAACGCAAAGTAAACCTAGATACTAGATACCTAGATTAATAAGTATTTTTGCCATGGAACGAATTGATTAGAATGACGGGTGTTCGTAAATTTAGTAACACGTTGTAATATTAATCAAGTGGTTATCTTGTACGTTGTCACTAATTCAATCTCATTACTTACTCGTACTCGACTCGTTCGTATTATGAAATGACATCAAGGTCGTCCTAAAATGAACAATGGTCGAGGCACGAGACAAAAGACGCGGTAGGTATTGATGGGCGCCGACAAAGCGGTTTGCGCAATCGGATTCCACGGAAAGACGTGAACCGACAATTATTATCTCCGGATCGCTCCGTGTCGCCAATTCGAGGAAGTTGAGAGGATTCGCTTTGCTTTTGTCCCCTCTTCACTATTAACTGAATATGGGACAAAATAACTCTTAGTGGGAAGAGAAAATAGTAAAAGGAAATAGTTTAGAGAATTCCAAGGGTTTTTTTTTATAGGATAAGGGTGACAAACGAGCACACAGTCCACCTGATGGTAAGTGGTTGCTGCGGCCCATAAACATCTACATCTATCCTCTATTACAAATCAATATATAGATGCGTTGTCACCCGTGAGGACTAAGATGGAATGCCTCATTTCCAGTAAAAAGGGCCTCCGGCCACCTGCACTCGCCAAGCGAAACGCAGAGATAAACCTCTACTTCACGCTGGTTTTCTGTGAGGTCGTGGTACGACCCCGGTTCGAGCCGGCCCATCCATGCGACAGCAAAAGCTGCCGCGTGGCTCTACCATTGTTAATAAGATGTTAAAATAAGATGAAACTTATGAAACTTTCATTAAATAAAACTTTTTAAATTAAGGTTTATGACTATAATCGGCATCGTTTAACAGTATAAAATAACTGTTTCAGATAATTACAAAACAGTAATTAATTTAATTATAATATAAATTAATTATTAACCTAATCCTTCTACAGCGGAATAGACCCATTACCAGTGCAGTGGACTATTAATGGGAAATTATTATGTGCAATTTCGAGAGAGCTTAATAAACCTCAAATGTGTAATTCCGAGAATCCGTATTGAGTCTCAATAGGATAGACCATGCTAAAGTTGTAAATGTATGTAGTTATAAAGCCTAGAATTAGTAATAAGTGAAATTTACTAATGGAGTTTATGTAACAATCACAATATTATATAGTTGTAATCATTACTTAGACGCATTATATAAAATGTACCTGCAACCGGGCTTTGCTCGGAGTTTCATATTTCTGACGCCAAATAGCAGTGCGGGTACCTACTGCTGTTTGCTGTTTGGCGGCAGAAATAGGTTAGAGAATGGTACCTACCCAGACGGATCCATAGATAGATAATATTATACAAGAATTGCTCACTTAAAGTATAAAGTATATTTATATAAAATTATTCAGAAACATAAAAAAACTTACTGCGATAATCAACGAACCATAAACCATTTCAGGAGCTTGTGATCCTAGTGATATTGCTAATGTATTTAGAGAATACTTTAGAGTGGAATCACTGGAACCCACAGAGCCGCCGGTGTCTGATGCTGAGGCAGGTAGTCCTAAGCGTAGTGTATTTTACCGCCAAAGATGTAGCTAAAGTTATTAAGTGCGTGGTGCAAGTCGCCTGGGTATGACCACCTCAGCATCGAACACCTGCAGCATGCTGGAGTTCATTTGCCAAGGGTTTTGTCTTTGTTGTTTAATTTGTGTATTGGGCATTCATATCTCCCCGACAAATTGATGCGAACTATTGTTATTCCTATTCCAAAATACAAGACCGGTGACGCCTCTGACGTGTCCAACTATAGGCCCATCTCCCTTGGTTCTGTGATCGCTAAGGTACTGGACAGTTTGCTTAACAGGTTCCTGGATAAGCACATCTCGCTTAATGATGCTCAATTCGGCTTTAGACCAGGTCTTTCCACCGAGAGTGCTATCCTGTGTCTCAAGCAGACTGTCCAGTATTACACAGCAAGGAAGACACCTGTGTTTGTTTGTTACCTGGACCTATCAAAGACGTTTGACCTAGTGGCTTACCAATGCCTGTGGGACAAGATGAGATCTGAGACTAGCCTGCCCGAAGAAGTTATATTGCTCTTTCAGCACTGGTATAGCAACCAAAAGAACAATGTCAGCTGGGCAGGCTCGCTCTTAGAAGAATACAGATTGGAGGGCGGTCTAAGCTCTCCTACGTTCTTTAACTTATATATGAATAGGCTCCTTGATGAGCTCAGCAGTACCGGTATCGGTTGTCACATAGACGGAGTTTGTGTTAATTACATAAGTTATGCAGATGATATGGTTCTGCTGAGTCCATCAAGTGCAGCCTTAAAGAAAATGTTAACCATAATATGCGAGTCCTATGCTGTGGCCCAGGGGCTCAAATACAATGCTGCCAAGAGGGAATTCATGATGTTCAATCTGGACCACAAGCGATACACTAATGTACCACTTTTTAAGCTCTGTGGAACCCCCTTGAAAAAAGTTGAGACCTTTAAGTACCTGGGTCACTGGATCACAGAAGACCTGAATGACAACCATAATATTGAGAGGGAGCGGAGGTCGCTGTCTGTCCGCTGTAATATGTTGGCCCGCAGATTTGCTAAATGTACTGACGAAGCAAAGGTTACGCTTTTCAAGACGTACTGTCAGTCATTTTATACGTGCAGTCTGTGGATTAACTTTATGCAGAGGACATACAGTGTTCGCGTACAATACAATAACGCGTTCCGGGTATTGATGGGGCTCACGTAAATGAATTCGCCGCCATAATGCGTAAACGTTGCGCTTCACACCTCGGGCGCATTCGCGACAGCCCCAACAGTATCTTGCGCGCGTTGGCAGACTGTTGAGGCTCGACGATGCTTGCTCGATGAATACGGCTACACACAGTCAAGTAGCCATCTTGCTGGCAGCGGCGGGTGCCATATTTGTTTGTCTGTGTTTTATGTTGAATTGTCCAATTACTAACTTTAGTTATAAGCTTAATTGTTACTAACTCATATGGATCATGATGTCCGAAATAAACGTTTAGTATTATTATTATTATAAAAAGTACACCATATACATGATGTAGGTTGTAAAATCTATTATCACATAGGAAGAAAGTAACGTTAAGGGCATTTTCATATTAATTAATAGAGCTTGTCCTCCCACTAGATGGAATGACGACCCGGTAACGGTGACGAACCCTGTGCTTTGTGGCATTCTTTGGAGGAGGCCTATATTCAGCTGTGGGCTTGCGAAGGGCTATATCATTATATGATGATAATTAAGATGAAATAGAGCTTAGGCCTTAAAAAAGACTGTCTGAACTGTGATGTCGTAAATCACTTTGTGCTCTGTGTACTGGATGTGTTGTGATTGTTCCCCTGTGTCTGACGTTGCATCCAACGCTTTCTTTGATCTTATCGCTTATGTGTTATATGAACAGGGTTAGGTTAGTATATAAAGCTTAATATATACACTTTTGTGAACATTAAGTCAAGTAACTTATCGTTGTATTTATTTTTATAGTACTCTTATAGCGTTAACAATTGTAGGAAGTCAACAATTTGTAGAAAGTCTTATTACATCTGTATAGTTGCTTTCTCAAGAAAAAAAATCAACTTTGCTAAGCCTGCAGGTACGGGTAGGTAAGGTTGAGGAAGTAATTCTTGTGGCACTGTATATGTCACCTGTGAAATTGGTAGTTTCAAATTATTCGAAAATTGTCGTCGTGGCCAACAATCATTATCATTTGTAGCAGTGGACTTACGGTGATGAGATATTTACGATACTTAATTGTAAGTGGAGGTGGTAGAATTCTTTTTGTACCAAGGTATATGTCTGGGTAGGTACCACTCTCTTATCTGTTTCTGCCGCCAAATGCAATGAGAGAAGATAAGAGAGCCAGTAGAATTATAATTACAGGATATGAGACATTCCATCTTAGTCCTCAGAGGTGCGAAACGTATCTGTAGCAATTTTAGGTTGGCTGCAGGTGTTCATGGACTGTACATTAGTTTGTCAATTCAGTTTTAAAACAAAAATATTAGTATATGTGATTAGAGCGGTCAATAAGCCGTAAAAATCATTCATTCATTACGGCCTATCAAATTCCACTGCAGAATATAGGCTTCTCCATAGAATGCTTCTTATGGTGGTTTGCCATAGTTGCCACGCTTATTTATTCTAGTTGTTATTGTTGAAAGACGCTGCTGGCCATTTGGTTTATTTCCCTCTGTCGCCTCTCATCCACCCACGGGACGATATGGGGTAGTGGACTTCTTACACTAGTTCTTACACCGGCAATACACGGTTACCGTAAAAATAATAACCTATTATCAAAATTCACGTATAAAAAGTTAACAGAGACAAAAAATACAGACACAGTTAAATGTTAGGGTTTCGACTATCATTGTTCATTGCTTGATACTAAATGAGTGTTAATTGTCTGAGTACTTTCGTAATTCGTCGTCGAAATGTGTTAGAGAAAATTGAACCTCGACCTAATTTAAAGCTGAATTCATTAAGTCGCGACGGTTACAAGGAAAGCTCGGTTCCTCAAAGGCGGGCGAGGCAAGTAAACATTTTTTCACGTTACATTGTTAACTCAGGAAGCTCGTTAACGCGACGTGACTATTGCCACTTAAATGAAACCTTTTCCCTTCAGCAAATTAACAGCGCCGGAAAATCTCTTGTGTTTTGAGCCCCGGCTGAATCATGAGACATCTATTTTAATGGACATTTGATTTTTATATTTAGCTGAACCTTCTATTTGCAACTAATATGAATTCATTTGTCATAATATTATGTCAAGTTCATAATATTATGTCATTCATCATAGATTTAAGATAGAAAATATGAGGCCTTTTGCTATTATCACCAAAGTCTCTGTAGAGATTATACTCTTTTCCTTTCTTGTTTCGTCTTTTAGTCTTTTATCGAATATCATGAAACGCAATCAAATACTTTTAAAGGCGTTCGCCTTACGAAAACGACTAATTGACGTGGTTTTAAAAACCCTTAATTATATTTTACATGGAGTTATTATCATCAAAAACAAATAACTGGTTTACTTTCAAATTCATAAAGAAAGTATCGAAAATAAAATACACGATACACTGATTAACGGTTCTCAAGTCGCGAAAACGGTCAACAAATAAGTCTTTGATATTTAATACCATTAAACAATATTTTACTTAGTTTGCACGATAAAGTACTCACACGATAAATAAGTTCACAAACCCGTTCTAAATAATGGTTTCGATTATTTGACACCGACTGATAGTGAATGTGCGAAATATCGAGCTTGACTTGCACTAATATTAGGAGAGTGGCCAAGATCATTGCACCGCGTTTTTATGTTTACAAATGTAGACCGCATAATTTGTCCACTTCAATAAACATCTGCGCCGCTGGTTTGTTCTTGCGATGTAGCAAAATGTCTGTTTTATACACTAGATTTATAAAAAAAAGACAGATAACTTTTGATTTAAATTACAGTTTTGATGTAATTAATTAATGTTATACCCATAATAGAATTTTCCTCACATATTTGATATGATACAATATCCATATTTTTCTTCATTCATATGAAATCAAAACGATTTCATATGAATGAAGAAAAACATGGATAAACATTTGAGCTTTCAGCTCAATTACATAAAATTTTATACCATTGGAAAGTACTGGAAAGATCAGAATATTTTACAATTTCTCTGCCGCTTCGCTCATTTTATAATCAACTTTATATTCAGTTGGTAGGGCTTCTTTTCTGCTTATAAGTCCACCTGGGTGGGTGGTACCACACTCTTATTTCTGCTTTCTTTTTTCTCTTTCTGTTTTTTCTCTATTTTCTCTTTATCTGTCTCTTATTTCTGCCGACAAATATGCGTGCTTGCTGTGTTCCGGTCTGAAGGGTATAAAGAGACAGTATAGTTAAATATACTATGAGCCGTTCCGTCTTAGTACTCAGCGGTGATTTCGTGACATTTTTATTTAATTTATTATTCTCATTATTTTTTAACGCAAAATTATAAAAATTATCAAATTTCGACTAAATTGACCTGACATGTTTAATTTTAGTCTCTATTCCATTCCATTACAGCCTATAAAAGTTCACTGCTGAACATACGCCTACCCATAGATTGCCTTATAGGGAGATTTTGCCATTGCTGTTTGGCACGCCTGGCATGCAGGTTAGCAATCGCAGTTTTTTGTTATTTTGAGTTGTTATCAGGAAGATGCTGCTGCCCATCTCCTGTTGCAGTTCCCCTCTGTCGCCTCTCAGGACACTCGCGGGACGATATGGAGTAGTGGTTATTCTTACACCGCCACTACACGCAACCTCTATGATAAAGTGTAATCTATCGTAGTCTATCTAGACTTCATCTGAACTAGGCGTTACTACATCTCGTTTTTCATCGGAGGCGTCACGTATGTTACGCTAAACAATTGACGTTAAAGGCGTCCAGGGCCATTAAGCCTCCGGACTGCCATTAAGTTCGCGTCAAGCCAACATTATATGGGCGGGTTTTAATTAAAGGACTGTCCGCTAAGCCTGCCGCGCCGCCAGATGGAATTGCTAAACAAATCTACATCAGGCGTTGTGTCCACCTTAAGTGATTTAATGTACGTAAAGAAATGCGACATTTAAATAATAAACGCTTCGGTGGACAAGGGAACGGGGCCGCGAAATTGCTTGTAATATAATTAAGGTGAATTTGAAATTTTAGTGCGAGTTAATTTAGGTTTATTTAATTACTTTTATAAGTTAGGTTTATTTATCAAAAGTTTAACAAAAACATATTTTATTTAGTTTATTTCTTTGGTTTAGTTTATCTCAAAAGTGTCACATGTTAAATAATATAAAGTTAATTTGTCCGTAATTAATAATAGTTAATTAAGAATTATTGTATTAGACATATTTTTATACAATAATGTGGCAAACGAGCACTTAATCCAGCGGATAGTAAGTAGATGTTGGACCCATAAACTCATTGGCCTATCCCCTATTAAGAATCAAAATGCAGATGCGTTGTCACTTGTCACCCCTGTGGACTAAGATGGAATGCGCCTTTTCCAGTAAAAAGGGTCTCCGGTTCTCTACACTCACCACACGAAACACAGCAGCATTAAGCTGCTATTTCACGCTAGTATACTATGAGAACATGGTCCTACTTTGGCCTCCCCCATTTATTGCCATTTAAAGGAGGATATTTATTATTTACTATGGATGCCATGTTTTATTATATTAAGTTATTATTATGAAGACACTACGGTCTAAGTATCTGTAGGTCCATGTACACCCATGGTGTATACCCATGGGGGTTTCTATAGGTCCCTTACGACACCCATAGACATTCTCGTACCACGGGATAGTGGGTTCTCTTATGCCGCTACTATATGTCGTAATTTGTTATAATAATATTTTAATGTGTTAGAGCCACGGGCTCTAACACATTAAAATATTATACAGCTACAGCTATATCATGGTTGAGCACGAATGGGTCGGCTCGACCGGAGTTGGACCACGATCTCGCAGAATACCAGCGTAAAATAACAGCTTTATGTTGCTGTTTTTCGTATGGTTAGTGTAGAGAACCGGAGACCCTTTTTACTGGAAACGAGGCATTCCATCTTAGTCATCAGGGGTGACAAAGCATCTGCGTTTTGATTCTTAATCTAGGATAAACGTAGATGTTTATAGACCACAGCATCCACTTACAATCAGGTGGATTGGCTCGTTTGTCATTAAAAAAAAAAAACATTTTTAGTCAAATTACCAGTGGGTCGGTATCTATACAGCTCTTAAAATAGCTATATTGACAAGGCATAAAGCAGCTATACCGTATGGTTATTGTATTGACTGACATGCGAAACCGCGGGCGAGTCACTAGTGAGTCGATATAATTGCGGGCACGCGCCGCGTCTTGTCCGGACAATATATGAGCACATTACTCGCGGACGTGTTGGCCCGGACTTAATCTAGCGCTCAAGTGCGTCACCCTTGTCCGTGTGTTTCGCTGCCCTCGCCCTTACCCGGCTCGTATAATGTCCGGGAAATTACTAAACTGTCCTTACATCCACCGCTTATATTAGCGAGTATTCATTTCAGGGTGGAAGTTTCTGCAAATCATATACCTAAATTTAGATTACCTATGAAAGTTTATATTAAGAGTAAAATGGAGGAATGTCTTTAGTTTTTACTTTTCTTTCGACATTTTGTTTTATGAAAGGCTGCATCTCCATATTCCATTAGGTCTTAAGACAGTACCTAAGCATTTGTTTATCGCTACTGACTGTCTAAATCGAATGATATGTTAGTAGAGATTCAAATAAATTAACTATGCTTTGTGAAAGGTCACGAAACATAATATACAACTGCAACTTCGTCTGGTACGCTCCATTGTTTCCGAAATTATTGGACGGACCTCGTCATGGTTCATACGTGAGCGATAACTTAACAAGTTCACACTATGCGGCTGTTGGCAACAGTTCGGCAACAAAGCACCGGCGGCGTCGTTGCAGGCGCGTTCGTGAGTTAAGACATTCAAAACCGCTCAATATCCTGGCAGTATGAAAGTTTCGCCGGCACGGCTTCACGTGGTCCGGAGGGCGGCGGGGGTGTGAGGGGAGCTACGCTGGGAGGGCTAAACTATGCGAAGAATGCGCAATTAGTGAGCGAGCGAGCGTGTAAGGGTCCCGGCCGCGCCGCCAGGCGAACGCAGTAAGAAAATATAAAGAAGGGGCGGGTTTCGCTCCCGTTGTTTAGCGCCCCGCCCGTCTTCGGCCATAACTCCCGATTGTCTCCCGAGGAAACCTCCTTAGAGCCGTCTTAACTCAACCCTTCCCGCGACGACCCGTTGCATATCTACAGTTTGGGTCAGCGTGAAATTCTGCGTTGTCCGCTTTGAGCCTTCTAATGTTTCTTTTATTGGAAGACGCCACTTTGTCCTTTTGCTTTCTCTATTCGAAACGTAGTATTCAAGAACAAACAGATTACTTCGCTTTGAACAATATAATTTTATTACATACCTTTTACAGATCGAGTATCAATAAAAAAATACTTTTTAAAACAAAAATAAATACACACACAGAGTAATGTTTACCAGCTTACGAAAATTTCTTTTAATGAAATCTCTTCGCATTTAAGGCTTTCGCAGTTAAATTATTTTTTCGATTTAGAGAAATTAGTTTACATTGACATTGTTGTCTTGTTCTGTAGATTCAATCCTGAAAAACTACGTGGTCAAGCCTCGTTGCAGCGTAGTATGGCCGCAGCACGAATCGGTCAGGAACACAGTTGTTGATCCGTTGAAGGACCAACTTTCACAGAATACCAGCATGATATAGAATATTATGTATTACGTCAATTGAGGATAGATGAAGATGACTATGGGCCACAGAATCCACTTACCTTTATGCACTCGTTTGACACCTTTACTGCTTTACAATTATGTATAACAATAATGTCCTCCAGACCGAATTTAGGTCACGACGGCCAGTCTCAACGGAGACTAGACACCTGCGCAGGACAGGATTATAGTGCCCAATTGTACCTACCTCCCTCTCATAGTCCGATGGGACGGTAATTCGATACGACCGGAGAGGCGCAGGACTTTTCAAGTGGTTTCCGAGGCACAGGGCACAAACACCGCCAGCTTCTAAAGTCTGGGCTGCTTCTGAGATTTTTTTGACAGAATCGGACCCGGGACCTCGTGATCAGCAATCGCGTTTGCGACCACTATACCAATAAGGTAATCAATATAAATGTACAAATATATTGCGGTATGGAATACCTATTAATAATAAAAATATTTACGGGCCCGTACCTCTAATCGAAGACAATCGCTAAGTCGAGCCTCCGTTTCGTTAATGTGTTTCTGATGGTTCTTCAATATCCCTCCAGTTATAGGATAAATTACGTTTATGAAACGTATGGTAAAGCCATGCTGCAGATAGTTGTAGCACGAATGTGCACGAACGTAGATAGTGAACCACGCTCTCATAGAATACCAGTGTAAAATAGCAGCATAATGCTGCTGTGTTTCATATTAGTGTAACATTAAACCCATGTGGCATTGTTTTTTTAAGTTATTATTTTGATTTGAAAAAAATACTGGTAAATTTATAATAATATTAATAATATACAAAAACTTAAACAACACGCATTGATTATGAGCTGTTATGATCCTAGTAAAAACTCCTAGTATTCCTACCCCGCAACTACACGGTCTGAAGGAAGGTCTGGAAGAATAAATATCATTACATAACTTCTTACATTTACCAAAATTAAAAGGTGTCACATTTATCGTACTTTATTACGTGTCATATTTTAATTTTTTCTGTTTTTACACATATAATGATATCTATTTTTAATAAATATTATAACATGAAACTTTTATTTAATTTAGTCATATACGATAAAATAATACACCTGTAACTGTATTTCATATCTATCCACGTACCATTACCGATAAAAATACTATAATAAACCCGACAGTAGAAATTAAAATCGATACATCGAACTTACCGATTATAATGACAAAGATGATAATGTCGTAGAAAACGCTGAATATTCATGGAGTCAGTCAGCTCGCACGCACAATTTCATCCGGGCGACGTGCGCGAGAGCGTGGCCGAGCCGCCGCCAGCAGACCAAATTAGCCAACTAACGAACTAATAAATAATGATCTCTTGTTTTTCTATTAGCCGCGGAATAGAAACGTACCGATTTGATCCTCTGCACTGCGCTATTTAAGGATGCGTACGACGATTCGGGTGAAGGCACTCTCAAGCTGTCGATTCGCGGGCGCCGTTGTCACTTGTTGCTTGTTGCAGCTGTTTATAGGCATATATTTCTAGTACTAATTTCGTAACTAATTATCATTGGCAATGTATTCTTAGTGCCGTATAATCACTACGTTAATACATGTGGTTAATGCCGCCTCTATCAAATATCACACCTTAATTTAATACCAGTACCTACATATCATCACAATCGATTCTGCCATTCCGAAGATTAGCTCGTACAGACAAACAAACCGACAAAAGTTTTAAACCCCCTGAGCTCAGTAAAAAGCAATGTTTTCACTATACAATTTTAGTTATATGTATAAATTTAGTGTAAGTTCGATTGTATTTTATTGTTAATGATTGGATTTAATTTAGTTTCATAGGAAAATTAGACTTTTCATTCGTTTACCTAAAGGGAATGGTAGATTAAGAATTTCCTCCTATCCCTATTAGCGGGAAATCGAAGAAAAATAGAAAAACTATACCTACCAATGAAGGGTGAGGCTGCTCTTCCCATTTAACAATTTCGTAAATATTTCGTGTTTTTCTACTAATCTGGTCATTATGGCCTGATTACACATACGTACATATCTGCAAAAAAAAAAACAAAAAGGGATTTCAATCATCCCGAAGCTGCTTGATTTTTATAGCCTAAATATTATACCTAGTCATCTCATAAGTTCTATCAAAAACTTTTTATAAAATTAATGATACACTTTTTGATAATTATATATGAAATGAAGGGTAATTTAATTTAGAATACAATTTTATTTACATTATTCAAAATACCCTCCCCTATTTTGAATACATGTCCTTAATCCACGCGGCCAATCATCAATCGCAGCACGCACCACATTCATATCTATTTCTGCCGCTGCTTTAACCAAAGATGCTCGGAGAGATTCCAAATTCTGATGAGGTTTGGCACAGACTTTCTCCTCCAAATATTGCCATATCTTGTAATCCAGTGGGTTTAAATCTGAACTAGAAGAGGGCCAGTCTTCATGTCCGATAAAGTCAATACCACGGGCGGTCAACAAGTTTTGCGTGCTTCGTGCCCTATAAGCTGGTGCAGAGTCCTGTTGGAATATTCAATGTCTGCTTTTGAACATTGTTGAGAAAGAGGTTCCACTATGTTTGTTAGGACGGTATTTTGGTACACCTCGGCACTGGTTTTTACACCTTTTTCACAGAAAAACACATCAGTTAAGCCTGAATTTGAGACTCTAAGCCAAACCATGAGTGGCGAAGGATAATGTGCTCGTTGAACCATCGGAATACGCTTGATGGCTTCTTCACTGCTGTGGGCATACACCTTATCATTTTGTTTATTATAACTTTCTTCGATGTTAAAAAATTTTTCATCCGAAAACAAAATTTCGCGGTATTTTTTTCCCGCGTACCGCCGTAACAAAGCGCAGGATCTATACAGCATAATTTTTTTAAAACGCTCGTTTAAAAAATGTCCGGTCTTCTTACGATAAGCTCGTAGTCCTAGGTCTTCATTGATCACTCTTTTGACCGTAGTTCTGCTTAGGCCCATCTGAAGAGCTAAGATTTTTTGTTCACAAACAGGATTTCATTGGATTCACGCCTTCACTGCTTTGATGATCGCGGGTGTCCTAACTGTACCAGGTCAGCCGGTCCTCTTACGATCTTCGAAGATTGAATATTCAATTAATCGTTTGATAGTGCGATAAACAAATCGTAGGGTTATTTTCAATTTTTGTAAAATATTGAAAATCTAGTTTGGCGCGTAACCACAGCGGTACAACGCGATAACCACTATACCTACTCTATCTTATTTCTTCGACCACTCCATATTTGAAAATGAATGAAAATTAATGTCTTTTTTATTTTTGGCAAGCGCAAACGTTATATTTCATAAGTTCATCTAGCCAGTATTCAAAAATTTTAAATAATAAGGTTTTGACAGAACTTATGACCCGACTAAGTATTTTATGAACTGAAATTCTATCCATATCTTCGACACTTTTTTACGTGGTCGAAGCTTGCACATTACGCCAGCGTAGAATACCAGCGTAATGCTACTGTGTTTTGTGCAAGTGACGAGAAACTGAGACCCTTTGCAATACTAACGAGTCATTCGATCCCTCAGGTAATAACGCATCTGTCATCAACCGCGCTATTCCATTTGGAATGACTATGCGAGAAACATAAAATGTCCTCATCCTCTGCCCGGAAGAAATCACTGCGGTTGAGTTCACGAACCGAAGAGACGTTTTTAATAAGTCTATAAAGTGTTGAGTTATATCCGTAAATGGCAACTAGCGTGAAGATTATTGCACACTATTTTCGTTTTGATTGCGTTTTGTTATTCTCAGCTATCGCTAATTTTAACTTAACGCCCGCCGTGAAAACTTCACGAACGAAACGCTGCCATAATTCTATAGCAATCTTAAGAATGTCCGACTTAGTCTACAAAAGTTTACTTCACGAGTTTCCCCACTGTCTTTCACTTTAATTTTAGACAATTTTGTATGGAGCCGAATTCTTCGGCGCTTAATCAAAATTTCATACACTTTTAATTTATAAAACTTCATCTTTGAAGCAAACGTTGTTATTATTAAAATATACACAAAAAAAAACAATTTTGCGTATAGTGGCGGTGTAAGAATATCCACCAATATCATCCCGTGGGTGTCGTAAGAGGCGACAGAGGGAAACAAATCCCCGTTGGTCGAAAGTAGCGTTTTCCTCATACCGACAAAATAAAAAACATACTACGATTGCCAACCCGCTTGCCAAGCGTGGCAACTATGGCAAATATCACCCTTGTGAGGCAATCTTTGGGGAAGGCCTATGTTCAGCAGTGGACTTTATTTGGCTGTAACGGTAAAAAAACAATATGCTAATAATATGCTAATTTTAACGTCATCACCTATAGTTAGCGGCAATTACGCTAACTACTCGTCGTAACATTAGAATTATTAACACCTTTGTTTTTGTTGCAAAATATTTTTTTATAGAATAAGTGTGACTAACGAACACACAGTCCACCGATTGGCCCAAAAGGAGTTATTATTTCATTTAAAAACTAATATTGTGACCATAAACACCAATGTTATCATTGAGACCATAAACGCGTCAGATTTCTTAAATTATATTTTAGTAACAATTTATATAGTTCATAACGATTTATAGGCTATTACGTAAGCAATAGTTTTCGATGGTTTTACGAGGCGGTCCGCTCGATTATGAAAATGTAGCCCGGCAGCAATCAATTCGCGCATACATATTATGTAGACGTGTGCGTGAACATATGTATGTAGTTGCGTATGCATAGGAATATGCGTTTGGGGCAAAAGAGCCAGTAAGGGGTTAATTAAATTCGCACCAGCCTTCTCTCGTCGCCATCGCATTCCCCGAATTCAATGAGATTTCAATTTACTTTGGCCTAGCCGAGTCTTTCATTGTCCACGAATTAATACACCATTGGCTAAATTAAAATTGCGACGTTGGACCTTTTGCGATTGGAATACCAGATGGTTTTGTTTTTTATTGGTCGACTTTAAAAAAGACAGGGTTCTCAATTCGATTGTATGTTTTTTGTACGTATGTCACGCAATATTCCGTTCACTATGAACCGATATAGTGATATTTTTTTAATAAATCGGTTATCGACTTCGACGAGAAACAAAATGAATTAAATAATTTCCACATGATAGCTTTTGCAGTCGGGGGCGTTTATTATTCTATACACTATGACTTAGCACGTAGATCCATATATAATATATTATATTAGATCTATCGCCGAAAGTCTGTTGTATTTGTAGTGCATAAGTTGTAGTCATTTTTGTTATTATAGTGCACGTTACCCGTTAATCTTTCTCCTCTTTTTAACCGACTTCAAATACGAGGAGGTACTCAATTCGACAGTATTCTTTTCTTTTTTTATGTGTGTTACCTCATAACTTTTTTCTAGGTGAACCGATTTTGATGATTCTTTTTTATTTGAATTTCATGTGATCCCATACAAATTTGATGAAGGTCTAATCAGTGGTTTTTGAGTTGTCCTTAATAATTTATATTGAATTCGGTTACATACCTGGTAGAGCCATGCTGCATCTATATTATGGTTGTAGCACGAATGGGTCGGCTCGACCGGGGAAGGACCACGCTCTCACAGAATACCAGCGTAAAATAGCAGCTTAACGCTGCTGTGTTTCGTATGGTGAGTGTAGAGAACCGGAGACCCTTTTTACTGGACAAGAGGCATTCCATCTTAGTCCTCACGGGTGACAACGCATCTGCATTTTGACTCTTAATCGAAGATAGATGTAGATGTCTATGGGCCACAACGACCACTTACCATCAGGTGGACTGTGTGCTCGTTTGTCACCCTTATCCTATAAAAAAAAAACATAAAATTTATAATTGTACCACTTGTTAGTTAAGAAATTGTGTTATCTGGAAGAAATTGCTGTGTAGGAATAAGACCGCCTATTGTTTTAGTTAAATTAATCTATCCTTGGTGTTTATTAAGTATATTGTATTGTAATTTTAGGCTAATATTATGTATATCATTCTCATGGTAAACCTCAGAAGTAACAGTGCATTCGTTACCCTGTACATATATTTAAAGGTGTCCATGGGTTTCGTGACGGTCCCTAACCATCAGGTGAACTGTTAGTCTTTGCATTTTAATGTTTCTTATAAAAACACTGTGTATGATCCACGATCATACACATGAATTCCTACTGTTCATTTTTGAGGACTACGTGACACAGTAAATTAGAGTACAAGTACAGGGATCATTCATTCGAATCCTATCCTATCAAAGCCAATCACATGATATTAGAAAAGTCGCCAAAAATTTAATGCCTAGAAGATGTGCTACATCATAGTATACGCACTAGGTTAATTTCTGTTACAATATCTTATGAATAAAGAACTTTTTATATTTTATTATATAGTACGATTTCAGTCTTAATACATATATATTAAAATACTTATAATCTATTTCGTGTGAACCATATTCGTCTTAAATATTTCTAAGCAGTAAGCAGTAGGTAACATTAACAAAGATAAAGACCTATCTCACACATAAAGTCCGTCGTCAAATACCAAAGCCGTATTTCTCAACAAAGTAAAGCCGTATATATATTATATAAGTATCTATATCATGGCGCCCATTATAATGGAGAATAATTTTGCCGGTGTATTCGCTAATACATTATCGAGCCGTTATATCCGCATATAATGGCAAGGGAATGCGTTTATTGTTAATATGCGAGGATATGGATTCGATAATGTGGCTTTAAATTTTTGATATATTCTTGTTTACATTTTTTTTATTCAATTAAAGAGTGAGAAACAAGCTTATCATGCCTGAGCATTATAAGCTACTGCAATCCATGGACACCTGCTTTTAAACAAAACGGTATTTTAAACAAAAAGGGCTACAGGTTGAAGATAGCAAGACTCATAACCTGAGTTGATCTAGTGGTCGTAAACGCGACTGTGGATTGTGAGGTTTGAATACCGGGTCGAGCCGAAATCTTAATTATTTGGTTTATTTATTAAGAGATTGTCAGTAGCAGCCTGGAGTTAGGAAGTCGACTGTGTTTCACGTTAGTCCTGCTCATGATTTCTCTCCGGTCGTCGGTCCGTCCCATCGGACTGACAGTGAAAGAATAGAGAGTGAGCACATAGTCGTGCACTATGACGCTTTTAATAGAAGTAAGAGTGTCAAACGAATACATATACAAGTGGATGCTATCAGATACATCTATCCTCCATTAATAATCAAATAAACGTATCTGTTGTCACCCCTAAATACTACCCTCATGCCTCGTTTCCAGTAAAATGATTGTCCCGTTCTAGTAACTATGCTATTTTATACTGATATTCTGTGCGAGCGTAGGCATTTCCCGGTAGCCGACCCTTTTGTCCTACAACAATAATATACTATAGCGTTGGTCTACCACGTAAAAACTCTACTCTACTCTACATATTCTTCAAACTAGAACACAACGGTAGCTGCACTACTGTTTAATGACAGAAGTAGGGAAGGGTGTTGTACCTGCACAGGCGGACTCTTAAGCAGTCTCCTCCTTAAGTTTTGTAAGCAGAGTTTACGTTATTAAGATGCAGGAAAGGAGAACAAGTCCTACCACATATTAAAATAAAAGCTTTGATTAATTTTTGACAATCGTATTGCTTAGTGGTCACCACAGACGGAGCCAATATTTGCGCAAAAACAAAAAATTGTTTGACAGTATCGACGTTATGTAAACGTTCCCATGACACTTCGGATGCTTACGTTCGGGATGAGTACGTAAGTGCCTCTTTGTTTGCGTGTGCACTTTCGACTCTTTATTATATTTAATTTCCTGTTTATTTGAAAGCTTTTAATAGTTGTTGGAAGTTATTACCGTGACCTAAATCGTTCAGAAGAATATTAATAAGTCATCAATATAAATTATTCTAAACTTATTGCTCACCCATCAATATATTATACAGTTAATGTAAATCGCAACGGTACGTTAAATTCGATCGACTAGTAAAATAAATTTGCGCTTCTCCCACAGCGCCTCGTCGCATTCCTGTCCAATTGCAGTTTCAATTATTGAAAATAGCTATTCAAAATATTTTGAAAATTGTTTCATAACGGGCCACGGCACCGGGGTCGACGCAGCGCCGCATTGTGAAGCGCGTTTGCACTGATTCAGCAATTCAAAGTATCTCGCGGGTTATGTCAATTGGCGAGCGCTCGTGGAGCTTTTTATTTTCTCCATTTATAAATACTTTGTGGAGTGGTTTAAATATGTAAAAAAATAGCCGCCCAATTAACGAGGTTTTATTTTGCATTTTCAATTCACAGTTTGTTTAATTAATTTAAATTGATTGCTGCTTGGGTCATCTTTTTACAATGGTTGAGTACTATCTATGTAATAACAGTTGCATGTACCTAAAATTTTAATCGCATGAAGCTTTACAAACCCAATATGTAGTCCTATTTGCAGCGATGTAATGTTTATGATGTTGGTGTTCAGATAAATAAATAAACAGAAATATTTGATATCAAAAATAAATGATATAGGATTTCGAGACTTAAAAGTTTAATTCTGTACCATTATACGAGCAATATATAATACTTATATATTATATAATGTAGTAAACGCATTCTTAAAAAGGCTCTAAAAATTTCGATGAAATTTAAGATGACGGCTTACGAGAGCGATTTTATTTTTGCTTTTGTATTTTAGACCACATGCTTTCCCCACAGCTGGGCAAAAATAAACTATTATAGACTCATTTGCGGACTTGCGGACATTTATAATGGCGATATGCGTATACTTTTTAACCATGATATCAAAGCTTTGGTCAAATAATCTGTAATTATTGTTTTACAGAAAATCATGGCATTGATAATATACTCTTATTTAATATTTTTTTGATCTATTAAAATAAAAATAAAAACATATTTATATGAAACTGGTTTCTCGGAAACGGCTCTCATGATTTAAATGAAATTTTATACTTATATAATGCAATTAAAGTTTTTCTAAATAGGTGTAATGCCTGAGAAAATTATATTTTTAACTAACGCCGAGCAAAAGTAGGCATTTTTAATGTTAAACTAAATTTCTATTAATGACTCACTAGTTTCACAGTGAAATTAATAATAATGGACTTTCATCTAGCATTGAAATAAATTCATTACGATACTTACCAAAAAAAAACTCCAATTACATTAATTACGAAATATAGGTAGGTACTTTATAGGTGACTAACTTATAAGGAATATTTGGTAACACTCTTTTATATCCTAAATCAAAACGCGTCTACAGCCTAAATTATGATCAACTATTCTGATAAAAACACCCAAAAGTTGTTTAAAGTACAGGTGAGGTGAGGACAGAAGTCGACGCGTAAATTTGGACCACGCCTAGGCAATTTGAAACTGTGATGTCAGCGTTTCAAACACGGGTTAAACAATTACCTCGCTCACTAGCGTTTGCTTGAGATGTATTATGTTATCGATGTTATTCATTATGGTTATGATAGAATTTTACAAACTTAAATCACCGCATCTTACGAAATTAAGTAAGTCTCCGGTCATAGATTTTGGATTAAGTAACGATTCTTATATTTTTGGGAATTCTACACTTCATCATCATCATTCCACTGTCACTTTCACAAATACACTGCTGAACAAGGATTCACTGATCAATCATTGGGATACCTATCGCAGTGATCGGGCGTTAAAAAACATGATGGGTGAGAATGTTCCCTTAGAATTAAGGGTTATTCTCAGGAAATTCATTAAAGACTAGCGACCCGCCCTGGCTTACCCTGGATAGTATCTAATGATATGGCGTTATTTAGATTAAATACCATTTTACCAAATAATCGTTTTTCAAAAAAAAATTCTTCATATTTTTCCCCTCCCGATATTGCTCTCAATCTTCTCAAAAATTTTTATTATGAGCGGTTCGGCCAGCATAGACAGACAAACAACTTTTTTTTAATGGACATTTATGTACCGATGGCATGTGAATAACCCGCATTTATTCAGACAGACACTTATTTTTTTAATACGTATAGGTTTAAAAATGAATTAGCTATAATATGCGAGAATAATAATATGGTAATATTGTGTATTTTCAAACTTAGAATGAGTTAAAATAACTATTTTTCATTTCATATTAAGAAGTGTTTAAAAACAAAAGATCACATTTAAATATGTAGTTACATGTTATGCACATTGCAGATAGACTTTTATGAACATAAACAGACATGTATGTATATGTACCCTTGTATGCCCATGTATGCATATACATTTACGTGGGTGAAACTCCATTTCACTCACAATTTCTTAAGGTTTAATTTCTTCGTCACTACATATTACTTTAACTTCCCCATTCGCCGCGTTTTATAATCTAATTGAGTTCAATAAATTGTGTTACAGGAAGGAACGAGCTCATAGCGAGATATATTAAACTAAGAACAGGAAAGACCCGCACAAGAAAACAAGTCTCGTCTCACATACAGGTGCTGGCCAGGCGGAAGCTGCGCGAAATCCAGGCCAAACTCAAAGTGGTAAGTGAGCAATTCTCGCTGAAGTTACTGAACTAGTTAAACCACGAACATTTATTAAAATATTTAAATAATCGTAATAATTACATGAAAGTTTGCAATTTGATACATCACATCAATTATCTCTTTTTGAAATGTATATCTAAATATAAAATCACTGATAACTATCGTGGGAAATTTACGTTTGAATATTAATAATTAACATCTACATTGTAAATCAATAAACAAGTAATAAATATATATAAATAAAATATCTAGGACGGTGGGGTGATGAAAGAGAAGGCAATGCAGTCTATGACCACACTGTCAAGCGCACAGATAGTTGCGGGCTTGCCGCATCCGGCGTACCACCATACGGTACATCTGCAAAAGGCATGCCTTTGTGTTTCTTGGCGGGAAAAAAAAACTAGATTGCCTATAAACTGTGTTGCTTACACTCCGTTCCCCGTTACTCGGATTTCGCCTAACTCGCAGGTTCTCGCTTCCCCGGTACTAGTGAGCATTACGATAGAGCCTATGTATGTTTTGCTTGACTGTAGCACGATCCGGGCAAAGAGAATATAATCACTACGTTTAGATCCGGGCCACAGATTTGAACAAGTTAGACAGCTACAAAAACTTGTCGCGTTGAATTCCTTTTTAAGTGTGATATGATTGTTAAAGCTTGGACGACAACACGTTGCTTGAAAAATTGGTCAATTTTATTTAGAACGCAACTGCATTTGATAATCTAATCCAACGTGCGATCGTGTTTGATGGTTTCATTTATAAAATATCTAATCTGCTATAAATAATTGTGTACTAAGCATATCCGTGGATTTAAAAATTTTAATAAATTCCAAAATAAACAAAATTATTCACGGACATTAACTTCACTGATTTGGATGGAAATATTTTCTGAATCTTTTCCTTGTTGCCATCATTAGTCAATCATTTAGATTTTATCGTATGAAAACATATTTTTTTAGCTTTACAAATATATTTTTGGCGAAGACGAGTTACAGTGAACGGGTTACAAGCAGGCATGCCGCTGCATCTCACGCAATGACCCGCGCTGTAATCGAAATAACATCACAAATTCGAATTGCTTTACTTACAACATAACTCAGTGTTTTCTGCACCGACAGGGCTGTGTATTTCGAATTTTATTCGATTGGATTTAAATTAATTAATTAATTTGTTGTTGTCATTACCATTCTCTTCACCTTGATGTGTCCATCTATCTAGATTAAATACATTAAAAAGATTTCAACAATTCCATGCATTAAACTTTGCTTTCCCTTCTGATTGAAACACCTGTGTAGGGTAGTATGTGCTTGTTGTATGTACATGCATTGTACAACGTATGAACTGTCCGTAATGAACTCTCTGCAATACTAATTTGTTGCTACTTACTTTATGACAATCTGTTCAAAATAAAAGATTGAAATAAAAATTGTCGTTAGTATTTTTTTACTGCGAGTGTTGCTAGTCGTATGGAGCCCAAAGTATTAATTTTAATTTAAACTACCTATTTCTAGACTTAAAAATGTTATGTTATAATATTTTGACTTTAAAGCTTGAGATGTGTAAAAGTGTTCCATTTAATTTGAAATGTGCTTCAATTAAATAGTGTGTCAGATATGCTGCTCTTAACAACGTGAGCTACTTTTTAATACATTTCGCTTTTAATTAAAACATTTATGGTCTTTTTTAATACATTATGTTCAGTAATATTCATTTCTCATTTCAGCAATTTTGGCAACCTGGACTGCAAGCCGGTACCTCTCAAGAGTAAGTTAATATTATTATTAATATAGAAAGTTTGAAAATAGTTAATGACGTAAAAGTAAAAGGGTTTTACATAATTATTGTTATAAGTTAAGCGTTACTAATTTATTATATGTGTTGTACACTTCATGAATAAGTAGTTAATATAAATCGCATTTATGGGTTTTTTAAAGGATTTTATTTGTAATGGAAAATACTACCTTTATAGGAGAACATGACATGTAAAGACTTACTTATTATTATTACGCTATAAACTTAGCTTCTACAGAAATTGGAGCGGCCAGAATACTATTACAAAATCCGACATCCCATCGATTGCGTTTAATTCTAATCTCTCCGGGCACATTCTCGTTTTTAATAAAGTTTGTGAATATATGGAACCGTGGTACAACATGCAACTCCAGTTCGATTCCCGCCGTAACTATTGAAATTGTTAATTGAAATTTTAAGGGTTGATTAACCAGGTACTCAGCAGTGAATTAAATATCGTGAGGTAATTTGCACGTCTCAGAAATTGAAAATATTCCAATGAGATGTGAAATCCACTAAATTACTAGGACAGCGCGTACAGTAGGTACATAGTTTAATAGTCAGAACACTTAATTGAGAGATCCTAGCTTGAGGTGTTAATAATTACACAAAATTAACATTTATTTTTATTTTCGGGAGTTATATAAATGTATTAGAATGTACTATTAGAATAACATCTTAGCCTACCATTTTTTATATAACATTACATTGACCAACAAACTTACACTCATTTTACGTTGTATGACATGGTATGTGGCTAATGTAGCGAATAAACATCTGTAACCAACTTTAAATAAAGATGACAGTTGACACTCCTGAGAAATAAGATGCAATACTTCACAGTGTGTAATTGTACTGGCTTTCTTATCTTTCATACCGGAACACAACACCATACCACCAGTTAAAGTAGTATTTGATAAAATACTAAAACTACAATTACCTAATCGCAGTCATCTTAAATTATCATTTTTATTCTCAAACATAATATAAGGACGGGAAAAAGATTTTCCGTATTTTATATACAAATTCAAGACATTTTTTTTCAAAGCTTAATTAGATTTAATAACAATATGTATGTGCCATTTTGTTCGCAAACTTGTTGCCATCTTGTAGCTAGTGACATAATTCCGTTGCTGTAGAAATCTTGGAATTTTTGATCAAAAAAATGTGACAAGTAGTTTTGACAGTCCTCTTTGATGTTAACCTAAGACTGCCCAAAGAATTCTGAAGAGACCGAAGCAGAAGAAAATCTGAGGGTGTAAGGTCAGGACCATATGGCGGATGCATTAACACTTCCCAACCAAGCTCTCTCAATTTTTGCTGAGTGGCCAAAGATGTGTGATGTCTGGCGTTATCATGATGAAATACCACTCCTTTTATGTTTAACAAATTATGCCGTTTTTTCTCAATTTCTTGCTTTAGTCTCATTAGTTGTTGACAGTAGAGATCCAAATCAATTATTTTGCCCGATGGTAAAAACTAATAACATACGATGCCACCTTATTGCGTGTTAATCCGGGTTTGCTACAGTCTGTGGAACATGACTACCCTTTGACCATGATGTTTTTCGCACGTTCTTGTCGTAGGTTATCCACTTTTCGTCACCAGTCAGAAATGGTTCGATTTCTTTCAGTGAGCTCGTGTGGTTTCCAAATATCGAGCTTTTTTTATAGCCAGACTTTTTCAAATGGGTCAAAACTGTTTTGTGGTCAATCCTCAATTAATGTCGTAACTACTAATATTTTTTTTATAGAATAAGGGTGACAAACGAGCACACAGTCCACCTGATGGTAAGTGGTTGCTGTGGCCCATAGACATCTACATCTATCTTCGTTTGCGAATTCAAATGCAGATGCGTTGTCAGCCGTGAGGACTAAGATAGAATACCTCTTTTCCAGTAAAAGGGGTCTTCGGTTCTCTACACTCACTATACGAAACACAGCAGCATTAAACTGCTATTTTACGCTGGTATTCTGTGAGAGCGTGGTCCTTTCCCGGTCGAGCCGACCCATTCGTGCTACAACTATACTATTAATATAGCTGCAGCATTGCTCTACCACGTAAAAAATCTGCCGATCTTGCTCTACTGTTTCAAAAATGGCATAGAATTTATCCCTATGAAGGCGACCAGAGCGAGCTGCATCTTTGACGTCAAAATTGCCGAACTGGAAACGCTTGAACCAACTTTGTACTACTCTTACTGAGACTGCATTAGGTCCATCAACGTCACAATTTTTTTTCGCGACTTGAGTCGCATTTTTCCCTTTTTTGTAGTAAAACTTTAGAATGTATGAAATTTCTTCGTTAGATTCACTCATTTTGGCGGACAGAAAAACAATTGAAAAATAGCAGGAAAGTGTTTTTTTATTTTTATTTTTTTTTAATGTCCTATATGTATTAATATTAAAACCAGCCAGATACAAACAGTACAACCAAAGATATTTTTATTCAATTTTGTACAATCAAAATACGATAATATGATAATATAATATGTTTAGTTAAAGTCAAGTAAATATTTAAAAAACTTTAGATTTATTTGAAGTTAAAATAGTCCCGAACTATAGAAGTTGTGTAGAATTTTTTAGAGAAAAAACATTTATTGCAGCAGGTCCTTTTTTGAAGAGATGTTACAGAAAGGATCTGTTGTCAGTTTCACTGAAAATCATCACTCACGATAATCCATCAGATTGAATGAAATCATTATAATGTAAAAAAATCATTACTTTATAATCCTTCAACTTTATTACTACATTTTAAATACAGTCTACACCGATTTTTTTTTGTTTTAATATCTAATAGGCTTTACTACATATTATTAATCTGTAATAGTTTACTTTGCTTTCAGACTGAAATATTAAATAATGTGTTTAATTATTTTTACATGTTCCTTTGTTACATATTCGTATTTTGTGATATTGTATCGTCAAATAAATAAATCTAGTCTATGAAGAAAGTCATTACTACTGAATTCTGATCCAAACTTCAAACATCATTATCTCAAAAGTTACAGCCTAAAATATTTAATAATTAATAAAATTGTCTAGTAGGGTATCCTGATTATCCTCCTGTGTAGTTAACATAATTTGGTAGTATTCGGAAGTCCCGTTTCCAAAATGTTTTAAGCGAATAGATGAAACATTACACTAGGTGGGAGGTCCTTTTTCAGCTTAGGAGAAACGTCTGTGATGTAGTGTAAAGGGTAGAGAGAGACAGTATAATAACAGACTGTGAGGCCTTTCATATTAGGAGACCCCATTTTTTTTTAAGTTAGTGGCGTGTGTACATGGGCTACAGTTGCCCCTTACCATAAAGTGGACTGTCCCCTTAAAAACTCGTTTCTCAAACAAGATGCAATCGTACCTTAAAAGTTATCTATCGTACGGTCTATTCTGCCCAGTAACTGTCCATTGCTGGGCATGGACGTCTGTTATTAAGGACTTGTCGCTGTGTGTCGTACCGTTGTTACTGAAACGTTAACCTTAGTATATTACATCTTGATACAAAATATAAAATTATACTGCTATTTCCCATAGTCAACTTTTACCACGTCCACGACAAACCCTGGGATAGAATAATGTTTTTTTAATAGAATGGGGGTGGCAAACGAGCACACAGTCCACCTGATGGTAAGTGGATGTTGTTGTCCATAGACATTTATCCTAGATTAAAAATCAAAATGATGCATTGTCACCTCTGAGGACTAAGACGGAATACTTCGTTTCCAGTAAAAAGGGTCTAAGATTATTTACATTCACCAAACGAAACACAGTAGCATTAGGCTGCTGTTTAACGCTGGTATTCTGTGATAGCGTGGTATTACCCTGGTCGAGCCGACCCATTTGGGCTACAAGCTACAACTATAATCCATAATATAACAGCAGCGTGGTTATACCACGTGAAAAGTGTAATGAATTCAAGATTATATTCCTTCTTCGTCAATTGGAAAAAATCTAGACAATATTCTCTCTTATTGTAGGAAATACTTGTTTTGATCGCCACATTTGACACAGGTGACTTGAAGATAGTAGTAGACTCCCGCACCTTAGTCGATGCTATCTATCGCTGGCATGGGTGTTTACGCGTGGCATAAACGATATAGTTATATCGCTATCTATTACCTTGTTGATCTTGTAGTCGTATACGCGGCTGCTGATCATGAGGTCCCGGGTTCTAATCCCAGGTCAGATCAAAAAAAGTCATTGAGTTTTCCTCTTAAGAAACCCATAGGTAGGTCCACGTTCTTACGGAATACCAGCGTAAAATAGCAGCTTAATGCTGCTGTGCTTTGTATGGTGAGTGTAGAGAACCGGACATCCTTTTTATTGGAAACGAGGCATTCCATCTTTGTTCTCAGGGGTGCTAACACATCTGCATTTTGATTTTTAATCGAGGATGAATGAAGATGTCATACGTGTTTACGCGTGGCATAAGCCACAGTATCCACTTACCATCAGGTAAACTTTGTGCTCGTTTGTCACCTTTATTCTATAAAAAAACTTTGTAATCTATATTAAATAAAAAAAGAAGATTGAGCAAGGTTAACCGTGTGTGTGTGTGTGTACAGTGTGAAGCCGTTCCCGGGCGGCGGGTACAAGGGCGTGGGCGGCATGGGCGTGGGCGTGGGCGGCGCGCCCGACGTGGCGCCGCCGCCGTGGGAGGGCCGCGCCATCGCCACGCACAAGCTGCGCCTCGTCGAGTTCTCCGCCTTCGTCGAGCACCCGCGGGACGCCGACACGGTGAGTTGAAAACACCACTCCACACCTCATTGCACATACTGATACGGTTCATTTTGCATTGAACTTTACCCGCTACCAGATCGCCTCCAGTTCTCCGCCATCGTCATTATACATATGCCTCCTCTACACTACTCGCGAAGTAACTTTGACGAAGTGCTCGTCGAAGTCGATCTCAGTCCGAAGAACGTGACTCGTGCTTCTTCGCGATGAGTCTTGAGTCGCCCGCAATCTTAACATGAATAACGTTCAAGAGGCAGCTGCTATAGGTACCTAATTGTGTGAACAGTACGATGTGAATGCGTTAACCATAGATAAATAATTATGTAAAAAGCTACATATTATTTAATATTTATATGTAAAAAATAAAATATATAACTGGCGTACGCCGAGTAGTGTAGTTGTAATAGACAGTAACCACGGAAAATTAGCCGTGACGTAGGAAGGGAAAAAGAGGCAAAGTAATATGGACACTCGCGCGCAGCAATAAAGTTTTATTTAGCTGGCGTGCGCGATTTATCTAATTAATAATAATTATGTAAGCTTAATAGCTTTAAAAAACGTCGACAAGCAGTCCACTTCAAAGGGGTGTAACTTCTGTGCGTAGTACTATTATTTATTCCGTGGCTAGGCTCCATTATTGTGCTTATGTTTCTATGCCTTAATTGTGATTTCTCGTCCCGCTACCAACCGTCAAGTGTCCACAAATCCATCCTGACTAAGCTTAATGAACATTTAAGTAAGAACTTTTATATTTGTATTCTCAATTTTATTTTTTGATTTTAATTTTATTCATATTGTTTTCAGTACCCTCCAAGTACGGCGCCGGCGCAGCACCTATTCGTCCACATAGGCGGCACGGTCACGTACGCGGATCCCTTATTAGAAGTAAGTACTTTACTTTTTTATGAAAATTTCAAGTGTGAAACAAAACAAGATTGTCAATCCGTTAAGCGTGGCGATAACTTTTCATATACAAGTAAATGTTATAAATTATTTTTCATATAATATTGAATCAATATGTAATAAGTGCGAGTGGCAGAGCCGGCAAAGGTCGCGATAGATAGAGGTTTATCAATCAACTTGGTCATATTATTGAAGATAAGTCTAATTTGGAGCACCTTTAACAAACAAGCGTGTAATTGTAGATATATAAATGAGACAAGAGCGAGAAATTTGTATCAGGATCGTGCCAAATGGAAGTCCGTAGTCTCTGCCTAACCCTCTGGATAACGGGCGTGACGGCTTATGATAATATTATGATTATGAATTTAGAGTGACAAACGAACACACGGTCCACATTTAGATAAGTGGATGCTGTGATCCATAGACCCCTACATTCCTCTATGATTAGAAATCAAAATACAGATAGATTGTTCGTGTAAATATCTAGGATTTACAAATTTTAATGTATAGTTTCTATGCAAAACATTTGTTCTATCACTGATTAAATTAACAACCACCAATATTGCATAGACCGCTCACGAGCTCAATGCAAATTGGCGCGCCATGCTTCTGCAATATGGCGGCAATCACATAGATGTAGCACGTGTTAAAACAGCATTAAAATTGCCATTAACAAGTGTCGCTGGAATCATACTGGGTTGTTTGCATACTGTAAAGTATAAAGCGATAGCTCAGCCCATGAACTACCTCGACTGTAGGTAAATTAAAAAAAAATCAAAGCTGGCTGAAATTGACTGTGGCGTTGCCGTGGATTGGAATCTCGCAAGGAACAAGTATTGAATGGCTTACAAATTATTGTTCCGGGTCTGGGTTTTTATGTTAGTGCAATTAATGTATGTAAAACGACTCCATGATACAGGAAAAGATCCTAGTTTCTACGAGGACTTTATCTGTATCGTTACATATAACTACATACTTACATTTATATGTAAGAAAAGGAAATTTAGTTAACTTTGACATCACAGCGATTTTCTTACCGCACGAGCTCTATCTGTCTGTAAAGACGTTTGTAAAATAGAATAACAAACTAACAATTTCTCCCCCAGTCAGTGGACGTGCAACAGATAAACGACAAGTTCCCGGAGAAGAAGGGCGGCCTTAAGGAGCTGTACGAGAAGGGCCCAAGGAACGCGTTCTTCCTCGTCAAGTTCTGGGCAGACCTTAACACCAACAACCTGGACGACCCTGGTGCTTTCTACGGAGTCACTAGTGTGTAAGTGTTGTCTGTATACTGTTGCTTGTATACTGTTACTAGTAATAATGTCCTCCAGACCGAATGTCGGCCAGCCTCAACGGAGACTAGCAACCTGCGCAGTACAGGATTATAGTGTCCAAGCGTATGCGCAAGCACATGGAACAAGGAATATAGAGTAAATCTCTATTCCTTCAGTCTCATAGCCCTTTTTATAGGATAAGGGTGACAAACGAGCACACAGTCCACCTGATGGTAAGTGGTTGCTGTGGCCCATAGACATGTACATCTATCTTCGATTAAGAATCAAAATGCAGATGCGTTGTCAACCGTGAGGACTAAGATGGAATGCCTCGTTTCCAGTAAAAAGGGTCTCCGGTTCTCTACACTCACCATACGAAACACAGCAGCGTTAAGCTGCTATTTTTCGCTGGTATTCTGTGGACGATAAAGTGACAACGACCGGAGAGAGATTAGGCGCAGGACCAACAGATTTACGTGCTTTACGAGGCACTGGATTTAAAGACCATCGACTTCCTGACTACATGGTAGTACTAGCCAAGCATTCCTAAGTGCATTTTCAGACTTAAATCGCTTAGGAAATCTGGTTATAACAGTATACCGTTATTAGCGGATTTTCGCTATTGGTATTGAGCACGTTGACGTACGGGCTCGATGAGCCGCCATTTCTAATCCCATTCCTTATCCGTACAGACTATATATAACATGAATAATGATGATCTGTATTCAGTTTAAAGGCAAGAGAAACATCAATTATACATTTAAATGTGGTTTGTTTTTGTTGAGCAGGTACGAGAGCAACGAGAACATGACGATCACGTGCAGCACGAAGGTGTGCTCGTTCGGAAAGCAAGTGGTGGAAAAAGTGGAAACGGAGTACGCGCGGTTCGAAGCCGGACGGTTCGTGTACCGCATACAGCGCTCGCCCATGTGCGAGTACATGGTCAACTTCATACACAAGCTCAAGCACCTGCCCGAGAAGTACATGATGAACAGCGTGCTCGAGAACTTCACCATACTGCAGGTCAGCACATTCATCTCACCTCACCCTTTTTTCCCTAAGGAAATCCTTCTGGACGTGTTTTTCGCGGGGGCAAAAGATAGGTTATGCCGGACTCCTACCGGCTAAAACCTCTCAGTGTTCATTTTTGTCGGAGCTTTGGTAGTTCCCTGATATAGGCTCATTCGTGTTGAGGAGATCTTGAAATCTCCACCCCTAATTTATAGAAGGGAATACCGGCACCTCACTTCACCTTGCCTCAACTCTGAGAACTTAATTACTGCCAGTCTTTTAGTCAGTTTACTAAAAAAATATCTCAAGGGGCAATAATTGCTGCCTTTAGTCAGTTTACTAAAAGAATATCCCGGGGAGCAATAATTGCTGCCTTTAGTCAGTTTACTAAAAGAATATCCCGGGGAGCAATAATTGCTGCCTTTAGTCAGTTTACTAAAAGAATATCCCGGGGGAGCAATAATTGCTGCCTTTAGTCAGTTTACTAAAAGAATATCCAGAAGAGCAATAATTGCTCCCTTTAGCCAGTTTACTAAAAGAATATCCCGAGGGGCAATAATTGCTGCCTTTAGTCAGTTTACTAAAAGAATATCTCGAGGGGCAATAATTGCTGCCCCTAGAACCGTCGCAGTGCTATCGCGATCTATAGACAGGCCTATGTTCTGCGGTAGAATTAATTAATTAATGTCTGTATTTGTGGCACTATGACCACAACAGTTTTTAATTGGTTGCACAGAGTATAGTATTAATGGTAATTCAGACTATTAGAAAGATTGCTATACAAACTTTCTAATAGTCTGACAGCCGTCGTAACTTAGGGCCTAAGCGCTTGCCGTAAATTTCACAGTACGCGAGTAACCCGGGTTTGATCCCTGTCGGCACCAATGAAAATGATAATTGCAATTTTAAGTGCCGATTTACCACGTGCTCGGCGTGAATGAAAACATCGTGCGGAAAACTACTTGTCTGAGAAATAAGAAAAAAAAACAGATATTTCGAAGAGCTGTGAAGTTCGCAACACGCAGTGCGGCGGACATTTCCTTGCCCTAAAACCCTCTCAGAGCTCACCTCTGGAGGCCTGTGCCCAGCAGTGGGACGTACACAGGCAGTAACTTTTTACTTTTACTTTTGCTATACAATGTCGGTCAGGATGAAATTTGGATTTTAATTCAAACGTTTTCCCTCAGGTGGTGTCAAACAGAGATACTCAAGAGACATTATTGTGTGCAGCGTTTGTGTTTGAAGTGTCGAACAGTGAGCACGGCGCACAGCATCACATCTACAGGCTCGTCAAAGACTGAACTCTCCCGCGCATCTCACAGCATCCTACACTGCGGAACTCGCCGCACTCTGTCGCCCGCCACTCGTCGAACATTACAAAAAAAACTGTTCGGTACAAGATTCTAATTGAAATTATTTTTTCCTGTATAGAATGAAACTGAGAAATGTCTCAAGCTGATCATTTTGTATTTGAATAACATATCCAAAAATAGAACATAACTGAAAAAAATATCCGTCTCCCTAAAATATAGACGTGCGTATTGTTAATGTTTTTGAAGTACCTTTCAAATAAGTGAGGATGTCATTGGTAATTTTAACTACATATTTCGATTACATAATTTCAATTTTTTAATGCATGTGCATGGAAGGGGATAAATAAAAGGTACGCTTTACGGAGAGCAATAATTTCTTGAACAACAATTTAATATATACTTTTTTCCAAATCACTACGTGTTTTTTTATAAGGCTAACTTATAGCATACTCAATTTGAATCTGGATATCTTTGTCAGTTATGGAATAATCAGCTAGTGACAGTTTCCTATCCTGTATATAATACAAATTGTAATAAGTTTCAACATAGGAAACTTAATGAATTTATTGCGATTATCTACTTAATAAATATTATTAAGAGTCATGTATGGTCGTTTCTTTTGAAGAAAAATTGGCCATCTATAAGTGGGACCGTTCATTAGCGAAATTCGTATGTTGGTCCCATCATTCTACAACAGGCCCGATTTTAAACAAAAAGTGGAACGAAAAGGTCGTTGATACATTAGTGATGCGTAGAGAAAAAAATGTGATCTGAATATTTACGCTACAAGTATTTTTGTAAATGGAAATTTATGTATAGCTCAATTTTTAAATAAACTGTATCATATAGCGCCAACGGACGTTCGAAGCGATCTCCGGAAATAGTGTCTGTGGTTTTAAAAAAATAATCAAAAATCTTTAATTGATCACGATTAAGAATTTCACAAATAATCACCTTACATTAAAATTGCGTGTAAAATATAAGAAATTTATAGATTTCAATACACACAGTGCCTCTATAATTATGTTACATTAACATAAATTACTTGAGCATTTTTAATCTTCCCACTGCATTTCTGGTGTCTGTAAAATAAACTCAGCAGTGGGGAGGTTAAAATTTAGGATACTGCGAATCAACACATAGTTTGGATAAGTATAGATTTATTAAGACGTCTAGAAATCTATCGGGCTTTCGTTTAGTGCTCTCGATACAATTTCATCGCTTTTCGTTACTTTTGTTAGGTATTGTTTTAAATGACCTCGAATTCATATTGATTTTGTTTTTGGTTTCTAGCGACGTAATGTGGCAGCTTATTATTTAGTCTTCTTTATTACTGTATTTTCAATCTTGTTACTTATCTTTTAAGATGTAGAATGTCTTTCTATCTCTGCCACATGTCTTTGCCACTCGGTTAAACAAAACATTGTACATACAGTTAGGTTGTTGAGGTTGTTATGGGTGTAAAAATTGTATTATAAAAAGTATTGATAAATATATGTCAGCTCGCAATTTACTTTACAAATGCTATAAAAATTATCAGGAGATATTTTGTAAGGCGAGGCTCTAAGAATCATGTCGCTGATTTGTATTTTACATTGAATTTATTTAAGGCTTATTTATAATTTATCATGTCATGCCACTGAACATGATTTCGAGAGCTTTCAGCGTTTTTATTGCAATAAATATGTGAAATTCTTTACGAGTTATAGTATATTATGTTTTATGAGATTTGTCACGCTATATCAAGTTTTGGGTTCTATGCATATTTTAAATTAACACATTATCTGTGCAGCTATTGGTCACTAAAATTAGAAATATAAAGGTCATGTAATTTACAGATCATTAAGTCTGAAACGCTATTGGAATTGGCGATTTTCTAAATTCTTATCAGGGGGTACTTTTTATATTTTCTTATCTGACACTTTCCTATTTTTTTAGATGCATTTTTTTTATAATGTCGTAAGTTTAAAAAGTGAAATATAGAATAGAACATTTTTATTTAATTAACAGTGTAATTTCATTGGTTTTTATTTTTATTTCGTCATTTCCAATGTAAATCTAATAAGCCAATAATATTTTCAAAGAATCCCCGAATTAGGTCTCTTCTGCTTTCTTTCAACTTTCGAAGTACAAAGAGTGACGGCCTGCTGGTTATACATAAGTTTTTTTTTTACGTGGCAATGATTTGATCTCTCTTTTAGTCAAATATTTTTAGGGTCCCTCCCGTTTAAGTTTACAGCGGTAACCTTACGTGCATTAAATAGTTTAGTTTTGAAGACATGCGATAGCAAAATATTATCTTAGATAATAATAAGAGATTTTTTTTGTATTTATTTCATAGATTTATATTAGATAAATTGTAAAGTGAATAGATTTAAGTTTTTTTTTTAATATGGCGATGGTCGTTCAGCAAAATCGTAGGTAATTTCAAATAACTAGTACTTAAGCGAAATAAACTTAATTTTTGTTGCAATAATTAAAAAAATGTTTACGTTTTTTTTCTTTAATTCTGTCGTTACTTGTCGAACGCTTAAAATAAAATAAACTGGAAAGGAGCGAAAGAGATCTGCTTCATTGTGATTTTTATATATTTTTTTAATGTTAAATTAATGTACTCAAAATGAGATTAACCCGACTTTATTCGATTTGTTGTAATTTACACGACTGTTCTCCGATGATAACGTTCAATGGCCGGGGTCCACATTGTATCGTGTTATAGAAGATACTATTAGTGCATTTGTTTCAATTGTAGGTTCGTAAGTATATTTTGCTTCTACAAACGGTCTTTCATATCGACAATCTGCCATATCAATATGAAAATAAAACAGATTTAGTCGACGGCGTTGGAGACAGTCATTTGCTTACGTTTAGTTGTTTTGATCAATTCCTTTAACACTTATCTCGCTCTACGTTAAGTTGTATGACGTGTTGAGAGACGTATAAATTTAAAGCAAATGATTACCTACAACGCCAGCCGACATATGTACAGTATTTTAAAGATAATATTACGTTAAAGATTTGTATGAAAATTTAATTATATTGTCTTCATAATTTTTGTGTATATTTTTTTACCAAACCCCTCTAAAATATATATTATAATATGCTCACACCACAAAGTATCATGAGCTTGCCTTGGCTCGTGTAGTGAATCAAGCTTCTCGGGGAAACACTAATACCGTTATTCAGAGATGAAATTTGAGTCTAGGCTATCGTATTTACACCAATTTTGAATTGTGGAGTTTGAGTTAAAATTGAAGTAATCTTTGATTACCAGAGTAAGGCGTCGTCCTGATTGGCTATCGATCGTACGAGTAAACGATGCGATTTTAACGCACGATGAAAGAGATCGTGCGATGGTCCAAAATGTATCCTAATAGTTCGCGCAACGGCTTCATTTCAACAATGGCTGTAAACAGTAAAACAGTAAAAAACGTGCATCTCAATAAACACATGCACGGTTTTTACTTTCCTAGTTTTCTACTCGTCCCTAATTTGACTTACCGGTGCCGCCCCTCACCCGTTGCGTTACTGCGCTCACGCGATGACGAGTGACCAATTAGGACACTCAAAAGAAAGAATAAAAGTTCTCCCTCAAGACTAGAGAAAGAGACAAGAGATTTGTACCATTAGGCCGACCGACGCCTTAGTCTATAGACATTTTAGCAGCTATATTTTTCGCAATTCACGAGTACGCTTAAACTTTACTTGAGGTTAGAAGTGTACGTGCACGTTATGGCAGTGTGCTTCACGTATCTCACGAGCGTTCAACAGTTGCACGCTTTGGTAATCTTCATCATTCTTCTTTTCTCATCTTCTTTAGTTTCCCGGTTGCGAGTGTATCATACAGTACCATACAGTAGAGCATACGCCAAGTTTTTAGCTTTGATCTGTAAAAAAATATTATATATTCTTTGGGCTAAGGAATATATAATAAAAAATTATTACAGATCAAAGATTTTACAGATCAAAGTTAAACGGGCGCCAAAGACTATAGCGCCCGTTCAACCATACGAACGCACACATTGACACGTCTAGCATATACGTTTTATACGTGGTAGAGCCATGCTGCAGCTATATTAGTAGTATAGTTGTAGCACGAATGGGTCGGCTCGAACGGGGAAGGACCACGCTGTCACAGAATACCAGCGTAAAATGGGAGCTTGACACTGCTATGTTTCGTATGGTGAGTGTAGAGAACCGCAGACCCATTTCACTGGAAAAGAGGCATTCCATATTAGTCCTCACGGGTGACGACGCATCTGTATTTTGATCCTTTATTGAAGATAAAAATGTAGATGTCTATGGGGCTGTGACCCATAGACATCTACATTACCACTTACCATCAGGTGGACTGTGTGCTCGTTTGTCACCCTATCCTATAAAAAAATACGTCTTAGACGTATGTTTCTTTCCCTCATGGAAAATCTATGGTAAAAGCCTATAATCAGAAGTGGATTCTGATAGCTGTAATGAATGAAGACTACTGCTGAATTTTTCCCCTGCCTGACGGGCGTGTTGATGATTGCAATGCTGGGTGTTAATGTATTTTCCAACCGCATTCATAAAGGAGATATATACCATATTTGCCACGCTTTGCAAGCATGTTGGCAACCATCGTTTTTCTTAATTTTTATTGAGTTCTTATGAGTCAAACGCTGCCTGTCCCCTGAATCAGTTTTTTCTTTGTGGACTCAGGTTATACTGTCATTGACTGAAGTTAAGGATTTAGATAAAGCGCATTGGATTCTATAAAATGAAAAAATAAACGGTCTCCCGTGTGTGTTGTGTTGGTTTAAATTACCAACTGCTTGTTCAGAGTTATTAAAAGGATAATTTTACGTAAATTAATGGACTGTATGATGCGAATTTACTATTTCGCGATACTGCAAATGTCCCTAAATTTGGGCTACAGGAAGGATGTGAAGGAATGCATGTGCACTCATTTAGACTTCTGCTGATCTGCCTCGTCTCAAGGGCTGCGGCCACGATGGTTGCACGCCGGCTGTCTTCACACATATAAACTTTACAGATTATCGCGAAATATAGCAAATACTTTACTATATTTTGAATAGTTTAATATCTAAATTACACAACGGAGGAAGCAATGACGCGAGATATATGCGATGCGGTTGGTTGCGTGTCTTCTGAACTTGGGAGAACCCTGTTAACACACGAGTGCACATGCAACGGCAAAAAGATGGTAGATAGGTAACCCGGAAATGGGCTTTGCAGTACTTTTATTGAATAATAATTAACGAATGTCATAAGCGTTAGGCGGTATTGCAAAGTGGCGCGAACAAAAATAGTAAAACAAAAAGGGGATTCCTCTTTCTCTTATTATTTAATCACAATAATCATAAATATTTCTTTTTATATTAAGATAAACAATAATTACGTACGTTACAATAATCATTATACTAAACTTACTCATACAATCTAAATTATCTTTATCAATAAATGATTATATCATATTAATCAGCTATTAACATAATAATTAATCTATTGAAATGATTGGAGATACACTATAAAATATTATCCAGTTATGTTCATTTGTTACTTCACATCGTTTTTTTTAAATATGAGTGTAAATACAGAGCAGTTGTTTACACTTTTAACAATCGTAATTAGCGTTTTGTCACCAAGTCTTTGCGGTAAGTACGGTAGCGAAATACTTAGGTCAAATTTAACAATATCTGCCAACAACGGAATGTTGACTTGTTATGAAATTAACGGTACAATAAGAAATATTAACTTTTAATAGAAAAAGAAATACCTAAAAAATATTTTATTCTTATTAGTGGGCTAATTTTTAATCCTTTTGAGTGGAGGATTTTCACAATCTCAAATTCGTCTAAATAGTGTCATCCTCTGTTTTTTGGGTTTAGCACTGGGTGTAAATTTCACAGTACGCGTGCCACCTGTGTTGGATTCCCGCCGCACAAAGGAAATTATAAATTGTAATTTTAAGTGCTAATTTACCACGTGCTCGGCGGTGAATTAAAACATCGCGAGGAAACCTGCATGTCTGAGAAATAAAGAAAAACATTTCTAAGACATGTGAAGTTCGCCAACACGTATTGGGGCAGCGCGGCGTTCATTTCCTTTCCCTAAAACCCTCTTAGCTCTTAGAAATGAGTGGAGGCATGTACCCAGCAGTGGGACGTACCTAGGCTGTAACTTTTAACTCCTGTTTTGCTATCCTTAGGGATGGAACTATTTCTTTAAATTTATGTGGGGCTACTTTCAAGTATAACCTACTTAATAGAAAAGAAGCATGAAATTCGATTCACAATTAACGAAGATATCGCGTAACATACATACATATACAGTCGAAATGTTAACATCCTCCTTGTTTCGAATTCGCTTAAAAGTAAATGAATGAATATTATGAAACAGATTTACCATGTAAAGCTCGAGATGTCGGTATACAAGGGCGGTCAATAGTGTGCGTGTGTGATGCCAGCTACTGCGATACGATCACCAGAGAAACTCCAGCGCGTGGAACTTTTGTTGCTTACACAAGCAGTAATGTAAGTGCCCTTTTATTTGTTATAATAGTAAAAATAATTATTGAACAGAAATATTTTTAAACTCGAATAGATATTAAACAAAAACCTTTCATAGAGGAGATTATGTTATGCCATAGTTGCCGTACGTATACATAAACCGCATTTTTTTTTTAAATTTTATTGAGATGTTATCAGGAAGATGCTGCTGGCTATCTCCCGATTCAGTTTTCCTCTGTCGACTCTTACAACACCCATGGGATGATATGGGGGTAGTGGATATTGTAACACCGCTACTTCACGTTAATTTCTCGTCTGATTTTTCTCAGACCTCATCTTAAGACTACTGTCGTGAATCACTCCTAACACAAGCATTTTAAGCTTATCAGGAGTCGTGAAAGGGAATATAAGTAATTTTAATAGCATTGCCAGATTTTTTTTATTAAAAAACAGACTAAAGTGTACAATTAGATAGATAGATAGATAACACTTTATTGTACGCCAAAAAACAACATAAATATGAACAAAAATGAGAAAAAGAAATGTGGTACAATGGACGGTCTTATCGCTAAGAGCGATCTCTTCCAGACAACCTTTGGATGGACAGGATTGCAAGAAAACAATAAAAACGTGTGAGGTTTGGCGACAAAAATAACATTATTTTTATTAAAGCCATAAAGTAGAAATATAGAATGGTATAGTACATAGATAAGGTAAATACATACATACTTATTAATTAGTAAGTATGCCCAGTGATTACTTACGGAATTGAAACGTGGTTCTTCACTACTGGCCGTATGAGGAAGCACAGTCACTCGGCGTGTGATGGAAAGGACCATGCTCGGAAATTCCCTGCGAGATAAAGTCCGTAACGAGGGTATCCGCAGGAGAACAAGAGTAACTGATATAGCATAGCCCAGTGGATTAGAAAGCTGAAGCTCGAACAACCGATGAGGCGAAAGGTTCTTGAGTAACAGCCTCGTACTGGAAAGTTTACTGTGTGTAGGTACAAGTTTGCGCGTTTACCGCTAAAAAGAATCCCTTTGTCGTTGCTCCCCAGTTTCAAGGCACTCCCCACGATGCCTCAGCCAGTATGGGAATCCTCGGCGTCGACATATCGAGTGACATGCAGTTTCGTGGTCACTTGGAAGAGAAGGCCAAATTGGCCTCTAAGAAGCTTGGCGTGCTCAGTAGAGCAGGACAGTATTTTATGCCGGTACAACGCCTACAACTTTACAAGGCGCAGGTTCGGCCTCACATGGGATACTGTTCCCATCTTTGGGCTGGGGCTCCCTAGTACCAGCTCCTTCCACTTGACCGCATCCAGCGCAGAGCGACTCGAATCGTCGACGACTGAGTCCTTTCCGATCGGCTCGATTCATTGGCGCTGCGAAGAGATGTTGAATTTGCATTTTCTTTCGCATTTACCACGGGGAGTGCTCTGAGGAATTGTTCGGATTAATCCCAGCCGCCAAATTTCACGAACGTATGTCGCGGCAGAACTCCCGATAGCATCCACACCATCTGGATGATTGGCGGTCCACCACTGTGCGATTTAGATGTTTTCTTCCTCGTATAACTTCCTTGTGGAATCGATTACCTCCAGCGATTTTTCCGGACCGATACGACTTAGGGACCTTCAAGAAAAGAGCCTACGCCTTTTTAAAAGGCCGGCAACGCATTTGCAATTCCCCTGGTGTTGCAGTTGTTCATGGGCGGCGGTAGTCACTTACCATTAGGTGAGCCGCATGCTCGTTTGCCCCCTCTCCTATAAAAAAGGTACTACCTGGTAGACGTAGATGCAATGACGACCTAGTGAAGGACGAAGACAGTTGATGGATACAGGTCACTCAGAAACGTACCTTGTTGCAATATAATATGAGAGTGACCAATGTTCAGCAATGGATTAGTGATGGGCTGAAGTGATAGTGATAGTGATTTCCAAACGCAAAAGATTTTAAATGACTGCATTTATAGAACCAATTCGAATTCGAATGACGTATCTTTAAATAAAAATATGTGTGCACACTCCCAATTTCTTCTTTACCGAGTGACGTTAAGAAACTGCATGGTTTAATACATTTAAAACAAAAGCTAACAAAGCACGTAATATATTACAATGAAATGAAACAAATTGTGAATATTAAGTACTTACATTATCTAGTAGCAGGCTCCAACAAATAGAGAAAAAAGATCTACGATACGAACGCAAGACTACTTCCTATAAAACAAAGGTTATGAAGAGAAGTCACGGTTAACAATCACTTTCATAACACAAATGTATTGAATGAAGAAATGCACACAAGTGACTTTTTAAGTACTGGCAACACAAACATCTGGCTCTCAATCTTTGCGCTGGTTATTATAATAATTGTTAATAATAAATTTTATTTGATTCTCTCAAATACAGAAGTGAACATACGGCGTAATATTAATATGCTGCAATCAATTTGTGAGAGACTGGTGTCTACAATAGGATTCCCTGTATGGTAGATCACCACGCCCCACACGGCTCAATCTATAATGGAAGTAATATTAGATGTATCATAAACAGGAAATATACAAAAAGCGTTTGCGTGTGTCTTTATTTACTAAATATATATTTTTAAAACAGGCTGGGCAACGTTTTGAAAAAAGCTATGGCATTATACAGAATGAAGGGGTTGTTGCAAATGATTACAAAATGTTTGACGACGCACGAAATGAAGATTCATCCACTATTCACAATGAAGGTATGTATCCAAATATAAAAAATGGGTGTTTGTATGATTCGGCCTGTCTTCAATATCAATTTCACAACTGGGATGTTTTTGTTTTATAAAATCTACAGAATCGTTTTTATTGAATATTTAAGCCGTGCTTAATAACTTTCATTGAAATCGATTAAATCGTTATTCTATTAAATGTCGAACAATATTGGTTTGGAGCTTTGGAGATGATAACATCTTTTACTCTCAAGATATATGAGACGAAAAAAATCGCCACGCACGAATGTTTCATATTTTTTTATTTAAATTATAATTTAAACCTTTTATTTTATTCTATTTTTGTGTTTACTCTCGTTCAAAAATATAAAAACTGCCTTTTTACTTTTGTTGATAAATTCTGAATTTATGTAATAGAATTATACAATTTCTATTTCTTTCTCATTTTTACAACACGGCAGCCATCCTTAGCTGACTTAGAGTGAAGACGGGAGTGTTAAGATTTAGGCATTAATCCTGCGTAGTTTATAGTATCATATATATATATATCACAATTAGTAAAGAGATTTTGTTATAATAACAGACACCAATTTAGTGGTACTCCGAGTTCTCACGTCATCGAGGAAACAAATCATCGAAGGTTTCGGCGGATCGGTTACTGACGCTGCCGCCATTAACTGGCGCAAGCTGTCAGATGCTACACAACAGCAATTCATCGAGTAAGTTGACATCATTATAATCATCAATGTGTGTATTGACAGGTCACTGCGGGCATATGTTTTCTTTGTTTGAAAAAGTTTGCTAGCATCGCTACCTGGGGGGATCGACTGCAGCAATTTTAAACGTTGGGTGGTGGTTGTTTTTTTTTTAAGTAGCTACTCGTAATTTTTTAGATAGCTCCTCCGCAGCATTGACATGAAGCATTAAAATAAAACTAAGGACCAAGTAGCGAGGGACGTTATAAAGACAATCCCGAAATTGCGTTGTCTTCTTCAGTAATTAAATTATACGTAACACACACTATTCGCTCACGCATTTCGCATCACACAAAACGCAATGTGCAAGTTGTTTGTCGTGTCTGCGTTGTTTTTTGTTTCTTTTTGAAAGACGTTACACTAACATTTTATCCTATATCACAGTTTAAGGATAGCATACTCTCTTTAAATTTAAACTGTGCCTGTATCGTGGAGGCGGTATACACATGTTGCACATCTATAGGTCATACTTGATCTTTGCTCTCTCTATTCTTTGTTTCTACTTGGTAACTCTTTCCTCGGTCATTCTTTCTACATGACCAACCAAAAACCACCGAAGCATTCCTTTCTTAATCCTGGTCCCAAAATTATCTTTCAAACCACATTTTTCTCTTATCTAATAATTTCTCAACCTGCCATTTAGATTCAGACCGTCAGGTCTGACACTCAGACACTCATTAATGACTGCATTTCTACAGCATTTATTCGACTGTCGTGCTTCTATTACCACACCCAACTTTCACTACAATACGTTAAGGTAGGGACTAAGACACATTTTTTCATTTATATTGTAAATTGCCATACGTGCCTTGTTTGATGATTATTACCTCCCATAATAGAGTGGAGAGCCCCATTTACTCTTTACCCTGCGCTCACTCGTAGATCTATATCATTGTCATATCTACCACCCCTGCTAAAAACATATCCTAAATACACTCATCCAACTCCCCTTCTGTTCTTATTTCACATATTATATTACTTTTTTTTTTCATTGTTTCATTTCCCTTTCTTTTGCCGACGACACAAATATGACTTGATCACCTATACTATTAAAACAATAGTTTGTTAAGATGTTAGACTGTTTGTTACTCTTGTTGTTGTTACCCTTAAGCGACGAGTGTGTATGTGTAGGTATATGGCTGTAGGGGACGATAAAGGTGTGTCAGGATCGTACCTAATAGAAGTCCGTATTGTCTCTGGGTGACAGGCGTGTGTTTATCTATGCATATATGTACTATAGATATCAATTCGCATTACTTTTTAAATAATGGCAAAATTTTAGCAAAATCAAATTGACTATTCAACAGCAAATATAGCTATTAAAAATATTATTTATCTTTAAATATTTATTAATTTAATAATTTTCCTTATTAATTCATTTTATCGATAAAATAGTAAAATATGCTTAATCAAAGAACGTAGGTATCAACTTTTATGTAAAATACTAAACATTGTAGATAATGAGCTCTTGCCTGGTATCGCTAAAATATACAACATATTGTTTTTATCTTAATTCGCTGATAATAAGTATCTATTTTATTATTTAAATATGCGCCTAGCAACATGGTAGCTATTCACCTTTTGCGGCGAACGGAAAATCATTTCACGCATTTTTAATTCGCCGGGTGAGTGCCAGAGTTTTTTACGTCTGCCTTCTCACTTCTAATCCGAAGCTAAAAACTAAGATCGGAAGCAGGCTTTAAACGCAATACCAGAGAAAGCAGAAATCACAAACTGTCAAACGCGAAAACTTATTATTTCCTACCGCTCAATATATCTGATCCCCAGGATTTTAAACTGGGTTCCATATATTTGAAAGTAGTCGCCGGCTAGTCTTAACGCAGATTAGCCATTTGCGCAGGACAGAATTAAAGTGCACATGCGTGTGCGCAAGCACGGGTTCACTCTCATAGTCCATAGGAACGGCAATCCGACACGAATGGAAGGAGATATAGCGCAGGGTCAACATCTTTACATGTTTCCCAAGACACGGCAGAAAACACCACCAAATTGCTCATCCCTGTCTGCTATAGAGAATTTCTTGACAGACAACCTCAAAAACTCATTTTGGCCTCAAGAGAAAACATAATCAGCAGTCGCACTTATGACCACTAGACTAAAGAGTTAGTCAAATTGCTTTATTGACTCGTTTCTCCGCAATTTATATATAATTATTGATAATACATTTTTTTCTTTTGGTTTCCACTGGAGTTTACACCCCCCCCCCCCTCCCATCGGGAATTTGCTGTCAATTTTCCGCAAACATTTTAAATTGGTCACACAATTTTCATAAATTTATTACACACTGAGATTGGAGAAAGAATTTACGCTATTGGATACGTAATTGTCTTCATCTGTCATAATTTTCATCTGTTTTGCTTAAGATTAGTGATTACTCAGCGAGCTATGGAGATAGCTATGACTTCAAAATGAAGGGAAGATTTTCGAGTGGGAACCTCGTACCGGTAGGTGGAGTGTAGGGTGACCCCGTACGCGGCCCTCACTCTAGTGAGGAACTGGTAAGAGATGCTGAAAGCTGAAAGTCGATGAATGCACTTAGCTGAGGACCGTGCTTTGTTGCATTTCTTGAGGGAGATCTATGAAGGAATGTAATGATGATGATGATGATAATCACTCAAAGGTCTAGCCATCGCAGTTTGGCATCTGGTGATGCCTATGCCTCGTTAATAGACAACTGTGGTCAACTCTATTTTGTTTTGTAATGTGATTGTTACGTTTTTCTCTGCCTTCAAAAATATTCTTATAATCTATCTAGGTTTCTGTCTAAGTTACAAATTCAACAAATGAAAATAAAACGAAAAGAACGTAAAAAAAAATATAGCAACTGCTATGGTACTTGGCACGCGTTTAAATCTGAACGCTTTCATCGGCAAAGATGACAACCCTGAACGTAGTTTGTACCGAAGCCGACCCCCTAATCGCATTTAACACCAAATGGTGGGAATGGAATATATCTCATTGACATATTTTCGTTGGAGTTGTAGCTAGTATATAGTTGTAGTAGTAGTAAACTGAGACGAAACTTTTATTACAGTTCATACTACGGTCCCAAAGGCCTAGAGTACAACTTGATGCGAGTGCCAATTGGGGGCGCTGACTTCTCGACTCATCCTTATACTTACAATGAGTTACCCTGGAACGATGCTGCTTTGAGTAACTTCTCACTCAGCCCGGAAGATAAGTTCTATAAGGTAAAATCAAATACAGCTTGCATGAGAATTTAGGATGTATGTAATTGTTTTAAATTATTATACACTAGAAGCTAGAGTAGGCTCGTCGGCGCTCAAAACGTAATGCGATGATCCATAAACGAGCTTAACCGGCGAGCCACCAAAACCCTTAGACCTATTTTACAGGAAACTAGGCATTCTATCTTAGGCCTCGGCAATGATAATATGCATTTTGATTCGTAAATGTAGATAGATGCACTTATCATCAGGTGGACATCAAGGTGGGCATCGTTTGTCACCCTTACAATCCTTACACCCCTATAATAAAAAAGACCGCGTTTAACTTCGCCCGTCAAGCACAACGAAGAAGATAAGTGATAGAAGAAGAAGTGATACGCGAGCATACAATCTATCTGTTGCTAAGTGGATACTGCGGCCCGTAGTCAACTAAATAAATAATCAAAATGTAATTGGTCATCCCTGAGCCCTGAGCGTTAAAATCTAATGCCTACCGTAAAAAATACCTCCGGTTCTCTACACTTAGTTTAGTTTGCAAAATACAAAATATATATTTTTTTGGTTCATGGTTAATATATTGAAAATCGTAAAATTCCTACAATTGGTTTAACATATTATTTCAGCTACCCATGATTAAAATGGCAAAGTTGGCAGCGACTGATAAAATAAAAATAACTGCAACTACGTGGTCACCGCCAGTTTGGATGAAGACGAACGAAAAGATCACTGGTTTCGGACGACTGAAATCAGAGTTCTACCAAACTTATGCTGATTACCATTTACGGTCAGTAATATTAATATCGTAGTATTTGCCGTGTAGTGGCGGTGTAAGAATATTCACTACCCTATATCATCCCGTGGGTGTTGTAAGAGGTGACAGAGGAGGGAGATGGGCAGTGGCGTCTTCCTAATAACGACGACTAAAAAAAACCGCGGTTGCAAACCCGCTCGCCAAGCGTGACAATTACGGTAAATATCTCCCCTATGGAGCAATCTATGGGCGAGGCCTATGTTCAGCAGTGGACTTTTAATAGGATGTACGGTAACTGTAATGATGGATATAACCATGTAGAATATTATATTTCGAAAAAAGTGTTCTTTTGTAGGCCGATATCCAACTCGATTGAGTACCTAATGATGCATGCATTCGATGAATGCGGATGAGGCCTATGTTCAGTAAGGGATTCAGTCAAATGTTGTCTTATTTATAGAAGTGAGGGGCAAAAGAGCAAGCGGCTCACTTGATGAAAGTGTCAATCGCCGCCAACGAAAAACTGCAACACCAGGGGAATTGCAGGCGCGTCGTATCGGTCTGGAAAAACCGCCTTTGGTTAACGATTTTACAAAGAAGTCGTACAAGGAAGAAAACTCCTAATAAATTGTACAGTGGTGGACCGCCAAGCATGCAGATGGTGTGGACAGTATAGTAAATTATGTCCCGATTTGCGTTGGTTGAATTTGACGGCTGGAATTTATCCGGACAATTCCTCTGAGCACTCCCCGTGGTAAATGTGATAGAAAATGCAAAGGGATAACTTCAGATACAAGTTTGATCTGTTACTCAAAGACGTGTTTCCGAGAAATATTGGCACGACCCTTGTAAAACGCATCACCAGTACTGTCATCCGCATAGCAATGAATGGTACTGGTTTGCAACAAATCATGAATATGCAGAAGAAACAGCTTAGGTGATAGCACGCATCCTTGTGGAACACCAGCATTAATAGGCCTGTAATCGGAGTATGTACCGTCTACTACAACTTTGATGCTGCGATCTGTAAGAAAACTGGTGATCCAATTGCACAATTTCTCGTGAAGCCTATAGCAAGGAAGCTTCCAAAGAAGCGCTTTATGCCAAACTCGATCGAAGGCCTTCGTTGTCTAAAATAACGACTAAGAAGGAGGCCATTGAACTCTACTGCATGCACCCATCTATGAGTCAGGTAAGTCAGAAGGTCACCAGTTGATCGACCCCGACGAAAACTAAACTGGCGGTCACTAATCAGCTGGTAGTCCTCAAGGTACCTCATGAGCTGGCAGTGACATGTGTTTCTAATTAATAAATATTATAAAACAAAGTCTGTGTCTTATTCACATAAAGATTTTAAATATTTATTGAATTTCAATGCGGTATTCACCATCCAGTTTCATTGAAGAGTACGACAAGGCAGATGTCAAGATCTGGGCAATCACCACTACCAACGAACCAGGCAACGGCATCGTGCCTCTAGTGAAATTCAACTCTTTGGGCTGGCTTCCGTCAGATCTTGTAAGTATTTTTTTTTTATAAAACTAAAGTGATGTACGGACTTACAGTTCACCTGATGTGATGGTATCTACTGCAATCCATGGACACCTGCAGCTAACTTCAAACGAAGCTGGAATATGCATATACCTACCTATGATGAAATACTTGCTAATTATACATGATAATATGTATATAATATTTAAGGAAATTTATAGTCTGTGGTAGCTCAGATGGTTAGCGCTCCCTGTAAGCTTCACAGTACTCGAGCAACCCGGGTTCGATTCCCGCCGGCACCAATGAAATTGTTAGTTGCAATTTTAAGTGCTGATTTACCACGTGCTCGGCGGTGAAGGAAAATATCGTGAGGAAACCTGCATGTCTGAGAAATAAGAAGACGAAATTTTGAAGACATGTGAAGATCGCCAACATGCATGGGCAGCGCGGCGGACATTTTCTTGTCCAAATCCCGTCTCTGAAATGAGAGGAGGCATGTACCCAGCAGTGGGATATGTCCCAAAGTTGTAAAGTTACAGCCTATACACGTATATACGTATAGGCCTTAACTTTACAGCCTGTGGACTTCTATTGGATTTAATATAATTAGTCTGGCGTTTTAACTAACTTAATTACTTTTTGTGTCCCATATTGGTCTAGAACTTATCCCCTCGGGGATTACAGGCGTGTTTGTACATATTTATTTTATTATTGTATGTAGCACGACATCCCCAGAGATAACCGACTTTATTTAACCCTCTGCTACTGAGGTGCCTTTCTTGTAATTATTCTACTGAGGAGTAGCCTGTCAGACGTATACTTTAGGTAAGGATTTTTCAAATTTTATTGTTAGTTATTGAAAATAAAACTGAATTTAGCAAAGTTTACATTATATTTCTTAAGCCATTGTAAAAAACAGACCAATAAAACCATTGTTTTAAGAAAATATTATTTATTACCGAAACCTTATGAATTATAGGAACATTTGTAATTAGGAACTTTGACATTCAAGAAAAAGAATAAAATTAAAAGAAATAACAAAAAAAACATAACGTTGCCTTCTTCAAGTTTCAAAAAACAAAAAACACTTAAATTATAAAAATCCTTACAGTGATTTTTTTTTAATCAGTCTCAAAGTTCAGTCTTGCAGTCAACACAAATTTGCGAGGAGCACTGTAAACAAATATGTTTCGCACATATACAACAAACAAATCTTGTTTGTCGCTTCAATTTACTAGGGCAGATGCGACATAATTTTCTTGATGATGTACTAGGCTCATTAGAAGACTCGGGTAAAGGTGGTGGGGGCAGGTCCTGACCTAGTACACGTCGCAGAGTCAATCGCAATTCTCTTGGGAGTTTTTCATTGTAAACTCGCTGTTTTAATGCGGGTAATACTAGTTCTCTGGATAGATGCATAAGGAAATCTCCTCTTCTCAATTTCGTACCTTCACATTGACCATAAAGTACATATGCATTGATGCCAGCAATATCTAGTACTCGATAAAATATAGCTTGTGGCCAACGTCTCGTTTTACGACTGCAGGAATATATCGCACAATTTTTATCGATTTCGTCGACCCCGCCTTTTGTGTGATTATAATCGACTATTATGGTCGGTTTTCTAGTTTCTGTGTCCGTACTTGCACTATGGTGACAGCTAGAAATTAGTATGACGGCTTTATCTTTTTTCGGGACAAAAGACAACAAAGTGAGGTCTTTTGTAAAACCATGAAGAGAACTTTCAACAGCTCTGTTTTTACTTGGCATAAACTCTGGAGGTATTTCTCGTTTGTTCTTTTTTAATGTTCCAAAATATGTCAGTCCTTTTTTCAATAGCATTTCTGCCAGATGTATTGAGCTGAACCAATTGTCCGCTGTCACATTATGATTGGTATTTTCAATGGGTTTTATAAGTCGCAACACAGACTGTGTAGGGACAGAAAGCTTTTTCTCAGCCTCCGGGAGACCTACACCATCAGAACCCTTGCCGTGGTAAATGTATGCGTTATATACGTAGGATTCCCGGGCGTCGCTCAAGACCATTATCTTGATCCCATATTTAGCGGGTTTTTTGGGCATGTAGATGACAAATTTGCAGCGACCTTTGAAGGCTAATAGCATTTCGTCAACGCAGGTGTATGGACCAGGTGTGTAATTTTAATTTGCTTGACAATTTGCGATAAATTTATCAAAAAATCCAGAAACAGCAGCAAGAGGGTCAGTTTCTAAGCGCTCCTGTCGGTCATCAATATTGTCCAGCCTCAAGCAATTCAAAAGTGTGTTGAATCTATATTTAGACATGACACATCTAAATATTTCATGACCTGTTCCATCAGTTGCAAACAAATAGTTTGAATCAGCATCGTTACATTTGAATACTGAGGAATAGTATAATAATCCAAATAAAGATCGAATTTCTACAGCATTTGTATCTCTCAGCTCGTGTTTCGAATAATTAGAGAACTGGCGGCGGTAAACTTCAAGTTTTTTATTTGTACAGGAAACTATTGTTTCTATCATATTGTCATCAAAAAGCTTCAGCCAGAGTGCTTCGTAACCGGGAAATCTCGTATGATCAGGGTTTTGTCTAGGTAAAGACACAATGTTACGAGCTAGTGTTCGCGATGTCCTTAAAAAGTCAGTAACTGACCAAACAAAACCATTTTTACCTCGATAACAATTGCGGTTCGAGTCAGGCGTATTAGTAGAACGATTTGTCCCTTCACTCGATGTTTCAATTTCTATTTCTTCGACTTCTGAAATCTCACTCGCAACATGTTCTTCTTCTTCAATTGTAAAATTTTGATCAGCTACTTCGTCGTCTACATCACTAAACTCGTGCTCGTTATCTTCTTCTAACCACTGTTCAATTAATTTTTCTGTAAGATTTCTCTTCCTCGAATTACTGGTACTCGCCATCTATATAGATAGAAACAAAAACATAGGTCATTAAAATTATATAGAAACATATTGCTAAGGTGATGAACGACAGATACTTTTAACATAACTATTTTACTGATGTGACGTATGTAAGACATTAGGGTATTATAAATATTTTACTGACAATACGTATGACAGATCCATCACTTATTACTGACCTTACGTCCTGTAGACACCTGATAGCTCCAACTAGCCACGTGCGCACACTGCGGCTGCCGTCGCCGCACTAAAGCGTAGGTGGCGCTCTCAGAGGAAGGTAGTGAGCGAGACAGGAGATTATGTCGCGAAATGACGGAATGAGACAGACATATAAATTTTGCGGTGTCTGACGTACGTTACGTCAGTAGCAGAGGGTTAACCGACTGATTAGTCTGTTATTTTTTTATTTACCATATGCTTTCACTTTAGTCCCAAATATTTCAGAGTAAGTAAAACCATAATACCTGTCGGTATTTCAGGTCGGTTCATTTTCAATAATTAATTTTCCTTAGCGCCACTGTCTAGTTGGTCTAGTGGTCGCAAACGCGAATGCTGATCATGAGCTACCGGGTTCGAATCCCGGGTCGGGCCAAAAATCGGGTTTTTCTATCAAGAAATTCCGAGTAGCAGCCCGGAGTCAGGAAGTTGGTGATGTTTCCCCCTCCTGTCTCGGAAAGCACATTAGACAACAGCCTAACAAGTCCTGCGGCTGATCTCTCTCCGATCGTGTCAGTTTACCGTCCCATCGGACTATGAGTGATGAAATAGAGAGTGCACCTATACTTGCGCATACACTTTGGCACTATTACCCTAAACCGCTTGTGCGCGCCATTGAGGCTGGTCGCCGTGATCGATATTCGGTTTGGAGGACATTATTATTTCCTTACCGCTTTTCTTCTGGGTACGGCTACAACGCAGGCTTAGGTAACAAACATTTCTTTCTTTTACAGGGTCGATGGATCGCAAACAATTTAGGGCCAACGATAAGAAATTCCCGCTTCAACGATACCCTGATCCTGGCTGTCGACGATCAGCGTTTCTCCCTATCATTGTTTATGAGCGGTGTAAGTATTTAGTTTACATTATTAAATATGTATGAGACAATTTAGATTTTGTTGACCGCATGTTTTTTTTTATAGAACAAGGGTGACAAACGAGCACACAGTCCACCTGATGGTAAGTGGATGCTGCGCCCCATAGACATGTACATTCACCCTCGATTAAGAATCAAAATGCAGATGCGTTGTCACCCGTGAGGACCAAAATGGAATGCCTCGTTTCCAGTAAAAAGGGTCTCCGGTTCTCTACACTCACCACACGAAACACAGCAGCGTTAAGCTGCTATTTTACGCTGGTATTCTGTGAGAGCGTGGTCCTTCCCCGGTCGAGCCGACCCATTCGTGCTACAACCATAATATAGCTGCAGCATGGCTCTGCCACGTAAAACTTTTTGAGGATGAGTGAAATCATTCTCAGCCGCTACTCTCAAACCACAACCCATATCTGCGTGGATTGATTCATAAAACATACAAATTACTTGAATTATTTTACAGATGGAAAGAGAAGAACCGAAGTCCATTGAATACATCGATGGAATAGCAATACATTATTACGGGAACTTCATGCCGGCGATCATTTTGTCGAACATACAAAGGAAATATCCCAACAAAATACTTCTATCAACAGAAGCTTGTGAAGGTAATGAAATTTAATGATTCTTTGAAATACTTATTAACCCGGCGAGAATGTGGTGAAAATAATTACATGGAGGTTGCGGAGGGTATCTATGACCCTGTATTTTAATTGCATTGTTTTCGAAATTGTTTGATTTTTTTGTGACTTTTACATAATAATGAAAGGAAATAGGCATTTCTTTTACCATGTAAACAAACAAAACTTAGTTATTATTCACACTTTTATAATACTTAAAAATCAAACAAGTTTTTTCAACACTTACGTACATAAAACAACGTAACATAGAATATAAGTAAAAAAACAAACTAACTAAGATAATTTGGTAATCAACAATAAGATCAATCAGTTTCACATAAAATAAAATAAAAAAACTTATAGTTACTCAATATTATTGTCAGTTATTGCAGCACATTCTTGGCAAAAAGAAACTGTGTGTTCTGGACAAATGTACTTATGACAATCTTCACAGACATTGCTCGTCTTTCGATGTCTGGCATAAGGACACACTTGGCACCTTTTTCGTACACCTGGGACCCTTACAGGCGTCTCCTGAGCAGATTCTCCTCCAAATTCTCTCATTCTTTTACGTAGCTGGCTGGACAACTGAGGTATTTCTTTACGAGCACTCATATGTTCGGCTACCATCATACGGCCCAAAGTTTTGATAAAATTACGGCGTTTTTGAGTTGAATTTGTATTACATTTGAATACAATATTTGCATTGATCCCTGCCATATTCAAAATTGCATAGAACACAGTCAGAGGCCATTTTTTGGAGTTGCGGCTTACATCATAAGTTGCGGACAACTCATCTACAACGTCTACTCCTCCTTTAGTGGAGTTATAGAATGTGTTTATTTCTGGGTTTTTTCTCTCTCCAGTAGTTTCGTCAATATCAGCGTCGTGATGGAGACTTGAAATGAGCAGAACAACTTTTTTCTTCTTTGGTATGTAGGATACCAGAGTTATATCTTTTTGAAAGCCGAACTTCGATGAATAAACATCTGCATCACGATCGCTCGTTTTCAAGAACTTGTTCGGGAGTACTCTCTTGTTTTTCCGCACTGTGCCCACAGAAGTCAGCTTGTGCTCGTTGAGTAGATGTGACACAAGTTCATAACTGGTAAACCAGTTGTCAAAAGTAACATTCCGCCCAGTTTTTGAAATGGGAAGCACTAGACGATTCACTACGTCAAAAGGTTTATTGTTTACGGAAAATGGTCCTTCTGGCTGCTTTCCTGCATAAATTTCGAGGTTGAAAATGTAAAAATTTTGCGCGTCAACCATTGCTAAGACCTTTATGCCATATTTTGCAGGCTTGGTTGGTATGTATTGTCTAAATTTGCACCTTCCTCTAAATGCCAGCAACATTTCGTCAATGGTTACATATTCGCCCAAGACGTATGATTTCTTACAGTTCTCAACGAACAGCTCGAATATTTCACGTATAGGAGCTAAGTTGTCCAATAGTTTTCTCTCTTCACGCGTAGATTTATCATCAAAACGGAGACAGCTCTGAATAAAATGAAATCGTTGACGTGACATTGTCAACCGAAATATTTCGACTCCTGTACCATCGGAAGCCCACAGATCTGCAGTATTTTGCCTTCCAGAGCGATAAAATCCGGCAATATACAATAAACCGATGAAAGCCTTCAATTCACTCATTTCTAATTCTATCATGAAGTGAGGAAGGTTTTCACGACTAGCATTTCTCTCTCGAATTTGTAGATTTGTGTGAGTCAGGATAATGGAAATCATATTTTCGGGACAAAACAAGCTCCAACATTCAAGTTCTGACTGTGCTAATCTTGCTTCTGCGCTCACACCAGGTGTTTGTCTGATAATATTTTCTGAGCGCGTCCGAACTTGCCGTGAAGGCGGATTTTTGAACCACTTGGAGCCATCTTTACCTGTATAAAACGAATCCCTCACCTGGGCATCTAATTCCTCTTCTTCAAGCAGAATTTGATTCTGGCTTCGCAAGCTCGATATCGGAACGTCATCTTCGCTGTCATATTCACTGCTTATGTTCTGCTCAGTATCACTACCGCAACTGCGTACACTCAAATGATCTTCATTTTCACTGCTTTCTAACAGGAACTCATTTTCGCTGTCTGATTCCATCAATTTTTGACGTATCCACTCATCTCGATTTTCTTGCCGACTCATTTTAATCAAAAATACCTACAAAGACAACAATATTCAAATAAAACAAAAATAAAAAATCGTAAAAAAAATGTTACGTCGCGATTGTCGCGGGGTCATATTCACCCTTATTCGCTTTGCGCACGTCCAACTCCCATCGCAGGCGACGGCCGACTAAATAGAGGCGTGCGGGGTGCGCTGTGGTCTATTCGTGACAGCTACTGAGACATTCGAAAACGTGCGCCCGCGCGAAATATAAAATCTAGCCGATTTAAATTTGTTAGGGTCAAACTGACCCCTCCACATTCTCGCCGGGTTAAGGCACTGCCGCCCGCACTCTGCGTACGCCCATTTATCATAGAATTCACACAATTTTTGGAATTAATTTTAATTAAAAAAGAAAAGCGAACTACTTATATTTTTGAAAACAATTAGGGTACCGCGCAACAAAATTAAAACCAAAAATTACACGCGGGCGAAGTCGCGAGGAACAGCTAGTACTATAATAAAGTATTGTGCATTAATTCGGGTAAACGCACCTACTTTATACTATGTGAAAAAATTAATGTGAAAATACGATGTTGTGAGATACGGTTTTTTAAGATTTTTATTTATCGTTTATGTACAAGAAAATATTTCTGACGATTTTTTGGATTTACGCAATATAGTAGTAATGATTTTGTAAATTTATTCAATTTGTGTCATTTCTACTGAGCATTCCCGCCACTTCAGCATTCAATATAAAAATTAACATGTAAAAAAATAGCAAATCATATAAACATGCGCAAATAGTACTTTATTTTCACACGTTGTACCTACTTCATTTTTTAGGTTACAAAGCAAATATACTAAGGGGCAACAACTAAACTGACTACACTACAACTAACATAAACTAAATGGTTCAACCTTAGTTTAAACTGGAAATTATGTGTATAGTAAAATCTATATCGATATAAATAAATAAAATTGAAGTGTCTGTTTGTCATGTCAAAATAACAGCTTTTTACTAAATACATATGAAAGTGTATACGGTACTTATAACAAAAACACATTTTTTTTTAAATTTCCTGTTCTTAATCTATACTACTTAATATAATAAAGCGGAAGAGCTTTTTTGTTTGTCTAAACGCGCTAATCTCTGGAACTACCAGTCCGATTTGAAAAATTATTTTTGTATATTATAGCCAGATTCATGTGGAACAGTATAGGCTATCTAGCATTAATCTATATAACTCAGCTAGCCTTAAATATGGATATTACTTAAGTAAGTCAGAAGAAAAAGCACTCCCGACTCCATGATTTATCCGCGTACGCTGGTGATATCGTTAGGGATACGTAAATACAATGTTCTAAAAAAATATAGATCTTTACTCCGTCTATAAAAGTCCGCAATACCATATGTCTATTTCTAATACATAAGCCATAATTTAGTATTTTGTGAATAAGTGTGAGAGCGGATGTTCAACTTGCTCTCTTGCTTACGCAATTAATGATTATCAGGAATAAGACAGCCTACAGCACTACATATTCAGTATAGAGCAAATACAGTTCGACCAACCGTGATTATGTACCAGTCACAATCACACATTGGTGTAACGTGAAGGACACAATTACATGATAAAACTAAAGTATGCAAAGTAACAGCAACACTACTCATCTCAATGTAACATACGGCAGACTTTCTTCACGAACAGAACCACATCAACTTGTCTTACTTAAGCAGAATCTCAGTATAGAGGTAATGTTTTAACACAACGGGCTTAATAACGACATGAGACTCGTATAATTACCGACACATTCCTATTAGTCGCTTACGCGATACTTCATATGTGGGAGATTACAGTTCCAACCTCATTTCCTCATATTTTATTTTATTTTTCTACCCTCGTTTCTAACTTTACTTATCATAAGTTGAATTGCAAAGTAGTTTGGTATTTTTACTATGTACATTGTAAAAATATTCTTAGGTTCGATGCCCTGGCAACTCCAGAAGGTCAAAATCGGCTCGTGGAGGCGTGCTGCTAGCTACATCCACAGTATCCTAGAGGTAATGTTCCTCTTCCGCGCCGTATGGCAGTGGCTCTGAGTGACTTTTTGTTATGGTGAACTTGATATTCATTAAGGGCTGAATTTAAGAAGTTATTCATAGGATATTACACATCACGGTAAAGCAAGCAGCTACATTATAGTTGTGGCACAAATGGGTCGGCTCAACCGAAACGAGGCATTACCTACATCTTAGTCGTCAGGGGTTACAACGCATTGCATTGCTTTGTGGTACTGGTATTCCTTGGTAAAATCTTGTGCTCAGCAGTACCCTTGTAAAAGGCTGTAACGATGACGAAAGAGAACTGTACCATACTGGAGTGATGATTAAATAAAGCACTCCCTTTATTTAACCATCACTTAAGACAAAGGCAAATGAATATCGTTTTTTTGTATTATTAACCTAAATTTTCTCAATACAATTGTACATTTCTTACTATTATGTACTTTCTTCTTTTCTCTCTATCATATTATACACTTCTCTATTTTTACTATAATATGTTTAATTTGTAGGATTTGAATAACTTCGTGGTCGGGTGGATCGACTGGAACCTGTGCTTGGATAAAAAAGGCGGTCCAAATTGGGCGGACAATTTCGTTGATGCACCGATCATAGTTTATGGGGATGCGGACGAATTTGTGAAGCAGCCGATGTACTACGCTCTCGGTCATTTTTCAAAATTCATCCCACGCGGATCACAAGTTTTAGATGTTTCACGTTTAAGTACAACGACGGTGGCTAACATAGCTGTTCTTACTCCGGAAGGAAATATATTTGTTGTCCTTCACAATACGTAAGTTATTTTATAAGCATTTAACATATTTAGGATTTGTTTACTTTCTTTTGTTCAGAAAATCACCGTGTAGTGCCGGTGTAAAAATATCCACTACCTTGTACCGACCTGTGGTTCAACTGTATGTATTTTCTTCATTCTATTTTTTTTATAGGATAAGGGTGACAAAAGAGTACATAGTCCATTTGATGGTAAGTGGTTGCTATGGCCCATAGACATACACATCTACATCTATCCTTGATTACGAATCAAAATGCAGATGCGTTGTCACCCGTGAGGACTAAGATGGAATGTTTCGTTTCCAGTAAAAAGGGTATCCGTTTCGCTACACCTACCATACGAAATACGGCAGTACACGCTGGTATTCTGTGAGAGCGTGGTCCACCCCGGTCAAGCCGACCCATTCGTGCTCAAACTATACCAGTAGTATAGCTGCAGCATGGCTCTACCATTTTTTTTTTCACTGAAAGAGAATAAAACCGGTCTCATATAAATTTTAACCAGATCCAAAGTTAATTGAAGTCATTTTATATGTTATTTACTTATGTAACAGTAATGGAATGGCGGGTTCGAACCCACGACTTGTATGAATACTGCTTTTTAACTGTCGGACACCTGTAGCTTCCATAAAAATGGATATGTCAATATCAACGTAACGCCGGTCGTTATAGACTTTACTTTTGTATAATTGCATTAAAATTTAAAGTGTACCTATTAAAAAGAAATAATGAATTATTTTACTATACATGTTACTTATTTCAGCACTCTTTTTATTTTTACAGTAAATCATTCGAGTTGAATGTCCGCGTTTGGATAAGTAGTAGCAGATACATCAATCTCTCTTTGGAACCAGAGTCCGTGAAGACTGTCGAAATCAACCACAATTTATAATCGCTATCGTAAAAATCTATACTAATATAACAAAGCGGAAGAGTTTTTTTGTTTGTTTAAACGCGTTAATCTCTGGAACTACCAGTCCGATTTGAAAAATTATTTTTGTATATTATAGCCAGATTCATGTGGAATAGTAAAGGCTATCTAGAATTAAGCTATATCACTCAGCTAGCCTTAAATATGGATATTTGTTAAGCAAATCAGAAGAAAAAGCACTCCCGAAATGATTTATCCCCGTATGCTGGTGTTATCGTTAGGGATACGTAAATACAATGTTCTAAAAAAATATAGATCTTTACTCCGTCTAAAAAAAAGTCCGCGATACCATATGCCTATTTCTTATACATAAGCCATAATTAGGTATTTTGTGACAAAAAAATATTATATTATATTAAAAAAAAATTAAAAAGTGATATATAAGCGTTATTATTAGGCATGGCCTATTTATCCTTACGAACGAATGTTACTTCATCATCAAGACAATTTTATGAAGATAATGTAAAATTAAAATAATTCAATACTTAGCTGGGCGCGAACGACACATAAACCCTAGCCGCCCGATGAGAGCTGCGAGAAGCCAGTATTGAAAGCTTCTATGAGCGGGGTTAGTTCAATCATTATAGCTAAAATAAATTAAAAATTAATTCAGTACTTTTATGACAATGATTAGTTACATCTTTATTTCTGAACTCTTTCATTTCACGTTGCTATGGTATTTTGAAAATTTAATTGATTACAAGTATAAGAGTTTGATAGCTCAAGAATAATTTCATTCCTACACACTTGTCATGTATCGTGTACGATTTTCTTTAAAACTGGAAAAAACCGCACTTCGGAACATTTTCTGGGACGTGAGGGGGGGGGGGGTTCAACCGGGAGGGGGAGGGAAAGTGGATAAACTACATCATACATATGCCGACATATAAAACTACTCCATTAATTATGCCAATTTATCCATACATTGCTATCAAATAAAATATTTATTTGCAATTATAAAATGCTTGAACTAGGTGTCATGTCATGTCGCGCACCTCGGACACGGGATGACGCGGGTGAAACCGCGGGGCACAGCTAGTATAAAATAAGAATGCATAAACAATGTCACCAGTTAAATAAATGTTAAGTCATGGTCGCGTTAAGTCGCGATGTCTTGCTTCGAAAACTTTATAACTTCCAATACAAGCTTTATTGATTTTAAAAAGGTAATAAAAATGTTGATATTTACATACTTTTTTTATTTTTGTTTTATACCAATTATCAACAGAACACAGAACACGAGATCTATACTATATATCTATACAGCCTGTATAAGTCCGCTGCTAAACATAGGCTTTCCCATATATATATTATCCTCATCGGGGCGACTTTTGTCATCGTTGCCACACTTGGCAAGAGGGTGGGCACGTGCAGTTTTTTAGATAGGTTATCAGGATGCTGCCCATCTCCTGTTTCGGTTTCCCTCTGTCGTACAAGAAGAATAAATAATAATTTTTATTTGAGGGTTTCATGTAAACTATAGAATTCATAAACATTTAAATACATATTTTAAAATTGACTAAAGATGAAAAATTTTAATGAAACTAGTTTTTACGGGTTTTATCTCGTTTATACATATATAACTATTAACTTTTATATATCTAATTAACTTATTTTATATTCGCGAAGTTTCGAGTACTTTACAGCATCCATAGTTAGGGAAGGAATTAGACATTCGACATCCTAACGTCATAGTTAACCACAGCTACCTTCAGTTTAAAATTTCCAAATTTTAATTTTTGGTTCGATGTATGCAGAAAGAACTTATAGTATTTTGAAGTCTTGCAGTATTATGCTAGAATTGGGATTTAATTTTATTAGTTATTGGATGTTCACCATGTAATGGCGGTGTAAGAATCTCCACAACCACCTTATTGCCCCGTAGTGTCGTAAAAGGCGACAAAGGGGAACAACCAGGAGATGGGCAGCAGCGTCTATTTAATAATAACTAAAAATTATTAAAAAAAAACTGTGGTAACCAACCCACTTGCCAAGCGTGGCCAACTATGGCAAATATTTCTCATATGAAAAAATCTGTGATTTATATTCAGCAGAAGACAAATGGAATCAGGGTTCTGTTGCGAGGATTTGTGGTCTATCAAATTTGATGTAATTCCAGAGGCTATCTTGTAAGTGTTTCACAGACTCTAAACTTCCCGGAGCATTGGTTCTTTATATCAGTTCAGCTTCTTCACATGTGCTCCCGACTTTTGTGCTCTCTGAAACATACATTTTCTCATGGTAGCAAACTGTGAACAAAAGTTACTTCATCATCAAGACAATTTTTTAAAGATTAACTTTTGATCTTTATAGCATGTATTTGGATATATGGTTTAATAAAAAATTAATATAATTCTACACTTGGCTCGGTGTGCGAATAACGCATAAACTTAGTCGCCCGATGAGAACCAAGAGAAACCAGTGGGGAACACCTATATTACTGAGGTGTCATGTCACATGGCTCGGACACATGATAAACGGTGGTGAAACCACGGGGCACAGCTAGTGGAAGATAAGCCCATTTCCACACTGTGTAATGTGTATAGTAAAAAAGACATACTGACCCCACTCCTAAAAAAATCTCCTTGGGAGTATATATATATATATATATATGCTCCCATATTAGAAAAAGAATTAAAGTTCTGAACAAAACAATTAATTAAATTAAAAAAATAATAAAATTAAATCCCAACCCAAGCATACCATTGCAAGATACTACAAGTTCTGTCTGTGTAGTACACAGTGTGTACGTTGTACTAAAAATTAATAATTATAAATTGAAGGTAGCCATGGTTAACTTTGACATTGGAATGTCGAACACTGGTACCCATGTGACCATGGGTGCTGTAAGCTACTTGAAACGTCGAAATTATAAAATAAATAAATTAAATGCAATAATATCCGTAAAAACTTAATTCATTCAATGTTCATCATGTTCATCCCTCATAAATATTATAAATTATAGTAAAAAAATTATTGCAAGTGACGACTATGAACCAAATTAAACCCAAGTTAAGCCAACTAAGTAATTTTAAGTTTATTTTTTTTTAACTAAGATTCATCATATTTATTATCAACATTACACCCCATTACAAGTTCATGATTGAACATAGCCCTCTCCCAAAAGCAGGGTTCTGAACCACCTGCATCTGTCAATCTCCTACATCTCTTCTTCTTCTTCTTTCTTTTTTATGGCGGTTTTGATCATTCGCCAATGTCAGCGTGAGAGCGTTTATTGAGTAGAAGCTCAGTAGTTACAAATACTATGCCCATATACAAGAGAAGATTGTGATAGTACAAGTATCTTTTTTCCTTTAAACCAATTTTTTCCCCTTTTATCTTGTAGTACTAATGGTTATACTGTTGAATTACCTAGAACAAATGACAAACACGGTTGCTATAACTACATTAGTATGTTAGTATTGACAAACATTAAACTTTTATACCATTAGTGTTAATAAAATCACACAGAATATATACATAAGGAGTGTTTGTGTAGGTTAAAAGTGAATCAAAATTTATAGGACGAGGGATGTCAGGAGGGAGATAATCATAGAGTGAACAAGATAATTTAGGACAGTTAAAAAAAATATGGTCGGAGGTTCCCTCATCCAACCCACATTCGCAGAGGGAACTATCCCTAATCCTCAGTTTGGCCAAATGTACTGGTGTACAAGCGTGGCCAATTCTAAGTCTACAAATAGTTGATGTAGAATGTTTATTAGCTTTATTGAATTTGAAAAACCATGGTTTTGGAAGGATGGCACATTGTATAGCAGCATAGTGTTTACCTTTTATATTTTGAGTGGCTTTCCATAATGTATTCCAATTATTATTTAACTTCTTCTTTGCAAGTAACACTATGTCTGAGGAGTAAGTTAAATTACATGGCAAACCATGTCGACTGGCATTTTTAGCCATCAGATCAGCTGTTTCATTGCCCTTGATGCCACTATGACCTGGAATCCAAGCTAAGGAAACCTGTATGCCCTTGAGATGACATCTATACAATGTGTGTTTAATTTTGAGGATCAAGGGTATCTTATATTTACTTTGGAATTGGTTTGACAAAATTGCTAACAAACAACTTTTGGAGTCGGTAAGAATAACTGACTTATTTAAGTTGTGTGCTTCTATATATATTAAAGCTTCATGAATTGCCGTGGCCTCGCCAGTAAAAGTGGAAGAAATAGAAGGGCATTTAAAATTAAGAATTATTTTGAATCTGGGAATCCAAACTGCTGCTCCAGTACAACTTTCATCTGACTTTTTGGAGGCATCAGTGTATATAATAAGCCAGCCTTTCCATAAATTATCTATGACTCTACTTACTTTACTATTTGCTATAGGGCAATCTTTCTCAATACCAAGGTCGAGGTGGATATTTGGTTGGAAAATGATTGCATCATATGGGATATCAAATATGGGGCAGGACTTGAATTGTGATACTGGGTATGGTAGGTGGAGTAATGTTACCAAACTGTTGGATAAGCAGGGAGATTCTTTATGAGTCCAGTAATGTTTTGACGAAATATATTCCAAAAGGAGGTGTAGTTTAGAAATGAGAGGGTGGGAAGAGAGTTGGTAGATTTTAAAAAAGTATCGGTCCGAAAGATATTGCCTTCTTAGATAAAGGGGAGGGTCCACACATTCAACTTGGAGAGCATTTATTGGGGAAGATTTCATTGCCCCGATGATTATACGAAGGCTTTTGGATTGAATCCTGTCTAGGATCTTTAGGGAAGACTTATTGCACGGTTCCAAAACAAAACATCCATAATCTAAATGACTACGGATAAGGGCATTGTACAGTATTTTTTGGGAGAATGGGTGGGAGCCCCACCAGACACCCGATAAAGCGCGAAGAATGTTTATATTTTTTTCACATTTTTTTGAGACATAGTTGATGTGATGAGAAAAGGCTAGTTTGGAGTCAAGAATAACTCCTAAAAATTTTACATTCTCCCTAATTGGGATAGGTTCATTATTATAGAGAATGTTGATTTCAGGGACTTGCCTATGGCGAGAGAAGATTACAACACTGCTTTTGGGAACAGACAAAGACAAACCATGATCAGTTAACCAATCCTGTAAATAAGACATTGATATATTCAAGCGAGAACATGCTGCAAGGAGGTTATCTAGGGAAATATATATAGCTATATCGTCTGCATATTGGAGGATGTTACAGAAGGAGTTAACAGAAAGTTCTAAATCATAAGTATAGATAGAATAGAGTAAAGGACTAAGTACTGAGCCTTGTGGGAGACCCTTCCATACAATTCTTGGCGGGAGTAGAGAATTTTGACTGTCAATATAAATGGATCTAGAAGAGAGAAAGTTAGAGACAAAATTTACTATCCTCACTGGAATACTCAGATTAAGCATTTTTTGCCTGAGCACAGGAAGAAGTACATTGTCATATGCAGACGAGATATCTAGGAAGACTCCAACAAGGTATTCATGTTTAGAGTAAGCTATACGAATATCAGTAACTAGAGTACTAATGCTATCCATGGTGCTTAAGCCCTTTCGGAATCCAAATTGGCTTTTTGCTAAAAGATTTTTGCTTTCAAGAAACCATTCTAAACGATTTTTTATTAGGTGTTCAAGGATTTTGGCCATGGTGCAAGAAAGAGCAATAGGGCGGTAGCTTGCGGGATCAGTGTAGGGCTTACCTGGTTTGTGAATAGGTAAGATAACTTGGGATTTCCACTCTTCAGGAGGAATACCGGACATGTAAATATAATTCAAAATAGAAAGAAGATGGGCTTTAGTAGATTCACTGCTATTAGTAATAAAAGAATAAGGGATTCCATCGATTCCTGGTGAAGAGTCTTTAAGGACATTAAGAACAGAATATAACTCCTCATAAGAGAAAGGAGAGTCAAAACTGTGTTGATAGTGCAGGGACTGTGATTGGAATACTATACATTCATTGTAAGATGGTACTGAAGGAGGAGCAAGTTTACTAGCAAAATTTTCTAGCCAATAAGACTGATCATTAGAATTTGTGTTTTCAGGGGCCGAAACTGAACATCGGAATTTTTTTATATTTTTCCAGACCAGTGATGGATGAGTCCTAGGCGACAGTGACTCACAGAATTTAAGCCATCCAGCCTTTTTCTTTTCAGACAGTAATTTTAATGTTTCAGCAGCAGTTTTTTTATAAAAATTATAGTTATCAAAATTCATTGAGCGGGAATATCTTAGTTCAGCTTCCTTTCTCTTCTTGCATGCTACAGAACAATCTTGATCCCACCAAGGCGGTGAAGGAGCATTATTTTTATAAGGTTTTTAATGGGAATTGTCTTATTTGCAGCAGATAAAATAGCATTTTTGAAAGTAGAATACACCTGAAGAACATTCTCTTTCTGAACCGTAGGGAGGGATGAAAGTTCTTCGTCTAGAACTGTGGAATACAGATGCCAGTTTGCTTTGGATGTGTTATATTTTAACCTAGGTTTGAATGGAACATTGACTGTATAGGAGTTAGGAGGATTGATAACAATAGGAAAGTGATCACTGCCATGGGAAGTGGGTAATATTCTCCAAGAAAGAAGGGATGACAGGGCAGGAGAACAGAGTGACAGATCTACTGCACTTTTAGGATTTTGGAGGGGGGAAACTCTACGTGTAGGTGAACCATCGTTAAGGAGGCAGAGATCTAAATCATCAATGATGTCTAAGAATGTAGAAGACCAGGGATCACAAAAATGGGAACCCCATAAAGTATGGTGCATATTAAAATCACCAAGAATTACCATAGGAGGAGGGATGGAGGATATAATCCTCGTAAGTTCCGATAAGATATTTAGATTAGGTTCGGGAATGTAAATAGAAAGGAAAGAAATGTTATGAGCTCTAACTGCAACAGCATTAATTGAAGGACTATGAGAAGGAAGGGAAATTAATGTATAAGTAATTGATTTTGAGATAAGAATGAAAGAGCCAGCATGACCATCACTTCTATCATCCCTGAGACATGAATAGCCTGAGACCCTAAAATGGGAGCCAGGCTTTAGCCATGTCTCCTGGATGGCTAGGATAAGGGGATGGTATTTATTAATAAGATATGTTAGTTCGTTTTTCTTATTTTTAATGCTCCGGCAGTTCCATTGAAGTATTGGAGGGAAGGTTATTTGTTAAGGAAATGAGCTCAGTAAGTTTTTGGCGGAGGGCGAGTGGGAGATCCATGTCGCTGAAACGGGAAAGCATACTTATAAGCATGGAGACCATCAGTTCGCAGAGATTATCATTAGGGGAAATACTTCGCCCTATTATAGCACAACCATTAGTAGATGAAGAAGGAGGGGTATTTATTATTGCCTCATGGGCAGATTTATCATATCCATGACTAGATGCTGGATTTGGCGAAAGTCTTGGAGTGAATGTAGTCTTCCTGTAAGAATGAGATTGTGAGGGGACAACTGAAGGTAAAGGAGGGTTAGAAATAGGACAGGAAGTCTGATGCTCATATGAAGGAAGGGTTCTAGCAGTATCTGCATAGGATCTACGGACTTGAGGGAAACGAGCAGATGCTTCTAGATAGGAAATATTTTCCTGTGACATTGTGAGTTTGATAGATCGCTGCCTAGAGTGTTCAGGGCAGGAGGGATCTTTAGCTGTGTGAGATCCTGAACAAAAAAGGCAAGTGGGAGACTGTCTTGTGCATGATATACCCTCATGATTTTGAGCACACACAAAACAACGGGAAGATGATCTACACTGTGAGGTAACATGTCCAAAACGGCAACATTTGTGACATTGAATAAGTGGTAAAATGTAGGGCTCAACGGGCATTGAGTTGTAAAAACAATAAATATTAGAAGGGAGTTTCTGGCCGGAAAAAGTTAAAAGGACTGTTTGAGAGGGAATCCACACAGTGCTTTGGTTTTCATTAAGTGATTTTCTATTAAATCGGCGAGCTTTAATGATTGAGCCAAAACCAGCTGGGACCTCGATTGATGAAATGAGTTCCTCTAATGTCCATTCTACAGGGACCTGCCTCACTATTCCCATGCGAGTGATACTATAAGAAGGGATTACAGCATCATATTTAGCACCTGCAAGGGCTGGGTTCTCAATAAAGCAATTTGCATCTGCTGCAATTTTAAATTCGACTGAGATTCTATTGCGCCCTACTCGCTTAACACCGTCGCTAACAACATTTTTAATATTATTATGGTAGAGAAAATGACCAAACTTTATCAGTTTTAAAACTACTCCAGATGATAAATCATCTACTATCTTACTTACATGTACAATAAAGGGCGCACTGTCGTTATTAGAGTATTTATGTTTTTTTTCAATGTAGTCAGGATGAGTATAAGAGGTCTGAATAGATGGTACAGGTTGAGATGGATCTGTAATTAATCTTTTCTGTGGATGAACTGAGTTATTGGTTGCTTGCGATCTTTTACGATTCGACTGATCGATCTCGATAGGCATATTTTTCTTTTTGGTACCCGCATGGGAGTCACATGTAACCCCGTCGGGATCGGGAGGATCTTCCTCCATTTTATTTTAACTACTTACATATATATACAACAACACAATTACTAAATACTTACGGATTTATAACTACTAAAACCAACACCACCAGAAATAGTAAACAAAAAAGTAAATCAACAGCTCTCAGAAGTACGAAATAGCCTAAAACAGAACGACACTTGTACACCTCACACCATCCGAGCACGCTCTCCAACATCCTCCTACATCTCATACTAAGATTAGCCATTATAAAATAACAAACAGTTTTTAAAGCAGTGTATTGAAAACAAATTATTGTTTCACTTACATGTTTACATGCGTCCATAAATACATAAAAGGTTTGTAATTATAACAAATTATACTAATTAATTTTTACACTATCACATGGTCAATATTCAGTCAATGAGCTAATTTTGTTCAGAGGCCAAACTCGACAAACTACTCGACTTCGTATCAGACCCTGTGGGACTGGACCATATAATCTTGAATCTGATGAATTTGTTGAGTTATCCCCTTCGAGCCATACATGTCCCCTTGGTACAACTTGGCTTCGCTTAGGAAAGTGACCTTTAACTTTATCACCTGGTAATCCAGTTATTCTTTTACAGATATTTTGCTTTGGATTTGAAGGACTTTTAGCTATAACAATATCTCCACGTCGCAATCTTTGTAACCTTGGTGTTAAATGTTCGGTCAATAAAATATTGTTTGATTCCAAAGTTGGCTCCATTGATGGCCCAGAGCACTAAAAATGACATATAGGGATTAAAATATACATATATAGAAACATCGTTTAACAATAAAAAATAATCTTAGTTTAAAACAAAAAATTCGAAAAAAGAATATTTACGTAAACATTTTACCATTACAAAATCTCCAATATATTCAAAGGTACAATGGGTAATACAAGCATACTGTATAACGTAGCCAAAAAAACCACAAGTCTTTCCTAAAACTTTAAAAATAGTCATTGTTGAATAATATGTAGGCTAATAACCTGATATCATAATCGTAACATTACAACATGAAACAAATGGATTTATCACATTCACAAATCACAACTAAAATTTAAAGTTAACTTTATTTTATTACATTACAATTTTTTTTTGGACTTTATGGCCTGGCATCTAGACCTTTAGGCCAATATTACATTACAATTATAATATTTTGGTAGTGAGTCACTACCAAAATATTATAATTCAATGAAATATATATATAATTTCAATGGTCACTACTAGTGACCATTGAAGTTGAACCAGAGAAGATCACCACAGTTAACTGTATACTAGAAGATCACAGTTGATCACAGTATAAAAAGATACTCCACAGAGTACATTCTATATTACAGACAAGATACTCTGTGACCACAGCTTCCTTATAAATCTACCGGCTACCTTATATCATACGTAGTATTGATTACAGCACTAAGTAGGCTGTGCTTATATCTATACATACCTTATATCTACCGGTTTACCACAGGCTATCTAGTAGAATCTAACCGAATCAGACGTACATCTCACGAACTATAATATAAACGGGCATATTCCACTCAAAGAGTATAATATAGTAACTGTCATATACAGGGAAAGAGAGCCCACTCGTGCGAAACCTATCAACCAAGGAGTACTAGCGCCGTCTGGTGTCGTTTCGCCACAATATTGTGAGAATGTTGCGTGCGTATAACACATGCACCTCTACATATACACCTCTGTTCATGGTAATTCATTAGCTTTATGTAGTAGGATTAATTTTCAATAACCAACTGTGAATGAAATATTTGAAACTTTTTTTTAAAGATAACTGCATAGTAACTAAACGCTTCAAATGTTTAATGTAACAGTTGGTTGTTAATAATTAATCCTATTACATAAAGTTTAATTCATAATTTGTAAATAGGATTAACTATGATATTTTTAACATGAATGTATTTAAACACAAATAATTGCTGTACATTACTCTATATTTTTTGAATTTAATGAAAATAAGAAATCAAAATAAAAGATCAAAATAAAGAAAAATAAAATAAAATAAAGAATCAAAATGCAGATGCGTTTCCACCCGTGAGGACTAAGATGGAATGCCTCTTTTCAAGTAAAAAGGGTCTTCGGTTCTCTACACTCACCATACGAAACACAGCAGTGTTAAACTGCTATTTTACGCTGGTATTCTGTAAGAGCGTGGTCCTTCCCAGGTCGAGCCGACCCATTCGTGCTACAACTATACTACTAATATAGCTGTAGCATGGCTCTACCACGTATAAAATTTGCGTATAACATGCGATTAATCGATAGTGCTTGCACTATCGATACTATCGATAGTCTGGTTAAACTATCGCCATCCTTATCGTAATTTTTGTCTGCAATAGATGTCTCAATTTAGTCTAAGGTCTAAGGTCGGAGAAATCCCTGTAAATAAGCTGTGTATGAATAGCTAATTAATATGTGTGACGCTGACGTAAGTCGCTATTTGTGTTACTGCCAGAACGGGCGGTTGATCTTGCGTTTTATAGTTTACTGATTTGTTTTGTATTTGACTTCATAATGAATCGAAAATTTATCCTGAAAATCAATCATTAATATGGAGTTATTTCTAGATAGTGGACAGTAATAGTCCGTTTGTAAAGTGTTACTTTTATAATTAGGAGTATAAGAATTCAGGAAATACGATCAATCTAAGAGATCACTTGAAAATAAAGCATGCCGATAAAATAGATAGGTTAGAATCGGAAGAGGGTAATCGTCTGAACCTATGGTCTGAACATAAAGTTCAAGATGAAGTGCAACCAAAAAATCTAGAATCTATTAAGAATTATTTTAACAGAAATCAGTTATAAGACACCAATTCAAAAGTTTAAAAAGAACTAGATACACTTTTCACGTAGATGGCCATTGGTACGCTGCCTTACAGAACTTCTGACCAAACACAAAAAATAAATTAGAATAGGCCCTTGTAACAACTAGTTATTTTAGTATTACCACAGACATGTAGACAAGCAACGCAATCGAAGTCATCCTAGCACTGACTTGTCACTTTATACATAACGGGAAATTACTTTCCATCCAGGCCATCATAACTCGGAAGATATGGCACATGTAAGTGTTGTATTCTAATTTTGCTGTTCTTTCGATGCTAGTCGAGGGTTTGAGATAAAGTTCTTAATATCATTTTTAGGTCATCAGCAACATACTAGAGGAATATTATAATCGCGTCAAGATAGTAACAATGGTGAGCGAGATTGCTTCAGATATGTAAAAAACTGCTGATATGTTAAAAATCCGTCATTCACCCTGTTTTGCTCATTGTATAAATTTACCAGTACAAGACTGTTTCAAAAAGGAATCACACACACACAAACACTCACGCCTATCACCCAGAGGGGTAGGCAGAGACTACGGACTTCCATTTGCACGATCCTGACACATCTCTCGCCTCCTTTACATCCATATATGTATATCTACGCATACACGCTCGTCGGTTAAGGGTACTCCTTATCTGGCCCATTTTTAATGTATCGCCGATTTGGTTGATAAACTTTCGTCTAGGGCAGGGGTCGGCAAACTTTTGAGTCGGAAGGGTTAAAAATTGCAATTTACAATATTCGAAGTTTTTAGAGCCATAATTTTTTTCTTGCCAACCAAAAATAGTATTTGCATAAATAAAGCTTTTTATAAAAAAACTAATCTATTTATATTCATAAGAAAAATATATATTTATTTATATATAAATAATGTTTTTCACAATAAATTAGAATCTAATTTCTATTCATCATAATCATCATCATTACAGCCTTTCATAAGTCCACTGCTCAACATAGGCCTCCCCCAAGGAATGCCACAAAGCACGGTCCTGAGCCACCTGCATCCATCGACTTCCTGCATGTCTTACCAGGTCGTCACTCCATCTCGTGGGGGGTCGCCCTACACTTCGCCTACCGGTACGAGGCTGCCACTTTAGAACCTTTCTTCCCCATCGTTTGTCGTTTCTTCGAGCTATATAGCCGGCCCACTGCCATTTCAGCTTACTAATCCGTTGGGCTATGTCCGGTTACTCTGGTTTTATTGCGGATATATTCATTTCTAAGTTTATCACGCAGAGAAACCCCGAGCATAGCCCTCTCCATAGCTCGCTGAGCGACCTTGAGCTTCCTCATACGGCCAGCAGTGAAGGACCACGTCTCAGATCCGTAAGTCATCACTGGCAACACGCACTGGTTGTACAATTTCGTTTTAAGGTTTTGAGGTATGTCTGACGAGAAGATGTGTCGTAGTTTCCCGAACGCTGCCCAGCCGAGTTGAATCCGTTGATTGACCTCTCGGTCGAAGTTGGACTTACCTAGTCGGACTATGTGTCCCAGGTAAACATCCCACAAAACTACTGGCATAGCTGTGACATGGACATGATCTATGTTTTGACCATGTTCATCCTAAGACCTATTCGTTGGGAGACACTATTGAGGTCATTGAGCATGGTGCTTAGGTCCTCCAGCGATTCTGCTATAAAGACTATATCGTCAGCAAATCGAAGGTGAGTGATGTACTCGCCATTGATGTTAATACCGTATCCTTTCCAATCCAGAAGCTTGAAAACGTCTTCCAATGCAGCGGTGAAGAGTTTCGGGGATATAACATCACCCTGTCTTACACCTCTCAGCAATTGGATAGGTTTCGTACTCTGGTTATGTACTCGGATAGCCATCGTAGCTTTACTGTACAAGCACTTCAGCACTTCGATATACCGACAGTCAACTTCGCACCGCTGAAGGGACTGCAGCACCGCCCAAAATTCGACGGAATCAAAGGCTTTCTCATAGTCCACATACGCCAGATATAGTGGCAAATTGTACTGTTTGGACTTCTGTACAATTTGCCGAAGGGTATGTATGTGGTCTATGGTGCTAAAGCCCATTCGGAAACCGGCTTGTTCGGGAGGCTGGAAGTCGTTAAGTCTGCGCGCGAGACGATTCGTAATGACTCTCGAAAACAGCACGTAGATGCGGCTCAGAAGGGAAATCAGTCTCTAGTTCTTCAAGAGAGCGTTGTCACCTTTTTTAAAGAACAAGACCACCGCACTTCTGCTCCACGCCTCTGGTGTAATGCCACCATGGAGGACGGAATTAAAGAGCCTCTGAAGGACTTCAAGTACCGGTCTTCCACCCACATTCAGAAGCTCCGCTGTAATTCCATCCTCGCCTGGGGTCTTGCCGTTTTTAAGGTGCTGGAGAGCCATTCTAATCTCGCTCAGACTGACGTCCGGGATATCTTCGGAATAGTGTCGGATAAGACTCGCTCTTGGATCGTTACTCACACTTGCGTGTGGCTCCAACGATGACGTATACAGCTGCCCATAGAACCTCTCAATCTCACTCAAAATCTCAGGTGCCCCGGAAACGATGCTGCCACACTCGGTCTTCAGCTTCGACAGTTGGCTCTTTCTGGCAGACAGATCTCTGGCAAAGACTTTGGAGCCTTGGTTCCGCTCGATCGCTTCTTCAATACAAGCTGTATTGAAGTTGCGTAAATCCCGCCGCATGCATTTGGAGATCTGTCTGTTCAGTTGCCTGTATGCTGTCAAATGTATTGAAGAATGTAGCTTCATCTCCCGTCTAAAAGCCATGAGATTGAGAGTGTGATCGGAGAGTTTTTGTGTTCTTCTGCGGCGGGTCTTGCAGAACTTAGCTCTGACCGCATGGACAGTTTCCACGAGCGTGTCATTCATATCGTCCACTTCATTGCAGTCTTCTAGGCACTGAAAACGGTTTTGTAGTTGTAGAGATTGAGAGTGTGATCGGAGAGTTTTTGTGTTCTTCTGCGGCGGGTCTTGCAGAACTTAGCTCCGACCGCATGGACAGTTTCCACGAGCTTGTCATTCATATCGTCCACTTCATTGCAGTCTTCTAGGCACTGAAAACGGTTTTGTAGCTCGAGCTAAAAGGTTTCGGGGCTTTGGAACAGAGCACGAGGGGGACGGAGCGTTGACTTCATTAGACGAGACCTCTCCAACTTAACGTTTAGCTTCAGTGTGCCTCTAACCATTCGGTGATCGCTACCGGTTTTTACCCTCGCGATCACGGAGACATCACTGAACAGTTGTCGTCTGGTCGTCATAATGAAGTCAATCTCATTTTTTGTGGAACCGTCGGGGCTCGACCAGGTCCACTTCCTGTGGGACCGCTTCTGGAAGAAAGAGTTCATCATAAAGAGTCCCTCTTTCTCCATGAAGTCAGCCAGCTGCTGGCCTCTTGGGTTCCGTTGCCCTATTCCAAATTTCCATACTTTCAGCTAACCATTCTCTCTTGTGCCTAGTTTTGCATTGAAGCCTCCCATTGTTGGCGACGCGTCTATAAAAAACATTTCAATTTATTAGTTAACCGATTACGGATGGCTTCTAAAATCAAATTATCAAGCAATAATATTCTTATAAGAAAACGCTTAGTTAAATCTTAAAGAAATATCGAATTAATAATTTGAAGGTCTTGGGTTCGATTCCCAGGCCGGACTAGTTCGTCGTTTTCTTAGTAATATTTTCTTAATAAATTCATATAAGGAATTTTAAGATATAAATTATGTTTCCGGGTTCAGTTCCCCGGTTGAAATTACCTTTTCAATGATATTGTTAATTTAAAGAAATATTAAAATAAAGTTAGAGACCAGGATTTGTTCCTCGATCGAAATGATCACTTTGTGTATAAGTGGAATTAATGTAAAATGTTGCATAAGTATTGTCTTATATAAGTTGAATACATTTGTATGAAAAAGAAAATGTCTATTTTCAATGTTTGATTCATAAAATATTTTCTTTGTGTTATCTGTTATAAGAACATGATAACTGATAGGAACTTTGATAACTGATAAGAGATTCTTATTGGATGCTACCTTGCCGACAATGGAGGTCGTGCAGGGATTGATTGCTCACTTTGTGCTAGGTGATAGCAGTAAATTTGCACCCTGCTTTACCGACAATGGGGGGGGGGGGGGGTCGTGTAAAGATTAGTTGTTCACTTAGCTGCAGATAAAAGCAGTGCGCTAATCTGTAGAATTAAAAGTTTAAATGAGTGGAAATTTAAATGTTTGTAAATTTCAGCAATTCGTGTAAAATTGACTTGAAAAATGTTTCAGGTTGACTGTATGAGCAAAATAAGTGAATTCTGTGTGAATTTCTTATCTTAGTGAAATATTGATAGTTTTGTATAAGAAATTTAAAAGTGTTTCAAATAGTAAAATGTGTAGAAAAAATGTAAATTAAACTATTGTATTAGTTAAGATATTTGTATTTTCAAATAACGAACATTGTTTCAACCTTATACTCGTATGTTAGATATTTAAGAATTCTAACTTAGTACCTACATATGTTGTAAAATAGGCATATTTTGTTGAATAAATAAAAGGTTTTTTGTGATATAATAATGTAATGTATATCGTAGTATGGATATTTTTTTGTGCTATCTTTATAAATAAAATTTATAAATGTATGTCTTATACAAATAAAGATATTGGGCAAACCGTGAGGGAGTGATAGTACAGATTTGATGTAATTGAGTTGTGAAATCGTACAGAGGGAGCGGTTCTCTTTCGAGTATAGCTTTATTGATACCCCATTAGACTGGTTTTCATACAAATCGTTCCAAGGATCTCCTAAGTGTGTGCTGTTTGAGGATTAGCAGTGGTCCCAAGCAGCCGCCGGTACGACATACTCCACCGATCGTCCGCATACTCCGTGAGGTATCGAGGTCACCGGCCCTTAGGTAGATTCTTGGCACTTAAGAGCGTTTTCGGCTTCTCAAGTGTCCAGTCGCGTTTTTTAAGTGCCACCTCAAGCACTTCCCCCAACCCTTTCGTAACGAAAGGGGTAGGCAGCGCCCCAAGTGTTGCAGCCACCCTCTATTTTCCACCGTTCCGTACCTCGCAGCGCGCGCGTCAGTCACCTGTCAGCCTGCTAGTTAGGGATTATAGATAGGACACGCTACAATCACAAAACCCTCACTCCCTTTAATGTTAATATATAACAAATCTTTACAGGCAGGAGTTTTCCCATCGGTTTGGAAGGATTCTAATATTGTCCCCGTATTTAAATGTAATGATAAATCAATTGTATCTAACTATAGGCCAATAGCTATTTTGTCTGTTCTTGCAAAGGTTTTTGAGGCTCTGATTTGTCCTATTTTGTCTTGGCATCTGAAACAGTATTTGTCGAACAACCAACATGGATTTATGAAGGGGAGATCTACGGCTTCTAACTTAGTATCATATGTTGAATCACTTGTTGGGGCCGTTGATTCTCGCGTACAGGTGGATGCGGTATATACAGACTTCAGCAAAGCTTTTGATACAGTAAATCATAGTATATTGTTGGAAAAACTACAATTATATGGAGTTACAGGACCTCTGCTAGGGTGGTTTGCATCATATCTGACTGATAGAGAGATGAAAGTTGTATTGAACGGTATTTGCTCAAGTCCTTATGCTGCATCGTCTGGAATCCCGCAAGGATCCCATTTGGGGCCCTATCTCTTCACATTATTTATGAATGATATTGAACAGTGTTTCCAAAACTCTGAAGCACACTTATTTGCTGACCTTAAAGCTATTAAAATGATCAGGAATCAGGAGGACATCTTGCTGTTTCAAAGTGATCTGGATAGGCTTGCAGATTGGTGTGACCGAAACAAAATGTCTTTGTCTAGGCAGGAAAATTTGCAATAAAAACGCAGTATTTAACGCGCGCTTTTGGCCTCGATATCAAGGGCACCTTCCCTCTCCCCCGCCCCCCCGGCCGCCGGACGGGTCGGCGTGGCTCTTCTCGCGAGGCAGTAGGATTTTTCTTGCGAACTATACGGACGTATTTTTTCGCGCCTAAACTTGCTAAGGAACAATCCGCGTAAATCGTTGCAATAACGGTATCGTTATTAGAACGTACTAACTCGGTGAAATACGCGCGCAACTATCAAAGTGATTTACATCTGAAGGACTACCAGAGTAGCCGTCCCATTTGGTGACAACCCCTTACGAGTGCCTCCAGAAGGGTGAAGTTCCGGGGATACCAGCGCGTGCCTTCTCCCGGACGTCGTCGAGTCATCCAGATCGGTTCCCGTCAACATACCAGCACACACAATTACACCTACACTCACAACACCGCACACACCAAGCACAACTTTCATCAGCCGGGCCGGTCGAGGAGAACCGTCTGCGCTCCTGGGGCAGGTAAGTGCATTTATTCTAGTGACCTTTCCCCTCGTGTGTTCATTAGAAAACTTTGACCCTCGGCGTAGGAACGCCCGACCTGCATCTGCCCGTGGCTCCTTCGTCTATGGGCCGCGAAGGATCCAACTCCTGTTGAGGCAGGGCAGCTGTTGGCCGTAACACTTGGTAGCAGAACGCGGTGCTGGGATCGATTCCCGGTCGATCCACCGACCATAGTATTTGATAAAAATTAAATAATTTGGTGGCAGGAGCGTTGGGTGGATTTGTGGCTACAATCACGCCCGTCCGTAATACGTAAAATACCTTTTTATTATTATACGTAATAATAAAATTCCTTCCTTTGTTAGCTTGCTTTACTGTTAGCGGGTAAAATTGAAAGGTCACACCCGGTTCGCGCGCAAGCGGGAGATTGCGTCGTGTAGGTAGATGGTTATTTTTACGTAATCGGTTAATTGTCGTTGTCGGATGGTAGTGTGTTACTTATCGAAGGGTTGATTTCCGAGCAAGGCATTTTTGTTGATGTGTATCTTCGTTACATATCTTTCGTATTGTAAATTGTATTTGAACTAAAGAGTGGTAATTTGTATTTACGTAATTTAAATGAACTTGATTTGATCGTACTAGTATTCGTTATTGTTGATTTGATTTACCTTTTCCTTTGTACTAACTTGTGTTTGATCTAATAATAGCTGTTCTTATTTGTGTACATTCTATCCAACTCGATTTGATAGGAACTGCATTAGTTAGCTGTTAATTTTTTTGTATTTTTTATTTGTTATTGTTGTAATTGTGCTCGAGCCGCGTCGTAATTTGAATTTAGTAGTGATGTCCTCGCCCAAGATGCTAATCCGTTGCCTGCGGACTGAGCTGCGCTGGGCTACCAGCGCACACGCGTTGATAGGCCGACCGGACAGGGTCTACAATCTGAGGAAGAGGCTTGAGCAGGTCGATGCTCGAAGGGCGGCCGTGGAGGAGGCTTACTCTGAGCTCGAGGACTTGGAGGTGGAAAAGGGAGTCCTGGAATCTTGCCGCGCGGACTACGAGCAGTTCCTCGCGCTGACGGACGACCTGATCGAGGCGGGGGCCAAGGATGCGGAGAGGGAGCGCGAAGCTCGGCTGAGTAGCCTTCTCGAGTCCCCGCGGAAGCCGTCTGCTCAGCCAGAGCTGCTAGGACGACTTCCGACGCTGGACCTGCCAAGGTTCTCCGGGGTCCTCTCGGAGTGGATGACCTTCGTCGGCCTGTTTGACAGCCTTGTGGACGCCCGGAGGGACCTGACCCCCTGCCAAAAAATGGGGTACCTCCTGGCTTCACTAGAGGGGGAGGCCCTGAGCGTCGTCGGCCACCTTAAGTTGTCGGACGACGCCTACCAAAACGCCAGGGACCTCCTCGCTGGAAGGTACGCCAACGTCCGGCGGATTGCGGACGATCATGTTCGGAGGCTGCTGAACCTCCCGCTGCTGAAGGACCGGACTAGACTACGTGAAGACATAGTGAATCCAGTCGTCGTAGCGTGCAACTCGTTGCGGCGGCTGGATTTACCTGTGGACGAGTGGTCTTTTCTGCTCCTTCATATAGTGCTGTCCCGCCTGCCCCTCGACCTTCGGCTCCATTTTGAGGAGAGGTTCGGAGGGGATGGCGCCTCTTATATGCCCCCCTTTAGGGACCTGCTGCGGTTCCTGGAAGAGCAGTGCAGGCTGCTGGAGAACGCAGCAGGCGCCGTCGAGGGCCCCCCGGCCTCCTCCCGAGCGGTGCCCAGGGAAAGGCGGAGTCAGCCGGCCAAGGCGGCGCCCACCCCCCTGAGGCCGAGTGGAGCCCCCGCGGGAGGGCGCCCCCCCGTACCCTCCTATAGTGGCCTAGCGGCCCGGGAGGCGCCTCCCTGCTCCTATTGTCGAGCATCCGACCACCGGCCGGCGTCGTGCCCGAAGTTGTTGCGCAAGCCGGCTAAGGCGAGGCGAACCATCGCCAGGGACCGCCGCTGGTGCTTCTCGTGCCTGGAGAGGCATTTACAACGAGACTGCCCGCACCAGCGGCCCTGCACGCACTGCCAGGGCAACCACAACGTCCTCTTGTGCCTGGGTGCGCGCGGCTCGTCCTCGCAGGGCCCTGCCAGCCCCCCGACTCCCACGGGCGGGGGCGCCCAGCCACGCCCACTGTCGGGCGACGCCTTCACCCCCCCTCCCCGAGTTGATAGTGGATTCGCGGCCACTCAGCGGTCAGCTAGACCTTTCTCACCCCCGTTGGCTGAGTGGCCGCGACTGGAACGCCGCCCGCCCCCCTTTGGCCGGTGCCGGTACTACCGGGTTCCGGAGACTGCGTATCGGCCCCGAGCCTTGGAGCCGAGGATCCCCGAGTTTCCCTCGGTCGGCCCGTTCGGGGAATTCCAGTCGGGGGTCATCGAGACGCCGTCGGAGTGCCGCGCTCGGGCCCCCCGGTTCGGGTGCCGGCCTAACAGAGGCAGCTCCAGATAGGAGGCTGCCGCCCTAGCTCCCGCCATGGCCGCCTCCACTGAGCCTATAAGTCGTCAGCAGTCCACCTGTCAAACTGTTCTATTGCCGACAGCCTCAGTGAAGGTTTACAACCCGAGCGGCGACCACTTAACGGTTCGAGCTCTATTGGACTCGGGTTCCCAGCGGAGAGTGGCCTCTACTCGGTTGGTGGGAAGACTGGGGCTCCCCTGGAGCTCTGAATCACGTCCGATGGTAGGTATCGGAGGTGCCGAGCCTCCTGCTCCTAGGGGACAATCGGAGTTGGTGTTCAGCCCTGACAGCGAACACCTTCGTATTTTAGTCAAGGTAAATGTCCTCGACGACATTGTAGGGTTCCTCCCTAACGTTCGTATAAATGACAGCGCTGTGCGCTGTGCGTCGGCTTTGAGACCGGCAGACCCTCGGTGGGCCCAACCGGGGCCGATAGATTTGTTACTGGGGGCCGACACGCTGGGTGCCCTCTTGTTAGGTGAGATACGAGCTCTGCAGCCCAATGGCCTGTCAGCCATTTCCACGATATTTGGGCACAGCTTTTTTGGACCGGTTATGTGGTCTCCTCCCTCTCCGACGGCCTACCCTCTCTCCGTCGTGGGCGTGTCCCTATCGGACGCTGTCCAGCGATTCTGGGACATTGAGGAACCACCCCATGCAGCTCGAGTCGACTCTCTGGACCGTGAGTGTGAGTTGTTCTACCAGAACAATACCGGCCGGCGGGTTGACGGTCGTTTCGTCACTCGCTTACCCTTTCTGGACTCCCGCCCCTCTTTGGGTCAATCCCGTGCTCTGGCCGAGAAGAGGTTGCTTTCCATGGAGCGCCGCATGCGGCGTGACCCAGCCTTTCGCGACAAATATGTCAAGTTCATGCGCGAGTATCAGGAGCTGGGTCACATGTCACCGTCCAACTTCGAATGGCGTTCACATGAGCACTACTTCCTCCCTCACCATGCGGTCTTGAGGACCCCTGAGAGTAAGATTCGGGTAGTCTTTGACGGTTCCGCCCCCACATCAAACGGTGTGTCCCTGAATCAGTGTCTTCACTCGGGTCCTAAACTGATCAAGGACATATCCGACATCCTGACCCAATTCCGTCGACACCAAGTGGTTTTTGTCGCGGACATTCGGATGATGTTTCGCCAATCGGTGGTACATCGTGATGACCGCCGATATCAGCTGATATTGTGGCGCGAGAAGCCCAGCGATCCCATACAGGTATTTGAGTTGAACACCACCACTTATGGACTCCGGTCCAGCCCGTATATCGCCATGCGAACCCTCCTTGAACTCGCTGAGAGAGAGCGCCTGAGATACGCTCGGGGAGCTTCTATCTTAGAGACTTCGGTCTACATGGACGACATTTGTACGGGCACTTCCACCGTCGAGGAGGCTCTGGTCTTGCGAGACGAATTAATTGCCATCCTGAAGTCTGGAGGCTATGAGTTGCGCAAGTGGCTGTCAAACTCCCCACACATTTTGAGGGACCTCCCAGGAGAGGATCAACAAGACCCTCATCTGTTCGAGCACCCTGAGAATCCTAATTTGCTGACTGTGCTGGGCATTCAATATCAGCCTGTTCAGGACACCTTCACGTATAGAGTAAAACTTGACCCACCTCCCAAAGCATGGACCAAGCGCTCCATGCTGTCTACAGTAGCTCGCACCTTCGACCCGAATGGATGGATCACCCCGGTCATCTTTTTGGCTAAGTGCTTTCTTCAAAAGCTCTGGATGTCCGGGTTGGGTTGGGACGAGCCTATTAGCGGGGTCCTCTTGCGAGAGTGGCTCTCCATGCTCTCCTCCCTTCCGGACATCAACCGGGTTTCCATGCCAAGGTGCTTCCTACCTCCAGGGAAATGCAGGGCTACCCTACATGGGTTTTGCGACGCCTCTGAGAAGGGCTATGCTGCTGTCGTATATTTGCGGACTGTGAGTTCCTCTGGGCATACTGCCGTTCATCTCGTACTCGCCAAAAGCAAGGTTGCTCCCATTAGATCCCGTTTAACTATCCCTAAATTGGAACTGTCCGGAGCCGCTCTTCTCACGCGGCTCCTCAACCACGTTCACTCGTCCTTGAAGCCTGTAATCGACATTACGGACGTCTACGCATGGTCGGACAGTGAGATAGTACTTTGTTGGCTCCGAGCCGCACCTCACAATCTTGAGGTCTTTGTGGCGAACCGCGTGTCTCAAATCCAGAGTTCTGAGACTTCTCTCCACTGGAGACATGTCCCCGGGGAGTTGAATCCCGCCGACTGCGCTTCCCGCGGCTGTGAGGCCCCCGCGCTGGTTGCCCACTCATTGTGGTGGGGTCCCGGTTGGTTATCTGATCCTCAATCCTTCTGGCCCCAGGGTAATTACTCCGAACCTACTGAGTTGCCGGGCCTACGGGCCCGAGTAGGAGTGGGCAAGGATAAGCCCACTCGGGATCTCTCCCTTCTGGAACGGTACAGCTCTCTCGATAAGCTCTTAGGAGTGACTGCTTGGCTGCGCCGCTTTGTCCACAATTCGAGAGATCCGTCCAACCGACTCTCTGATTGCATTTTGTCCCCTAGCGAGCGTCGGGAAGCCCTGATGCATTGGATCCGTATGGTCCAGACGGAGCATTTTGAGCCCGTTATCGAACACTTGAAGCGTGGCTCCGTTATCAAGGGCGCTCTGGCCCGCCTGAACCTCTTTCTGGACGACGCTGGGATGCTGCGCGTGGGCGGACGTTTGAAAAACTCTCAACTGCCGTGCGGGGCTCGACACCCGTTGCTGCTCCCTAAGGACGGCGCCCTTGTCCGGTTGCTGGTAACCCACCACCATGTTAGGAATGCCCACGCTGGGTGTAACGCCCTGTCGGCTATTTTGCAGCGGGAGTTTTGGATTTTGTCTGGTCGTCGCACCATTCGGAGCGTCATCTTTAAGTGCATCCCCTGTTATAAACTGAAGGCCCCCATATCGCAGCCTCTTATGGGTGACTTGCCGCCCGACCGCGTCAGGGCCATCCGACCATTCGCTGGGGTCGGAACAGACTTCGCTGGCCCCTTCCTCGTCAAGTCCTCTAACCTTCGTAACGCGCGTTCATGTAAGGCCTATCTTTGCGTCTTCGTGTGCCTCTCCACTAAAGCCGTTCACTTGGAACTGGTGAGCGCCCTCAGCACGGAAGCCTTCTTGGCCACGCTTGGCCGTTTCGTGTCGCGGCGCGGCTTGCCGGACTTGATCCGGTCTGACTGCGGGACGAATTATAAGGGCACGGATAGGTATCTCAAGGAGGTTGTCGAATTTCTGTCCAGCCACCGGACTTATTTAGGAAATGCTATGTCGAAAAGGGGCATCCAGTGGAAATTCGACCCTCCGGCGTGTCCCCACTCGGGCGGTATTTTCGAGGCGGTGGTTAAGGTTGCCAAAACGCATCTCCGTCGCGTTATTGGTGAAGCCATTTTGACGTTTGAGGAGCTCGCCACTGTATTCTGTAAAATTGAGGCGGTACTCAACTCTCGGCCCCTCTGTCCCCTCTCCTCTGACCCGAATGATTTGGAGGTTCTAACCCCGGGACACTTCCTGATTGGCCAGCCTCTTAACGCTCTGCCCGAGTATCCCTTCAGGGAAACGAGTGCTTCACGGCTTAGCAGGTTTGCCCTGCTGCAACAGATGACTCAACGCTTTTGGCACCGATGGTCTCTGGAGTACCTACATCTTTTGCAGCAGCGCGTTAAGTGGCCTGACAAGACGGAGCCTCCTCGGGTGGGAGACCTCGTGTTGATTAAAGAACCAAACGCGCTACCTTTGTATTGGCGCCGTGGGCGCATTGTTAAATTGTCGTATGGAACGGATGGGGTGCCTAGAGTGGCCGAGGTTTTGGTCGGAGATTCGGTCTTGCAACGGGCCGTCGCGACCTTGTCCCGTTTGCCAATCTACTCGCGGACTTAATGCCTTATGTCCGGGGCGGGAGGTTGTCTAGGCAGGAAAATTTGCAATAAAAACGCAGTATTTAACGCGCGCTTTTGGCCTCGATATCAAGGGCACCTTCCCTCTCCCCCGCCCCCCCGGCCGCCGGACGGGTCGGCGTGGCTCTTCTCGCGAGGCAGTAGGATTTTTCTTGCGAACTATACGGACGTATTTTTTCGCGCCTAAACTTGCTAAGGAACAATCCGCGTAAATCGTTGCAATAACGGTATCGTTATTAGAACGTACTAACTCGGTGAAATACGCGCGCAACTATCAAAGTGATTTACATCTGAAGGACTACCAGAGTAGCCGTCCCATTTGGTGACAACCCCTTACGAGTGCCTCCAGAAGGGTGAAGTTCCGGGGATACCAGCGCGTGCCTTCTCCCGGACGTCGTCGAGTCATCCAGATCGGTTCCCGTCAACATACCAGCACACACAATTACACCTACACTCACAACACCGCACACACCAAGCACAACTTTCATCAGCCGGGCCGGTCGAGGAGAACCGTCTGCGCTCCTGGGGCAGGTAAGTGCATTTATTCTAGTGACCTTTCCCCTCGTGTGTTCATTAGAAAACTTTGACCCTCGGCGTAGGAACGCCCGACCTGCATCTGCCCGTGGCTCCTTCGTCTATGGGCCGCGAAGGATCCAACTCCTGTTGAGGCAGGGCAGCTGTTGGCCGTAACAGTCTTTAAATATAAAAAAATGCAAGCATATCAGATTCACCAGAAACAGAGGGATCGTCAATTCTAGATATAGTATATATAATGAACTGCTTGAAGAAGTTCATGTAATTAAAGACCTAGACATTCAGATGGATCCAAAACTTAAATTTGATTTACATATAAATGACTGTGTACTAAAAGCATCAAAAATGCTTGGGTTTGTGCTAAGGGAGAGTGGGAATTTTAAAAAACCAGCCACAAAAATAATATTGTACAACTCATTAGTAAGGAGTCACTTGGAGTATTGCAGTGTAGTTTGGTCACCCAGTTACAGAATACATATAGACCGCATTGAAAAAGTACAAAAAAGGTTTCTGTGGCACTTGACTCGTAGCTGTAATATGACCAGGACGCTCAAGTCATATGAAGAAAGACTGTCTCATTTTAAGATCCCATCATTGGAAACGAGAAGGAAAATTATTGATTTATTGTTCTTAAAGAAATTGGTGACTGGATTTTTGGACTGTCCCGATCTTCTTAGTAAGATAAATTTTAATGTACCGTATCGGTTGCCTAGATCCTGTAATAGCAAATTATTTGTTGCACCTCAAGGTCGAACTAATTTAAGATCACATTGTTCCTTAACAAGAATGTTTGCATTATATAAAGAATACCAAAGCAGAATAGATCTATTCTCAACCTCGATGGCTGTCATCAAAAAAGTAGTTATCGGCGATTAAGGCTAAGTTGTAATGGAAGTTTCTTCATTATTAATTTAAATTAAAATTTTATTGGAGTTAAATTGTACCTATGTACTGTTGTACAATCAACGTAAAGTCTCTTTTTTATGCATGTGGTGCCCTCCTATAAGTAATGGGACATTTAGTTTTAATAATTGTGATGCCATTCCATATGTATGTAACAGTGTACTCATTGTTGTGAGAGCCTAATAAAATAAATAAAAAAAAAAAACAGTCGTAACAGCTGTAATGACCGGCAGGGGAAAGGAAGAGCCCCCCCACCCCCTCGCGTTAAGAAATCCCCGGATCGTCCTGAGGTATTGGATCGTCCGCTTTTGGTTAGGGACCTCGCGAACCCGGAACGCTCCAGGATCGTGAGCTCTTTCAGTCACATACCGAAAACCACAAGAAAGCTTACTTCGCCGCCTAAGGAGCCCGCATCGAGCGCCGCGCTCGCGCTCACCGCGCCTGAGTGCAAGAGCGAACGCGAACCGTCGCCCCAACCGCAGCGGGCGAAGAAATCGGCCTGAAGGCATACGCCACCAGAAACCGAAGCATCCTTATTCGAGATGAGGCAATGCGTCGTGTCTCCGAACTCGTCAGCACCTCAATCATCCGCCGAAGAAGACCAATTACCAGCGGTTGAAGTTAGGAAGTACAACTCGCCGCCGAAATCACCGTCTCAAAGAAAACCAACCCCTCCTATCTCCCCTGACCGACGTAGCAACGCGGTCGGGTACGAGCAGGGGTGGGAGGAATAGTATAGCTGGGATAGCACCACGTATGCTACCCTAGCCCCCTCGGATGGACAGCCAACAAACCCGTCTGGATTGCCAACGGACGATGGACAACGTCCATCAACCAGTTACGCACAACTGGCAGCAGCCCCAGCAGTACCAAGGTAAGTGGGTGATACACCGAAACCAACCGAAGGTGCCGAGAAAGGCAGATATCCGCCGATCGTAGCAGAAGGCCTCCCGAATTGGACGACAAATTTTGAGGTACTCAACAAGAAGTTGGGTCACCCTCCGAACGCTCGTCCATTCGGGAAGGGGGTGCGCTTTTCCCCCCAGAGCCCGGAAGAATTCCGGGCCATCCAAAAATACCTCATCGAGCTATCCAAGGAAATACCAGCCATGTCCTGGTACTGCTACACCCCCGAAGAGGAGAAGCCCACAAAAGTCGGCATTAGAGGGCTGCTAGTGGACACGGACACAAAAGCGATAGGGGAGGCTATCAAAGCGTTAGGATTTCCGATACGCTATGTGAAGGCAATCCCTCCGCGCAGAGGCAGGCCGGGATGCCTGTACTTCGCGCAATTGGACCACCTAAGCCAGGAAAGGCTAAACGACTTGTATAATATTAACGAACTACTATACATGAGAGGAGTCGTTATTGAAGCCTGGCAAGGACGAGTAGGCCCAGCACAGTGCCACCGCTGCCAGGCGTTCGGTCACGCCTCCTACAACTGGGTCGGAAACACCATTAAATGCGTCCGTTGCGCGGGGGAACACGCCGCAAGGGATTGCACGAGGGGTAGAGACGAACCACCTACATGCGCAATCTGCGCAATATCACACACAGCCAATGATCGTCGATGTCCGGTTTTGAGGTGGATCGCACGGAAGCAAGGGATAACACTTCCCGGCTTGCTTCCGGAAGCGCCGAAGCCGATTCCAGAGGACCGTTGAGATCAACGAAGAGGGGTGGGCAACCATAAGAGGGAAAGGGGGAGGCAAACAGCCCCCCCACAGCCAAAAAACTCAGCAGCCAATGGATGTAGTTGAACAATCGCAAGCAAAAGCAACCACCGGAGCGACTCTCCAGCCCCCCGCTAACGACGCTACAGAGCGTCTAGTACCTAAAAAGAAAAAGCGGGGAAGAAGGAAGAAAAGCAAAACACAACAGCCTCCTCAAGACGTTACCTCTACCCCCACCCCAGCGGTCTTCGAGAGCAATTTATGCCGAATCCAGTAAGTGCGGAGTTCATGAAACTACATACCCGGAAGGAGAGCCGCGTACAGGAGTTCCTGTCATCACCCGCGCCACCGCTTGCAGGAGAGTGGTTTATATCCCCCGACCTATTGCGGAGGACAGTAGCACGCCTGCAACCCAGGAAGGCGCCGGGGCACGACAGGATAACCAACGCAGCACTTCGACAGCTGCCCTATAGAACACCTGTAGAGCTAGGTCGACTCAACAACGGTATACTGCGGACATCCCACTTCCCGGAGGGCTGGAAAATCGGCAAAGTGATCGTTCTGCCGAAACCCGGGAAGGACAGGCGTAGAGCAGCCAGTTATAGGCCGATCACGCTGCTACCGCACTTAGCTAAACTGTGCGAAAGATTGCTGCTAAGAAGCTTCCGCTCGTGCGTACAACTTCGGGCGGAACAGCACGGATTTAGGAGGGGCCACTCAACAGCAACACAGCTGACCAGGGTGCTGCACTATCTTGCGGCCGAGTACAACCGCGGCCGCACATCGTTGGGCGTCTTTCTCGACATAGAGAAGGCGTTCGACAGAGTGTGGCACTCTGGACTACTTTATAAACTAGAAACACAAACAAGTACCCCTCCTGCTATGTTGCGGCTAGTGGCGTCATTCCTCAGAGATAGGAAGTTCTACGTCTGCGTAGAGGACGCCGAGTCCGCAGCGAGACCAATTAGAGCCGGCGTACCGCAGGGTAGCTGTCTGTCGCCGATCCAGTACGCGGCTTACACCAATGACATCCCCACCCTGGCAGAACACCTACGCGAATGGGGAGACGATGTTGAATTAGCACTATACGGGGACGATAGTACCTACTTCACATCGTCTAGAAGAGCCCACATAGCCACTGCCAGGATGCAGCGCCTGCTGGACCTGCTGCCACTATGGCTAGACGAGTGGAGGATGGCCGTCAACGTTGGCAAGACGACCGCTATGCTCACTCGCCGCTATAGGAATTTTCCACCACTACTGACGCTCAGGGGCCAGAAGATCACCTACCAGAAGACAGTGACGTACCTGGGATGCCGGATCGACCGGATGCTGCGCATGACCGCGCACGTCGATATCGCCGTCCGCAACGCCAGATGTGCGCGGGCGGCGCTCCATCCGGTCTTAACCACAAAACTACCACTGAAAACAAAACTAAAAATTTACTAGACCTATATAAGATCAAGAAATACACATGCTGCGCCGGCCTGGTACGCGCTACTGAGCGATCATCAGAAGCGGCGATTGCAGGTCCAGCAGAATTTGTCATTACGGATCATCGTCGGTGCAGGTCGCTACGTCCGGGACGACGTCATCGCGGCCAACTTGAGGTTGGAGACAGTCGAGCAATTTGTGGCCCGATTAGCGCGCGGTATGTTATGTATATGGCCCATCAGGGCTTAGGCAGGACCGGACCTGGAACACTGGTAGCTACCGGAAGAAAGAAAACCGGGATTGCGGCTAGGGGCGTGTGCTCGCATGGGGCACGTATCGCAGCCAGACGCAGGTGCCTTTTGAAGGCGCTCATCGTAGCCAAGCAGGGCTTGACATTTTTTTCTGTCGTGCAAGCGTGCTCGGCATTTTCCGTCGGACCACCGTGTCCGGCATTTCCTATCGGGTCATCAGGCTCGGCATTTCCTCTACGGGGATTGTGTTTTCATTTCCTGTAGCGCTCAAAGGCGTTTGGTGTTTTCTGTTGCCAGGCAAGAGTGCAAGAAAGAAGAAGAAGCATCCACCGCTGCTGCCGCCAGGCAAGGGTGCTCGTGTAGACACCTGACTGCGTCGCGGCCAAAGGAGGGCGCCTGGACGAGGCGTCACCGGCAACTGGGCAGCGAGCACAGCATACATCCTGACTCCCTAACGGTGCCAAGGGTCGGGCTCTGGCACAACACCTTCGGTGGAGCAGTTCTCTCGAGCGAGACTGCGCTTGCACTACTAGCTCGACTGTTTCGCCATATTCCTTGGCGGGATAGTTCCTAAACCTTTCCTCCATTCCATTCCTACACGACTCCATCCCTGGACGGCTCACCGCAGTAGGCCCCCTTCCAGGATTGATAGGGCTGATAGGGCTGTTAGGGTGGGAGTAGGGTTGTAGGCTTGGGAGATAAAGGGGGGGAGGGGTAGTGGGGTTAGGTTGGGGTGTAGAAGTGTTATAGGTTGGGATTGTAGGGACCATAGGGACCGTAGGGACTGTAGGGACCGTAGGGACAATTAGGGACCGTAGGGATAGTTAGGGACCGTAGGCCAACAATCACCTTTCTGCAAGATGAAGAAGGCACAGACCGAGAGGAGCGAGGGAACCAGGACAAGGACAGGGCTCTCAAGAAAGGCTAAAGAGACGGAATCATCTGGAGCGACTACAGCTACTGCTTCGAGTGGGGCAACTTCTTCAAGTGGGGCCACCACCGATACATCCACAGGCACGTGGGACTCAGAGGCATCCGTGGCAATGACAAGCAACAGGACGGACACCAGTGGTACGCAGACCAGCGCCGTACAGAAATCCGTTATATCCAGGAGTGAAACTATAGTCGAAAAATTAGGTCAAGGGACCGAATAAGCGGCATCGTGAAGAACAGTAGTCGGGCACACTAGTGACAAAGGGTCACAGAGAGGTGCGATCGGCGAGGCTGAAAGCCGAATTAGAGGCGCGGATTAAATTCGAACGCTCAGAGCTCGAACGAGCACAGGCAGCTGCTGCCTTAGCCAAGTCTCAATTGGAGTTGGCACGTCTCAACCGAGAAGAGGAAATCGACTCGAGCGAGGATGATGAAGAGCGGAATACTCAGGTGGAACCTTTCGTAAGGAGTTGGGTTCAACAGACCATAATGAGCGCGCCGGTTAGTGTAACGCAACCCGACATTAATGATAAGGGAGCGTGTAAGGGATCACGCCGCAAAGGGGCGGAGGTCGAGCGCAATCTAGGAAATGCACAGAAGGCACACGCGTGTGAGGTGTTAGAAATGACCGAAGCGATTGTGAGTGCAATAAAGATAGCGGGTAAAGATATGTCTTCCCAGCTTCATTTCCTCCAGGAATTACCGGTCTTCGATGGAGACCCGGGTGAATGGATAATTTTTAATTTGGTGTTTGAAGACACAAGAAGCCAATTTTCAGGGGTGCAGAATGTCGCACGCCTTAGGAGGGCATTAAAGGGCACCGCTAAGGAAGCGGCTAAGTTATTGTTGTTTACTTTATGTGAACCTGAAGAAATAATGAACGCTCTCGAAAGAAGATTAGGTAGTGTTGAGATGCTCATTCTAGCCGAAATCGAGAATGTAAAGCGTATGCCAAGATTGGCAGAAGATTGCAGAAATATAGGTTCATTTGCAAGTCGCATTACGAACATGGTAGCTGCAATACAAGCATTGAACCAACCACAGTATTTATACTCACCGTAGTTGGTAAGCCGTATAGTGGAGAAACTTGGAACTATGATTAAATTTAAATGGTTCGAATATCCAGCTCAGCATCCTTTGGAGCCAGAGCCACAAAAGATGGCCAAATTTTTAAATTCATTGAGTGAACAATTTGTAACGTCATTAAGTAATGAAAATGTGCCTGAAAAACGGAAACGTCCTGAATTCAGGAAGCAAACCGTACACACTGCAAAGGAGTCTGTACGCAACCGTTTTAAGAGCGAGCGTTATGAACGCCGAAATAATAAAGGGCACAACCGACAAGTGGTTATGATAACCCAGGATAATCCTGTAAGTCGGGTAACATATAAGTGTGTTATATGGAACAAAGAATACTCTATAGTGAGTTGTTACAAATTAATTGTGCAATTGGATCACCAGCTTCCTTGCAGATCGGAGCATCAAGGTCGTTGTAGACGGCGCATATTCTGACTACAAGCCTATTAACGCTGGTGTTCCACAAGGCTGTGTGCTATCACCAACGCTGTTTCTTCTGCATATCAATGATATGTTGTAACATTCATTGCTATGCGGATGACAGCACTGGTGATGCTCTATACACCGGCCGTGCCATTATTTCTCGGGAAAACGTCGCCGAGTACCGGAACAAACTTGTCTGAAGTCGAGTCTTTGCTAAACAAAGTCTCGGATTGGGGGCGACTAAATCTAGTCCAGTTTAATCCTCAGAAGACATAAGTTTGCGCGTTAACCGCTAAAAAGAACCCCTTTGTCGTATCTCCTCAGTTTCAAGGCACTCCCCTTCTTGCCTCAGCCAGTATCGGAATCCTCGGCGTCGACATATCGAGTGACGTGCAGTTTCGTGGTCACTTGGAAGAAAAGGCCAAATTGGCCTCTAAAAAGCTTGGCGTGTTCAGCAGAGCGGGACAGTATTTCATGCCGGCACCGCCTGCTACTTTACAAGGCGCAGGTTCGGCCTCACATGGAATACTGTTCCCATCTCTGGGCAGGGGCTCCCCAGTGCCAGCTCCTTCCACTTGACCGCATCCAGCGCAGAGCGGCTCGAATCGTCAACGACCGAGCCCTTTCCGATCGGCTACATTCATTGGCACTGCGAAGAGATGTTGCATCCCTTTGCATTTTCTTTCGCATCTACCATGTGGAGTGCTCTGAGGAATTGTTCGGATTAATCTCAGCCGCCAAATTTCACGAACGCACATCGCGGCAGAACTCCCGATACCATCCACACCATCTGGATGATTGGCGGTCCACCACTGTGCGATTTAGAAGATGTTTTTTTCCTCGCACGACTTCCTTGTGGAATCGATTACCATCAGCGATTTTTCCGGACCGATACGACTTAGGGACCTTCAAGAAAAGAGCGTACTCCTTTTTAAAAGGCCGGCAACGCATCTGAAATTCTCTCCCTGGTGTTGCAGTTGTTCATGGGCGGCGGTAGTCACTTACTATCAGGTGAGCCGCATGCTCGTTTGCCCCCTCTCCTATAAAAAAAATTAATAATCGCGAAAAATGGGAAGCGGTTAAAAAGGCGAAAATATGTTTCCAATGTTTGTCACCTAACCATAGGAGGTTAGAGTGCAGGGCGAAAAAATGTGGTGTAGAGGGATGTAGAATGGCACATTATCGAATGCTACATCGATACCCCAATAAAAATATCTCGCCGCAAGGGGATGAGGGGGTAAAGAGGCCCAAATTACAACTGTTAGTACAGTAAATGCACTGGCATGTGCATATTTAATAAATTATACCGGTCGAGTTGTATGGACCTAGAGGAAAGGTCAAGACCACAGCTCTTTTGGATGAAGGATCGACCATGACACTCATAGAGGAGTGGATGGCTCAGAAGTTAGCGCCTCGCGGACGCAAAGAAGAATTACGTATTGAGGCCGTAGGAGGCAAGCGAATTAACGACGACAGTTCGTATCGCTTAAATGTTAAAATAAGAGGTATTTTCTCGAGCGACTTAGAGGAGATAAGTGTACAAACAATTAAGTCACTTAACCTTTCTCCGCAATCGGTAAGCCGAGAATTATTGCAAAGGTGTTCTCATTTGACACCGATTAAGGAGGAGTTGATTTATGAGAGGTCCAGACCTACCATATTAATTGGCCAAGATAATTGGCATCTCATAGTTACTCGTGAATTAATTTCAGGAGGTAAGAACCTACCTGTAGCATCGCTCACCAAACTTGGATGGGTTTTACATGGTCACATATGGGGTGGCATTAAACCAATCAAGATTGTTAACCACATTTACACCAAGAAGGAGGAGGACATGGAGAAGTTAATCAAGGATTATTTTAGTTTGGAATCTTTGGAGGTGTCTGCGCGTAAGCCTGCAAACGACCGAGAAGAAACGAACTTTAAATATTTTGAACAAAACGGTACGTCGTATACCTAATAATAGGTACGAGACTGCTTTGTTATGGCGCACAGATAATGAGTGCATGCCGTCGAATAGAGCGCAGGTTGAAAGTCGCCTGTTCAATATCGAAAGGAAGCTCGATAAAAATAGCGAGTTGAAAAAAGAATATGAGAAGCAAATTGAAAATCTCATCGTTAACGGTTAGGTAGAGAAAGCGAACCATATTTCCATTTCCCCACGAACGTGGTATCTTCCTCACTTCGCAGTGACTCACCCACAAAAAGGGAAAATAAGAATAGTTTTCGACGCCGCCGCAAGGACGGGCGGATGTTGTCTCAATGATGCATTGCTAACCGGATCGGACTTATTGAAGTCGTTATTTGGAAAATTCGAGAAGAAGACAGGGACAGCCTTCGATTCCTATGGCGGCACAAAGGTGACGCGCCACCGGAAGAGTATAGAATGACGTCACTCATTTGGAGCGGCATCATCGTCATGCATCGCTATATATGTGAAGAATAGAAATGCGCAGGATAACGCACATCTCTATCCAGAAGCAGCTTTCGCGACGGAAAGCAATTTCTATATGGATGACTATCTACAGGCATTTCCCGACGTGACGACGGCCGAAAGGATAGTAAACGATATGTATGAATTACAGAAACGTGCTTCTTTCCAACTAAGGGGATGGGCTAGCAACCGACCCGAGGTTTTATGTAAAATGGAAAAAAAAAGAGCGACAGTGCTTCGTCGGGAGATAAGGAGCACACAGAACGCACTTTAGGTTTGATCTGGAATATCAAACGAGATATAATAAGTTTCTCCATAAGTCTTCTAACACACCGGAAGAGGTGATGGAAGGTTTACGACCGCCTACGAAGAGGGAGATAACAAGCGCTGTGATGTCAGTCTTTGATCCTTTAGGACTCGCATCACCCATAACGACTCAAGGGAAGTCGCTAATCCAGCAAGCATGGAGGACAGGCATCTCTTGGGATGAACAAGTTCCACACGAATTACACGTGTTATTTTGTAAATGGATATCGGAAGTGAAGAAATTAGGTCATTTGGAAGTACCTAGACCGGTTGCCGAAGGCGTCGGTAAAGGGGAGTTAGACACTTTCACGGATGCTAGTGAGAAAGCATACGCCGCCGCGGTTTATTACGTCACCACGAATGAGCTAGGAGAAAGGCGGATCACGCTGATCGCCGCAAAGGCAGGGGTAGCTCCGTTGAAGCCAAGGCCTTCCATTCCAAGGCTTGAATTGCAAGCAGCTTTTATGGGCAGCCGATTAGCTGCATCAGTTAAAGAAGAGAGCAAGTACGAGATATCCGAACGAATATTCTGGACGGACTCACGTACGGTGTTAGCGTGGATTAAGTCAGATCCTCGCGCTTTTAAACCATTCGTTGCTCATCGATTGGCTGAGATCGAAGATCACAGTAAACCATGTGAATGGCGATGGGTACCAACGTCACAAAACGTGGCAGACGATGCCACTAGAAGTTTTCCTTCCACCTTCGATGAAAGTCATCGCTGGTTTCAAGGACCTGAATTCCTCAGGACAAGTCCTGATTTATGGCCCAAACAAGTGGACACCATAAATAGCTTAGAAACGGGTAAAGAAAAATCACCGAAAAGCGTAAATACGCTAAGAAAGCAAGAGCCGTTAAGTCTACCCAACTACGGACGATTTAGCAGCTTTAAAAAAATCCTTGGGGCAACTACACGCACCTTACAAGCGGTAGAAAAATTCAAGAGTTTAAGAAAGCCGGTTAAAGTACCCGACAACGCAGCCGAAAAGTCGGTTATGTGTTCCAACGAAATTTTAGCAAAGTCGGTTAAAGGACCCGATGGCGCGTTGGACATAACGCTCTTAAAAAGAACTGAATTATTAATTTGGAAGTTCGTTCAAGACGAGTGTTTGCATTCGGAAATAAAATGCTTGAGAGCAGGCAAAAGCGTTGAAAGAAGTTCACGCTTAAGTAAATTATCTATGGAAATAGGAGAAGATAACTTACTCCGTTTAAACGGGCGTTTACCTTTCAAGTCTAATTTGACTGAGGAGAGTAGAAAACCTGTCGTATTAGACGGTAAACACGAAATCGTTAAAATGATGATTAGAGAAGTTCATCATCATTTTGGACATGCCAATCATCAGACGGTGATGAATGAGGTGAACCAAAAATTTTATGTCTTGAACTTACGTAACGTAGTACGAAGTGTGTCACATCACTGTCAGTGGTGCAGGACATACAGGTCAAAGCCGCAGAACGTGCCACAAGGAAACCTTCTTCTGGAGAGAATAGCTCATCATGAGCTACCTTTTACATGTTCAGCCGTAGATTATTTCGGACCTATGAGTGTGACTATAGGAAGACGACACGAAAAACGTTGGGGTGTTTTATTCACGTGTCTGACCATCAGAGCAGTATATCTGGAGTTAGCAGCTTCATTGACACCAGTGTCAATGATAATGGCGTTGAGGCGATTTATCGCCAGAAGAGGGAAACCAGCCGTTATATACAGCGATAACGGGACGAATTTCAAAGCTGCAAATAAAGAATTAACGCAAGCATACGAAGAGTGCTATGAGGGCATGAAAAACGAGTCATTTAGAAAATATATTAAACGGAAATTTATACCTCCCGGAGCACCGCACATGGGTGGCGCTAGGGAGAGATTAGTAAGATCGATTAAAATTGCGTTGACCGCGACGCTCAAAGAAAGGAGCCCGCGAGAGGAGATTCTGCATACGTTGCTTTTAGAACCAGAGCATACTGTAAATTCCAGAGCTCTGGTAATGTTACCAGAGGTCTTGAATTTACAGTATGCTCTGTATGGATAGTCCTGAAGAGGGTTTGACACCCAATCATTTTCTTCTCCGACGCTCATGTGGTGATCGTCCACCTGGATTATTTTTAGAGCGACATCTGACGGGTCAACTCAATTGGAGAGCCCCCAGAGGTTAGCCGACCATTTTTGGACGAGATGGCTGAAAGAGTGCCTACTTTAATACCTCGAACGGGTGATAACGGAAACCTAAAGAGGGTGATATTGTCTTGATAATAGATCATTCGTTGCCACGAAATACGTGGCCGAAAGGCAAGATTAATAGGACGCTACCGGGACCAGACGGTCACACTAGAGTGGTTGACGTCGTTACTAGCACAGGCATCTTGAGGAGACCTATATTCAGAATAATAGTCCTGGTACCCGCGACGCCTCCCAAATGATGGTGCTGATGCACGGGGGGAGACTGTTGGCGACAAAAAACATTTCAATTTATTAGTTAACCGATTACGGATGGCTTCTAAAATGAAATTATCAAGCAATAATATTCTTATAAGAAAACGCTTAGTTGAATCTTAAAGAAATATCGAATTAATAATTTGAAGGTCTTGGGTTCGATTCCCAGTGTTGACTAGTTCGTCGTTTTCTTAGTAATATTTTCTTAATAAATTCATATAGGGAATTTCTAAGATATAAATTATGTTTCCGGGTTCAGTTCCCCGGTTGAAATTACCTTTTCAATGATATTGTTAATTTAAAGAAATATTAAAATAAAGTTAGAGACCAGGATTTGTTCCCCGGTCAAAATGATCACTTTGTGTATAAGTGGAATTAATGTAAAATGTTGCATAAGTATTGTCTTAAATAAGTTGAATACATTTGTATAAAAAATGGGCACGAATGGGTCGGCTCGACCGGGGAAGGACCACGCTCTCACAGAAAACCAGTGTAAAATAGCAGATTTACACTGCTGTGTTTCGTATAGTGAGTGTAGAGAACCGGAGACCCTTTTTACTGGCAAAGAGGCATTTCATCTTAGTCCTCACGGGTGACAACGCATCTGCATCTTGAGTCTTTATTGAGGATAGATGTAGATGTCTATGGGTCACAGTAACCACTTACCATCTGGTGGACTGTGTGGTCGTTTATCACCCGATCCTATAAAAAAATAAAATAAAATGTCTATTTTCAATGTTTGATTCATAAAATATTTTCTTTGTGTTATCTGATAAGAACATGATAACTGATAGGAACTTTGATAACCTTGCCGACAATAGAGGTCGTGCAGTGATTGATTGCTCACTTTGTCCTGGTTGATAGCAGTAAATTTGCACCCTGCTTTACCGACAATGGGGGGGGGGGTCATGTAAAGATTAGTTGTTCACTTAGCTGCAGATAAAAGCAGTGCGCTAATCTGTAGAATTAAAAGTTTAAATGAGTGGAAATTAAAATGTTTGTAAATTTCAGCAATTCATGTAAAATTGACATGAAAAATGTTTCAAGTTGACTGAATGAGCAAAATAAGTGAATTCTGTGTGAATTTCTAATGTTAATTCTCTTATCTTAGTGAAATATTGATAGTTTTGTATAAGAAATTTAAAAGTAGGTATCTTAAATAGTAAAAGGTTTTTTGTGATATAATAATGTAATGTATAGTATAGATATTTTATACTATACATTAAATTTTATAAAAAATGTAAATTAAACTATTGTATTAGTTAAGATATTTGTATTTTCAAATAAGAAACATTGTTTCAACCTTATATGTTAGATATTTAAGAATTCTAACTTAGTACATATGTTGTAAAATAGGCATATTTTGTTGAATAAATAAAAGGTTTTTTGTGATATAATAATGTAATGTATATCGTAGTATGGATATTTTTTTGTGCTATCTTTATAAATAAAATGTATAAATGTATGTCTTATACAAATAAAGATATTGGCCAAACCGTGAGGGAGGGATAGTACAAATTTGATGTAATAGAGTTGTGAAATCGTACAGAGGGAGCGGTTCTCTTTCGAGTATAGCTTTATTGATACCCCATTAGACTGGTTTTCATACAAATTGGCCCCGCGCAATGTCACAGGTGTCAAGGGTTCGGGCATGCATCCTTCAATTGCTACCGGCCCTACAAATGTGTACGCTGTGCGGGCGAACACCTAGCCTCAGCCTGCCCACAACCGCGGGATGCGTAGCCAAGTGCGCAAACTGCGGTAAGGACCACTCGGCAAACGACAGACGGTGCCCAGTGTTGCAGCGTATAGCAAGGAAGAGGGGCATTAATATGCAACCTCCCATGCCCTCGCAAGCAACACGAGCACCGCAACAACAACCGCCATCATCACAATGGCAACCACCACCGCCACCACCACCGCAACGACAACAACCACCACCTCAAATACCACACCATCAGCAATCCCAGCAACAACAATATCAGCCACACTCACAAAGTCACGCACCGCAACCGCAGCAGCGGCAGGTGATAATAATGCCAGCGCCAACAACATTCGCGGCGACCGGGGCGACCTTAGCCCCACCGGCGAATGATGCCACGGAGCGCATAGAGCGCCCCAAGAGAAAAAGAGGTAAGAAGAAGAAGAAGAAGAAGGCAACCACCCAACCAGCTCAAGTGGGTGGTACATCGACTCCTCTTCCTCCACTCATCACCACCACACAGCAACGACAGCCACTACCACTACCGCGATATACTTTCCCCCCATCGAATCAGAATGAGCAATCTGCACCCCAACCCCGAGATCTAAGCCCACCTAAAAGGACAATAACTGTCACACTCCAATCACAGCCCCAGGCACCAACCACCATCGAGGAGGCCCTCGCCCAACTGGTGGGTGTGGTAATCAGGATCCTAGGAGAGGTCCTGACTGCCATGACCACCGGTACCAACCCCCTTTCGGCCATCCTAAGGGCCTTAGCCCAACTAACTTCCGTCAGCAGGCCATCAACTTAGGATGTGCTACTGGAACCCCGGCGGCATCTTAGGGAAGGTCGCCGACCTAAGAACTCTGGTCCAGCAACACAATATCCAGATTGTGTTGGTGGGGGACACCAAACTGCGCCCCTCTGCTCAACTAAAGCTCCCCAACTTCTTCGTGTACCGACACGACGAGATCTCCCCAGAAGGTGTCGCGTACAGAGGTACTGCGGTCCTTGTGAGGAGTGACGTCATGCACGAAGAAGTTGGCACCAACACACAATTCACATCTACAAGGACCAAGGGAATAAGGTTGAAGGTGGGGACCAAAGAAGCAAGGATCTTTGCCGCCTACAGACCTCCCGGCACCTCGTTTGCCCCCCAGGACATAAGAACTATTTTTGACTCCACAACACCCGCTATTATCGCCGGAGACCTCAACGCGAAACATCCCGCTTGAGGCTCCGCACTAATAACACCACCAGGGAGAAAGCTATTTGACGACGCCGAGGAGTGGGGGTACGAGGTGCTGGGCCCAGATGAGCCCACCCATATCCCCACAAAACCCGAACATCAGCCCGATGTTCTAGACATAGTGCTGTGTCATCTAGTGCCGTATACAACACGGTTGGAGGTGTTGTATGACGTAGACACGCAACACCTCCCCGTGCTGATTACCATCGACACCAGTGCGGATGCCGTAGTGCCCAGAAGTCTCCGAATGAAGACCAATTGGACACGCTTCCGTAGTGCGCTGGAGGACTTCCAACTCTGCGCCCCAATTACCACCAGTGAAGATATGGAGACAGCGGCCATACATCTTCATAACATCATAAAAGACCAACTCCAACTCCACTCTCACCCTGTCTCCACGGGGCGCGGGAAGGAGGAACTCCCACGCAAACTGCTAACGCTTCTGTCCGAGAAGGGGAAGATGAGGAGGCTCTGGGCACGGACACGATGCCCACGGCTCAAAACAATACTCAACGCCATGACGGAAGAGCTGTCGGAAGCAATGAGAGCGTACAGGGGAGAAGCATGGGGGAAGCGAGTCGACGAAGCTTCGGAGACAACCGCCTCCCTGCATCTCCTCAACCGGCAGCTCACCAAGACACCATCACCTGTCTGCCCACTGGTGGACAGCACGAGGAGCAGAATCTACGACGCCCAAAAGAGGGCGGAATTGATGGCACAGCACCTTGAACAGCAATTCATACCCAACATTGTAGCAGAGGGGTACGCAGACCACGTACAAAGCATAGTGGACCGCGTATAGGAATACCTATCCAACCCGGCGCCGCCCTTGCGGGGCGACGACTTCATATCACCAGCGGAAGTAAGGCGCACTATCATGCGCTTACCCACCCGTAAAGCGCCGGGATATGACGGCATCACCACCACAGCCATTAAGCAGCTGCCCAAAAGGGTAATAGTGACACTCACCAGGCTATACAACGGCATCCTGAGGACTGGCCACTTCCCGACCATCTGGAAGCAGGGCAAAATCATTGTGCTGCCGAAGCCGGGAAAAGACAGGAGGTTCCCGGCCAGCTACCGCCCCATAACGCTATTGCCGCACATAGCAAAACTTTTTGAGAAACTTACCCTGAGTAGGGTCCTCCCACATGTCACCCTGCGAGAGGAGCAATTCGGCTTCCGCAGGGGCATTCCACTACTACACAGCTAGCCCGCGTGCTGCACTATCTTGCGGCCGAATATAACTTCGGCCGAATCTGTGTGGGGGTCCTTTTCGACATGAAGAAGGCCTTCGACAGGGTGTGGCACGCAGGGCTAGTCTACAAACTCATCCAGCATACCACCTTACCGCCTATGCTTGTGCGGCTAATAGCGTCGTTCCTGGAGGGGCGGAGCTTCCATGTCACCCTGGAGGGGGCTGTTTCGGCGGCACGACCGATTTTTGCGGGAGTGCCACAGGGCAGCTGCCTATCACCGCACCTGTACACGGTCTACACCAACGACATCCCCACCCTTCAAGGCCATCTGGAGGTGTGGGAAGATCACGTTGTGCTAGCTTTGTACGCCGACGACAGTGCGTACTTCGCGTCATCGCTCAGCCACTCAGCGCAAGAGGTTGCAGGCCCAGCAAAATCTTGCGCTTCGGGTGATCGTGGGAGCCGGTCGCTACGTCAGGAACGATGTCATCGCACGCGACCTCAAGGTCGAATCCATCTCCGAATTCGTGGCCCGTACTGCGAGACGGTTGTTTGACCGCGCAGATAACGGGCCACATCCACATCTGCAAAATCTTGCTCCCCTCCACGCCCGCCCACCTGACGGGCGACCACTCCCACGTGAACTTCTACGCTCACTGCCCGGCACAGGGGACGCCGGGGGTGAGTGAGCGTCCCGACACTTGACTTGATGGCGCGAGGTGCGCAATACACCAACATAAAAGCTGCCAACGCAGCACCCAGGACCGGAGTTCGTGTCCTCCTGAGATGCCGCCCATGTAAAGAGGGTCTCCTCGACACATGCAAACCTCCATAAGGAGAAGAACCACCACATACAAATCGTTCGGGACCAGCTACCAGTATAATATATAATCAAGAAAGAAAACGTATAGGGAAATGATAGGGAAAGTAATTACTCTCTCACGGAACGGTTTGAAGATAATTGCTGTTTTATTCCCAAGGGATCCTTCACCTTTAAATCCAACTACAGTCCATGTGGTGTCGCTAACGCGGCACATATTGAAGAATTAAGGCGCTGGGACCGGGACGACCTCGGAAGACCCGTAATCTCCGCCTGAACCTATTTGAAGAAAAGGACGCCGCCGACACCCTTGTGTGATACTCCTTCACGGAGTTCACATACGTTGTTCCCGAACCCAACGTCGGTGTCATAGGAGATTAAGGAATTCGCTGTTGAACGCAACAGTGTTCCTTTTTATAGGCGTGTCCCTTAAGTGCCGGATTGGATCAAGGAGCCGCCTGCGGTGTCATTTTCAATTGGTCCTTCGAGAAGCCAGATTAGGAAGGATCAAGAAGCTGCGGCGTCCTTTTCACCCATTAACACCGTATATTGGGTTTTGGGGGAATGCATGGCTCTAGGGATATCCTCATACATTTCCTTCAGCTCCTCATCGGGGTGTGCCGATGTTGGTGCGTAAACCTGTATGATCTTCAGCGAATACCGTTTGGTGATTCTGAGTATAAGGCACGCAACCCTCGTCGACTCTCCCAATCTTTACAACGTTGTTAACGAGAGACTTGTGGACGATAAATCCGACACCTCCTTGGGACAGATGGTCGCCCTCCCGGTGATAGAGCAAGTTGCCGGATTCGAGGATTACCGTGTCCTCCCCCTCTCTTTGGACTTCGGATAACACTATAATATCCCAGCGTAACTTTTCTATCTCTTCTTCCAGCTCCACGATCTTGTCGTCAGTCCTCAGGGTGCGTGCGTTGTATGTTGCCAGGTCGAGTCGTCTTAGGTGGCAACCGAACCTCCACCGGAGATTCTTAGCACCCCCTGCCCCACCGTTACCGTGGTCGCCACCGTAGCCAGGAATAGCGGGGCCGCCGGGGACTGGGGTCCGTTTCTTTGTTACTGTCATTTCATAGGGGGGTATTTGCTATAGTTGCCACGCTTGGCGAGCGGGTTCGCAACCGGAGTTTTTTTCATTATAAGTTTGTTGTTATCAGGAAGATGCTGCTGCCCATCTCCTGCCTGCCTCCCTTTGTCGCCTTTTACGACACCCATGGGAAGATATGGGGTAGTGGATATTCTTGACCGCCACTACACGGCATATAATATATATATATATATATATATATATATATATATATATATATATAATTTCTATTATAATCTAATTATTAGATAATATACAGGGTATTTTTGGAACGCTCCCGAAAACTAAGACAGGCGACAGCACCAAGTATACCTTTGATCATGGGTAACACATAAATTCGATCCTGATGAAAAAAAAATCATCTTTTTACAACGTTTTATTAGCTTTATTCACGGCTAAATGAAACGATAATTTCATAAAAAAATCATGAAAATACTGAAACATAAAACCAGCAGTGGAATTACTGAATTGATATCAGTTGACTTGAGGTCAATGTACGCGCGAACGCAAATTCGCGCGGCCTGCATCTAGCGGGCCATACCACATTACCTAATAATTTACAACACTTGTCTAAATACCTAACTTATCTACTTAACCTACTATTTTGCCACTGTACTTGTCTACACGTAGCCACTTTAATACGAATTCACAGGTTAAATAACCCAAATAACTGGTTCGATTCCCCGCTAATAAAAAAATACTTAAATTAATGAAATGTAACCAAGATTGGAGTCATGCGTTTTTATTCATCGTGTAGGTATGCTTATTATTCTCATGAATTCAGTTATGTACCTATTCAGATTAGTCCAGTACTAAGTTATTTAAAAAAAATACTTATGAAACAGCTTACCGCTCTAAATTCTCCGTGGTCTTATGAGATGCGGCTCAAATTGTGCTCCATTCATTTCAAGGCAGATTTGGGCTCGGTGTTGCATCTCCTCATGCAGGCGGGGCATCATCGTGTAGTCTTCGACACAGTCCGTATGTAGTTTGTCGAAAACATCCACGATCCTTTTGTAGTTTCGTCAGCACTATCACACTCACGATTAAAAACCCTTTCTTTCACATACCCCCACAGAAAGAAGTCTAACGGGGTCAGATCTGGCGAGCGAGGTGGCCAACCGAGTGGTCCTAGTCCGCCAAATCCAGCGATCATCAAATAATTCGGTGAGGCGCTCACAGACGAACCTCACGACATGTGGAGGTGCACCATCATGCTGGAACCATGGTCGGCGATATTCAGCCAACGATAGGTCGTCTAAAATGTCAACCAACTGTTCACTTATAAAGTTTAGGTATCGCTGTCCGTTCAGTCGCTGTGGCAGAAACACTGGTCCCAGTATGCGATCCTTAATACCTGCCCATACGTTAACCGACCATCGGGTTTGGTGCCCGGTTTGTCGAACAGCGTGCGGGTTAACCTCTGAATACACGTGTGTATTTCTTCGGTTCCACAGGCCGTTTCTGGTAAATGTCGACTCATCCGTCCAGATAATGTGCTCAATGGATCCAGACACACGTTGTTGCTAGTTTAATAACCAACGGCAGAAAACTCGTCGGCGGTCGTTATTGCCGGGAACTAAAGCTTGCACTTTGTGCAATTTGTATGGGCGCATCCGGTTACGCTTCAACACTTTGTGCACTGCAAAGTATGACACACTTGTTCCATCCCGACGTCTTAACAATTTATTTAGCGATACTTCGTGTACCTAGGTTCGGATACCTAACATGTTGAGCACTATAAACGTACGCGTTAGGCATTATTAAAACAAAAAAGAATCCAAAAACGTAACAACAACAATAATATCAACACGTAATCACAAGTAAATTTATTAAACAAAACGATTGAACTGTCGCTCACGCACGCGTGTACAAAATCAACACGGAACTGTCTCAAAAACTAAAACGAACGAACCCCGCCAAGGCTGAAACCTACTGCGTCACAAGCGTGAGGCGACAGGGTTAGGCATTCTGCCGTCATAATAAAGAAGGACGCAACTAACAAAAACGTAAAATCGAAATAAAAAATAAATAGATGAATTTTTTTTGGAAGGACACTAATAGTTATTTACTACTTTTTTTTATTATTAGTAAATATTAGAAAAGCATTGGTAGTGAGACACATAAAATAACAACCCGCAACTCTTGAGTTATGATTTTAAAGGGGATATCATACCAGACTTTCTACGATAATAATTAAAAATTAAAAAAATTTACAACCGACTTCAATTTTTTTTTTTTTTTTAGGATAAGGGTGACAAACGAGCACACAGTCCACCTGATGGTAAGTGGTCGCTGTGGCCCATAGACATCTAAATCTATCTTCGATTAAGAGTCAAAATGCAGATGCGTTGTCACCCGTGAGGACTAAGATGGAATGCCTCGTTTCCAGTAAAAAGGGTCTCCGGTTCTCTACACTCACCATACGAAACACAGCAGCGTTAAGCTGCTATTTTACGCTGGTATTCTGTGAGAGCGTGGTCCTTCCCCGGTCGAGCCGACCCATTCGTGCTACAACCATAATATAGATGCAGCATGGCTCTACCACGTATAAAACCCAATTTCAATATAAATAATTAAGGATAACTCAAAAACTATTGGTCTGACCTCGATCAAATTTATATGGGACGACATGTGAAACACCAGCTCTTAATAATAAGATATAAGCTCTTAATAATAAGATATAGAATAATAAGACAAGAATAATCGAAATTTAAGTAATCGATGCAAATATTGTTAAAGATGACGTAGCAACTGGTTAAATAAGTCTTTTCTTTTATGTCGAATTTGTATTGTGGAGTGTAGAGAGAAGAAGGACCATCTCTATACTATGAAAAGTGTCCCTAAAAACGTGTCGAATAAGGGTGGCGCTGCAGTAGTATAGGATAAATTAAAAAAAGCGCCAAAAGTAATTAGAGTAAGATGGAGAAATAAACAAGGACCGATTAATCCGCTTGGTTTTGTACTACGTAAATAGTTGAGATTTTGTGTACTGGCATTTTACTAACTACTCTAGTCATGAAATTTTTTAAATATTTGAATTCAGCTGACTTCACTCCGTCCATAACAGCTATCTTCATATCGTAGTTTTTCAAACCCCAGCGCTATTGTGGTAGGTTTTGGAACCTCTATTTTCAGTAAATAGTAGGACACTTTTTCAACTTTCGCCCCTTATAAGATGGTTCTCCTTGTACTCTACACTCCATAATTTGTATAAGTCTTTTCTACTAAAAAAATGTCATCTGTGATCAACAGTTACGTCTAAAATGCTTACGATATTTTCTAAAATATTGATATTTTTGAATATTAAAACATTTAGTAGATGCGCCTTTTTATCATGAGTCGAATGGTATATTTAACTCATTTATTCAAAAATTGTTAGATGCGCCCTTTTTTCTTATGACGGCAGCATTGTTTCGCACCAAGCTAGATACAGGTCGACAGTGTAGTTACAGTCGCGTTCTAAAGTACTACATGGTATTGGGATATTGTTTTATAATATTATAGTAATTAATTGTTTTATTGTAGAATCATAATAGGTGCTTTACTAGCTACTTAGAACTTTGGAAAAGTTTGGAATTAAAAATGGTTAATGTTTACTTGAGCATTATTTGTTATTTCTATCGTAAAATAAAGTAGTTTGTAACAAGAAAACTTAAGCTAAGGGTGACACGCCGTCCATTATGTCGTCTTGGGTCACATGAAAGCCAGATGTTGATGGTGTGTTGGTGTTACTGGATGCTACTTCATCATCACTTTCATCTTCGCTTGAGCTTCCTTCATCAGGTCGATCACATGGTAAGTTTTTCGGTATTCTTCCTCAACACTTTTAACTTTATTGCACAATTTGCCCCATTCACCTTCTCCTATCATATTTACCTTTTCGTTCACTAGTTCAGTCATAAAACAATAGATCTAAATAATTTTTCTTTCCTTCCTTTTTAAAACATCGTCGCGAGTCACAAAGTAAGCTGTGTATGCGACTGTATTTTTGGAGCGAACAAAGCGCGGGAACCAATAGCATGCAGGCACAGTAATACTGGCGCATTGTTCCCCCGTCGCGCTCCCTTCGTACCAATATGTGATAAATCGCTCAGTGCCCAAGTTCAAGGCCAGCGTTCCTTTTTCACCGTTCGCTCGTACATTAACCTCCATTAGTCAGGTGATATCAATTCAGTTTCCACTGCTGGTTTTATGTTTCAGTATTTTCATGATTTTTTTTATGAAATTATCCTTTCATTTAGCTGTACTAACATGATGGCGCGTGAATAAAGCTAATAAAACGTTGTAAAAATATGATTTTTTTTTCATCAGGATCAAATTTATTTGTGACCCATGATCAAAGGTATACTTGGTGCTGTCGCCTGTCTTAGTTTTCGGGAGCGTTCCAAAAACAACCTGTATATACGTATTATTAGGTAATCACTTATTATTTAAGTAAAAAATTAAAATAATTAAACATTTATTTACATTATAAGTTTTACAACACTAACTTGTACTTCAATAACAAACAATTGAGCAAACAAATTCAATGGGAGCTTTGGCTTTGTATGGTTATTCAAGTAGAAAATTTAAACTTTACTAAACAATGTAACTTTTACTTAAAAAAAATACAATAACATACTTACATTTAAGTAAACAAATTCAATGGGAGCATTGGCTTTGCATGGTTTTAGAAAGTTTGGATAAATTTGACTCATAACTTGTTGTTTTAAGTTTCAAACACGACTCTAAATTTTCATTTGTTAGTTGGCTTCTTACTTTACTTTTAATTATATTCATGCAAGAGAACGCTTGCTCTCACGAAAATGTCGAACCGAAGATAGTCAGCACTCCGAATGCCAACTTGTTCACCTCACTGTAGAAATATGGAAGACAATTCCATGCGTCGAATATAAGTGCCTCAACTCGCGGCATGTCTTTTAAAGCCGTTAATTTTTTTTGCGTTACCTACATACATTTCTGGACCTCCAAGTCTTTCAACTTGCTTTTCAACTCCACAAAGCTTTACTTTTTAAATTGATCAATGGCATTTCTAGAGATCCAGTATCAACACCAAATGGCTCAGAATGGATCGATTTTTAAACGTTTTTTAAAAATAAAACAAATAATATCGACTCGACTTTTTTCGATTTAACACTTTCACGGGCGGTACGTGATTGTACGTCGTAATGTATGGTTTTGATATGACACAACGTACCATGACGTTCAAAAAAAAAAAGAACATGTGCGGCGGAACGTTCATTTCCGATGAACTTTTAAATAAAAATTCTATGATTTGGAGCTTGTGTCACAACATATCAAATACTCTGAACTTTACTGTCATATAGAATAGGTTTTTGACCATTTCAAAAAGGTGTTCTTAGCAGTGTGTGGCAACGCAACACACACACGCACAACGTGATTATACGTCTCGCACGCTTCCAGCGTCCCTACATTTAGTTCGACTGTGTCACGAGTGGGATGCATGCGCGTTTTAGCTTCGCAGGAGCGATTCGTAGTAAACTTCGTCGAGACACAAAAGCATCGTAAGTATTATTTATGTAATTGTTTTCTTATTGTTTTATTGTGTACTCTATTAATAACAATATTGCTCTATGAAAATGGTATCTTACTGGTTATTTTGTTTGTTTTAGATGGAAAAACGCAAGACAAATCCGGTGAGGATTTTTGAGGATTCGGATAGTTCGACCGCAATAGATCCGTTCCAGGACGATGATGGCGACTATGGATCGGATAAAAATTACGATCCATGTGGAGATACGTCAGGTAGTAGTTTTCATATTATTAATTACCGTCCGAAGTCGACAAAAACTAAATTACAATCAAAGACTGTTGGCGACTCGTCTCAGAGACCTAATACTGATTCTAGTTCGGAATCTAGCAGTGATTAAGGCGATGCAGTAAGACATTTAAGACAATCGTCTTCTAGTTCAGAAACTAATTTGAGCCAAAGCTCTACGAATAAGTCATCAAATCAATCCTCAATACTAAATAGTAGAAACCTCTTACCAATTACATACTCAAGAGGACGGTTCAGGTTATGACTCGAGCAACTCTGAAGAAATTTTTCCTCTGGCCAAACGTTTAAAACTGGCTGGCGCTCCAACTATGACTCCACCTATTGTGGCTGAAAGCTACAATGAAATAATTCAAGAATGTTCTGAACCTGAAATAAATGAGTTATCACCTTCACTAAACTTATCTCAAAATAGGCTATTGGGTTCGTCAAACCTATTACAAACATCACCTGACAAGATAATTCAGGAAGAACTACTACCTTCACCAAACGCCTCTCAAAATGGGATATTGGATTTTTCAATTTTATCACCAATTTCACATGTTGTGGCTGAAAGCTATCACCATGAGATAGTTCAGGAAGAACCAAGGTCTTCTGCTGAACTACCACCTTCATCCAACGCGTTACACAATAGACCAGGAGGTTCGTCACGTCCCACTGAGACAACATCTACAGAGGAAGAATGGGTGCAAACTACAACTTCCATACCAGAATTTAATTTTGACGCCGATACTATAGGAGTAACGTTTTCTATAAACGAAAACACAACTGTAACTGATGTATTCAACCGCTTGTTTCCACCTATGATTCTTGATTGTAGATTGCACAAATGTATATGGCGAAAATATGTGTCAAACTAATAGGCCGAAAACTAGACACAGTCGATCATACTCATTTAAACCTACACATCGAAGTGAGATGCTGAAATTTTTGGATTTTTTTTTTTTTCATATGCAGAAGACATATTTTTGTTATAATTGTGTAATTAAATTTTACGATTCCTAAGACTGATAAATAATTATGTTTTAATTAATAAAAATGTTGATTTACGAATTCTGATTTCTTTTATGAATTTAAATTCCTGTTACAAGCTCACCTTAAACTATTTATATATATTTATATTATTTTATGACTAAATTTAAATAACGCTGGGTGGTAAAATATCCTACTACTATATGGTGGACAAATAAAGAGTGTTTTAAAACGTTATGTCAAGAACACACTATTATTACAATAAGATTCGTGACAAACATTAATTCATGTTCGACGTACAGTTGCGTTGTGCTACAGCCATTATTTATTTACACTGTGGTATAAGACAAAACGTATAGATACGTTGGACGTAAAACGACGTTGTGATACAGGCACTATTTTTCAACACTGTATGTTAAGACAGAACGTGATTTCACGTTCGACGTATAATGACGTTGTGATATTACTACTATTCATCTACGTAATACAACATGACAGAACGTATATATACGTTGGACGTTATTGTACGTTGTGTCCATAACACATCTTATTAGTTGCACTAATTATGACAGAACGTATGTAAACGATGACGTGATAAAACGTTTCTGTCACAAAGTCTTCAAAACATCTAATATTATGGCAGCACTACGTATATAAACGTCAAGTATATTTATATGGAAATTTATTGTGTCATTCTAGAACACAGATTCAACTGTTACCGTCCGTGAATGGGTTAAAAGGCTATTGTGACTTTCCTTCACAGTTCTACACAAGCCAGTAACAAATTGCGAATCGATATATCGATGGTCTTATAAGAAACTTTTTACTTGAACAATCGATTTTTAATGAACACTAATACTAATATGATGATGCTTACACATGATACTCTGTGATGAGGTATATATACAGTAACCTATGGAGTTTTGGCGGGAACTTGACCGGCGACGGATTGCTGCTCCTGTATTATTGTTTAAATAATGGTTTGAAGTGGATTTTGTGTATTAAATGTCAACGCATGTGAACTATTAGTGGAAACGGTGAAACAAGTGCTCTGATTGTAATGTGATTCTCAAGATAAGGTGACTGTTTGCTTAGGCGACTGCTAGGAAGACTGCAGACAATATCTGCTCGGGAGCGAATGAATGGGGTACTTGAGGACGATGATGAAGGTTTTGGAAGTTGTAGTTTCCGAATGTAGTTAGTTGCGTGTTCATATCACGTCGGAGTCACCACTGTAGCCGGTGGAAGGAAAAGGGGAGATCTTCCGCCGGACAAGGTGTTCTGCCCGGAGAGCGGCCAACGCTCCGAGTGGTAGTTCGGAGCTATTATATATATATACTGCTTTAATAGCGCCGCCACAGACATTTGGTATCGCAGACTTTTTTTCAGATGGGGAAAAGAACAATATTTTTGCAGAACATTGTATTTATGTAATACTAAATGTTACGCTAGCGCACGTGGATAAAGCAGTTAGAGAGCGCCTTTTATTCCGATAGTTATATGCTAGATAGCTAGCTAGCTAGATAAACATACTATTCCTCATGAATCTGGCTATTATATACAAAACTTTTAAATTTGAACTGGTAGGTTCAGAGATTAGCGTGTATAAAGAAACAAAAAAAAAACAAACAAAATAACTCTTCCGCTTTATTATATTAGTATAGATTAAATGATTTTGTTTTCTTGTTTCTGTTCCGTCTATGCTCGTATAATTCCAATGTATGACTATTTCCAGAAAAACTCATTCAAAGGAATTATAAGAACTTAGGGGGTTGTATTGATGATTATAATGAGTATAATTCTGTAAATACATACTCGTTACGCTCGCGAATCATATTTTGTTAAACATACAACCTGACACTGACCTGCAAATTGCAAAAAACGTAAGAAAATTTGAATTTCGCGGGTACTCCCTGGAGCTTTCACCTTAAATAAACACGGTCGCAATCGCTTTTTGGTCCTAGTTTGTCTTGATCCCAGAAGGGCTTAGAACAAATGAGAGTAGATTTCGAAGACACCCAGTGAGTCTCCTTTCTCAGCAATCGTATTATTTCCATCCACTTCTTACGGTGTACTATATCTTTAGGTACCCTGCAAAATTATTAATATAAAATAGGTAATAAAATATAATTAATAGATCATTCATGAATATTCTAAAATAAGAATAATTAATTCCTTTGTGCAAATGTTGAAACATAGTTTTTATTATAATTTCCAAAATATTTAAAATCAGGGGTAACAAGTTAACTTATTCCATAAATTATATAGTTATATAGTATCGTAGTAGTGTAATGTGGGAAAATTGCAAATGCAGAAAAGTGGCAACATTGAACCTAAATTGCAATATTCAATATTTTATTTCATTTTTTGTGTTTTTTACGTTAATATGAAAACATAAAGTAAATCTTGTGGAAGGAAATTCTGCTTGATTAATTATGTTATTGTGACCTTGAATAGCATTCTTTCACTACGCATTTACCCATTTTTTGTCGCGGATCGTTCGGCTCAACTCGGTCGGCGTCACATTGAACAATGAACCGACATTTGCTGGGCATATGACTGTGGCTATATGTGCAGTGGCAACTTTTTGGCGCGGTTATTACTAATCTAATATAATATATAAATCAATGGTCAGAGTTAACTGAAAATTAAATATAAAGTGTGCGTTATCACAATAAATCATGTAATAAACACAAATTTTCATATTCCAGAAAGTCCAATGTGCGAAAATTACGTTTTATGTTATAATTTCGATATATAGTGAACATTATGGCGAAGTTGAATCAATGTATACACCGAGGTATTTTATTTTTTGTAGCTGTTCAATAGTGCTATATGAGCAGGAATCATGTTGGGTGGAATGTTGACAGACGTGAGCAACTATTTTAATATTAGGTGGTTGAAGACGCTGCAGTTTGGTAAAAGTAATGTACTTAGTCATTTTCAAGTTAAGAGTTAATAAATTATGCTGTAGCCATTTCATAACTCGTCCCAGTTCATTTTCTACATTACGTATCAGTTGATTCCAAGAGAGCTGTGGAATACTAAGGCTGTATCATCTGCAAAAGCAAACAGTTTACCTTTAACTAGTTTTAGGTTACACAAATCATTTACAACGATCAAAAATAAGCTAGGTCCTAGTATACTTCCCTGGGGAACGCCATAAGAAAAGTCACTTATCACATCGTCAATTTTTACACGTTGGTTTCAATTTTTCAGGTAACTACCAAATAAATTTAAAGCGGTTCCCCTTATCCCTATTCTTTCCAACTTATTCAACAACAACGGGACAGAGACAGTATCAAATGCTATAGCCAAGTCCAAGAACACTGCTAGACATTTGTTCTTTTGTTCTTATAGCGTGACTACATGCGATGTTAAGTCACTAACAGCGTTTTCGGTTGACTTTCCGCAGGTAAAGCCGTATTGAGTTTTGGAAATAATATTATATCTATTTAAAAATTGAGTAATACTTTTATTTATTAATCGCTCTAGTACTTTCGATAATGACGGTAAAATAGAAAATGTTTAGGCCAATATTAAATATTTTGAGAATTGTGTTATAATCGCTCGTTAATAGCTTCGCACAGTAGCGAGGTCACATCCCCCCCCCCCTCCGCGCCGACATTCCTTTCCAGCCGACTGACCAGACACGCCTCGAGTCAGTGTAAAACTCTTTCGGTGGGAACGGACATTTCTGGTTTTATCACTTCATTTTTTGTCACGAACGGAGTTAAAACTAGTTCCGCTGTCGTGGGCGGGAACACGTGTTGTTCTTTACGGATTTATAACTTCGGTTAAAGCAATTGTGCAATTTATATAGAGATTTCGTTTGAAGTTCGTTTTTTTTTGACTGTGCCATTATGTGAATAGACTTAACTAGTGCCTCAAGAAGGGAATTGTTCCGGGGCTACCAGAGACTACCTTCTCCAGGACAGCATCGTGTCAGGCCACTTACACACAGTCTCACACAAATACCACCTACACTCACTACACTTTCATCAGCCGGGCAGATCCTGTTGAACAGTCTCCGCTCCCGAAGCAGGTAAGTGCCTTCCCGTTAACTGGTCTTCCCCCTTGATTGTGATAGGATATTTTCCAGTGGCCTTTAGAGGCCCGACCTGCGTCTACCCGTAGAATTCCTGCTTGGGCCCCGGGATAGCCTATCTTTGTAGGGGTAGCCGTAGGCCGTATCATATTGGTAGCAGAGGCGCGGCTGATTGATTTTCAATCACGCCACGACCGTAACATTAATAATAATAACATAGTAGTACGTAATAATAAAATTAGTTCCTTTGTTGCTTGTTTTTTTTTTGTTTGCTCGCGGGTAGGATCGAATCGGAATCGGGGAAACGCCTGTAATTTGAACAAACGGGAGTTTGTTAAGGCTAAGTAATTACCGTAGTTTGTTAAGGCGAGGCACCTCGACTAGGTTAAGGTTGTCACGTAATCGGATAATTTGTTGATCGTACTAGGGTTTGTTACTTGTTAATTTGATTTGTGTTTTTTCGTGCTAACTTGTAGTTAATTTAATAAATGGTAATCGTATTTGTGTAATTTCTATTTAACTTGATTTATAGGAACTGTATTTGTTATTTGTTAATTGATTTATATTTGAGCCGCGTATTAATTGTATTTAGTAGTGATGCCATCACACAAGCTACTGATTCGTTGCTTGCGGACTGAGCTGCGCTGGGCTACAAGCGCACATGCTTTGATAGGTCGACCGGATAGGGTCTATAACATGAGGAAGAGGCTCGAGCAGGTCAATGCTCGAAGGGCTGCCGTGGAGGAGGCTTACGCTGAGCTCGAGGACTCGGAAGTGGAAAAGGGAGTCCTGGACTGCCGCGCGGACTACGAGCAGTTCCTCGCGCTCACGGACAATTTGATCGAGGCGGGGGCCAAGGACGCGGAGAAGGAGCGTGAAGCTCGGCTGAGTGGCCTGCTAGAGTCCCCTCGGAAGGCGCCCACTCAGCCGGAGCTGTTGGGACAACTCCCAACGCTGGACCTGCCAAGGTTCTCCGGGGTCCTCTCGGAATGGCTGACTTTCGTCGGTCTGTTTGACAGCTTGGTGGACGCCCGGAGGGACTTGACCCCCATCCAAAAAAGGGGTACCTCCTGGCATCACTGGAGGGGGAGGTCCTGGGCGTCGTTGGCCACCTTAAGTTGTCGGACGACGCCTACCAAAACGCCAGGGACCTCCTCGCTGGAAGGTACGCCAACGTCTGGCGGAGTGCTGACGATTACGTTCAGAGGCTGTTGAACCACCCGCTGCTGAAGGACTGGACCAGACTACGGGAGGACATCGTGAATCCAGTCGTGGTGGCTTGCAACTCGTTGCGGTGGCTGCATTTACAGGTGGACGAGTGGTCCTTTTTGCTACTCCACATCGTGTTGTCCCGCCTGCCCCTCGACCTTCGGCTCCACTTTGAGGAAAGGTACGGCGGGGATGGCGCCTCATATATTCCCCCCTTTAGGGACCTGCTGCGGTTCCTAGAGGAGCAGTGCAGGCAGTTGGAGAACGCAGCAGGCGCCGTCGAGGGCCCCCCGGCTGTCGCCCGAGCGGTGCCCAGGGAGAGGCGGGATCCGACGGCCAAGGCATCGCCAACCCTCCGGAGGCCGAGCGGAACCCCGCGGGAGGGCGCACCCCCTACCCTCTTATAGTGGCCTAGCGGCCAGGGAGGCACCCCCCTGCTCTTATTGTCGAGCATCCGACCACCGGGCGACGTCGTGCCCTAAGTTGTTGCGCGAGCCGGCTCTAGCGAGGCGAACCATCGCCAGGGAGCGCCGCTGGTGCTACTCGTGCCTGGAGAGGCATTTACAACGAGACTGCCCGCACCAGCGTAAACCACCATCTCATTTTGTGACTGGGTGCGCGCGGCGCGTCCTCTCCGGGCCCTGCCAGACCCCCGACTCCCACGGGCGGGGGCGCTCAGCCACGCCCCCTGTCGGGCGACGCTCGGCGCTCGCCTGCTGACCACAGCGCCCCTCGTTCTGAGGGGAGTCCCTCCCCCGACCGGTCGGGAAGTCGTTCCCCCAGGGGCGGGGGGGTCGTGAGCGTGTTGAGAGCGGCTTCGCGGCCATTCAGCAGTCAGCTAGACCGTTCTCACCCCCGTTGGCTGAGTGGCCGCGACTGGGAACGAACGCCCCCCGCCCCCCTTTGGTCGGTGCCGGTATTATCGGGTACCGGAGACCTCGTTTCGGTCCCGGGCCTCGGGGCCGGGGATCGCCGAATTTCCCCAGGTCGGCCCGTTCGGGGAATTCCAGCCGAGGGTCAGCGAGATGCCGTCGGAGGGCCGTTCTCGTGGCCCCCGGTTCGGTCCGACAGAGGCAGCTCCAGATAGGAGGCTGCCGCCCTAGCTCCCGCCACGGCCGCCTCCACTGAGCCTTTGAGCCGTCAGCAGTCCACCTGTCAAACAGTTCTATTGCCGACGGCCTCAGTGAAGGTGTACAACCCGAGCGGCGACCGCTTAACGGTTCGAGCTCTATTGGATTCGGGTTCACAACGTAGCGTGGCCTCCACTTGGTTGGTGGGAAGACTGGGGCTCCCCTGGAGTTCTGAATCACGCCCGATGGTAGGTATCGGAGGCGCCGAGCCTCCTGTTCCTAGGAGACAAGCGGAGTTGGTGTTCAGCCCTGCCAGTGAACACCTTCACATTTTAGTCAAGGTAAATGTCCTCGATGACATTGTAGGGTTTCTCCCTAACGTTCGTATAAACGACGGCGCGGTTCGCTGTGCGTAGGGTTTGAGACCGGCAGAACCTCGATGGTCCCAACCTGGTCCTATAGATTTGTTACTGGGGGCCGACGCCCTGGGGTTCATCTTATTAGGTGAGATACGAGCTCTGCAGCCCGATGGCTTGTCAGCCATGTCCACGATATTTGGGCACAGCTTATTTGAACCGGTTATGTGGTCTACTCCCCCTCCGACGGCCGATCCGCTCTCCGTTGTGGGCGTGAATCCCCTCCGGACGCCATCCAGCGGTTCTGGGAAATTGAGGAACCACCACATGCAGCTCGAGTCGACCCTCTGGACCGTGAGTGCGAGTTGTTCTACCAGAACAATACCGGCCGGCGGGTCGACGGTCGTTTCGTCACTCGCTTACCCTTTCTGGACTCACGTCCCTCTTTGGGTCAATCTCGTGCTCTAGCCGAGAAGAGGTTGCTTTCCATGGAGCGCCGCATGCGGCGCGACCCAGCCTTTCGCGACAAATATGTCGAGTTCATGCGTGAGTATCAAGAGCTGGGTCACATGTCACCGTCCAACTTCGAATGGCGTTCACAGGAGCACTACTTCCTCCCTCACCATGCGGTCTTGAGGACCCCTGAGAGTAAGGTTCGGGTAGTTTTTGATGACTCCGCCCCCACGTCAAATGGTGTGTCCCTGAACCAGGGTCTTCACTCTGGTCCTAAACTGATCAAGGACATATCCGTCATCTTGACCCAATTCCGTCGACACCAAGTGGTTTTTGTAGCCGTCATTCGAATGATGTTTCGACAATCAGTGGTCCATCGTGATGACCGTCGATATCAGCTGATATTGTGGCGCGAGAAGCCCAGCGATCCTATACAGGTGTTTGAGTTGAACACCACCACCTATGGACTCCGGTCCAGCCCGTATATCGCCATGCGAACCCTCCTTGAACTCGCTGAGAGAGAGCGCCTAAGATACGCTCGGGGAGCTTCTATTTTGGAGACTTCGGTCTACATGGACGACATTTGTACGGGCGCCTCCACCGTCGGGGAGGCTCTTGTCTTGCGAGACGAATTAATTGCCATCCTGAAGTCCGGCGGTTATGAGTTGCGCAAGTGGTTGTCGAACTCCCCTCATATTTTGAAGGACCTCCCAGGAGAGGACCAACAAGACCCTCATCTGTTCGAGCACCCTGAAAATCCTAATTTGCTGACTGTGCTGGGCATTCAATATCAGCCTGTTCAGGACACCTTCACGTATCGAGTAAAACTTGATCCCCCTCCCAAAGCATGGACTAAGCGCTCCGTGCTGTCTACAGTAGCTCGCACCTTCGATCCAAATGGATGGATCACCCCGGTCATCTTTTCGGCTAAGTGCTTTCTTCAAAAGCTCTGGATGTCCGGGTTGGGTTGGGACGAGCCTGTTAGCGGAGCCCTCTTGCGAGAGTGGCTCTCCATGGTCTCCTCCCTTCCGGACATCAACCGGGTCTCTATGCCAAGGTGCTTCCTCCCTCCAGGGAAATGCAGGGCTACCCTACATGGGTTTTGCGACGCCTCTGAGAAGGGCTATGCGGCTGTCGTATATTTGCGGACGGTGAATTCTTCTGGTCATACTGTAGTTCATCTCGTACTTGCCAAAAGCAAGGTTGCTACCATTAGGTCCCGCTTAACTATCCCTAAATTAGAACTGTCCGGAGCCGCACTTCTCACGCGACTCCTCAACCACGTTCACTCGTCCTTGAAGCCTGTAATCGACATTACGGACGTCTAGGCGTGGTCGGACAGTGAGATAGTACTTTGTTGGCTCAGAGGTGCACCTCACAATCTTGAGGTCTTTGTAGCGAACCGCGTGTCTCAAAATCCAGAGTTCTGAGACTTCTCTAAACTGAAGACATGTCCCAGGGGAGTTGAATCCCGCAGACTGCGCTTCTCACGGCACCCGCTGTGGTGGTCCCGGTTGGTTATCTGAGTCTCAGTCATTCTGGCCCCAGGGTAATTACTCCGAACCGATTGAATTGCCTGGCCTACGAGCCCGAGTAGGAGTGGGCAAGGATAAGCCCACTCGGGATCTCTCTCTTCTGGAACGGTACAGCTCTCTCGATAAGCTCTTAGGAGTGCCTGCTTGGTTGCGCCGATTTGTCCGCAATTCGAAAGATCCGTCCAACCGAATCTCTGATTTCGTTTTGTCCCCTAGCGAGCGTCGTGAAGCTTTGATGCATTAAATAAAAAAATAAAAATTGTTTATTTCTTTAACTTAGATCTACAAGCATTATTTTGTGGCCAGAGTCGCCCAGGACGCATGAAATAATGCTTGTGTTGGGTGACTCTGCTCTTCCATTGGACCGAGCATACAATATTTATTTTTAGTGTTTTTAATAACTAAACTAAACTATATATTTTACAATATTTCAAGGGCTAGAATACTAAATGAATGATAAATTTCAGATATTACATTGTGCCAAAACTGCGATAAAAACCTTGTGATCGGTTAATAACCACTAGATTTTATGTCAAAAGTGTGTGTGTGTGTGTGTCTGTGTGAGGGAGAGAGAGAGAGAGAGAGAGTGTGTGTGCATGTTTCTGAGAATGACTGCATGTGTGTTGATAAATCATTGAAATTTGTATTGTCTACGATTCGTATTTAAAAAAAGTCCTCCACGTCATGGTACCCTAGCGTCTCGAGCCAGTAAACTATTGTTTCTTTACATTCATATAGTTGAAGATTATATATTGAATATTTGTTGTGAAGCTTATTGTAGAGATAGGCAGAGTGAGCTTGAAACTGAAGTCTGGCAAAAAGAGTTCTACATGGAGTAATAGGAGCTACTTTACACTTCCTTCTACCCGTTTGAACTTTGTGTTCATATGGCAATGGTCCGAGAGCTCATGACGCATTTTTCATGAAGTGTTTGATGCATCATGAAACTTTGTTTAAAGGTATCAGTCGACTCAATAAGCAGGTATATGACTGTCTGCCTGGCCTACCTGGGTACACCTGGTACTGCGCATACAGTTAAGTCGAAAAAAAATTTGCCCAAAAAAAAGTGTTTGATTCAAATAATAATAATGACTATCCGTTAGCTAAGTTTATAAACAATTAAGAAAAAAAATGGCAGACACTTCTGAAGGGGTTTACATAGGGGCAGACGACCACAAAGTTGTATTTTCAAAAATTCCAAAAAAAGTGTTTGATTCAGTCTGCCATTTTTACAGCGTGTTTATTATGTATAATAAAATATTCTCACAAAAAGGCAGACAGTTTCTCCGGGGGTTACTAATTTAAAAATCTATACAAATAAATAAAATTTAAATGTCTGTTTTTAATTTCAAAATAACAATTTTTTACTAAACGCATAAGACATTATATACGATATTTATAACAAAAACACAATTTTTAAAATTTTTGTCTGTCTGTTTGTTCCGACTAATCTCCGAAATGGCTGGACCGATTTTGACGGGACTTTCACTGGCAGATAATTGATGTTATAACGAGTATTTTAGGCTGCTTTTAAATTTAAAAAAAATTATTAGGGTACCGCGCAAAAAAAATAAAACCCTAAATTACATGCGGGCGAAGTCGCGGGGAACAGCTTTTTATTTTATCAGCAGCTATTTAAATAATCTTAAAAAAGTATAATTATTTTCATGTTTGTCAATTGGAATCGGATTCTGCTGTCAATGTACTTATCAAATCATGTGATACAGATGTATTAATTATTATGATAGGAAATATGGACCATTTAAAAAGTGATTATTTATTTGTATAGATTTTTAAATTAGTAACCCCCGGAGAAACTGTCTGCCTTTTTGTGAGAATATTTTATTATACATAATAAACACGCTGTAAAAATGGCAGACTGAATCAAACACTTTTTTTGGAATTTTTGAAAATACAACTTTGTGGTCGTCTGCCCCTATGTAAACCCCTTCAGAAGTGTCTGCCATTTTTTTTCTTAATTGTTTATAAACTTAGCTAACGGATAGTCATTATTATTATTTGAGTCAAACACTTTTTTTTGGGCAAATTTTTTTTCGACTTAACTGTATGCGCAGTACCAGGTGTACCCAGGTAGGCCAGGCAGACAGTCATATACCTGCTTATTGAGTCGACTGATACCTTTAAACAAAGTTTCATGATGCATCAAACACTTCATGAAAAATGCGTCATGAGCTCTCGGACCACAAGGACTTATGTAATTTAAGGACAGACTTGATAATATAGAGTTTTCTTAATGACAATATTTTATGGTGTAGATATAGTTCATCAGTAGGAAATCTAAATGGTTTAAAAAACATTGTCTTAAGTAGGCATCTATGGGCTCTTTCAGCCTCGAGGAATTTAGTTTTGGTGGCGCCACCCCAGATAGGAATGCAATAACTCATAACAGATTGGGCCAATGCAATGTATATATATTTTAAAAGTTCTTGGAAGTTACATGTCTTAACTTTTTAAAGACCCATGTTAGTTTACGGAATCTATTATTTATAGCATCAATTTGAGGGTGCCAAGATAGTCGATGGTCCAGAGTTACTCCAAGGTATTTAGTACATTTAACACGCTCAATCTCATCGCACCCACATTGCCCATTACAAGTAATGTCACAGGTGTGAATTCTTAATGTTAGATTTGGGGGCGGTAAAGTACGCTTATCGATTGCGAAGCAAATAAAGTTAGTTTTGGCGATGTTCAGGGTAAAAAGAGCGGATTTGAGCCAAATTGCAACCCTGTGGAGACCGTGCTCGGCAGCCGCAAAAACAGATTTCCAGGATGTACCATTAAATACTATGGCTGTGTTATCTGCGTATGAGAATACTTGCCCTCTCTCAATTTTGTGGTTAGTTAGTTCATTGAGGTATATTAAGAACAATGTAGGACCTAAGACACTACCTTGGGGAACACCGTACTCAACTGTAGTGTCAGTACTATTGTAATTGTTAATTTTTACGCGAACCGGTCTCTAAGGTAATCATTTAGGAGTTTTAGTGGCACTCCCCTAATGCCAATACTTTCCATTATTCTTACAAGGGTGGGGACCGACACCGTGTCGAAAGCTTTTTTTAAATCTAAGAAAACTGTCGGGCACTTTTTTCCACGATCTAAATACTGGGTTACTAAGGAGGTTAAGCCTGAAATCGCGTCTTCTGTAGATTTTGTTTTTCTGAAACCAAATTGGGAACTGGATAAAATATTAAATTTTTCAAGGTAGTTAATAAGGCGTGAATTTATTAGTCTCTCGATAACTTTAGAAATAACCGACAAGACTGAAATCGGTCGATAATTAGTTATATCTCTTTTGTCACCACCCTTGTAGACGGGTGTAACTATAGATTTTTTAAGCAGGGTCGGAAATATCCCTTTTCTGAAGCAGAGGTTGGCTAGATGATTAATAATGGGGACAACTAGGGGTTTAACCATTTTTATGAATTTTGTTTGTATACCGTCCCAGCCGGGAGCACTGTCAGTCTTCAAGTTTGAGATAACGCAGTCGACTTCCATGGGGTCAGTCTCCAGAAGTACAAAAGAAGATAGTTGTGTTTTTGGGGTAGCTATTAAGTTACCATCTGGCTGTGTGCACCTACTTTGGATGTCAGCAGCAAGTCGCTTACCGACGTTCGCAAAGAAATCATTTGCATAGTTTACTGTCTTTATGGGAGAACCTCGAGAATTAAGTAATTCATAGCTTCTAGTTTTAGATAAGTTAAGATGCGCTATTTCTTTGATTGATTGCCATAAGGCTTTAGGCTTTTTAATATTAGCTTTTAGTTGTTCAGATTCATATTTGCGTTTTAGTTTTTTAATTAATTTATTACAGTAATTACGGTACCTACTGAATGTTATTTTGAGTTTTGCATTATACGGGTCAGACCTTAAGTTGCATTCTGTTTTGTTCCTTATACAGCGTAGTAAACTGTTGGTGATCCAAGGATTAATAATCCGTTGTTTATTCGGGATCCTCTTAACTCTAACACTCTAATCAAAGGATGATTTGAGTTTATTAATAAGATGTTCAACCACAAAGTTAGGGTCTTCACTAAATAACAGATTGGATAGATTTTTGTTTATAAGTCTCGCAGCAGCTTCTTCAAAGTCAATAAAAGTCTTGATAGTTGGAGAATGGTAGCTATTTTTTACTTTAGCGATGCTCATAAAGACTGAAGTATGATCAGTTGTTGAAGTGTTTAAGACTGCTATACTAGCTGACAGTTTAGTGTTATCAATTTTTAAAATAAAGTGGTCAAGGCAACCCATTTCTCGAGTAGGAAGTATGTGTCCAGGTAAGAGACCATGTGATGAGAGCATGTCAAGGTAATAGGCCCGATTATTACACTCGTAAGATGTTTCGTTATCTTTCCTATTTAAGTTTATATTTATAGCGCCAGAGATTATAATATTTCTATCACATTTTAACGTTTCCAGTAAATAATTCAATGAGGCAATAAAATTAGATGCGTTCTTTTGTGACGGTGATCGGTATATACCAAGTATAGCACACCCACAAACATTCAGCTGTATACACGAGGCATTATCAAGGTGATGTTCTTTAAAAATTGGGTTTAACTTAGATTTGGCATAGATGACCACTCCATTATTTTGGTTACAATTAAAAGTAGTAGCATAATGAGTGTAGTTACTCAAAGAGGGGACGGGTTTATTTATGTTAAGGTGACATTCCGATTAAACTATTAAGTGGTTGTTGTGAGGAAAATAAATTATAATTTCATCAACACTGCAGATGCACGAACTAGCCGGATGATATGTATCAATGCTGTTTGAGACATCTTCATTTGGCAAGAATTGACCGGTAATTATTTGAGGACTTACTCTATGAGGCGTACATACTATTTAAAGAAACAAAGCATTCATTGCGGAATGTGCCGAAATAATAATGCTCTTCTATACATATAATAAAACTGTAAATAGCAGATGTCTGTACATTTTATATTTTTGTAATAAAAGTGATTGAGGGGTACTAAAAATAAGTAATTAAATACATTTCTACCATTTTTAGAATTTTCTGTCTGTCTGTCTGTCTGTCTGTTTGTTTGTTAACGTACCACGTATAAAGTACTAATTTATATCATAAGAATTGTTAAGGAAATTATAAAGTGTATCTTCGGGTTACATTTAGTCTTTATTTCATTAAAATCAGTTCATTCCATCAAAAGTTATGATAAATATTCTGAAGTATGGGTAGGGAAGTATAGGTACGAATTTGCTCAACGGTGTCTTTGTTTGAGTCATCAGGTGCATTTTAAACTAATATCATATCATAAATCATAGTTAAATTATGTAAAATAATGATATAATTATGTATATCTAAAACGCAGTAAACAAAAGTATTAAAAAACGTATTAAATATATTATACAAAAATATATTAACCTTATTAACTAAATCTGAAGCACAATAGTTTTCCCATTTCTTCGATAGATGGTGGTGTTGTGAAAATGTAATGCAATTGCAATGTTTTTTTTCCTGTAGATGAGTTTTCATATTTACTGCTAATCTTTATTATATTACTCGCTGCCCTACTGCGTGTTGATAAACTCAATTTATTCTTTACCGCCGAGTACTCTATGTGGTAAATCAAATTTTAAAAGAGCTATTAACAAATCGTTGGTTTTGGCGAGAGTCAAACTTTATTTTTTGCTTACTGTGCAGGCACTGATTTATAAGTACTCTTGCGTTTTATATAATGTATCAATCGCGTCAATTAATCTCTTTTATTTTTAGAATTGAAGTTAGCAGCGCCATCTCTCTTTAAATATATACATATAATAAAAATGATGATAACATATTGTGTCTCTTTCTGTACATTGTATTGGTATATATTTTGGTGGCTAAAATCATTATGGGGAACTGAAAATAATTAAATAAGAACATTTTATAATTTTTAGAATTGTCTGTATGTCTATTTGTCTGTTATTATATGAACGCATCACGTCTAAAGTAAACATCTTTTATTTTCAAAGAAATCGTTAAGAAAATCATAAAGCGTATCTTCGAGTTACATTTAATCTTTGTTTTATTAAAATTGGTTAATTCTATCGAAAGTAATGATTATTATTTTGAAATGTAGGTTCGAATTTGTTCAATGGCGCCATAAAATCTCAGAAATAGTAATAAAAAGATTTGTGTGTAAAAAAAACGTTCCATAATAATTAATATATTTATACTTAAAACACAAAAAGAGATTTAAAAAGGATGTTTTCTCACACAAAGGACGTAATAGATGGAGTTGTACAAATTACAAACTTTTCTGAATTGCTGTGTTGAGATTTTTCGCCGATGAATCGTATTGAGACTTACTGAAGAAATTTGTATCCATCGAAGCCATACAACGGAATCCGACCAAAAATAAAAATTTTGTAACGAAATGTCGTGATATTGTATTTATAATATACGCAAAATCAGTACTGCCACTTTAGCGCTTTGGGAACTAGATTTAGCGCTTTTTTGGAATGTATAGCGCGCATTTCGAAATTTTAGCCCTAGCTTAATCCAGCGCTTTTTGGTGTATTTAGCACACATTTCAATATTTTAGCGACTAGCGGGTTATTAACTCTTTTATAGCAGCACTGTTAGTCCACATTACCGATAATAATAATAATGACCTTTATTATTTTTTCCCACAAATAGTACATTGCAGTTTATCTTTTTCAAACATATTTTTTCCACAAAACAAAGAGCATGGGAGACGAGTCCAAACTAGGATACCCTGTGCTATGGATCTCCTGGCTTCCCCTTTAGGATGATCAACTTGATTTTTTTACCGACGACTACAAGCGGGGAAACCCCTTTATTAAAGTTTTTGTTCATGGTTTTGGCAACGCATTTATTTTGCTTTATTCAGTTTCAGTCAGTTGCTTAGAGCACAGCTAAGTTAAAAGTTACTTAGAAGTTATAACACAAAGAAACTGTGTAGCAACCGCAATCAGATGCTGACATCTGAAACTAAGTTGCGAAATACATTGCACTTTAAAACAATTAATGACATTTTTATTGTTCGTACAGTACTAACTACTGTTGACAGCAATTGCCATAATTATAAGTCGATGTCCTGCGAAGTATTGATACATCAAAAAAATATTGCCAGAAAAAAAAACTTAATGTTGTTTTCTTTATTATGATTATATAAAAAAACACAAACTTTGTTTGTAGTTAATTTAGCGCGAAATCTAGGGCTTTTTTAAAGCGCTGTTTTCATGAAATCTAGCGCTTTTTGTGTTGTCCTAGAGCTGAATTAGTTTTTTTTATCTGGCAGCACTGCCCAAAAACCTTCTATTAAGAAGTAACTTTCCTTTCAGTTTTAAGCGCGTTCAGTTCCCAGTTACAGTGAGCGTGTGTTATGCGATGACCGTAAATAAAGCGCAAGGTCAAACTTTACGCGTTGTAGGAGTGTACCTCAGTACTGACTGTTTTGCACATGGCCAACTCTATGTTGCTTTTTCCCGCGTTAGTAGCCCCCGTAACCTTTTAGTGTACACCCCGGCTAAGCCTACTTCTCACGTCGTTTACACAGAAGCTCTATCATAAACGACTTAGAACTTTGATGATAATGATTTATTTAGTTACCACTTATTGATACAGTAATGAAATAAATCGTTTAATATTCTCTTACCTAAACGACAAATTGTTTATGTAAAACCTGTATACGCGAGCTACGCCGCGGGCACAGCTAGTTTAGTAATAAAATAGGATAGAATTGGTAACAAAACCTTACATAAATAATATTCAATGAATATTTGACTGATTTTGTCGCCTTACGTGTGTGTTGCGTTGAGTTTATTATGTAATGTAGCTTTATGTATAATAGGAATGAGTAGCAATGAAGTGTTGTATGAGTGTTATATGATTGTATGATTGGTAAGAATGAGTAATGATGGAGTGTTATGTGACTGATGTGTGTTGAATGTGAGTGTATAGTTACATTTTACTTTATATCTTAATGAGATAATATAACCAATGTTAAAATTATATATTAACAGAGAAATGAAACATGAAAAATAAAACAAAATAGGGCCAACTAGTCAAGTGATACAAGGTCCACTTCTGAGGTAATACGTATTATTGGAGATCCATCTTCTTTGCGGAGGAAAACTTTCCCGAAAGATGTCCAGAAATACTTATACCGCTGAAGCGTTGCGAGCTCTCTGGCTAGGAAGAATAGACGCTTGGCTTTGGGGGTTAGATTTTCTGAAATATATATTGGTAGTTTTGGTCCATCGATATGTAGCTGGTTGGTGTTTAATTTTGTGGCATTGCTTTTTTTGTTGAACGTTTTATTTGACTGTAAAATTTTTTCCTTAGTTAACAACTGTCATAAATTCAGCAACTATTGTCTTTCGGTCTGTTTTGGATTGGACACGAAAAACGTCGTTTATATCTGAAGGTTGAATGGAAGCATTTATGGTTTCACCCAATTTTACTATGGTCTCAATTAAATCTTGCTTTGTTTCATTCATTTTCTTGAGTACATTTCTGATTCCGAGACTTGATGATCGGAGCTGCACCTCTAATGTTTCCACTTTTTCTTCTAAAAGTTGTGTTTGCTTTCGATCGGCTTTTTTTATTGTCTTAGATTTTCTATTCATTTTAGAAAGGTGTCATACAATGTCGAGTTAAAATCCACGGTTTGTTTTAATGATTCATTTTGTGTCTTAATCTCCTCCATTTTTTCATTTAAAATTAAGAAGTACTGTTGTTGTTCTCGTACAAGTTCCTTAAACATTCTATTAACATCAATTTTAAATGTATCGAATTCATCCTCAAGCTTCCTTTTGGTACGGTAAGCCATGTTCGGCTGGCCATCGGAATCGGAATAAATATTTGGGTCTGAATGGCATAGTGTTTGCGATGTAAAGTTGATGGCCGCCGTCGAGACGTAGGTGTCGGTCGCGCTAGTAGCAACAATATTCAGCGGCTGCGAAGTAGTGGTAGACTGCGGTGGCGAGCGAAAAATCATAGCGACGTTAAAACAATGTACCAGGGCAATATAAACAATCAGGTATTATGTATTGCAAGCCTGTTTCGTTACTATATGCTTGGAGGTCAAGCAACTGGACGTTGATCGACGATTCTTATACAAAAGGCCTTTCCTTCTAATATTACTCGATCTATCGTCCTATGCATACATATTCATTTATGCTATCCCTGTTTTTTCCAATGACGCAATGATTAAGCGTTTCTTTCTCGTTTGAACTATTTATTAATTTGCATACAATTTATACACTTCAATAATAAGAGTTTTACTCACACAGCTGCATCGCAATTTAAAGTCTGTATCGAAGACTAGTGTTGAGAGTTAGAGAACACTTTTTCAGTTTTATGCACTCCTAATTATTTATTTGATTTTATCTGAATTTAAACATAAGTAAATTGTATTAACTAACTAATGGATGTCTGGTCTCTTCGAGAGTCCGAGGGGAAGGGGGCATGTCGTCATGCCGGTTTGCCTCCTGAGTTACGCAGCAACCTGGGGAGTGCGATTCAATTAGGAAGCGTTGGGCTTCATCCGGTGATGCTGAGTAGCTACTGTCGGGTTTCTTTAGAGAGATGGTACCCGACGTGTTCTGTTTAGCTAGAATATTCCTTATCCTATTCGCTTGTTCGCAGGTTTCTATGTTGCGACAGAATTTACGCCACCCTGTTGAGCGTCGATACCTGATACATTTTTTTGTATTCGGACTTAGCCTTCTTGTATAGTAGCCAGTCTTCATCCATTGAGGTATTCATGGCCCTATTTAGGGCTTTTCTTGCCTTCTTACGTTTTCTATCTAGTTCTTTATCCCACCACGGTTGCTTTACCTCAGCATGCCTTGGTGGAGTGATTTGTGGACATGATTCATGCTATCTATCATGGCCTTAGTAACAGCTACTACCTGTTCTTCTAGGAGCGACTGGTCTGCTATAGTATTTGTTCCTTCAAAACACGCGAGCGAAGACGTCAGCCTATTAAAGTATTTTGTTTTACCGTCTTGAGGGGATTTCTCCATGGTGGTGTAGCGGGTATATCGACTTGTATTGCGAAGCAGATCCATCTATGATTTGAGCATGAGGCCTCTCTCGACACATGCCATCTCGTAATAAGTTTAGCTGATCCTTCTGTTGCAAGTGTGAGGTCGATTATTGGTGGTTCAGAACCTGTGTTTAAAATGGTTAGGTTAGTGCTAAATAGATATTCAACTAACACCTTACCTCGTTCATTGGGTTGGTTGGAGCCCGTCCCGATCACAACCTCTAGTCCGGTCCTCTCGCAGAAGTTCAGCAGCCTCACGAGGTCATGAGGGGGAGGAGTGTCTTCCTCCGGCATGTAGACCGAGGCGACGACTAATCTTATCTCCTGTGTATATTGTATTGCTACGGCATACATGTCTCTAGAACAAAAATCTGTTAATGGTTGTGCACATATACGAGGGCAGCAATTTCGGGAATCAAGGAAGTGACACAACATTACTATTTAAAATTGTATTTATTGCTTTTCGAAGTATTCTCCGCGAAATTTGACACATTTCTCCATACGATGGAACCAATCATTGAAGCAACCATTCCATTCGGAAGTTGGGGTCTCCAAAATGGCCGTTTTGTAGGCGTCCACAGCTTCTTCAGGTGATGAAAATCTCTACCCACGCAATTTATTCTTTATTTTAGGGAAAGTTTAGAAATCATTAGGGCTTAGGTCGGGGCTGTACGGCGGATGGTCTAATAATTCTATGTTTTCTTGCTCTAAAAACTCTTTTGTTCTGTGTACGGCGTGAGAACTCGCCTTGTCGTGATGGAGGTTGCAGTTCTCTTTACGGAGTTCAGAAACGACCTGTGGCAAACAAATGCTAGCATACCATTCTGCATTAACCGTTCTTTGTCCCTCAAGAGGAATAGTCGTAACATGGCCGGTTTTGGAGACAAACGTGGCCACCATTTTTTTTGCAACACTCCGAGAACGAACAATTTTTGTTGGCTTTAACTCATTTTCGAACACCCAAACTCGTGATTGGTTTTTTGTTTCGAGTTCGTACACGTATATCCAGGATTCGTCACCTGATACGATGTTGTATACAGCATTTGAGGATCCTGCGTGGAATCTTTCGAGAGTTCTGACGCACCAAGTAACGCGACCTGCTTTTTGCTCTTCCCAGAGCGAATGCGGTATCCATCGGGAAAACAACTTTTTTACACCTAATTTCACCTAAGTTCATGCAAGATTATTTGTATTTGACTCATGCCAACGTCTAAAGTTGCCTGAATTTCGCGGTATGTCACATGTCGATCTTCCTCAATCACCTTACGCACAGCATCAACGTTTTCTTGGGTGACTGTAGTTTTTGGACGACCTTCACGGGGATCATCATTGAGCTTGACACGTCCACGTTGAAATTCAGCAAACCAGCGATAAATTGTGGTTTTGGATGGGGCTTCATCACCAAATGCAGAAATCATCCGGTCACATGTCGATCTTCCTCAATCACCTTACGCACAGCATCAACGTTTTCTTGGGTGACTGTAGTTTTTGGACGACCTTCACGGGGATCATCATTGAGCTTGACACGTCCACGTTGAAATTCAGCAAACCAGCGATAAATTGTGGTTTTGGATGGGGCTTCATCACCAAATGCAGAAATCATCCGGTCACTGTTTTTTGTGTTAAACCACTTCGAAATTCATAATAAATCATCGCTCTTGAATTTTCTCGAGTCAATTCCATTTTCTCAACGACTAAACAAGTTTGACAAAACCTTGTGAAAAGACCGAGAATCTTTTTTTAAATAAATAAATGGTATTCAATTTTTAAAACCAAGGAGTTTTCAATTAAAAAGATTTTAATATGACAGGAACAGTGGAAATATTCCATTCCCGATACTTTTAGTGGAGCCTATGTATCTTTAGTAGTGTAAATACACGCTCTAGTCTTGTCGTGTTCAGAGCTGTAGAATAGCTTAGCTTACCTTTTAGGTTTTTTAGGCCTTTAATTTTACTAGCCCCAACCTACGGCTCCTGGATTAAGGCTATGGTCGTTCTTTGAGCCCCTAACCACTTGCGTAATTGAGCCGACGCAGTTTCACTGTGGTGGAGGTTGGCCTGCACTAGGCTAGTTTTGGACGAAGGGCACGCCATCATTGATCGCGTCCTCCCCGTCCCCGCCCAGAAGTAAGCCTGCCAGAAGATCTCGGGTTTCATCGTCAGCTACGGAGTCGGTAGTGGTCGGCAATGCAGTCCTCTTCGTCACTCAGTGAGCTGCCGCTGAGCCCGATCTCTACTGGGGGCTTCGGCTCAATTGTGCAGGCCGTTTCTTCACTGGACTTTGTCTCCAGTGATTCCGCTGTACCGGTAACCATGGCTCTGGTATCCATAACTTCCGGGTTATTTTCTGCCTCTTTGCTTGGTGGAGTGTCAAAGAATTTACCTCCACGACCCTGGAATTTTACGTATACCGCCCCACATACACATGCGAGACGGCGTCTGGCTTTCATCAGGATCGGGATATGATCCTCCGGCACCGAAACAACGAGGAACCACCTGTCCGTCTGCTTGTCTGCCTTGAGTAACAGCCAGTCCCTGATGTTAACCCAGCGGTTCTAGTACGCCAGCACACGACCAATGTCGCGTGAGTCTTTTTAGGCTCCCTGGGCATCAGGGATAAGGATTTGACTCTTTGTGGTATCTCCAACTGTTCTTTATGGTCAGCGAGGTGTTGGATTTAAGGTCGAGGGTTGCAATATTCCCCTTAAACCAATCCAGAGCCTTCTGATCGTCCCACCACAGTTTCAGGACACCCTCCGTGTAAACGGGTATGCCTCTAAAAACTGGGTCCGACGCATCAGGGTCCTGTCTACTCCAGGCCTCACTGATCATCTTCCTCTGTATTGTCACGAGGATGTCGTCTGCTACTTCCTTCGTAATGTGGCCTGAACGCGCACACGTTAAGGCCACACCCAAATCTGCTTTAGCAGCGGAAGCGTAGCTTTTTCTTGCAGCCTTTGGTTGCTGTTCGAGTCGCACTTTTTTGTGCTCACCTCTCGGCAAGGTGGACTTTTCCAGCAACCATTTGGCTGCTCTTTCCTTCTTCCCAGGACGTTTGGCCGCTCGCTGCTTCCTGGCGGATACCTTAGAGCTAGTTCCTGCGGCCGCGACTTCCTCTTGGGCTGGATTTTTATCCTTCCCAGCTTCAGCGCGGCTACTGGTTCCAGCCCCAAGCACCCCAGTCGCAGTAGCTTGCCCAGCCTCCTTGGTTTTAGTTTTAGAAGCAGCCAGCGCGGGTCGTTCTCTTCGGCCTTTTTCCCGCTGCTTCTTATTCTTGTTTTTGGCCTTTCCACTACTGCCTGCAGGGATAGACCCTCCTAATGGTCCGTCAGATCGGCAAGTCACCTTTTTGGGTGCCTTGCCTTTCCCCTTACGGCTCACCACTTGCCAGGCAGCACAGAAAAGGTCGTCGGTTCTCTGTGGCTCCGCAGGAGTTTTGTTACTCGCGGGTTCGTGTTCATTTTTTTCGTCCAGCTCCTCAGGTTTGGAACTGGTTTTGGAAACGTCCAAAGCGGAAATTTTCCCTTTGGTGGGGCCATCTACGTTGGACGGTACTATCCGTGGAACTGTCGGTTTAATGGCGGTTCCCCCTTGTTCATTGGTGTCTCTGGTAAGCACCTCTGACACCTCTCCCTTTTATTTGCTGGGCCTTAAATTGTCCATTAGTTTTGTGTTTAAAATTCGTCCCCCCGACTTTCCACCCTCTATGGAGCCCGCACCTTTTGGAACGCCCTACTTTAAAAAAAGAATTTCAGGCGTTAGGAGTACCGGGAGAATATAGGGACGCGATGTTGGCTCACAGCGCGACATCGGGAGCTCGATCCAGCTGGTAGATGGGGCTGAGAAGGCCCATCCCCACTACCCGAATAAACTGTCACTTGATTCGTCAGCATGGCCTTTACCACCACACAGCCCCTTTTCAGGAAAACTAGGCAGCCCCCACATCCCTCGCCAGCGACCCTCTGACGGGGCGCTTGGCCATTTCCCTATCTGTGGCTAGCAGATAGGGCGACCGTTTAGCTTGAAATCCAGACCAAAGAGGGCGTGTTGCCTCTCGCCACTATATACTACAGGGACGATCGGCTCAACCCTCCAGGACTCCTTCATCCCGGGTACGGCGCTCGAATGCGCAGGCCCTAACGCAGGTGGGTGTGTTAGTCCACCGGATACACCCACTCTCTCCGGCGTAACCGTCCCCTCCTCCTTTCTCATCCGGGCTTGGGACCGGCTTTTTCGGAATGGATGGAGTAATTTTCTATACAAGAAAATAGACTGAGAGAATCGGTTATTAAGAAATCTAATATTAAGAAATATTTATAACTATTATAGCTTCCTGAACATCACTGAACATACTGGCTTCCCCACAGACAATCTAATAAGGGGGGTATTTGCCATACTTTCCACTTTTGGCAGACGGGTTAGCAACCGCAGTTTTTTTTACTTTGGATCTAGTTGTTGTTAAGAAGATGAGAAGATGGTGCCACACCCACGGGACGATTTGGGTTAGCGGATATTCTTTCAACCCATTGTTCCGACCCAATACACATTGTATTTGAATACTTATGTTATAAATTTCCACTTTATTAGGTACTAAATAGATCTGGGAAAAATATTTAGAAAAAGGTTATTTCAAAAATAAAATATCGTGATTAATTCCAAATTTCCAAGTATTTGTAGGAACAATTTAGTATGTATTTTTCATATGAAATTTTATTCGATAAAGAATATGTAACAAGAGTTATTTTTTAAATAAATTCATATTATTGTTTATTACAAGAATGTAATAAACAAAACAAAATTACTATAAAATACTATATGCCGACTAACTTATTTTGATCTACATACCTAATATCAATTATTTATTATGTGCTAATATTTAGTAGTAATATTTAAAAACATGGGAAGTTTTATAAACATAAAATTTTGTCACAATTCTGTAGTCAAGAACAGAAATAAAAATAAGTATTGATTATCGACGGTCGATAAGAAAATGCTAAAAAGCTATATGCTTATAGTTAGTAGATTTTGAAAAACACAGCAGCATAACAGTTAAGTATAAGTTATTGTGTAGATTAATCCACAATTTTTTAAATGTTTTTGTTTTTGTGATGTTTTAATGTATTTGTACTAATCCTAGCTATAATTTAAGTTGTTAATAACACTTACAGGCTCTGCCTGAAGTAAATCATTAAATAATAACTATTATTAAAAAATTACATCAAAATCACAACAAATTTCCTCGATTCAGAAAATTTCAAAATTATGTTGTAGTACAGTCGCTTTGCCACGTCCACGCACAACAAACAAAAGCACCAGTAGTGAGCTAGCGCTGATATTGATAGCTGTTATCATCCGCGTAAATTACTTTCGGACGGATCTGCTTTTTATATTGCGAAATTAAGTATCCGCCGTGACTTGTGGTACGATGTCTTACGAGGAATATTTTAATACGTTGATGTGTCTTGGGAAATGTGAAACATCTTCGTGGTCCTCAAGTAGACATAGTGATGAATTAGTGTTTAAGCATAATTACCACAATCGGTCGAAATAAAATTTAAAAAGTTGTGATAATCGACTACTATAGTGATAACAGCTGAGTAATGTGACGAGGTCATGACCTTAGTGCAGTTAGTGTAGGTATGACCGCCCCTTCTTTGATGTACGCCGCCGCTGCTTGCTGTTTCGCTTTATTTGCTTGATAATTCCAGGCAGAGGTAATCAATCCACATAAAATTTACAAATATTTAAATAAAATTTTGAATATTTTTATGTCTAGTTTTCTGAAGTAAAGTTATTTCTATACATTTGAATACTGATTCTGATAACGCACTTAACGGGAACCACAGGGTTTTTGTTACATATTGTATAGTGTGAGTTATCTTAGCTACTGGGAGTTTCTCGACAGAAAAACTCAATAACTTTATTTTTTACCGATGAAAAAACGGAGGTTCTCAAGTCGACGTGTAAGTATATTTTTTTTATGTATGACCACGCATAACTTTATCCATAGTAGACCGATTTTGATAATTCTTTTATTATTAGATAGGGTATACCCCGAAATAGGTCCCATATAAATTTGAAAACAAAATGTCTACCCTAAGGGTGGTAAAATAGGGGTGATTTATTGTTTACTCACATATTCTAATGCTGAGTTGTGTATTACTACATTACATAATAACTACATTACGTTATATTACAAAAAACCTCACGATAAATGAGCTTTACACCTGTAAGTCTCTTGTGTGTAGATCTCTCAGTCTCTGCATTTCTGCTAAAGCTCGTTCATCGTGAGGTTTGTGTAATACCTTATTTGGCTCTAGATCAGATAAAGCAATACCCTCAAGTGTATTGCTTTAACTGATCTCACTCTACTCAGTGCCACATATGCCTGCCGACAAACACTTTCTTTCCGAGGTCGATTCCAGCTTTATCAAGGATCGTACCTTGTAATTTGTGAACTGTGACGGCTCAGCATAAAATTATCGGCAACATCCTGCGCTCAATGTCGCCATAACCCTTCGTACCTTGAAAAGTTGCTACCACTTCACACATCCATCGCTATCTTTTACGGCGGCTCTTCACGTTGGCCAACACACTGGCGAATGTGTCGGCCAACAACGATGGCCATCGTGTAAAGCGGGTGTTTAAGCTACGTTGGTACGTATTGGAACGATGGCCCACAAGTTGGCGCGAGATCCGTCTGGTGTCGGTTTTTTACAAAAGATCAAATGGTTGTGGCAGAGTATTGGCCACCGCGTCCACACGTTGGCCGCACGTTCAGTTTGCTACGAGCTCCCAGAGTGATCGCACGCATCTGATTTTAATTTTATATGCACGCATCGTAACTAGTTTCTCATAATGGCAGAAATAATGACCAATGAAAAAACTTTTCGCTTTATAGAACCCTACCAAGCCAAAAATTGTTTATGAAACACAAGTCTTTCAAGTGTTTTTTTTTTTAAAAAAAAAAAACGTTACCCCCACACTAGGAGTTTCTCCTGTATCGTGGAGGCAGTTTACAAACATAAATTATTATTAATAGTACTATTTTTTTTATAGGATAGGGTGACAAACGAGCACACAGTCCACCTGATGGTAAGTGGTTGCTATGGCCCATAGACATCTACATCTGTCCTCGCTTGCGAATCAAAATGCAGATGCGTTGTCACCCGTGAGGACTAAGATAGAATTCCTCTTTTCCAGTAAAAAGGGTCTCCGGTTCTCTACACTCACCATACGAAACACAGCAGCGTTAAGCTGCTATTTTACGCTGGTATTCTGTGAGAGCGTGGTCCTTCCTCGGTCGAGCTGACCCATTCGTGCTACAACTACACTACTAATATAGCTGCAGCATGGCTCTACCACGTATAAAAATTATTATTAATAGTAATTAATTATCATTTCTTTTTATTCTATATTGCTACACCTACTTCAAATTCTCACCACTGCGCCAGTCCGCCCTTTGTATTCTTTTCGATTAAGGAATGCAATAAAGAATAAATAAATACAAATAAAAATAAATAAAATAAATTGCATAAGGACAAACATCCAGACCCGGAGCAATTATTTGCAGGCCATACAAATACTTGTTCCGTACGGGATACGAACCCGCGGCCCCCAGGGTCAATGAACAAAGACCAGTAAATTACACCATTAAAGAAATAACCAAATCAAATTAACAATGCCGCGCATTACGCTTTACATAATTAATTAATTTGCTTGTTTGGCGCCGACTCAAAATTACTTAGGTATACTTACATTCGTTTTAGAACTTTGTTATTAAGGTTAGTTAAAAACTCAAAATAATTACCAAAATATATACTTAGCTATACTTAAATTAGTTTAAGAACTTAGTTATTAAGATGAAATAAAAATGTTTATTATTTTTTGCTTTTCAGTTTTTTCGGCGGTTTAATTTTTTTGTTAAAAAGTTTTTATTGACGTTGAATGCCGTATTCGAACCCGGGGACCTCATGACCAGCAACCGCATTTATGACTCAGACCAACGAGGCAGTCAAGCTATAACCGAGGGTGGCTATAGTCCCACTGTAGTTATAGCTTGACTGTTTTTGAGTAGTGTTGGGATTTCCGACCCCCAAAACTACGGATAAAGAAAAAAGACAATGGTTTTCTTACATTTATTTACATTTTTCCTTAAAAATAGTTAATTACACAAACCATTTCTTAACTTGTACAATGTTTAAATTCCTTTATTAAAACTAAAGAATCTTTAGAACTCCTTTTACTGAACACCAGAGTTTTTACTTATTGGTACAAATATAATCAAGTTTATAGTTTTGATTCACAGTACTGCTTTTATTTAAAAAAAATAGTATTAATTTCAACTGTCTGCTACATTTTAATGCATCCAAAGTAGGTGGGTTGAGCTATTTTATACGTGGTAGAGTCATGCTGCAGCTATATTAATAGTATAGTTGTAGCACGAATGGGTCGGCTCGACCGGGGAAGGACCACGCTCTCACAGAATACCAGCGTAAAATAGCAGCTTAACACTGCTGTGTTTCGTATGGTGAGTGTAGAAAACCGGAGACCCTTTATACTGGAAAAGAAGCATTCCATCTTAGTCCTCACGGGTAACAACGCATCTGCATTTTGATTCGCAAGCGAGGATAAATGTAGATAGATATCTATGGGCCACAGCAACCACTTACCATCAGGTAGACTGTGTGCTCGTTTGTCACCTTAACCTATAAAAAAAAATGTCGTGTGAGGGTAGATTTGAAAAATTACGTATTATTGTGGCGAGTGCTGTAAAGATGATAAATTTGTGTTATTGAAGATGTTTAAATATAGAGAATTTGAAGTTTTCTGTTAGGCATGATTATACAAGGCAACGAGGAAGCTATTTAAGAGAAGTAAAGTCCTTTTTAACCACCGCATGATGGAAATATCATCCCGCGGGTGTCGTAACAGGCGACTGAGGAAAACTAAAACAGGAGATGGGTAAAGCAACATTGTTCTGGCGACTAACTATCCCGCTTATGAGACTATCTACGGGAAAAGCCTATGTTTAGTAGATGAAATGCTACAGTAATAGTAAAAAGGGTCTCCGGTTCTCTACACTCTGCATACGAAACAGAGCAGCGTTAAGCTGCCATTTCACGCTGGTAAATTTTTTAAAAGCGTGGTTCTTTCCCTGTGAGCTGACTCATTCGTGCTACGACCATAATATCTCACCGAAGAAACTTGCCGAGTTCTGGACGACGTCATTATATACTTGCTGAGTGGATGGAAGAATTTACTTAGTCCGCACGCAACAATACTGACCTGTCGCGATTCCGTCGACTTCTTTCTCGCGCGTTTTGACTACGGCTTCTTCAAATTAACGCTTGTTAAGTGGAGCCGCTTTTCATGGAGATCCTTAAAGCATTTCTAGCATACCTCACACTTTAATGGTTTCAAGCCGGTGTGGATCTCAGATAATCGTTGATTTTTTTTAAATGGAATAATTCTACAATCACCATACGAAACACTATGTTCTCACGAAAGCTGTCATTTTATGATGGTATTACGTGAGAGCATGGTACTATCCCGGTCGAGCCAATCCATTAGTACTACAACCATAATATAGCTGCAGCGTGGCTCTACCACGTGTAAACAGAGACGACCACACAGCATCATAACGCGACATAGGGTGTAAGACAATCTACTACCCCATATCGGCTCATGGGTGTCATAAGAGGCGACAAAGGGAAACAAACTAGAAGATGGGCTGCAGTCTCCCCGACTATAACTGAAATTAATAAAAAACCGCGATTGCCAACCCACGTGCATGGCAACTATGGCAAATATGACGCAATCCATGGGGAAAGCCTATGTTCAGCAAAGGACTTTTAAACGACGAAACGAAAGAAAATAAAACATAAACTATCGTTAAAAAAAACATGAAGGTTTAGTCTGTTTCCACTAACCTCCCATTCGGTATTTATTCTAAGGTTCCATTTTTTTTTGGTTCTTAAATTAGCTTCTTCAGGATAAACGCAGTTTCAATTAGCACATAAGGCACGTAAAGGTTTTTCTACTCGTTCTATAATTACATAAGAAATTCACAAAAAATAGATTTTATCTGGTATACTTTTATATTTATACAAAACACGATTACATAATATTGTACATATTTTACCAGATAGCTCACGAAAAAGGTTTTGCTCCATTGTGTATTTTCATATTATGCCTTTCATGTATATACAATGTACTCTGTGATTATGCCTTTGCAAATCACTTCTCCTAATACAGCTATATTGACAGATATTACACGAAAAAGGTTTTTCTCTGGTGTGTACTTTCATATGTTTTTGCAAATAACTTTTTATACTACATCTATATTCACAGATATTACACGAAAAAGGTTTTTCATCAGTGTGTATTTTCATATGTTTTTGCAAACTACTTTTTATACTAAAACTAAAATCACAGATATTACACGAAAAAGGTTTTTCTCCTGTGTGTACACTCATATGTGTTTGCAAACTAATTTTTGTAATAGATCTATATTCACAGATATTACACGAAAAAGGTTTTTCTCTGGCGTGTACTTTCATATGTTTTTGCAAATAACTTTTTATACTACATCTATATTCACAGATATTACACGAAAAAGGTTTTTCATCAGTGTGTAATTTCATATGTCTTTGCAAACTACTTTTTATACTAAATCTAAAATCACAGATATTACACGAAAAAGGTTTTTCTCCTGTGTGTACACTCATATGTGTTTGCAAACGAATTTTTGTAATAGATCTATATTCACAGATATTACACGAAAAAGGTTTTTCACTGGTGTGTATTTTCATATGTGTTTTCAAATTACTTTTTATACTAAATCTAAGATCACAGATATTACACGAAAAAGGTTTTTCTCCTGTGTGTACACTCATATGTGTTTGCAAACGAATTTTTGTAATAGATCTATATTCACAGATATTACACGAAAAAGGTTCTTCACCGGTGTGTATTTTCATATGTGTTTGCAAACTACTTTTTTCACTAAATCTAAAATCACAGATATTACACGAAAAAGGTTTTTCTCCAGTATGTATTTTCACATGTCTTTGCAAATAACTCTTTGTGATACATCTATATTCACAGATATTACACGAAAAGGGTTTTTCACCGGTGTGTATTTTCATATGTCTTTGCAAATAACTTTTTGTGATACATCTATATTCACAGATATTACACAAAAAAGGTTTTTCACCGGTGTGTATTTTCATAATATGTGTTTGCAAACGTCTCTTTGTGATACAACTATATTTACAGAAAAAGGTTTTTCTCCGGTGTGTATTTTCATATGCTTTTGCAACACACTTTCTTTAATACATTTATACTCACAATTATTACAACAGTACATTGTTTTAGCGACGTGCGCTTTAAGATGTTCCAAAATGTAACGTTTCTGAGATGTTTTAAATTCGCAAATATCACAATTAAATATTTCTGTTTGTTGTGGTACTGGAGTTTGTTCAACTTGTGTCCGAACTGCAGTGGTGTCTGACTTCTTTTGCGTCTTATGACTGTATGAAATGTGTTTAGCGAGAATGTCTTTTGTTGATGCCTTAATTGCTTTTTTCATATCAAGATGCTTTCCTTTTTCATTAATTATTAGGTTTTACATTTTTTTTTATTTGATTTAATAGTAGGGCCTTCAAAATCGAGGCTTTCTTCACGAACATCGTTTATGTTACAATCAGTAAAATTTGATTTAATCTTCTTCTCAGATGGTTCTGAAAAAATATTTGTCGGTGTGATATACTGTTCTGAAATACACACGATTTAAACATTTTATTTACTGTAAGACACCATAAACGGTTTACAATTGCCGAAGTTTATGCCTTATGGCATACTCTATCAGTTAACACAGGGAGAAATAAAGAAATTATAATATTTTACATAATTATATTAAATAATGTTAAGTATTTAGCCAATTACTCCGAATGATGTTTCTCATATACATTTTTTGAGGGAAAGAATGGTTCTTTAGACCATGTTATAATTACATTAATCTAATAATCGTTGTTTCGAATTCGACACAGAACTAGTGTTATACACACAGTACAGTCGAAGTTGGCGTGTAAGTGTAGGATAAGAGAATTCATCATCACATTTTATCCCATGGGTTTCGTATTATATCAAGGAAAGAAGACAAAAATTTTGTTAAATTTGTTGTTTATTAATGTGATCAAACAGTTAAAAGTAATCGTTTGTTTATTTAGATTTTATTGAATTATATTTAATATATAATTGTGTTTTCATTTCTTTTACTTAATGTAACATTGTTAATATTTCTAAATGTTGTGTAAGTACATAAAATTTAGTTCTTTTTCCTTTTTAAATTTCAATATATTTTCATTAAAATAGAATATATATCTTTACAGTCTATCAAAAGTCCACTGTTGAACATAAACATGATTACAGTTATTTGGCATAGTTTCAACGCTTGGAAAGCGGGTTGTCAACCACTGTTTTTTTAATTTAGCTGTTATCAGGACAATGCTGCTGTTTATCTTCTTTGATGTTTCCCTATGTCGCCTCTTACACCACCCATGGAATGATATGAGATAGCAGATAATCTTACACTGCATGGTAAATTAAAATAGAATATTATAAAACATTCGTTTTTATTTTATATACCAACATTTACAACGTATATTAACTAAACATTTTACCACCTTAACCATTAGGTAACATGATTAAGCCAACTAACCATAAGTAAGTCACCTAAAAAAGGTCTTCCATAGATATCCTCATAGGATGACTTTTGCCATAGTTGCCACGCCTGCGTGAAAATATGTGTTATGTTGGTTGGCCGCCGCAGTTATTTATTATTTTAAGTTTTCATCGGGAAAGTGCTGCTGCCCCATACCCATCTTGTATTATTGCTTACGACGCGGGGTAATATCATCCCGTGTACAGATAAATTCTCTTGTACGCCACAACTTGCCGCACACAAGACACTAACTTAGCAAAATATGCAGGAAATCGCGGGTGTAGGATCATAACCGTGTTTTGTACTGCAAAACCTAAGTGGAAACCTTGTCCTTTCGAAGGTCTGTGTTCAGCACTGAACTTGTGATGCAATGGTTTATTAAAACATTATTGTTTTTTTTTTGTAAAAACAACAAAAGTCGACACAAGGAAATTTTTATTTATTATTCAATATTTTTATTCTCAATTAATATTTAAGTACATACATAACATATTGTTATTTATTAGCGATATCACACTTTGTACAATTAGCGTCTTCACTTAGTGCCGTCGAAATCCAAAGAGTTATTGAATGTCCAGTAAAATCGTCGATGCGCCGTTGAATACAGAATGATGATTCTGTTTTTACGCCGTTTCCGCCCGTAGTTTTTAGTCACAGAATGTATTTTTAAGAGAAATTAATTAATCATCTGAATTATAAAAGAACATTTTTTTTATGGTAACAATTAAGTTTTTTGTATGAATGTAAGTGCTGTGAATATAAATAAACCCCATAACGGGGGAAATGGAACAATATCTGGTAACCCTGTGAAAGTACCTCCGCCTATTTCTATCTCAAAACCATACGCGAATGCTTAATCTAGTCAATCCTCCATCTACGCATTAATTATAAACCATAAACAACATGACAATTTTTTTATTCATCTAATTCTAACATATTAAATACTGTGCAAAAAACATCGATAATGGGCAACATCGATGTTTTGAGTAGGATAAACATAGAACATCGATGATGAGCTGTCGATGTCAACTTCGATGTCATCATCGATGTTTCTACAACAACAATTATTTCATCATCACCATCATTACAGCCTTTCATAAGTCCACTGCTGAACATAGGCCTCCCCCAAAGAATGCCACAAATCACGGTCCTGAGCCACCTGCATCCGTCAACTTCCTGCATATCTTACCAGGTCGTCACTCCATCTAGTGGGGTGACGATTCTGCCATAAGGACTATATCGTCGGCAAATCGAAGGTGAGTGATGTACTCGCCATTGATGTTAATACCGTATCCTTTCCAGTCCAGAAGCTTGAAAACGTATTCCAATGCAGCGGTGAAGAGTTTCGGGGATATCACGTCACCCTGTCTTACATCTCTCTGCAATTGAATAGGTTTCGTACTCTGGTTCTGTACTCGGATAGCCATCGTAGCCCTACTGTGCAAGCACTTCAGCACTTCGATATACCGACAGTCAACTTGGCTGAAGGGACTGCAGCACCGCCCAAATTTCGACGGAATCAAAGGCTTTCTCATAGTCCACATTTATAGCCACATAGAAAGCCTTTGATGGATGGATGTGGACTCCACATACGCCAGACATAGTGGCAAATTGTACTCCTCGGACTTCTTCTTTGCCGAAGGGTATGTATGTGGTCTATGGTGCTAAAGCCCTTTCGGAAACCGGCTTGTTCGGGAGGCTTGAAGTCGTCAAGTAGGCGCGCGAGACGATTCGTAATGACTCTCGAAAACAGCACGTAGACGCGGCACAGAAGGGAAATCGGTCTGTAGTTCTTCAAGAGAGCGTTGTCACCTTTCTCGAAGAATAAGACCACAGCACTTCTGCCCCACGCCTCCGGTGTAATGCCACCATTGAGGACGGAATTAAAGAGCTTCTGAAGGACTTCAAGTACCAGTTTTCCACCCGCTTTCAAAAGCTCCGCTGTAATTCCATCCTCGCCTGGGGCCTTGCCGTTTTTAAGGTGCTGTAGAGCCATTCTAATCTGGCTCAGACTGACGACCAAGATATCATCGGAATAGCGTCTGTGTGTAAGACTCGCTCTTGGATCGTTACTCACACTTGCGTGTGGCTCCAACGATGATGTGTACAGCCTCCCATAGAACCTCTCAATCTCACTCAAAATCTCAGGTGTCCCGGAAACGACACTGCCACACTCGGTCTTCAGCTTCGATAGTTGGCTCTTTCTGGCAGACAGATCTTGAAGACTTTGGAGCCCTGGTTCCGCTCGATCGCTTCTTTAATACGAGCAGTATTAAAGTTGTGTAAGTTCCGCCGCATGCATTTGGAGATCTGTCTGTTCTGTTGCCTGTATGCTGTCAAATCTACTGAAGACTGCAGCTTCGTATCCCGTCTAACAGCTATGAGATTAAGAGTGTTATCGGAGAGTTTTTGTGTTCTTCTGCGGCGGGTCTTGCAAAACTTAGCTCCGACCGTATGGACAGTTTCCACGAGCTTGTCATTCATATCGTCTACTGCATTCTAGGCACTGAAAACGGTTTTGTAGCTCGAGCTGAAAGGTTTCGGGATTTTGGATTAGAGTACGAGGGGAACGGAGCGTTGACTTCATTAGACGTGACCTCTCCAACTTAACGTTTAGGTTCAGTGTGCCTCTCACCATTCGGTGATCACTGCCGGTTTTCACTCTCGCGATTGCTGAGACATCACTGAACAGTTATCTTCTGGTCGTCATAATGAAATCAATCTCATTTTTTGTCGAACCGTCGGGGCTCGACCAGGTCCACTTCCTGTGGGGCCGCTTTTGGAAGAAAGAGTTCATCATAAAGAGTCTCTCTTTCTCTATGAAGTCGGCCAGCTGCTGGCTCCTTGGTTTCCGTTACCCTATTCCGAAATTCACTACTTTCAGCTCACCGTTCTCTCTTGTGCCTAGTTTTACGTTGAAGTCTCCCATTACCACCGTATAGTGGGTTTTGAAGAAATTCATGGCTCTAGAGATATCCTCATACATTTCCTCCACTTCCTCATCGGGGTGTGCCGAGGTTGGTGCGTAAACCTGTATGACCTTCAGCGAATACCGTTTGGTGATTCTGAGTATAAGGTACGCAACCCTCGTCGACACACTCCCAATCTTTACAACGTTGTTAACGAGAGACTTGTGGACGATAAATCCGACACCTCCTTGGGACAGATGGTCGCCCTCCCGGTGATAGAACAAATTGCCGGATTCGAGGATTACCGTGTCCTCCCCCCCTCTTCGGACTTCGGGTAATGCAGCGCATTCAAGGATATTCCAGCGCAACTTGTCTATCTCTTCTTCCAGCTCCAGGATCTTCTCGTCAGTCCTCAGGGTGCGTGCGTTATAAGTTGCCAGGTCGAGTCGTCGTAGGTGGCAACCGAACCTCCACCAGAGATTCTGAGCACCCCCTGCCCCGCCGTTACCATGGTCGCCACCGTAGCTAAGAATAGCGGGGCCGCCGGGGACTGCGGGCCGTTTATTAATGTCATTGCTTATGGGGGGTATATTGCCATAGTTGCCACGCTTGGCGAGTGGGTTGACAACCGCAGTTTTTTTATTGTTATTTTGCTTTTATCAGAAAAATGCTGCTGCCCATTTGCCTCAGTTTCCCTCTGTCGCCGTTTACGACACCCACGGGAAGATATGGGGTAGTGAGTATTCTTACCCGCCACTACACGGGTATTTAACTATAACTAAAACAATTTGTTATTTAGAATTTTATAATAGCTAAGTTATGTAATTTAATTTCTTTTATAATTTTGAAAGGTTTATGATCAATATAATTATGTAAGTCACAGATCTATTATTGTAATACTTGAAAAGGGTGGTGCAGTTGTAAGATACGTCATATCATAAATTAACGGCAATTGTAACACTTAATTTAAAATAAATATTTTAATTATGAATAAAATTGAATTTATTTAAGAATACTTTGACAGTGATGATTAAAATATTAATACTTTATGTACCTATATCTTAAAACTAGACTAATATTGTTTCTGGAAGACAGCTACATAACTAGTTTAATTGTTAAATGCAATTATAATAAATATAAATACTTACTATGAAAAAGGTTGTAATCAAATATACATAAGTATGTGATACATACTAAATATACTTTTTTATTTCAATGCTACATAATAAGTTTGGTAATTTTGATTATCCAACCTGCCAAAGAGCTAGGTAGAAAAACAAATTTAGAAATAATTGAAAATTAAAAATATTGTACAACCGAGGTCGATATAAATTATTAAGAATAACTCAAAAACTATTGGTCAGACCTTGATCAAACTTATATGGGACCACATGAGAAGAACCAGCTTTCAAATAAAAAAAACAGAATCATCGAAATCGGTTCACCCCGAAAAAAGTTATGAGGTAACACACAAAAAAAACATACAGTCGAATTGAGTACCGTTTCCTTTTTGAAGTTGGTAGAAAAGTAATTTGTAACAAATCATTTACTTAGTTCCGTACTGCTAACTCGAGTTGCGTAACTCGAGTTTAAACTCGAGTTTCGTGAATTTCAACTCGAGTTGTAATTTTTCCGAGTTGGCACATCTATAGTAATGAGTAATTTTTTTTTAACTGGCTTTACGGCTCTGGGTTCTGAGCCAATGAGTAATGACATGTCATATTCACAGACTATTAAGCGCTAAGAGGATACTACGATGCGTATACATCATATTAGTCTGTGATACAACGCATGTCATTGTATTGTCATTTGTCATTTGTGTGTAAATCTCAAAGTAATTACTACAATATAGTCCTACGATTAATAAGAATAAAATTCTTATAGCTGAACTCTTTATACCTATGACGTTTAACGTAGTACAAAATAAAAGCTATATTATTTCACCTCCTTTCTTTTACAAGGTTGTTGCCGTTTTTCCATTACAAGACACCTCTATAGATGTGCCGTTAGCGAAACAAGAAACGTTGTCGATAAATTAATTTAGTCTACGACTTAGTAAAATTAGAGATTTTATTTAGTCCGGTTCGTAATACTTGCTTTATATCAATGAAGTTTCATCTGACATCTTATAAATAATGCGGAATTTCGTACCATCGTTGTATAATTTAAAATATTTCGTGACACAACAAAACGGGCACACAGTTCACCTGATGTTAAGTAGTTGCTGTGGCCTATAGACATGCACATCCATCCTCAACTACAAATCAAAATTCAGATGCGTTGTCATCTGTGAGGACTAAGATGGAATGCCTCATTTCCTGTAAAGGGGGTCTTCGGTTCTCTAAACTCTCCAAACGAAACAGCAACCTTAAGCTGCTATTTTACGCTGGTATTCTGTGACAGCGTGGTTCTTCTCCGGTAGAGCCGACCCATTTGTTCTACGACTATAGTTGCAGCATGGCTCTACCACCTGCAAATATACTTAAATTCAGTTGATATATTTTCGCCAAATTATCTTTAAACTTATTATGGGATTCACAGGATATAATGTGTTTGTTTAATCGATACTGGGTTTACTGCTACGATAGTACAAAAACTGCGGTATGACCGCAGTCTGTCTTCACATTTGTCACTAGATCACAACTGCTAATAAATCGATTATAAACGTTTTAACCGTTTTCCTCTCTGCGCCCTTAAGAGACTATCCATCATTCATTTATTCATAACAGCATATCAAAAGTCCACCGCTGAATGTAGAGGGAACATTTGCCATAGTTCCTTCGTGTGTTATCAGGAAGATACTATTGCCTATCTTCTATTTTATTTTCTTCTGTCGTCTTTTACGATACTCACGGGATGGTATGGGGTCTTAGAGCTTCTAAGTAATAATGTATATTATTTGATAAGAAGTAGTGGAATCTTTTACACCGCCGATATACGGCATTATCAAGATCCTGCCTTAACTTCATGATTTCTGAATATTTTGATTCAAATAGAAATCGCTTTGTTGAATATAGTCGTTGGTTTTCCGCCAAGCAAGTGGTAAATCTATATAAATTAAAAACTATTACCGCCTGTATGAAAGATCATCACTTGAGGACGGCTGGACCGATATTGGTAAACACTCACACTCACAATTGGACCCGGTAAGTAGCGCTGTTGTTGAGATCTAGAAAACAGTCGTGCGAAGCCGGGTGGGACGTTAGTAAGCATATAAAATTGGGATAACAAATGGGATTGAACTCGCTTATCTACCGTGTGTCTGTCAGGAATTAGTATTCATACCTCCCTAACCATTAGTTTCAAAGTTTGTGAAACGAATACATAATGTATTTGCAATGTTATATAATAATCATCACTTGAATTAGAAAATAATTTACTTGATCGTTCGAATAATAATAAGTCTAGTCCTATTTTTTTATATTTATAGACAAATAATTAAATAATTAAAATGAATAAAAAACAAAAATGAGTATATCGATGTCGATTGTTGCTTACATTGTGAACGAAATCACTATAGATTAATGACGCCATATCTTGTAAAGTAACATTATACGAGGGCGGCACTGAAAATTTCGGGAATCAAGGAAGTGACACAACATTACTATTTAAAAATGTATTTATTGCTCCTCGAAGTATTCTCCGCGAAATTTGACACATTTTTCCATACGATGGAACCAATCATTGAAGCAACCATTCCATTCCGAAGTTGGGGTCTCCAAAATGGCCGTTTTGTAGGCGTCCACAACTTCTTCAGGTGATGAAAATCTCTGTCCACGCAATTTATTCTTTATCTTAGGGAAATTATGGAAATCATTAGGGCTTAGGTCGGGTCTGTACGGCGGATGGTCTAATAATTCTATGTTTTCTTGCTCTAAAAACTCTTTTGTTCTGTGTGCGGTGTGAGAACTCGCATTGTCGTGGTGGGTGATGATGCGGCGGTTGCAGTGCTCTTTACGGAGTTCAGAAACGACCTGTGGCAAACAAATGCTAGCATACCATTCTGCATTAACCGTTCTTTGTCCCTTAAGAGGAATAGTCGTAACATGGCCGGTTTTGGAGACAAACGTGGCCACCTTTTTTTTTGCAACACTCCGTGAACGAAGAATTTTGGTTGGCTTTAACTCATTTTCGAACACCCAAACTCGTGACTGGGTTTTTGTTTCGGGTTCGTACGCGTATATCCAGGATTCGTCACCTGATACGATGTTGTATACAGCATTTGAGGATCCTGCGTGGAATCTTTCGAGAGTTCTGACGCACCAAGTAACGCGAGCCGCTTTTTGCTCTTCACAGAGCGAATGCGGTATCCATCGGGAAAACAACTTTTTTACACTTAATTGTTCATGCAAGATTATTTGTATTTGACTCATGCCAATGTCTAAAGTTGCCTGAATTTCGCGGTATGTCACATGTCGATTTTCCTCAATCAGCTAACGCACAGCATCAACGTTTTCTTGGGTGACTGCAGTTTTTGGACGACCTTGACGGGGATCATCACTGAGCTTGACACGTCCACGTTGAAATTCAGCAAACCAGCGATAAATTGTGGTTTTGGATGAGGCTTCATCACCAAATGCAGAAATCATCCGGTCAATACACTGTTTTTGTGCTAAACCACTTCGAAAGTCATAATAAATCATCGCTCTTGAATTTTCTCGAGTCAATTCCATTTTCTCAACGACTAAACAAGTTTAACAAAACCTTGTGACAAGACCGAGAATCTTTTTTTAAATAAATAAATCGTATTCGATTTTTAAAACCAAGGACTTTTCAATTAAAAAATTTTAATATGACAGGAACAGTGGAAATATTCCATTCCCGATACTTATAGTGCAGCCTATGTAGACTTAGAATATACTGGCGTATAGACCAACATAGTGTGCAAGGGTAACCGATTTTGAATGACAGATCGGCACAAGTCGGCACGCAAGAAATAGCTCCTAGATGTTTTGTAATTTTTTAGAGTGTAATAGTGGTTATTTTTAGTGATTAACTTTTTCCAAAATGGGTTCTTGTTCTGTGAGTGATTGTGTTGTTAATAATAGAAATAATCTTAATTGCACGTTTCACAGGTAAATTCTCAAAACGTCGTCAATGTTATGAAGCGTTTATTTTTGGTTGAAATTTATGTTATATACTGTTTAAAATATAGAATGTTTTCAATTATTTAGTAAATTATGATATTTTGCAAAGAAAGAGTCACATTGTTAATAATATGCATGAATTTGGAAAATACATTTTTATACAATATAGTTTACATGCACGCTAGGGATTGACTCAACTTTATCAAAATTAATGTCTATCTTTATTTTGAATGTTTATAATGAATCGATAGATTTGCTCACAAAACAAGAAAATATGTGCCGGACGGGCGTAACTCTCCGGAGTAAATGTTGTCGAAGATACTCTGCGAGTCGCTCACGTCCTACACCTATAGGTTCCGGAGGATACTTTCACTGCCGTCTCTGTGCGTGCTGCTGGAAAACTGTGGACTGAGTTTCAAAATTAATATGCACGATATATAAATTAAAATAGCAAGGGAGTGGCCAGCGGTTCGACTGATTAATTAGTCGCGAAATTGTATAACTATTATTTATTAACCACTGTTGTTGAACAAGGTTGTTCAACTACGGTTGTTCACTATCGGTTGGTCACTATATATTTTAACAGATTTAATTAAAATGCGCGGTAATATTAAAATTTCTATTGGTATTAAAATATCAATTGGTAGTATCAAAATATCTATTGGTATAATCGAATATCTATTGGAAGTATGAAAATATCTATTGGTAGTATCAAAATATCTATTGGTAGTAGCTGGTTTTCTAACACTACTGACTAGCAGCTATTAATCAACTAAAACTAGTTGATTTTATCACTTGTGTAACTGCGAATATCAGTTACCACCTTTTCCGTCTAGCTAACACTTTTCATTATATGTAACGGCGAATTTTCCGTTACTACTTTTTTCGGCTAGCTAACACTTTTTCACTATATGTAACTGCGAATTTTCAGTTACCACTTTTTTTTGGCTAGCTAACACTTTTTTACTATATGCAACTGCGAATTTTCACTTGCCACTTTTTTCGGCTATGTGTAACTGCGATTTTCAGTTACGACCTTTTTCGGCTAGCTAAACTTTTTCTAATTCACTATTATTGTACACTATGTTCTGCTACTAGTCACTTCAGCTACTACCGGATACTACTGCTAGTCACTGGTAGTTCTTCCTACTACAACTTTACTGGGATTTGCCCCCATAAGGTAGACTTCGGCTATACTGTATAGAGAGCCGCTTGCCATTTCCCGTTTTGCCTCTTTATTTTTAAACATTTTCACTATGTGATTAGCATAAATTGTAATATTTTCTATACAAGGCTAATTTTTACATTAACACGCTATACATTATTAAATAGGCATTTTGGTCCTTTATCTGTGTATGATAAAGGTTATTCAATATATTTACATTTCAAAAAGTTATTAAGCAAAATGTCCCAAATTTTCATAACAAATGTGTACATTAATTCTTTAATTATTCTATATTTATCAAATGCGTCTATTTATACAAATTCTTTCTTTACTATCGTAATCTATATATCATATGCGAACTAAATGTCATATTTACAACTCTTTTAGAACACAAAAATATTCTCATTATTTTCAGTACGAAACTATTGCGCAGTTGATTAAACTTCCAGAAAGTTCTACGATATGCCGCGCTGTGATTGGTCGAATTTTTCTTAAATGCTTAAAGTTGTTTATCTCAACTATTATTAAAACGACATTCTATACAAACATATTAACACACAAACATAGTAAACACACTGTAAAACTATATTAACATATAATTTGCTTGATTTGATGGTTAATTTCACTTTTTATACAAAATAATATTCTTTCATCACTTTTTGCTTAAAGTCTTTAAACCGTCGCGAACATCTCTCCCACCGTGCAGCTTCGCGAAGATCTCATCGCAGTGGCGCTGCATCCATTTCGGTGAGCGACTTTGCTTCTACTTCGGCAGCGGCACGAGTTTCCTGGTTGGCCTCTTGATTAGGCCGTTTGCGGTGCGTACCTCCAAAGTGCGGATTTGTCCGTCCGCACCGGGGTACACAGCTTCAATCCTTCCTCGTGGCCAGGTGTTACGAGGTAACTGGCCGTCAGCTATGAGGACTGGATCGCCCACCTGGAGATTGGGGTCTCGACCATGGGCCTCCCGCCGGTTTTGAAGTTCCGGTAGATATTCTCTGACCCAACGCTGCCAGAACATATCAGCGAGTATCTGGGAGCGTCGTCAGTGCCTTTTGCTATCTATATCCTTTTCATTAAATACTCCAGGTGTCGGCAGTCTAGCAGATCCTCCCAAGAGGAAGTGATTCGGAGTGATGGACTCGTTGTCGTTGCTGTCTACAGAGATGTGTGTTAATGGCCTGCTGTTTACTGTGTACTCCACCTCGCAGAGCAGCGTGGTTAAGACTTCTTCATGTGGATGTCTTTCATGAAGGACGGTGTATAGTGCCGTCCTCACGCATCGTACCAGACGTTTCCATACCCCTCCCATAAAGGGCGCGGAGGGGGTTATAAAACGCCATACTATGCCTCGTCGGCTGGCTTCTTCTCGAAAAACCTCTCAAAGTTCCTTGTCTGCGCCGTGTATGTTGGTGCCATTGTCAGAGTAAATTTCTGTAGGGCACCCTCGGCGTGCCGCAAATCTTCTCAGTGCCAGTATGGCGGAGTCTGCGCCGAGATTTGCGACAACTTCTAAATGGACAGCTCTGGATGTGAGGCAGGTGAAGAGAGCCACGTATCTCTTCTGGTGTTGACGTCCCACTGTGACGGAGCGTGGCCCAAAATAGTCCAGACCGGTGAAAGTAAACGGTCTCTGGTGATGAGCGAGACGTGTGCTGGGATGATCACCGGTGTCTGGCACGGATGGTTGTGCCTTTCTGATGCGACATTGTATGCATTGGCTCACTATTCTTTTCGTGGTGGGTCTAAGACGGATTACCCAATAGTGTTGTCGAACCTCGTTGATGGTAGGTTCGGTTCCACAATGATGCAGGCTACGATGCGTCCAGTCTATGTATAATTGGGTGATGTAATGATCACCATCCAATATAGCTGGCCCTTTCATGTCTTCCGAGACTCCCTTCACGGCGGCTATGCGACTTCGTAGAGCGATGATTCCGTCTTTCAACTCTATTTGGAGCGGTCGTAGGCGGCTATCATGGGCGACCTTTTCGTCCTTATGGAGATCAGCTATCTCTCGTTTGAAGGAGTCCTCTTGGATGACACGTGTTAGGAGCTTTTCGGCCTCTCTGATGAATTCGGCCTCGAGTGTGATATATTTATTTGCATCTCTATTTTTTACTTGACTGGGAGGCTGCGCGAGGTGTCGCGGATTATTTTTTGATTTCCTCCCGTCGGGATCTTCCTCTTTACTCTTTTTGGTCCTTTTGTAAAAGGTCCTGTTTGTTGTTTTACGGCAGAGTGTAATAAACTGAAGAACTCTGGCCGTCGCTCGCAATAAGCGTTCCCATTTAGAAAACTTTACTGGATTGGGAATGGCTTCTCTGAATAGCGGCACTTTATGCGATTCTGTAATGGTGAAGGATTTTTCTTCACCGGTCGGTTCGGATGACGTGGGTTTTTCGGTCGGCCATGCTGACGGTTCTTTGTAAAGAAACGATGGGCCGTTGTACCACTCGTGATTTGAGTCGAAGTTCGGTGGTACGTCTCTCGTAGCGGTGTCAGCTATGTTTAATTTGGTAGGTACCCAGCGCCAGTCATCCACTTTACTATGATCATTTATGGTTTCCTCGCTCGTGTGCAGCTTATTGGCTGCGTGGACGCGCTGATACGGGGCTTTAGTGTGTGCCCCGTGTAGCACCCATCCTAGTTCTGTGAGCGAGGCAATTGGCTGGTGCGGCGGACCTCTGCGGACTTGAGTGGCTAAGTGGCTCAGAAGTCTCCAATTGTCCTGTCCTATTAGGATCCTTGGGTTGCCCGAGTCATATATTAGTTGCTCCTTCAGGTATTTTAAATGTTTGCAATATGCTATATCTGCTGCACACACAGTCTGTGGCCCCAAGTTTAGGCTGGCGGCCGTGCGTGCTCTGAATGGCACCCTTTTTCTGTGGAGACTCTTCGAAACTTTGACTCTTCGGGAGTTCGGCGAATCGAGGGTAGTGTTCCCGATAGCGGTGATCTTAAAAGGGTCCAACCGCCCTGTAGCTCCGATTTGTTTGGCAATTTCCTCATCCATCAATGAGACTGTTGACCCATCATCCAGCAGGGCGTGTGTAATTACAGCTCCCGCCGGTCCAATTACTCGAACTGGGATTATCTTTAGGTAGGCGTGATGCTTTGACACAGCGAATGAATTTGCTACCGTTTCTTGAGGTTCTTTTTGTGTGACCTCTGTCTTTTCCTTTTTGTTATGGTGGAGAAGTCGATTATGTGTTGCGGTGCATCCTTTTATGCCACACTTAGTGATCTTGCATTTGTGTGTTTGATTTCTGTAGCGTAAACAGCGGAAACATAAATTACTTTGTTTTACAATTTCCCATTTTTTATTGACATCTGCTTCTTTAAATTTATTACAGTCGGATCCTTAATGACCCTCTTTTTCGCACACTCTGCATTTCGGAGACGGCTTAGTGGTAGCCGCGTGTGTTCTGTGTACTGAACGATTGCTTTGCGCTCCGTTTATAATTTCAGGAGGCGCAAATGCACTGCAGAAGCGAGCTTGTTTGGTGATAAACTCGCTGAATGAACCGAGGTCTGGTTTAGATTCGTATTTTTCAGTGTAGATTCTATACCATTGTGCACGTATAGAGTTCGGCAATTTGTCGGTGAGGTGTAGTAGCCGCTCTGCGTTGACGAGGTAATGGTCTCGTTTGAGTGCCCGAAGAGTGACGACGCTTCCCCTCACTTTGCTCGCGAATGTGCAGATGTCTCTAGGTGCTTCTGTACAGCGTGGCAATCCTCGTAATTTCTCGGTTTCGGCTTGTGCAATTGAATCTGGACGCCCAAATTGTAGCTCCAGTTCTTGAATGATCTCATCTGGCTTAGCAAGCCCGATGAGTTCTGAACTGACTGTTTCCAAGGCTTTTCCTTGTAGACTTCTTCGTAGTCTTGCAGTATTTTCGATATCATTGAAGTAGCCTCGGGTTGTTTCGTAAATGGCACGGAACGAAAGCCATTCGGTATGTGCTCCGCTAAAGCTCGGCAGTGTCATTATAGCTTTCGACGCTGCGAAAGTATGCGACGATAGTGATGCACTCTCTGGTTTTGGTTTGTCAGCAAATGCGGCTATAGCGGATGTGAGCTCCTATATAAATGGTTGGAGCCCTCTGTCTTCATTAATGACAGGTTCCTGGTTAGGCTTCGTTGACATGAGATTCTTCGGTACATCTGCCGGATAGGGATCCTGGTAGGTGAGCTCTGGTACAATTGGTAGGAGCTCCCTGACTTCATCAACCTTAGCGTCCTGGTTAATCTTCTGTGGTATAGGATTCTTGGGTACATTTTCCGGATCGTGATCCTGGTAGGTGAGCTCTGATACAATTGGTAGGAGCTCCCTGTCTTCATCAACCTTCCAATCCCGGTTTGTGAGCTTCTTTCGTGGCTCACTGAGGTCGACAACCTCCGGGGGTGGCTTTGTGATGGTTTTGTTTAGTGGGGCCTCACCTCCGGTGGTGGTGCCTTGAGTTGGCTTTTGCTTGGCTACGGAATTTTCGAGCCAAGATCGGACGTACTCGCTTTTGGAGTGACCATCTTCATCATAGTCGTCCGACTCATCTTCTTCTTCAGCCATTTGTAAGGAAATCTGTGCGAGTTCCAATTTGATTCTCAACACTTCTGTGTTCTTTGACTTTGTACTTCTATCGGGGTGGCCCCTCGGTGGGTCTTCGGCGCGGGTATCTTCCCGGGCTGTTGGCGGTGATGCACAGCGAATGTCATCGTTGCCTTTTATTTGTTGCCTCTGCTTCGGTGTACCGATGTTAGTGGCCGGCATTGGCAGGAGTACCCCCCCCATCGTGGGGGCAAGATGGCGCCTCAGTGCCCTCTGTTGTCGCTGGTGAGCGTGGTGGCATCTGGTGGCGGACGGCGTCGGTATTGTTCGACGGGCCTCCTTCCAGACCGACGGTCCACGCCATGGCTCCCCTTCCTTGCGAACGAGTGATCGGCATCTTGATTCTGAAAATTCAGCAGCTTTAATACGGTAGTGACTATGTATCCGGTTCCGAAATACAAATGGATGATAGATCCGGCTCGAAGGACCAGCGAATATGCCGGACGAGCGTAACTCTCCGGAGTAAATGTTGTCGAAGATATCTTCGACGTGAGTCACGTCCTACACCTATAGGTTCCGGAGGATACTTTCACTGCCGTCTCTGTGCGTGCTGCTGGAAAATTGTGGACTGAGGTTCAAAATTAATATGCACGATTTATAAATTAAAATAGCAAGGGAGTGGCCAGCGATTCGACTGATTAATTAGTCGCGAAATTTTATAACTATTATTTATTGACCACTGTTGTTGAACAAGGTTGTTCAACTACGGTTGTTCACTATCGGTTGGTCACTATATATTTTAACAGATTTAATTAAAATGCGCGGTAATATTAAAATTTCTATTGGTATTAAAATATCTATTGGTAGTATCAAAATATCTATTGGTATAATCGAATATCTATTGGAAGTATGAAAATATCTATTGGTAGTATCAAAATATCTATTGGTAGTAGCTGGTTTTCTAACACTACTGACTAGCAGCTATTAATCAACTAAAACTTTTTTTTACTATATGCAACTGCGAATTTTCACTTGCCACTTTTTTCGGCTATGTGTAACTGCGATTTTCAGTTACGACCTTTTTCGGCTAGCTAAACTTTTTCTAATTCACTATTATTGTACACTATGTTCTGCTACTAGTCACTTCAGCTACTACCGGATACTACTGCTAGTCACTGGTAGTTCTTCCTACTACAACTTTACTGGGATTTGCCCCCATAAGGTAGACTTCGGCTATACTGTATAGAGAGCCGCTTGCCATTTTCCGTTTTGCCTCTTTATTTTTAAACATTTTCACTATGTGATTAGCATAAATTGTAATATTTTCTATACAAGGCTAATTTTTACATTAACACGCTATACATTATTAAATAGGCATTTTGGTCCTTTATCTGTGTATGATAAAGGTTATTCAATATATTTACATTTCAAAAAGTTATTAAGCAAAATGTCCCAAATTTTCATAACAAATGTGTACATTAATTCTTTAATTATTCTATATTTATCAAATGCGTCTATTTATACAAATTCTTTCTTTACTATCGTAATCTATATATCATATGCTAACTAAATGTCATATTTACAACTCTTTTAGAACACAAAAATATTCTCATTATTTTCAGTACGAAACTATTGCGCAGTTGATTAAACTTCCAGAAAGTTCTACGATATGCCGCGCTGTGATTGGTCGAATTTTTCTTAAATGCTTAAAGTTGTTTATCTCAACTATTATTAAAACGACATTGTATACAAACATATTAAGAGTTGTAAACACACTGTAAAACTATATTAACATACAATTTGCTTGATTTGGTTGTTAATTTCACTTTTTATACAAAATAATATTCATTCATCACTTTTTGCTTAAAGTCTTTAAACCGTCGCGAACATATCGATCACTAGTAAAAAACTATCGCGCATCGGCGAACAAAATAAATCATCGGTTTGCATTCTAAACTATAATTTTATTTTGCCGTTGGTCTATCAGATTCCTTCCGGATTCTATAATTAGAAAAAAAGGGTTAAGGTTAATTGGTTGGGTTGGTTGGAATCCAAAGAAAAACTCAACAATTTGCAGCAAACATATACTCAAGAAGTACAAAAGAAGAAGTAAAATAAAAACAATTTATTAAAAGGAGTCATTTCTACATTATTTGTACTAGTAAGTAAAATATTGTTATTATATAATAAGACTTCAAAAATTTAACTTTCAAAACTTTAAATAAATATAGAGACAGGTTTTATACATTATAAAACTATGGTATATTAAAGATAAAAAAACCTTGAGATTGACATCCTTAAGCCGTTATGAACCCAACTAAGTATTTATTTATCAACCAAAATAAATGTATTACCTTACTTAACAAACCGCACAGCCTCACGGTCACACTAGTACAATATTCATAGCGGAACTTAGGATTATATTCCCATGTCACAATGATAAAACTTTTAGAGTAGTTAGGTATAGATATTTAGTAATGCTCCTGAAGCACCACTAGACGTCCGCGAATGAGAGGCGATAGTATAAATTCCATAGTATTTGATACTCACAACGCTTGATTCATGCTTAATGGCCGCCGACATTGTGCCGAGGGCTTAAATAGTGTGGTTTATCCCCTACAGCGTTATTCGTAGAGAAGCGCCGATCAATAAGTCTGCGAGATTTAGTTGCACTTGACGCGATCAGTCCATGAATGAGTGACCATTTCCTTAACATTGAGATTGAGAGAATAGACAGTGCATCTGTATACTCATACTCAGACACGTTGTGCACTTTACTCTGTTATGATCATTATGTTTTTAAAATTCATGCAGCTAAAATGATAATAAATTTATTATTACTTTATAATTTTCAGGTCAAGATGAAAGAATATAAACATGAAGGACGATGAAGCCTCATAAACATATTGGCCTTTAAACAGAGCAATCTTATCTAACTGATTCCTACAATTTTCCTTACTTAAATTATTAAGTTTACATTCATATTTAAGACGAATGTTAAAATAAACTTCTATAATGTATTTAATTGTTAACTATTAAATGTTTGTAATTATCAAAAGTAATACTTATTTGAAAAATAAAGCAATCATTATGTACTCCATACCCTGTTTTTTAATTCCCCATCAAAAAATTTTATGAAATATATAAAATATAAATAGGTATATACTTACTTAAGTATCTACCTATTTATATTAACAATATTTAAAGAAAAAGAAATGCCGGGGAACCTACGGCAGTAAATATTTTTCTCCAAAGATCATAGCTTGAAAATACAACTTTCCGATCTTCTTGGGGAGTTTTTAAGTTTATGGGTAAAGTCACGTAGGATATTATACATTTGAATTAAAGTTCAACAATAGGCAGTTAGGTTCAGCTTATTCCCAGCAACATGGTATAAGAATATATTTTTAATTATTTTGGAACTATCATGGTAAAAATCAGTTAATTTTTGAAGTTATTGAATTTTGTGCACTAAACATTTTTTTAAATCTGTTTACCGCTTCCTTAAGCATCATTTTTCGATAGTCCTTGTAAGTGAAATGTACATCGCCAGCTAACGCACACTATGACAAATCAAAATTGGTCACGCGTTTTCGGGCTGTCAGGTCGTCTATACGCAAGTATATTCTAAGTCTATGAGTAACATCACAAATAATACTACTTCTGTAGGGATGTCATTTTTCTAGTAAATCAGGGGTTAATAATGTATTTACTCTCATATTTGGCATAGTATAAAGAGACCAAAGATGACCACTTGACATTTCTATTTCCACGCATGAATTACACGTAACATCTTTCAATAAGTTTGTCTCTTTTTGCCTTATTTGAACATTAAATTAGATAAAGCGAGACAAGTATATTGACTCAATTTATTTAGAAGTGTAGGTTCCTCTTGGCATACGTATGTATGTAATTACTGTAAGGTGTACTGTGCTGCCAGATCAAAATACCCATTGAGCGCTAACCAAATGGCGCTAACGTAACGATGCGTTACTAAAAGCGCTAGATTCGTTAAATATAGCACATCAAATAAGTGTTCGCTGGAGGACCTAAGCACCATGCTCAATGACCTCAATAGTGTCTCCCAACGAATGGGTCTTAGGATGAACATGGACAAAATAAAGATCATGTTTAATGTCCATGTCACACCTATGCCGGTAGTTGTTGGGAGCGCTAAGCTCGAAGTTTTTGACGAGTATGTTTACCTGGGACAAATAGTCCGACTAGGCAAGTCCAACTTCGACCAAGAGGTCAATCGACGGATTCAACTCGGCTGGGCAGCGTTCGGGAAACTATGACTCATCTTCTCGTCAGACATACCTCAAAACCTTAAAACGAAATTGTACAACCAGTGCGTGTTGCCAGTGATGACTTACGGATCTGAGACGTGGTCCTTCACTGCTGGCCGTATGAGGAAGCTCAAGGTCGCTCAGCGAGCTATGGAGAGGGCTATGCTCGGGGTTTCTCTGCGTGATAAACTTATAAATGAGTATATCCGCAGTAGAACCAGAGTAATCGACATAGCCTAGCGGATTAGTAAGCTGAAATGGCAGTGGGCCGGCCATATAGCTCGAAGAACCGACAACCGTTGGGGAAGAAAGGTTCTTAAGTGGCAGCCTCGTACCGGTAGGCGAAGTGTAAGGCGACCCCCCATGAGATGGAGTGACGACCTGGTAAGACATGCAGGAAGTCGACGGATGCAGGTGGCTCAGGACCGTGCTTTGTGGCATTCCTTGGGGGAGGCCTATGTTCAGCAGTGGACTTATGAAAGGCTGTAATAATGATGATGATGAAATAAGTGTTAGATTTCGCGCACCTTACAATTATTATATACATTTTACTCTGAGGTTTGTACAATAAATTGAATCATTAATTGATTAAATTTAAATTACTGCATATTAGCAGAATTTTATCAAGACAAGCCATGAATTAAAAGAAGAAAAAAAAGACATTATTTTTTTTCCTCAAGTATTGTTTACTATCGTTATTAGATAGCTTTACTTTCTCCTGTTATATTGGCTATATCTTGATTAAGCAAAAATATTGCTTTATAGAAATTCTTGGGCGAGACCTATGTTCAGTGGACTTGTGATAAGCCGTAATGATGATGATGATTGCATCAGTTGTTAATTTCACTGGTTAAATTATAATATCAAAATATTTGTTTATATCCAAATGTGAAAACAGGCATTTCACTGAAACAAGTGTTACATGTCTTTTCTTTTTATCTTAGGTAACCTTTTGAAGCAAGACAAGAACATAGAAAACTTGTTCCAAACTGTTTCAGATATTTTTTCGAACATTAGTTGCACGTGGAACGGAAACAGTTATTCGTGTTTAGACAAACAGTTAGAATCTGCTATTTTTAAAAACCTGTTTTTTTCTTGTTACGATAAATTCGCCTCACTTGTATCTAATTCTCATGTCTTTGATTTGTTTTTGACAGTTTGTATAGATTATAGACCACAGAGTACTTTTGTATGACTTTTGTATTCATATATTGTGGTCGAAATCGAATCGGAATCGAATCGAGCTTATGCGATTATTACAGTGATTTTGATTTAGTTTAGTTTTAGCTGGAATGGGAACGGGAATTAAATTCATCACAGTTTTAATAATTATGCTTTGAAATATTGTTATTTTTTAAAACTTACTCGAAAAATCAAAATCAATTGTTTTATTGTGTACAAAAAGCATTGTATTAAATCTTGTATGTCGATTACTTTCAAGTGAGACATTTTATCGCATTTTTAAGTAGAGAATTTTTCAATTAAGAGTAAAAAGGTTTTGTTTTCAATTTACGTAACTTTGTTAAATGTTTACCTTACCAGCTATCGGAGGTAATTGGAGCTCGTGTCCAGAAAAAGGTGTTGAATCAATATTGTAATTTGGTATCGGTGTGTAGCCGTCAAATAAATGTGCATTATTCGTGTACTTGTTGACCCATGAATTCTTGATGGATACGGATTGCTGTTATAACCCTTGGAATTATTTCAAAGTCTTTTAATAGTTATGTGAGTATATATTATATTATATTGCTTAACATACAAGAGTTAGAAATACTCGCTTTTTAAATATAGAAATTTTAGTTTCTTGCTTTGTTTGATGTAAGAATATTACGTTCTTTATCGGATCATAAAAGTTCTCTGCTGATCATAAGCTTCTCCCACTGTTTGGGAGGATTTGCCACTTACCTAAATATTTCGTAATCACGCCCTTTGGTGAACACCACTGGCAGGTGGATGGGTGACTAGACAATCGTGTTACACTTGATGAAGTTTCTCATTGCCAATATGTGTATTTTGCATCAGGCTTGACAGAGAATCTATCCTTACCCAGGGAACAAAATGGGATAAACATGATATTGTACTACTAATATTCCTGTAGTCTTAAAATTGCTTATAAAATGAGTATTAATGACAGTACACAAATTGTGGATTTGGATCAAAAACTTAATCTGTTTTATTACATCATATAGTTTGTAATTAGTATCAGGTTTAGAGACTGTTTCAATAAAGAAGGTGTGTGGAAAATATGGGAACTAAAATGTACATTATTCATAGTATGGGATTTCACAGCATGGTCTGAAGACTGTGGCACAGCAACTAAGGGACTGCTTTCATGACAAAGAATTCTAACCTGGACCACCAATAAACCACATGTGTATTAAGACAGTTTAAGCTTGTTATCTATACCCTTAGCATTTAGGCTATTTTATTCATGTACACTTTATTGTATACTATAATAAAAGAATTACAAAGGGTAGACTTAATGCCTTTTGCAAATTATTAATATTAAATCAATTGTTGCTTATAGCAATAGTTGCTCAATTTTTTTTCATGTTGCTTACCATGTGGTACGCATTGTTTGCTTTTTTTTCTTTCAAAATATGGTTTATGTTTGCAATTTTAGTTATGTTTTACTTTTAAAAAGTATGATTAAAACTTAGCGTTCTATTAGAATGCTAAATCCGTTACTTAATAAATTAAATTCATTAATTTTATACCCAATGGTTTTTACTCTTATAAAATAATTACTTACTAAACCTAAAAGTCTCAATGAAAGCAATTTTCACATGTTACATGATTTGGTTATTAGTGAGATTAAATAAACTCTTTTATTTTTTTTCCAACAGATATAATGGGGAAATTTGGTGGAAAAAAATGCAGGTTGCTGTCAATGCTATGGTTGACTGGCACATTTTTCTTTGTGGAGTTGATTGTGGGCTATGTGACCAATTCAATGGCACTTGTTGCTGACTCATTCCATATGCTAAGTGATGTTGCCGCACTTATAATTGCCTTCCTATCTGTCAAAGTAAGTTTACTATATAATAATAATTACCACAATTATTACTCAAAACAATAAGCCATTAGTTTGTTTGTTTATTACTGTTACAGCTTATTATAGCCCACTGTTGAACATAGGCCTCCCCCATAGATTGCCTCATGGGGGGGGGGGGGATATTTGTCATAGTTGCCACGCTCGGCAAACATGGTTGGCAACTTCAGTTTTTTTATTTTTATTCATTATTAGGAAGCTGTTGCTCCCCATCTCCTGATTTGTTTCCCTCTGTAGCCTCTTACGACACCCACGGGATGATTTAGGGTAGGGGATATACTTACATTGCCACAGCTCGGTTTGTTTCTTTTCTATCTATTTGTAAGTGGGGTTTCAATTATCACTTTTTGAATATATTTATGTTTGCCTAATTCATAAATTCTGATAATAAAGAAAAATACTTTTCTGCTTATTGGATGAAGTAAGAAAAATTTGGCCTTAATGTAAACAATATATCAAAGTATAACTTAGTTTCTTGAATGGTATATTCATTCATTCTCTTTTCATAAATGAATAATTTATTACTGTAAGATTGTTGTGATATAGGTATCCCTTCCCCACTGCTGAATATAGGTATCCCCCATTGGGGGCTGTCACACTGTTGGGATATTTGCCATAGTTGCAATTATTATTGGCTGGGTAAGCTGCCACAGTATAACTATAGAACTATAATGCTTGGTGTAAGAAGTGACTGATTGTAATAATTGATTTTATATACTTTATTGTATACTACAATACACATAAAAAACACAGATTACAGGAAGAAAAGAGTTAGTAGATAGGTACAATGAGGTGGTATGTTGCTAAAGATCAATCTCTTCCAGGCAACCTTAAGGTTAAGGAAAAATTGGACTATTGGAGAGTGGGTGGTGGCATATATTATATAAAACTTACATGCTAATAATATATTATATAAACTATTATAAATAATATTATGACGGCTCCGTCGCGCAGTGGCTTAGCAATCATTTGTTGCGCTGGGGGCCGCGGGTTTCGAATCCCGCACGGAACAAGTATTTGTATGGCCTACAAATAATTGTTCCGGGTTTGGATGTTTGTCCTTGTGCAATTTATGTTTGTAAACTGCCTCCACGACACAGGAGAAAATCCTAGTGTGGGGGTAACATATTTTTTTAAAGAAAAAAAAAATTACAACATAATACACTAATATTTACAAAATCACTAAATATATGATAAGACAGATAATAAATATAATTTAATGTGGTTGTAAACTTTTGTAGCTTTGCATTTCATATTTAAAATACAAATACTATTAATTTATTTTCTTAAGTTTAAAACACATTTTTGGTTATTAACCAACTTCAAAAAGAAGGAAGTTCTCAAATCAAATGTCATTTTTTTGTAGATTGGACGTAGTTATGCAAAAAGGATCTAAACCGCGATAAGTTAATTTGAGTTTATGATATTTGATGTATCCATACTTCAAATATCATAAACACAAATTATCGGTATGATTTCTGTCTGTTTGTAATTTTTCTTCTTATTTGTGTTACCTTTGCTAAAATTGCTACATCACATAATAGTATAGACCACAAACATTATTTTTCTAGTCAACATTTTTGACACAAACTCAGGTTGGATCCATTTTGTTTAACCATGTCCGATTGTAAACCAATTTTGATGATTCTTTTTTTATTAAATAGGTTATACTTCTAGAGTGGTCCTATATAAATTTGGAGAAAATATTTCACCCCTAAGGGTAGCAAATAAATAACTTCTTTTTTTGCAATTTGAAGTTTGTTTTAATTTTTTTTTTAAATAATAAAAATGTAAGTAATGTCCTATTATACCACACAATGGATTTAAGGGTGGTAGAGGTTATAGGGGTATAAGGGAACCCCATTCTCCCTGGATATAGTTACATTCTTCCTCCATCCCCTGCTGGATGTGGAAAGGAGGTGAAAAGGAGGGTGTGGAACTGCATAGTTTTTGAAAAATAAATAAAACAATGAAGTTCTCTTGGGGTAAATACATATTTCGTGTGACAACACGATTCTAAAGAAATATGTATATATATAATAAAAGTTTGGACTTTCAAATTGACATGGACATTATACAATAGTAAAATCAAAATGTTTGTAGTGAGCAGTAAATCTATACCAATAAATAAAATTGAAGTGTCTGTTTGTAATGTCAAAATTACAGCATTTTACTAAATGCAGATGTAAGCATATACAATTTTTAAAGTATTTGTCTGTCCGTCTGTTTGTTTGTTCCGGCTAATCTCCGAAACGACTGGACCGATTTCGACGGGATTTTCACTGGCAGATAGCTGATGTCACAAGGAGTAACTTAGGTTCCGCGCATAAAAATTAAAACCCCAAATAACACGCGGGTGAAGTCGCGAGGAACAGCTAGTATGATAAATAAGAAAAAAGTTAATTAGTACTTATGTGCAAAATTTAAATAACAATGGAAATGAAAAACACATACATGTCATTTTTAAGCTTTAGAGCACAGTAATCATAAACATTACCTACTATTTAATGTCATTGTCTTTGATTGAACATTATGAATTTAGTTTAGTGAAGTTCTCTAATTGACCTCATTATAAACAATGATTACAATTTATGCTTAAGTGCTTGAATGTTATCTATATATATTATTATATCTCTGCTCATCATAATTATGTAATCTTTATGAGTAATTAATTATGTAATTCATAGTTGGGATACATTAATGCGATTATTAAAACTAGCTGTTTCCCGCGACTTCACCCCCGCGTGGAATTTTTTACGATTGAATTTCATGTTTTTTAATTTTTAGCAGGGATGGAAAAAATCATGATTTTTTTAATTTTAATCAAATCATGCTGATTTTTTTAAAAAAATCATGATTTTTTTGATTTCTTTTGAATTTTTTGATTTCTTTGTATATTTGGAAATACTCAAGTTGGTAACACTTTTTAACATAGTAGGATTAAAAGTTTATGAATACACTAGCTGTTCCTCGCGACTTCGCCTGCGTGTTATTTGGGGTTTTAGTTTTTTTGCACGGAACCCTAATTCTTTTTCTAAAATAAATGTAGCCTAGGTTACTCCTTATGACATCAGCTATCTGCCAGTGAAAGTCCCGTCAAAATCGATCCAGCCGTTTCAAAGATTATCCGGAACAAATAGACAGACAGACAGATAAAAATTTAAAAAAATGTATTTTTGTTATACGCATCGTCGTATATATATACTTTCATATGCATTTAGTAAAAAGCCTTAATTTTGACATTACAAACAGACACTTCAATTTTATTTATTTGTATAGATATGTATGAAACTGATTAAGAGTAAAATAATTAATACATACTGTATTAATTACAGTTCATATACATATTAAGAGTGAATTCATAAAAAAAAAATTGATTTTAAAACTGACAGATCTCATCGCTACGTCTTTGTTGATTTTCCAAAGTTTATGAGACTATTGTAGTAGAATAATAAGAATAACATAAAACAACAAAAGATTTTACTTTATTTAAGCCAGTTTTATTTCAATTTATACATGTTGATTTAAATCAATGATTTTTTTAATCAAAATCAGGCGATTTAAATCGTGATTTAAATCATGATTTAAATCAGTCTGATTTAAATCAGCCAACCCTGATTTTTAGGCGTGGAATCCTGATTTTTTTTTTCTAAAATAAAAGTATCAGTTACTCCTTACAACATTAGCTATCGGCCAGTGAAAGTCCCGTCAAAATCGGTCAAGCTGTTTCGGAGATTAGCCGGAACAACCAGAAGGGCAGACTGATAAAAAATTAAAAAATAGTTTTTTGTTATAAATACCGTATATACTGTCATATGCATTTAATAAAATGCTGTTATTTTAACATTACAGACACTTCAATTTTATTTATTTGTATAGATATAGATTAAACCTTAATTATTAGTAGGGAATTAAATTTATTATTTTTATTATTATGTGTAGCAAAATGGCAAGTTGCTTGTTTTAAACTTTTTAGAATGAATTTCTTTTCTTTTATTTCTTGACTAGCTGTTCCCCGCGACTTCGCTCGCATGTTAGTGTTTTTATTTTTTTTGCGCGGAATCCTGATTCTTTTTCTAAAATGTAAGTAGCCTAAGTTACTTCTTATGACATCAGCTATCTGCCAGTGAAAGTCCCGTCAAAATAGGTCCAGCGGTTTCGGAGATTAGCCGGAAAAACAGACAGACGGATAAAAATTTAAAAAAATGTATTTTAGTTATAAGTACCGTATATACTTTCATATGCATTTAGTAAAAAGCTGTAATTTTGACATTACAAACAGACACCTCAATTTTATTTATTGGTATCAATTGGTGCAGGCTTAGAATTCAACTTGAGTTCTAACCTTGCAGCAATTGATGATATTCCTTTGTTAAAACTAAACATTTTAAAATATATATTGGTTTTTGACATTGTGTTCATTTAAAATATTGTAATTGTAAATTAAATTGTTACACGGCTTTAAAATAAAACAGAGTTTCCCCACTGGTTCTTGTTTTTGCAAAACAGTATAGATTTTAAAGTTTATAAGAGTTTTAAAGAAGCCTATATTAAAAAAAAAAGTTTGTGCTTTCAAATTACCACTGAAATTTTTAAGCCAATGAATTATCATGTAATTTTGTCATATGTATATGAAAATAAATTATTTTCATCTTTTAAAAGTATTGTTCTGGTAAGTGTTTCCATGTGTTTTACATTGCACTTGATCCTTATGAGTCATATCTGTAACTTTAAACATTAACTATGGTCACGAGAAGGTTAGCCGTAAATTTCATAGTACGCGAGCAACCATGGTTCGATCCCCGCCGACATCAATGAAATTTTTAATTGCAATTTTATGTGCTAACTAGCTGTTCCTCGCGATTTCGCCCGCGTGTTATTTGGGGTTTTGGTTTTTTGGCGCGGAACCCTAATTATTTTTCTAAAATAAAAGTATCCTAAGTTACTCCTTATGACATCAGCTATCCCCGTAAAGTCCCGTTAAAATCGGTCCAGCCGTTTCAAAGATTAGCCGGATCAAACAGACAGACAGACAAAAATTTTAAAAATTGTGTTTTGTTATAAATATCGTGTATACTTTCATATGCATTTAGTAAAAAGCCGTAATTTTGACATTACAAACAGACACTTCAATTTTATTTATTTGTATAGATTTACCATGTATTCGGCGGTGAAACCCGCTAGCATGTGAAGTTCGCCAACACGCATTAGGACAGCGCGGCGGACATTTTCTTGTCCTAAAACCCTCTCAGAAATGAGGGGAGGCCTGTGCCCAGCAGTGGGACGTATATAGGCTATAACTATCTAACTATGAAAAGGTGATAAAGAATGAATGTTATGATTATGCATACATTTTGGCAATAGCAGGTCAATTATCTGATTCTGAACATTATTAACTGGCCAGAATAACGTCATTATGATTTAAATTGTTGTTCCTTCTACATTTAAAATTATTAACTGTCACATATATGTGACCTTTTTGTCTCACCCTTTTTGGAATTTACTAACGTATTTTGTACTTTTTATCTTAAATCTTTGTTGGAGTACTACTCTTTACACTTACGACTTTCCTCTGCTTACTGTAATCTCAATTTAAAGTTTTCATCTTGCTCATAATAGGAGATTATCAATTTGCCTGCCAGGTTAATTAACTAATCTGAACTACACATATGTAAATTTCAACCTGATGCAATAATAATCGAAATCAGGTTATAGTTTTTTTTTAAATAACCTTATTAAATTTTCTTAATAAATGGGTTACTAAAATTTATGTAAAAAGAAAAAATATTTTTATCTAGTTTACGTACTGTTTCGAAACACTTTTTTTTACCGATTGTAGAATTTACTGTCTTTTAAATAAGTAGTTGGTACTTCACCTTCAATATGAATCTCTTTATTTTTTATTATTAATTTTATGTAATAACAATAATCTGACATATTTTTATGTTAATATTGAACCCTACATACAGACATAGTTACACAAAGGCAATTAAGTAAGGTACGTTGGGGTAATACCGGACGGATTTTCGAATAGTTGGAAGAGTCTGCCAAAAACTTTAATTTCTCGACATTCGTATACGTCAGATTTATGGAACATGGATCAAACCGTTAATCGTTAAACGTAGTTTAGCTTTGAGAATCTTTTGCTTGTGTAAACTCAACGGTTTCTGCTTTAAAGGTGTGGGAAAACTAGACATACTTTTTTATATGCATAATGAAAAATTGGCCATTAAGGGGTAAGACCGGACTTAAATTTAAAACCACTTCTACTGCTTAGAGAAAAAAGTTTATAAAAGAGATTTGTCCTATCTTTAACGCTAAAAAACATATTTCAATATGATCTATAAATTACTAGAAACATAAATGTTCCAAACGATTTTCTCTTTTTTTGTTTCTTGCCATCCGATCTTACCCCTGATATAAAGAAATTGTAATTTTATGTTTCTCAAACTTTGTTATGACATAAGATGGAATTACTCAATATAAGAGAAAGATCGGATGCATTTGATTTTATATGGGAAAAAAAAAATAACAGTAAGGACTGGCGAAATGCCCTGGGATAACGCAGGAGTTAAGGAAGATATAAATAGTTTAACAAAGCGGCATTTATTATTATAAATTATTTTTTAAATAATTATTATAAATTACATTTTGATTTGTAATAGAGGATAGATATAGATGTCTATGGGCCGCAGCAATCATTTAACATCAGGTGTACTGTGTGCTCCTTTGTCACCCTTATCCTATAAAAAAAATGTATTTTAATGTGTACTTAAAAGTAATAAAACCATCGTATTGGTTTATTACTTTTAAATATACAGACTTGCTAACGAGACTGAGTCCCATAGTCACTTGAGTAATCAACGAAAAAATATACACGACCAATGAAAGTTTAACAACCACTGCCATATTTGTAACGGGCAAAGATCGGATAATATTCATCCGATCTTCACTCACGAGGGGAAACATCGGATCTCGGCCTACAGCGATCTTACCCTTGCATGGACCAGCTTTATTTAGCTATAACTTCATAAAAATTAGTATCCACATAAAATAATAACAAAAGAAGCCATGTTCTCGCTAAAAATCGTAAATAAAAGTGATAGGGAAATATCGGATGGACAAAAATAATACAAAAATTACATTGTTTTATAAAATGCCACGCAGCACAGGTCCCACTTGCCGGAGTGACTGGCGCGAACTGAGGGTCGGGGCAGGATGAAATGGCGTCGTGTAGCATATTGTTAGCTTTTCAAAATATAGCATAATTCGCCGGGAATTTGAATCCTACGGTCTTCCCCCATCACCGATCTTACCCCAACGTACCTTACTTCTAAACCCTTACGCAATTAAATTGATCTATTTTAATATAGTACGAGTATTAGTAATATTATTAAGAAACATTGGGATAATACACCTATGACATATCATTCACCACATATTATCTATGATAAAACCAATTTGTATATTTGTACAAATGTTGGGCGTGTAATTATGTCTCCCGACCACGCGGTCTTTAGTCAATAAACCTACCTACCTAACATATAGTTTAAAAGAACCTACTATCTGTCTATAATGTTCTTTCCGTTAAACACAGGTTCACCACCTACTAATATACCTCTTAGATATATCGGTTGACGTAATAAAGTGACTATATTGTAATTCTTTGAAATATTAACACGATATACCTAGTAAGATGAATGAATCATTAAAATACATCCGTTCGTCATAATGGGTCTTTCCCAACGAAAGGTTTTTTTTTTATTTTAAGCCTTTATACATAATATGAAGTACCTAGGTCGGTTAACCGCGTCAACGATTTGTTTTCAATTATATTTTAATTTTAATAATATATAAGTTTATCCAAAGGTGTTTGCCCTTTTTTCTATGTATCTATACATTATACATTTAAATAAAATTGAAGTGTCTGTTTGTAATATCGAAATAACTTCCTTCTATTAAGCTCGAGGGGTTATTTGGTTGCTATTAAGACAAGAATTTAAAATTATTGTCTGTCTGCCTGTCCGAGCTCCGAGCTAAACGAAATGGGTGAACCGATTGTGATAAAACTTTACGAACAGATCGAGGGCAATGTCAGTTAATTTAGGTTATATTTGTCCAAAATCGTGAGATTTTTTTTAGAATCGAAAATTGATAAAATTAATGTATTTTGATGATTATCTCATAAAATATTAAACATGTTTCTTACTTTTTTTGTTGTTTGTTGTTGTAACGCAAGAACACGTCATCTACGGTAGGTTTTGATAAAAAATCGATTTATAACATTTTTTTTTACTTCTACGCTATTTTACAACAAAACAATGATGGTTAAATCATAAAACTCTCTCAGAAATGAGAGGAGGCCTGTGTCCAGCAGTGGGTCGTATATAGGCTGTAACTTTAACTTTAAGACAAAAATTTATAGATCTTCAATTTTTATTATAATATTAAAATACTTTCCCATATCGCACATTGTTTTTGAGATAACAGCAGAAAAAACTGATAATAAAGTGTTTTTTTGATACTTGAACTACTTGCTCAAAGACCCATATTACGGACGAAGTCGCTGATAAAAGCTAGTCATAAATAAAATCGAACATTGAATGTTATTTTATTGGCATTCCATGTAATTTAAATGAATTTAATTTAGTGAATTTAGACGATGAATATGTTTTTCGATTTTTTCTTACTAAGGCCAGATGCTGCTTGACCCTAAAAGTAGGGGCTCCTCCTATATAATATAACTAGCTGTTCACTGCGACTTCGCTCGCGTGTTATTTAGAGTTTTATTTTTTTTGCGCGGATCCCTGATTCTTTTTCTAAAATAGAAGTAGCCTAAGTTATGACCTCAGCTATCTGCCAGTGAAAGTCCCGTCAAAATCGGTCCAGACGTTTCGGAGATTAGCCAGAACAAACAGACAGACGGATAAAAATTTAAAAAATTGTATTTTTGTTATAAGTACCGTATATACTTTCATATGCATTTAGTAAAAAGCTGTAATTTTGACATGACAAACTGACACTTCAATTTTATTTATTTGTATAGATATACTAGTAGCACCTATATAATCTGTACGAAAATGTAAAGGCACAAAAAATATAATAATACTGTACGTAGTAATGGTTTAATTATGTGAATGTTTTCTCCAAATGTTGACATCATCTGCACGATATGCACCCTAAAGACAAGGCTCTGTTGATTGCGTAAAATCCATACAAAAAAGCCCATACAGAAATTCCACAGACTTAGTGATTTATAACAATTTTACAAATTCAAGAGAATCTTCTTTGCGCATCTTTTTCATAAATGTTTGAGGGGCTAGCCATGTTGGTTTTCTACGATCGTTAACACTATAGGAAACTATAGGAAATGACATTATCCGAATGAGTTACGAGATTTTGTGTTGAATTAATTCATTTTTCAACTTCAACAAAGGAGGAGGTTCTCAATTTAGATGTTTATATATTTTTTTATGTATGTTCAGGCATAACTCCGTCATATATAGACGAACTTTTTTTGTATGGATTATTTTTTTGTTTGAAGGAGGTTTATTTCGAAATGGTCCCATTTAAATTTCGTAAATATGAGTTTCGTAGACAGACAACGGATTCTTTCATAAATGCTATGCATTGTTCACGCAATCACACAACATAACATCACGCCTTTATCCTCTAAAGAGGTACGCATATGTGTTCAGTGTAGTATACCACAGTACACCCTCATTTCTGTTAAAGTTGTTATATTGAAGTCGGTTGTACAACATTTTTAATTTTACCTTTTGTATAGATTTTTATAGCATTGCTGAGTCATATTTGAGTAAGGCTTGCTTTCTTCAACTGTGAACTTTAGAAGAATAACGACTAAGTGTGTTTTGTTAAGATCACAGTTTAGGAGAGTGCAGCATGAATTTGTTAAAACACAATAAACTTTCTCGTCGTGAGCTACTCATATGATAATAGCAGACAGAACTCCGTGGCGTATCATTAAGCAAACCTAAAAGATAGTTGCTTATCGTTGACGCATAACGTTTTGCTTATTTTGATGCAAGCTATTACAAAATATAAATATTTTCTGGTTATTATAAAATGTTTTTTAAAATAAATAGAAATTTCCATAGCTCCAATTCCATATTAAAATCCTATGTCTATATACAATTCATTTACCCTCTTAAAATCAGACAGCTCATCTGGTTCTCGACTTTGAGTACTTATGCACAAAATATTATTTATTATTTAAATAATGCTAGCGAGATTAAATGATGGGTGCAAATTGTGAAACGGTGTATGGTTGAATTTTTCATTTGATCCATATTAATTTCTTCATCATCATCATCACATTGTTATTATAGCCCAATAAAAGTCCAACACTGAACTTAGGCTTTCACCAAATGATTCCACAAAATATGGTCCCGAGCCACCTGTATCTATCGATTTGTATATTTAGCATGTCGTCACTCCATCTAGTGGGGTTCGCTCTTAGAGTACACATCAGCTGTCAAACTATGTGGCCAGCCCATTGCCACTTCGACTTACTGATCCGTAAAAAGTAAAATCCCTTGAACCATATTTTTTTAATGAGTTCCAGTTATGTTAAAAGCATTGCCAGTATTGCTTAAGAATATCTATAGTTATGTAAAAATTCAGGCAATTTTCATACTGTCTCTTTTCTTTATATAAAACTGAAGATTCAAACGCACTCGCAGTACATTTGACGGTAAGTGCGTTTTAACTTTTTACTCCTGTGGATGGAATACCTTACAGGCTGCAATCATACTAGCTCTCTGTACGTAAGAGGTTGATCGACGGTCCCATACGCGGACCCAGACGTACTGCTACCATCTAGTAGAGATTAATTTCAATTCACGCGTATTTTTATTGTTCCTAGATGTCACCAAAGAAATGGTCGAAGAATACGTTTGGTTGGGCGCGAGCGGAAGTGCTGGGGGCTCTTGTGAACGCTGTGTTCCTAGTGGCGCTGTGCTTCAGCATTACAGTGGAAGCGATGCAGCGGTTTATTAAGATTGAGATCATACACAACGCGAAGCTGCTGGTGGCCGTCGGCACGCTGGGACTGATTTTGAACATCGTCGGGCTTTTCCTATTTCATGGTATGTATGTGGTTAAAAAGTAATAATACGACGTAATAAAGGATTTTACACTAGGTACTCTTAAGGACGGACGCGTGGTTTGGAGATTGAATCGAGGATAGATATAAGTAGAGTTCACTTTTGTATCATTCATACTACATACATATAGTTTTTCGAGGAAATTACCGGGAAAAATTTAAAACAACATATAATATGTAGTAATTATGTAAACTGTGTGCTCGTTTTTCTATAATCTAAATCATTTTGTGGTTGAATATTTTCCTGTTAAGCAGTGTTACCAGATGAAAATTGCAAACTACCGTGTCAACAGACTAAAATTAGTTAGACCTTAGATTTATTTTGAAATTACAGTGTCAATATAACAAAATACAACGTTTTAATGATACTTTTTTATAATTAAATTTTTCTTCCAAAAATTCAACTTAGGTCATAAATTGACGAAGTCATTTTTGTAATCATGGCTTTCGATGGTGTAATATCAACACAAAGTGTGTTTCCATTTATGGTCTTGGTAATCAGTATATGTATTTCTTTTCTTCGTTTTGATGTCATTTACTTGACTGAACAGACTCTCACATGCATATTAGTGGAGGACCATACATTTAAAGTTTAAATATACTTTCTCAACTTGTGTCCTTTAGCTGAGCTATCTGTGAACAATGAAAACATTACTTGTGTCTACCAAAAAAGAGCAGGCGATCAAAATAATTTAAAATTAATAAAATACTATTTTTTTTAAATTTTAAATTATTCACCTTTTTGCCCAACTTTTGTTATTTTGGAGGATTTTGGTCTAGTTTCAGTATCAGTCTCGTAACTATCACTGTCACTCTTATTACGATTTTGTAAAGAAAATAATATTTTATGATGCACCACTAAACAGCAAAACATGGTGTAAAGAAATGTAATGCCATCAATTCATTTATACTACTCATTTTAATATAAGTTATACAAAAGAAAAAACCACTTCCTGAAAATCTTTTCATTTTACCGGTATTTTTTACCTCACTAGCAATGAAATGTTTGTGGATTTCCCGAATAGCGGCGTGGTGTTGCAGATTAAGTCTACCTAATTAGAATATACATTTTGTTTTAAACATTTTTTTATAATTTTGGATTCAAACTCGACTATTATTTACACGGTAATTTATATTAAAAATACCGTAGGAATTGACACGGCAGTAGATTATTACCGTAAACCGTGTTTTGGTACAAAATACCGTGTATCTGGTAACACTGCGTTAAGTGATTTCCCAGTATTTACTTTGCGGGAACAACTACATACAATTGACGATAAATTATCGTTTTCATTCCAATGAATGCGCCATAAAAACTCTTCTTAACACGTGTAATGCATTGTTTTTAACTCGTGCAATGCATTGTTTTTAACTTGTTCTGTCTTAAAAGATGTCTATTAGCAACAAGATCGTATCGTATATACGTGGTAGAGCCATGCTGCAACTATATTAGTAGTATAGTTATAGCACGAATGGGTCGGCTCGACCGGGGAAGGACCACGCTCTCACAGAATACCAGCGTCAAATAGCAGCTTAAAACTGCTGTGTTTCGTATGGTGAGTGTAGAGAACCGGAGACCCTTTTTACTGGAAAAGAGGCATTCCACCTTAGTCCTCACGGGTAACAACGCATCTGCATTTTGATTCGCAAGCGAGGATAAATGTAGATGTCTACGGGCCACAGCAACCACTTACCATCAGGTGGACTGTGTGCTCGTTTGTCAGCCTATCCTATAAAAAAAAAATCGTATCGTATAGCTGCGATATGTTCATCGACCACCATCATTTCATTTAATATGGCACTATAGCCCTTCATAAGTCCACTGCTAATCATAGGCCGACCCCATAGTTTGCTTCTTTTTGTTTATTTTTTAAGTACGCTCCTGAGCTACCTGCATCCATCGACTACCTGCGTGTTTCATCAGGTCGTCGCAATATCTAGTGCTGGTTTGGTGCTGGTTCGAGGCTGTCACTCGAGAAACTTTATTCCCTTTCGGTTGTCTGGTCTTCGAGCTATATATCCGGCTCTTTCCCACTTTAGCTTATTGGCCCGCTGGGCTGTATCAGTCACTCCTGTTTTTCTGCGAATACCCTCGTTACGGATTTTATCCCATAGAAAAAATCTTATCATTGTTGCCTATCAAACGTCTTATGTTGAGGTCTTCCCCATAGATTAATTACCACATAGGGGAGATATTTACAATAGTTGCCACCCTTGTCATGCGGGTGGGCAACCTCATTTTTTATTGTTTTATCAGAAAGATGTTGGGTTTCTCATGTCTCAGTTCCCTTCTACCGGTTGCTACACCTTTATGATATGGGGTCGTGAATTCTCTTAAGCCGTTGCTGCATTATAATAAATATTTTTACCGATATATGTTCAAATTTGGATTCGGAGTTAAAGATTATGATATGCAAATCTTATATATGCACTACCTACGCATATGTAGTAAGATTCATGCATTAAAAATATTAGATACTTCCTTGGTTTTAAACGTTTAAACTCAGACAATATGATATATTTAACATTGTTTTCATTAATTAATGTTTAGATATTTTCGTGTTCATTAATTCCGCATCGTTGACTTTGCGGTAACAACTTACAATAACTGCCGATAAATTATTATTGTTGTTCCAATGAATGCGTCACAAATAAACAAACACGTGTAATGAATGCATTGTTTTTAAACTTACATCGATCTAAAAGACATTTAGCTACAAGGTATCGTATCGTATATCTGTGATATCATTTATCACATATGTTGAAATTTAGATTAACATTTTTATTTGTATATTATATTACTTTTTTTATAGAATAGGGTGACAATCGAGCACACAGTCCACCTGATGGTAAGTGGTTGCTGTGGCCCATAGACATCTACATTTATCCTCGTGTGCGAATCAAAATGCAGATGCGTTGCCACTCGTGAGGACTAAGATGGAATGCCTCGTTTCCACTAAAAAGGGTCTCCGGTTCTCTACACTCACCATACGAAACACAGCAGTGTTAAGCTGCTATTTGACGCTGGTATTCTGTGAGAGCGTGGTCCTTCCCCGGTCGAGCCGACCCATTCCTGCTACAACTATACTACTAATATAGCTGCAGCATGGCTCTACCACGTACAAAATACGTAATTATATTTTGTTATGCAATGATTTTAAACTTCCATTGAATTTAAAGATATTTAACAACAAAATAACTTACCGTATATCTGTGAATGTGATACGTCATTTATCATTATAGGTATGTAAAATTTTATATATTCATACATAAATATCAAACAATGAACGATTGATAAGTATTGTAAAGTGACAATGGCCTGTTTTAGTTATTGTTGTTTTATTTATTGTTAAAGGTTTGCAATGACAAATCATTTGTTCACAAATGTGTGAATATATTTTGTTTAATCCTTTAACGTTTTTAGTTTTTTCTTACGTGGTAGAGGCGTGCTGCAGCTTTATTGTAGTTGTAGCACGGAATCGATCGGCTCGACCGGGGAAAGACCACGTAATACCAACATAAATTGCACAGCAGCATTAAACTGCTGTTTAATGCTGCTGTGTTTTGTGTAGTGAGAAAAAGAAACGGAAATTAGGAGATCCCCGCATTTTGATTTTTATTCGAGTATACCGCTTAACATCAGGTGGTTTTGTGCGCTCGTTTGTCACACTTATTCTATTTTAAATATTGTTTATGAAATAATTCCAACCCTTGATATTATGTAAAATAACAAACACCTTAAACTAAGACATATTGAAAAACCTAAAAGAAATGAAATATGTGATTTTTTAGATCAGACATAAATTAAGTTTCCTTATTAATTCATTACTTTATAAAAAAATGGTCTCCGGGCCGTTAAATTTAAATTACAAAATATCGGTGTTATTATTTGAATAATTTACGCGTTTTCTTTTGTGTAGATCATCATCATCATCATTACAGCCTTTCATAAGTCCACTGCTGAACATTGGCCTCCCCCAAGGAATGCCACAAAGCACGGTCCTGAGCCACCTGCATCCATCGACTTCCTGCATGTCTTACCAGGTCGTCACTCCATCTCGTGGGGGGTCGCCCTACACTTCGCCTACCGGTACGAGGCTGCCACTTTAGAACCTTTCTTCCCCATCGGTTGTCGGTTCTTCGAGCTATATGGCCGGCCCACTGCCACTTCAGCTTACTAATCCGTTGGGCTATGTCGGTTACTCTGGTTCTACTGCGGATATACACATTTCTAAGTTTATCACGCAGAGAAACTCCGCGAATAGCCCTCTCCACAGCTCGCTGAGCGACCTTGTGCTTCCTCATACGGCCAGCACTGAAGGACCACGTCTCAGATCCGTAAGTCATCACTGGCAACACGCACTGGTTGTACAGTTTCGTTTTAAGGTTTTGAGGTATGTCTGACGAGAAGATGTGTCGTAGTTTCCCCGAACCCTGCCCAGCCGAGTTGAATCCGTCGATTGACCTCTCGGTCGAAGTTGGACTTACCTAGTCGGACTTTTTGTCGCAGGTAAACATACTCGTCAACAACTTCGAGCTTAGTGTCCCCAACATCTACCGGCATAGGTGTGACATGGACATTAAACATGATCTTTGTTTTGTCCATGTTCATCCTAAGACCTATTCGTTGGGAGACACTATTGAGGTCATTGAGCATGGTGCTTAGGTCCTCCAGCGATTCTGCCATAAGGACTATACCGTCGGCAAATCGAAGGTGAGTGATGTACTCGCCATTGATGTTAATACCGTATCCTTTCCAGTCCAGAAGCTTGAAAACGTTTTCCAATGCAGCGGTGAAGAGTTTCGGGGATATAGCATCACCCTGTCTTACACCTCTCTGCAATTGGATAGGTTTCGTAATCTGGTTCTGTACTCGGATAGCCATCGTAGCTCTACTGTACAAACACTTCAGCACTTCGATATACGACAGTTGGCTCTTTCTGGCAGACAGATCTCTGGCAAAGACTTTGGAGCCTTGGTTCCGCTCGATCGCTTCTTCAATACAAACTGTATTGAAGTTGCGTAAGTCCCGCCGCATTCATTTGGAGATCTGTATGTTCAGTTGCCTGTTGAAGAATGTAGCTTCATCTCCCGTCTAACAGCTATGAGATTGAGAGTGTGATCGGAGAGTTTTTGTGTTCTTCTGCGGCGGGTCTTGCAGAACTTAACTCCGACCGCATGGACAGTTTCCACGAGCTTGTCATTCATATCGTCCACTTCCTTGCAGTCTTGTGTAGATCACTTGTCCATATCTAAAATTTAAATGAGAAATAACATGTAAAGGGTATAATTTAGTCAACAGATTTTATCAGTATATTACAGTTTCAGGCATTATTTCCTAGATGGCATTATATACGTATATTATACCATATTATATTATCATCTAAAGTAGTATCGTACAAGTAATAATAATAATGTATTTAATATCTTATATATTTATATATTCATACATAAATATCAAACAATGAACGATTGATTAGTATTGTAAAGTAACAATGGACTGTTTGTTGTTTTATTTATTGCTAAAATTGTTTGTTACTAATATACACATAAATAAATGAGAAATCTTTATACGCTTTATGAATGTGTCATGGTTTTGAACTGTTGGGTATTAGGTGGGTACGTTTATTTATATCTACATTTCGATAGAATACAATTTCAATTTGCTATTTATACCGTAGTGTTATAAAATTTTGGCTGTTTCCAATTTAAGTAAAAGATCTTTATTTTTCAAAACCATTAAAATATTATTGTTTGACTACAAGAAACTATGACGTCATAGACTAGTATCCCCATAACATATCTAGTGTTGTTTTGAAACCTTGTAAAATATTTCGATTATCACCCGTATCATAACTCCGTATCATAATAATATCCTATTATTTAGAAGGAACATCTCGGCATACATTGCTTAAACTAATTACTTTATTATTACAAAATAATAATAATATGAAACACGAAAATAATTTATTATTTTGTTATATTTCTGGCTTAAACCTCTTTCTCTTACGATACCCACGGGACGTTATGGGGTATTGGATATTCTTACTTCGCCACTACACGGGCGGCTGTGTCTTCCTAGTAACAACTAAAAAAATAAAGAAAAATAAAGAAAACTGTGTTTGCCAAACAGCCTGCCAAGCGTGGAAACTACGATAATTAACACCCTTTTAAGACAATCTATGGTAGGCCTGTATACAGTGGTGGACTGATAGACTGTGTTGATTAATTGATATATTACATTTTCGAATGAAATGAATTTTTCAAAAAAAATTGATAGATGATTATCAACTAATTTAGCAATAAAATATTCAGTTGTATCTCATGTGCTTTAAATGTTAATGTAATCCTAACGGTAGCTTTGACTGTTAAAGATTACCTTTGCACATTTTTAAATTTGTTTAAATAAATAAATAAAAAAAAAAAACGGGCACTTAAGCAAAGAACAAATTTTATTCTTACTATTAAATTGTTTGATAGTTTTAGGTAGTCTTATGCTCAGAATTTTATTATTTAATTAGCAAGAAAAAAATTTCGTCAGTTTGATCATAACATTTTAATTAAATTAATGAGAAATGTTAAAGTTCTATGCGCTAGTAGTGTACCTGGTCGGTTAGTAAAAACGAAACACGTTTTTGCGTTTTTTAAATGGTTAAAGTAGATAAAAGTTCAGTATGGAGTGTGACGCCCTTTGCTGAAATCACATCTTGCATTCGTCTGGGCATGCTAGCGAGTATATCTCTTATGGTTTTTTTTTATACACCGTTTCACAATTCGCACACGTCATTTAATTTCGCTAGCTTTATTTAAATAACAATTTTTTGTGCATAAGCTCTCAAAGTCAAGAACCACCTTAGGTGTCTCTTTTTACGAGAGTAAATGGATTTTTTTTTATAACATAAGGGTGACAAACGAGCACACATTCCACCTGATGGTAAGTGGTTGCTGCGGCCCATAGACATCTACATCTATCTTCGTTTGCGAATTAAAATGCAGATGCGTTGTCAGTCGTGAGGACTAAGATAGAATGCCTCTTTTCCAGTAAAAGGGGTCTCCTATTCTCTACACTCACCATACGAAACACAGCAGCATTAAGCTGCTATTTTACGCTGGTATTCTGGTTTCTTGCGAAACACGTTCCCACTGCGCAGTAATCACATTCCTTAGCTCTCTGATGGTCTGCGGATCATCGTTTTAGAATGTCCCATACATGATCTATGGGATTTAGATCGGAACTTCGAGCTGGCCAATCCATTCGAATTCCGACCCCCAGCATACCCACATCGCTGGACCGATGGGCGCTAGCGTTGCCGTCAATAAAAATGTAATTTTTGAGAGCTGCCAATGCATGTGTGCATGACAAATTAGAACTTCCGTTATGTATCGGTGTCCAGTCAGTGTGTCGTTTTCGATGAAGACTTATTCCGTACGATATAATGAATTTATTCCTGCTCAAAACATAACAATAAAGTGTGATTACTTTAAAACGCTTCTACAAAGCGTACCTCTCGTCTTCGTACCACTCGCCGTCTGTCTTCACCGTACAGAGATATCCTGGCTTCATTGGAGATACCCTATATAATCTATACATCTATGCAAATAAATAAAATTGAAGTGTCTGTTTGTAATGTCAAAATTACAGTTTTTTACTAAATGCATATGAAAGTAAATACGATACCTATAACTAAAATATAATTTTTAAAATTTTTGTCTGTCTGTCTGTCTGTCTGTCTGTTTGTTCCGGGTAATCTCCGAAACGGCTGGACCGATTTTGACGGGACTTTCACTGGCAGATAGCTGATTTCATAAGGAGTAACTTAGACTACTTTTATTTTAGAAAAAGAATCAGGGTTCCGCGCAGAAACATAAAAACCCTAACACGCGAACGAAATCGCGGGGAACAGCTAGTACAATATATGATACAATGCCCTATCCCAGTTTTCTTGAGTTCATGACACACAGTTCCGAGTACGTGCGGGCCTAAATTGCTACGTGAGCACCGAGTTGCCAAACTCGGTGCTCACGTAGCAATTTAGGGTCGCAGGCTGGACAATGACTGGCGTTTATTGGCAGCGACAAGCCTCCTCCTTTTTTTTTAAAACGTTACCCCCACACAAGGATTTTCTCCTGTATCGTGGATGCAGTTTACAAACATATATTGCACAAAGACAAACATCCAGACCCGGAACAATTATTTGTAGGCCATACAAATACTTGTTCCATGCGGGATTTGAATCCACGGCCCCCAAGCGTTGCAACTCATTGCTATGCCACTATGCCACGGAGCCGTCAAACCTCCTGACCGTCCATAGACTATTTTGCACATTTCTTACATCTTCGAGGTTGTTATTGAGATCCACATACGAATATTTGCGATTCCTTAACACTTGATTCACCAGAAAACGATCATCCTGTGGTTCGATATACAGCTTTTTTCCAAAACCAGGCCTTCTCTGGACGGAACCGGTATCTTGATAGCGCTGCCGAAGCAATGGCTGCAATCCTCCTCAAGCAGCGCAATAATTTTGCTGACTTTTATCACTTTATCTAACATTTTCGATACCGCTAAACATCAATAACAATACTTCAAAATGTCAAGGAAATGAGAAAATTCAATAAAAGTTATTTAAGAGTCCATATTAACTTTCAGGAGTTCGCACCACAAAATGTAGTAAAAAGTTGTTTTCTTTAAAAACCAGCCTCATACAAAAACTTGAATTACCCGTACCCGTTTGGTAACCAACGGAGCTCTGTTACTAAGCCTCCGCTGTCCGTCCGTCCGTCGTCCGAAAATTAATGGGGCTCCTCTACTAGAAACGTGTGCTACGATGGTACGGAACCCTTCATGCGCGAGTCTGCCTTGCACTTGGCCGGTTTTTTTTAAACACAACGGCACATTTATAACCGTCCAATAATAATATTTTTAAATGATTATATGTTTTTCATATTGTATTTTATATTCAGGCAGGAAAAATCAAAACCGCCCGTTTTGTTTGCAAATAAGTGTATTGTATTATGTGTTCCATAATAAAAAGTCTACGATGCCGAATATCGATTAGCAAGCGATAATAACATGAAATTCGCCACGTTTTCAAGCATTGGCTTCAATTAATGGAAACTGACAATGTTTCGTCTCGCTCGATTAGTTATTCGTAAAGGAGGTTAATTATTTATATTGTTTACGCAGAAGATTGCAGCGATAGCAGAACCTAAGACATGACTAAATCTCATGACTGCCTCGTTGGTCTAGTGGTAGTAAATGCGACTGCTGGTCATAAGGTCCCTGGTTCGAATCCCCGGGTTAGGCCAAGAAACAGATATCGAGCTTTTCCGTCAAGAAATTCTCAGTAGCTGTCCGGAGTCAGGAAGTTGGCGGTGTCTCACCCCCGTCTCTCGGAAAGCACATAAAGCCGTTGGTCCTGCGTCTGATCTCTCTCCGGTCGTGTCGGTTTATTATTCAGACTATGAGAGTGAGGGAATAGAGAGTACACCTGTGCTTGCGCATACACTTTATCAACGTGGTAGAGCCATAGTGCAGCTATATTAGTAGTATAGTTGTAGCACGAATGGATCGGCTCGACAGGGGAAGTACCACGCTCTCACAGAATACCAGCGTAAAATAGCAGCTTGACACTGCTGTGTTTCGTATGGTGAGTGTAGAGAACCGGAGATCCATTTTACTGGAAAAGAGGCATTCCATCTTAGTCCTCACGGGTGACGACGCATCTGAATTTTGATTCTTTGTTGAGGATAAATGTAGATGTCTATGGGCCGCAGCAACCACTTACCATCAGGTGGACTCTGTGCTCGTTTGTCACCCTATCCCATAAAAAAACACTTGGGCACTATAATTCTGTCCTGTACCGATGGCTAGTCTTCGTTAAGACTGGCCGCTGTGACTGAAATTCGGTCGGAGCACCTAACATAAAACTGTACATAACTGCTTAGCATTACAATCAGGTAAGTAATAATAACGAAGAAAAACTAAGAACTTTGAATAACCTCTTAAAGAAAAGTAGTATTGTACTCCGGTCAGAATATGTTGTGAAGTGTTTGATTTGTTAGTTTGTGACGCGAACGTAGTGAAGAAATCAAACATCGCAAAACTGCAAACTGAGGAGACGCTAAACACGTTCGCAGTTCTCGGTACACTCGCATGAGGCAATCGATGCGGTTGATTCTTCTTTCTAGGTATTGCTTGAGTTGGAATATTATTTTACTTTACGGCCGTTCTCTTTTTACTTTATTTTTATGCAATGTTAATTTTTGATCCTGTTAGGCCACGTACTAGTAATTCTCATGCAATTTCACTGACGTAAAATAATGTATTATACATTGAGTTATAATGTACTACGTACTAGAGACTAGAGAAGCTATTCCAAACAAAAAATGTGCGCTACTCTATGTCTTCGTGCATGCGCGGTAAATAGTAGAGTCGCGCATGCGCGGTTTTTGTCATCATAGATTATACGTAGGTAGAATGATCAGTATGTAATAAGTAATTGTTTATTTAGATTGTATTGTAAATTATATCAAGTACAATTTTTTTGTTATTTATTTTGCATTTATGTGTTAATTTAATATAATATAACATAATATTATGACAGAATTACATTTTAATTATACTCGTATTTTATTTAATACTTTAAAAAGTAAATATGTCAAAGATCATTATTATTACTTTTCTAGAATTCTCTAACGTATTTATACGCAGCTGGTGAATGATAGTGTAAAATCAATGCGAATTTACGTTAAGGTGCGTGCAGTGTATTAATAAATAATGCGTGCTCTGTTTATTCTTTTTCATTATAGATTCATGTAACTCCACAACTTCTGCTTTAGCCATTAAATTAATCTCAGCATTTAGTTTGAGACCGAATTGTTGTAATGTTTAAAATGTTTAAAATTATGACCTAGAATTATTGATTCCGTTACTAAGGTAGACTATATTTAAAAACTTAGGTTTCGTATACATCACTCAAATTAGGCTTAGGAGACATCACTTGCGTAATTTATTTGTAAGTACAATTTTGCTCGGACTATCAAAAATTGAATTTGAACTGCTTATTGATTCAGACAACGGTTCTGATACTTCCTGTACACCACATTTTGTTGGCAGAAAAAAAAGATACTAATTACTTGGGAAGCCTGTAAAACTTCTAGCGTTACAGTATTAAAAAACCGCCATATACTAGTGTGACGCGCGCGCCGAGGGTTCCACCTGTCTTAAGTCCCGTAAATATACTGAACATTACAAAAAATTTGTTCGTCGTCTAATCAGAAAATAAAACTAAAATCCCAGCAATGTTATATAATAATATAATTACGTTATCGCATGGTACTGCTGATTTCTGAATTACATTTAAATGATATTTTTATATGAATATTTTAAAAGGTAACTATGTAAAATTAAAAAAAAAAACATACTTAATGTATTTGTAACAAAACTTATTGATATAACATATAATTTACAAATATATTTATTTAGATTAGAATAAAAGTCGTTCATAAATACTGGGCACGTGAGAGTTAAAAAATTGATGAATTTAGTACATTTTTCCCTGTTTTCATAGTTTGGACGTGGAAACCTAAAAATAAAATAAAAGAATAATCAGCAAATTTAAATATCAGAAATTTAGCCTAATTATGAATAATTCCATTTGTTTCTACACAAAAACAACATATTATATTATGCATAATTATTCTCAGACTTAAGTACCTACAGAAACGTCGCATCTGAACAAATTAATTTCATAATCTATATGTCATGACCCGAGATGGCGTCTTTTAAATAATTTGTTTCATTAATTATTAATCTATAATATCTACTTTTTTATTAAGTATTTTACTTACCGATGAAAAGTTATTCCTTGGTATTTGCTAACATTTCTTGAATTATTTGTGCATTTATAAAACACACCATGCCGTATTTTATCAAGAATTTTTTTTATATAATCAACACAGCATGATGTGTTAACTTACTAGCGCCTAGCGAGCGACTGAGTATAGTGCGGCAATATCACCGCAATTGAATGGAACAGCGTAACATAATGCAGTCGCCTCTAGTACGTAGTACATAATAGCTCAATGGTATTATAGAAAAACTTAAATGAAAAAATATCGAATTTCGTATTGTTATGAGCTTAGGGCACGAAACAATTAATTAAAAACCTTCAACTGTAGAAACATCTAGAATGTTCGAGTACATACCGGTCCCGACTGACTAGGTGTCGATAGTTGTAGAAAGTTCTTCCATGGAAATTTCTAGAAGGATCTTGACTCTCCTAGTTCTGCTACTCGATACTAGAAGGCGCTAGTGGTAACTAGTGTCGCCATGTACCATGCATTAATTGTGGCGCGCAACAGTATTAGGTCATTACAGTATTACAGGGAACTGCCTCTTGACAGACAGGTTGTCCTTGTCAGGGCTCAGGACGACGCTGATATCTTTATAACTTCAGTAAATATTATTATTATTATAAAGTATTGAATAGTACATAGCATACTTTTATACCAGTGTTGGGCAAATACACCGTCCTTATTTAGGCGGATCACAAGCTTGTCAAGCAAAGAAAAAGAGAAAGTTGTATATTTAGCTCCAAGATACGAAGACTGATCTAGAATTAATGTTTTCGATTGACAGCTTCCTACTGGCATGCACAGCTTAGGGCGACTCCTCAATGTAGCATATAAAGCATGCGTCAGGGAGGGGATGAATGCGGATGGCTTTTTTTATAGGATAGGGTGACACACGAGTACACAGTTCACCTGATGGTAAGTGGTTGCTGAAGCCCATAGACATCTACATTTATCCTCGTTTGCGAATCAAAATGCAGATGCGTTGTCACTCGTGAGGACTAAGATGGAATGCCTCCTTTCCAGTAAAAATGGTATCCGGTTCTCTACACTCACCATAGCAACTCAACACAGTATTCTGTGAGAGCGTGGTCCCTCCCCGGTCGAGCCGACCCATTCGTGCTACAACTATACTACTAATATAGCTGCAGCATGGCTCTACCACGTATAAAATATACCACGTATGGCTGAGGCTTTGTGGCCTGTTTCTCGTTTTTGATTTCAGCTAGTTAACGCCTCGTTAAATTAAACAACGCTCTTGACCTAGTTTAATCAACCGAAATGCGTCGAAATAAATCGATTGTTGCTTAACAATACCCATTGTTCCAGAACACGGCAGCAGCCACGGGCACACGCACGGCGGTGTACCGCCCCCGTCCAATGTGCGCCATCTGACGGAGATCGTGAACAGCAATGCGGATTTGGCGCTGGGTCATCAGGCGACCGATAACGAGGAGACCGACGAAATGGTAACGCCCAGAACCGACAAAATGGCCAACAACAACAATCAGACAGCAGGCAGGGTCGCCAGCGATCCCGGGCACTTGAACATGAAGGGCGTGTTCCTTCATGTGCTGTCTGATGCTTTGGGTAAGATTGGTTTTTCCTAAACGTTTTTTTTTAATATGTTTACTATTTTTTAAGTAACATTTGTGTATTAACATTATTTCACGAAATTACATTTTCTGTTGTGCGCTGTTAAATAACATTTGAATTTAACTGATACAAGTTAAGTTGAATTAAAAGTCGCGATAATTTTGTCTAGATGGTAGGATTCCTTTTCTCGTTAGGTACCGCGCTTTTACCTATTTCCGCTGCATAATAGCAGTGCCTACACTGCTCTGTTTCGGTGCGAAAGGTAGGTATGGGCAGCCAATATAATTATAGGCTGTAAGCCATTATATCTTAGTCCTCAGAGGTGACAACGCATCTTTTTTTTTTATAGAACAAGGGTGACAAACGAGCACACAGTCCACCTGATGGTAAGTGGTTGCTGTGTCCCATAGACGTCTTCGTTTGCGAATTAAAATGCATATGCGTTGTCAGTCGTGAGGACTAAGGGGTCTCCTGTTCTCTACACTCACCATACGAAACACAGCAGCATTTAGCTGCTATTTTACGCTAGTATTCTGTGAGAGCGCAGTCCCTCCCCGGTCGAGCCGACCCATGTCTGTAGCATTCTTTGTTTGAAGTTGACTGAAGGTTTCCATAGACTGCAGTAGTCACCAACTATTAGGTGGACTGTAAATTCCTTTGTCACTTCGGTCTTATTAAAAAAAAGTTGACGTTTTAAATTATTAGGCGGTAAACCATACTTCATGCTCATATTAAAAATTGGGAAGAAAAAATTGGTAATTTGATTTTTGCTTTTGATGACATTTGAAACCAAGGCGCAGGTTCGGCTTCACATAGAATACTGTTCCCATCTCTGGGCAGGGGCTCCCCAGTGCCAGCTCCTTCCACTTGACCGCATCCAGCGCTGAGCGCTTCGAATCGTCGACGACCGTGTTCTTTCCGATCTGCTTGACTCTCTGGCACTGCATCTCTTTGCGTGTTTTATCGCGTCTATCACGGGGAGCGCTCTGAGGAATTGTTCGGACTAATTCCACATCGCGACAAAACTCGCGATACCATCCATACCATCTGGATGATTGGCGGTCCACCACTGTGCGATTTAGAATTTCTTCCTCGCACAATTTTCTTGAGGAATCGATTACCACCAGCGATTTTTCCGGACCGATACGGCTTAGGGACCTTCAAGAAAAGAGCATACTCCTTTTTAAAAGGTCGGCAATGCATCTACGATTCCCCTGGTGTTGCAGTTGTTCATGGACGGCGGTAGTCACTTACCATCAGGTGAGCCGCATGCTCGTTTGCCCCCTCTCATATAAATAAAAACCATCGGAATTTGGCCTCGCGACGTTCATAAGATCATCACTGTATTTATAAAAGAAAAGAAAGATTTCTTTTTACTGATACATATACATCACGTGGTTGTATACGTGGTAGAGCCACGCTGTAGTTATATTGTATGTAGCATGAATGGGTCCGACTCGACCGGGGAAGAACCATGCTTTTGCCATAGAATGAATACCTACGTAAGGCTTAGCACGCACTGCGATTAAACGCGAGTGGTTTAGGAATAGCTGAAAACGCAAAATCGCATACAACCACGCACTGCCCTGGCGTTTTGCTTAATTTTATTTCGGTACTACTATGAATTTCTGGCGAGTAGCGTGTGTTGTGGCTTTGGTTTTTAAATTGAGAAATAGAAAACGTAAACAACGCCGCCGCCATAAGTACTGGGTACATCCACTAACAGATCAAAGTCATCTGAAAGGATACTTTTGCAAAATGTATAACGACGTGCGACAAGATCCCGATAATGTTTTAATTACTACAGAATGTTTTAGACACATTATCGTAGTGTAAAAACGTTGTTTCTGAGTCGGACGACATGACATAACCTCTTTAAAATTAGCACCGCAAATAACGACTGTCGAGATTGAAATTGAATAACAAACCGAACGCGGTTAACCCCTGTGCGTGCGTCGCCATACTATTACTATGGGACACATAAAAATCGCGCGCTTACAAACCGCGATCCAAATGTAGCAAGTTACGTTTTTAAAATCAGTCACTGAAAAAAGTCGCTAATGCGTGCGCTTGTATAAAATGCTATGTGCTATATTTGTTTACGGTTTCAGACGTGCGGTTAAACGCGTGCGTTTAATAGCAGTGCGTGCTAAGCCTAAAATAATAGTTTAATGCTTCTGTGTTGCGTATGGTGAGGTAGAGAACCGAAGACCCTTTTTACTGGAACGAGGTAATCCATCCTATTCCTCTGGGATGACAATGTATCTGCACTTTGATTCTTAATAGAGGATAGATGAAGATGTCTATTGACCACAGCATTCACTTATGTGTATCGAATATCGATGCCGTAAAGGGAATATCGGAAGATCGCCGCTAGGTAATATACAGTAATACCTATTGTTATTAGTTATTACTGTATTTATCACGCACAATCTGCCTGATTATATTTTATATTTCATAGTAGGGATGGTAGACATGACAAGGATATAGAACGAGGAATGCGGGACAAAAAGTGAATTGGGCAATCGACTACTATAAGAAGTCAAAATGTGTCAAAAAAGAAAAAATAAAATAATACTTAATGCTGTTAGTCCATACCTTAATATGTCGTAGTAAAAGTTAGGTTGGGTCCTAGAAGTATTGTTATCGACCAAATCTATACTTAATGTAATAAAGCGGAAGAGTTTTTTTGGTTTTTTTGTTTGTTTAAACGCGCTAATCTCTGGAACTACCGGTCCGATTTGAAAAAATTCTTTTTGTATATTACAGCCAGATTCATGTGGAATAGTATAAGCTATCTAGCATTAAGCTATATTACTCAGCTAGCCTTAAATATGGATATTTGTTAAGCAAGTCAGAAGAAAAAGCACTCCCGAAATGATTTATCCGCGTACGCTGGTGTTATCGTTAGGGATACGTAAATACAATGTTCTAGAAAAATATAGACCTATTATTAGGCATGGCCTATTTATCCTTACGAACGAAAGTTACTTCATCATCAAGACAATATTATGAAGATAAACTTTTTTCTTTCTACCATGTTATTTGGACGCATAGTTTAAGAGATAATGTAAAATTAAAATAATTCAATACTTGGCTGGGCGCGCGAACGGCGCTTAAACCCTAGCCGTTATAAAATGCTTGAACTAGGTCATGTCGCGCACCTCGGACACGTGATGACCCGGGTGAAACCGCGGGGCACAGCTAGTTGGTGATATACGAATTACGAGCACACTTAACTGATGAGCATATAGGTATATTCGTAGATACCTTTAAGGGTGTGAAAGAACTGAGAGAAGTGTGTCAGGATCGTGCCAAATGGAACTCCGTAGTATCTGCCTACCAATACGTGTGACGGACGTGAGATTTTATAAACATTATGAATTGTATCTCATACTTATACATACTTCTATTTCCCGGTGTGTTTTAAAATCGCCTCATAGAATTCACTGTTTCCTGCACAAGCGTACAACACGTGTGATTAACTTCCGTCCCTTAGTTATTTCACGGTCACTGACAACTCGCAACCTTTTATTTAACCTTAATTAAAACGTACACCCTTGATAGAACTTCCGAAGCATTTTGACGTCAATTTCTGTACTATCATTGTTAGAGATGAGTCGTTTTTTTCGCAACCTGTTACAGCAACAGGTTGTGTCGAAAATAAAAACGTAACCTGTTGCGACGAATCGCGCATTAGGTTTTTTCAGTAACGTTCAAGAACTAAACGTTATTGCACAATAAGTTGCGCCAATTGCAAAATGCGTTAACATGCTACCAATACTTTGACAATTTTGTTTATGTTTTAGTTATATTATTTTTCGGCATCGATTAGTAAAAAAGTGACTTAATTTTCAACAAAAAAAGGTTTGTCAATTGATTATTTCAAATGTCAATAAAAATTAAAATGTTGGTACATCATACTGTAAACAATTGTTTATTTAAGTTTTATTGCCCGCCAATAAATTATATTTTTCATTGCTTTAGTTTCAAAACGAAATAATTCGCTACCAAGTAACGACTATACAAAACAATAACTAATAGTACTTAAACAACTTGTTAAGATTACGCGGTTATTAGAAACCTGTTGCAGAAAATACCTATTGTCGCAACAGGTTTCTTAAAAGAAATGTAACTGGTTGCATCATTCCGTGAAAACATCTCTAATCATTGTACATAATGTGGTAAACAGCAATATTATGGTTGTAGGTTGTAGCACGAATGGATCGTCTCGAATGGGGTAAGACCACGGTCTCACAGAATACCAGTGTAAAATAGCAGCTAAATGTTGTAGTTTTTTACTGGAAACTAGATATTTCATCTTAGTCTTTAGGGGTGACAACACATCTGCATTTTGGTTCTTAATCGAGGATAAATGTAGATGTCTAAGGGCCCCAGCATCCACTTACCATCAGGTGGTCTGTGTGCTCGTTTGTCACCCTTATTCTATATTAAGAAAAAAAAAACATTTGAATATATTTAGATTTTCAATAATGGAAAACGACAAGGTGAACGCCGGCTATGGACCTTAACCTTGCAGTTTTTAATAAGGAAACAACGTCATTCTGTGACGAATTTTCTACAGTTTCAAGTCACTGCGAAAGTTGGCTATACACATACGGGTACAATAAATAAATAATAATATCATATAATTTGAATTTGCATTGATATTATACCATTGTTATCTCATATATAGTATATTCAAAAATTTCAACTTGGTCGATTTTAATTTAATTTAGATTTTTGTTATTTAATAATATGTATGGCAACTCTTGTTTAACCTGTTTTTTTTTCGAAAATCGTCACTTCCACACTAAGATTTTCTCCTGTATCGTGGTGGCAGTTTACATACATAAATTTCACAAGGACAAACTATGGCAAATATGAGGCAATCTATGGAAGAGGCCTATGTTCAGCGGTGGATTTAGATAGGATGTGATGATGAAATGATTTGATTATTTAGTCATTACACTATATTCTCATACAATTTCTTTAGTAATGTTTGTTTTAACAACTTTTAAAAGTGTTTTAGTTCACTAGAGTGTCGAATACCCAATTGAATGTGGATTAAAGTCCAAGTCTATCGAAGTATCGACGCGGCAGACCGTTAGTAGCAAAAAACGCATACACGATTCTAAACGGCATTAAACTGAATTTGAGTTGTAGGGGGTTATATTCCTTTTTCAAAGCATCTAAACGCCCTGGAAATACGGTAATAGTTCCAAAAATGATTTTTTAAATAATTATACAACCGGTGCATTTCATTGTAAAATGTTACAAACAGTCTTTGGATTTCTTGATATTTCTACCCAGGACAGAGGTTTTGTCCGAAACAGTGGTTAAAGTAAAAAAAATGGCTTTTATTAATTATTATTTTAATCTATAATTAATAAAAAGTATTTTATTGTTTAATAATAATATTATAAAATTGATATACCGACCGTTATACATACAATAAACATTTTTTAAATTATCTTCCTTGCTCGCGGTTGGAAGTTAAAATTCCACAGAATTAAGTTATGAAGTATTTGAAAATTAAAGTCTCGATATCAGTAATAATAATTTTCTAGACGCGTAGAGAACAAATTATGTCTTCGAGAAAATATTAAATGTTTAGAAATGTTTAGAGAAAATATTCCATCTCAATGGGTCGCCAAACTGAGGATGACATTTTTAATGGAACTATTTAGACAACATTGTGATTGTGTTCCACTCAAAAAGGTAAAAAATAATTTTTAATAAAAAGTAAAAGCAGAGTTCAAGTGGTAAAATTAAAAAAAAATGTATAACCGACTTCAATACAAATAAAATGAGAACATCATAAATTTAGTCTAAATCAATTAATTACGCATTATTAAAAAATGGTCACATCTTACTCTAATTTATATGGAACCACGTGAAAAGCATCAGCTTTCAAATAAAAAGAATCATCAAAATAGTTTCAGCTAGAAAAAAGTTCTGAGGTAACACACATAAAAAATATACAGTCGAATTGAGAACCTCCTCCTATTTTTGAAGTCGGTTAAAAATAATATCACATTCTGAAGTCGGAGCTTTAATTCGTTCATATACAATGTCTTTGCACCGACTTTGAAATCAGCATTTAGTCGTACATTTTACTGAAAGTTAGTTTTTTTTATTATCTCAGTCTCAAACGATGTAACAGTCTTGATCCTGTTTCCTTCTACTGCAGGGCTAGCATGGGCAGCAGACAATTTTATCCCCGGGGAAAGGAGAAAATGTTTATTCCCTCGCTTAGTTTTATCCACCCTTCGAGCATAGGCACACCGGTGAATATAATATCCACAGTAGATAAAATGGGAGATAGATAGATTTTTTGTATAAATATAAACTTAAACCCACGTCCAATGAACTACTCGTAGGATAAAATTGTCCCCTTCAAATGTCAAAATAGCATAATTTTTTATCTTTCATTTGGCTGCACGCTACGGACGGGGGATATATGTCTACCAGTTATGTCAAACGGGGATATACTTCTCCCCGTTGCCGTGCTTTGGCATAAAGACAAGATAATTTTATCTCTTGTCAGTGGATATAATCGGGGTATAATTTTTTTGTCCCCAGCCCATGCTAGCCGTGCTGTTGCTTGGCAACAAGTGTGCTACCAATCTCACCACGGTTCTCACATTGGGATTTAGGATGGAATTTTATTAGTTAATGATAATCTGTTTGAAAATAAAGCATTTTCAATGTGTACAAACGAGTTTGAATAGACAATATCCCAGCGTTCCAAATTGCATTGAAAAGCTGTTTACGGATATGTATATTAGTCGGGTCCTTGATGCTATTATGGTGCTGTCGTTGACACTATTTCGGAACAAACAACGTGCGAACGAACTGTTGCAAGTTGGCAACCTTGTACCAGTTAGGCGAAACTAATCTTATCATCCGTATCGCCTAATAAAGATACGTTGTTAATTGTTGGATTCCGTACCTATTTATTATTACTGTGTCCATAGCTTTCGATGACTATAAAATCACTCACTCACACATCAACCATAATTTACACCCTGTTCGGATTAGTGAGACGTTCGGATTATAGTATGTAGATATTATAAAAAGTGTTTTTTGAAATGAAACAGATTTTATAATTGAAAGTGAATACAAATTTTAATCAATATGTATTAATTGTAAAAAAAATCTAGTATAGAGTATTTTGACGAGAGGTGTTTAATGACAAAGAAAATGCTTTTTCATTAAACTTTTATACGCAATAACATTTTTTTTTAAATTGAAATATCTACTTGAGCAGGGTGGGAGCTTGATGTGGGACATTCGGATTATCGGGAGTTCAGATTATCGAGGCTCTACTGTACTATAAATAATACCAGTTTAATCGTTCTATGATTGGGCCTTTTGCCACCATGTAATATTTATTGAAATCTGGCACGTCGTACTGATTTAAATTGGCAGACTTCAACCTTTATGTAATAATCACAAAATATACATCACTTTGATTTCTTATGTTTACGCGAACACTAAACGATTAAATAAAACTATTTTTTACGTATTTTATCGCGTATAATAACTTATTTTCCCGACGGTTCAAGTACTTTACAACACCCATGGCCACTGAAGTGTTCTTCGACGTCCTAACCATGGCTACTTCTTCTGATTAAAATTATTAATTTTTGGTCCGAGTTATTCAGTATGAACTTATAGTTTCTTGAAGTCTTCAGACTCCGACGCTTCGGAAACGAGGGAATTCGAAACGCCTCGGAACCGACGCTCCAAGAAGTCTGCCGTCTGTGAACACGTATAGCATCACCCCCGTCATTACATCTGATCTGAATTGCATCGCTTAATTGAAATTTAAAAAAAATCCTAATTTCAATAGAGAAGATGGCTGGGTGTTATCGTCTGCATGGGGTCGTATAATAATTAATAAAATTAAATCCCAACACAAACATACAACTGCAGGACATCAAGATACTATAAGTTGATACTGCGTACATCTTGACCAAAAATTAATAATTTTCTTTAATTTTAAATTTAATCTTTAGACAGCCGTGGTTAACTATGACATTGGAACATCGAAAACTGTGTACTGTAAAGTTCCCGAAACGGCGGGAATATAAAATAAGTTAATAAATACGCGATAAAATCCGTAAAGACTGGTTTTATTTAAATATACATTAGTATTTGTACCTAGAACAGCTGTACTATTGTATTGTACTATGTAATTTGTGCGAAGAACGCTTACTACCTAGGTCCTCCCTCCTCCCTACGTTACACTCGGTGAAATCATTGTTTTATTTTTCGAGTATAGTGTAGTATGTACTTTACGATTGTAATTTAAAAAAAATGAGGAGGTTCTATATTCGAGTCTATATTCTAGATTTATTTAATGTATGTTCATTGTTTACCGATTTCTCGAAAATGGTTGAACCAATTTAAATGATTATTTCTTTTATTAAATAGTATGTAGCCCATGGGCGTCTTTATTCAAATTTAAAGAAAAAAAGAATGTGAAGTTTTTATTTTAACAATTTAGACGACATTGTAGTTGTTCTTGGGCTCTTGTTGCTCTCACTCAAAACGGTCAATTTTAAGAAAAAAGTAAATATCTACTTCCAAAACTAAAAAGAATAAATAATTTCCATAAAAAATGTTTCTGAAGGACACTTAATATTAGGTCGAGGAAAAAGTTTCTTAGTATTTTATATACAAATTCAAGACATTTTTTTTTCAAAGTTTAATTACTTTTAATTATAATATATATGTGCCATTTTGTTCGATAACTTGTTGCCATGCTTGTAGGTAGCGACATAATCCCGTTACTGTAGAAATCTTGTAATTTTTGATAAAAAAATGCGACAAGTAGTTTTGACAGTCCTCTCTTGATGTTAACCTAACACTACCCACAGAAGTCTGAAGAGACCGAAACAGGTGAAAATGTGAGAGTGCAAGGTGAGGACTATATGGTGGATGCATTAACTCTTCCCAACCAAGCTCTCCAAATTTTTGCTGAGTGGTCAATGATGTGTGTGGTCTGGCGTTATCATGACGAAAGACAACTCCTTTTCTGCCGACTTTCAAAAAGGAGCCGGTACCCAATTCGACGCGTATGTTTTTTTTTTATGTGTGTTACCTCATAACTTTTTACTGGGTGGACCGATTTCGATGAGTCTTTTTGTATATGAAAGCTGATACTCGTGTGGTCCCATATGAATTTGATCAAGGTCAGACCAATAGTTTTTGAGTTATTTGAGTTATTTTTAATAACTAATATTGAAGTAGGCTGTACAAAATTTTTAATTTTAAATTATCCGTTGATCAATTCCAGCCGTCCTTTCTCAATTTCTTGCTTGACTCACATTAGTTGTTGGCAATAGAGATCCAAATATGTGATTTTCCCATATGAATTTGATCAAGGTCAGACCAATAGTTTTTGAGTTATTTGAGTTATTTTTAATAACTAATATTGAAGTAGGCTGTACAAAATTTTTAATTTTAAATTATCCGTTGATCAATTCCAGCCGTCCTTTCTCAATTTCTTGCTTGACTCACATTAGTTGTTGGCAATAGAGATCCAAATATGTGATTTTGCCGGCGGTAAAAGCTCATAATAAACAATGCCCTTCCACTCCCACCATACACACAGCATCACTTTATTGCGTGTTAATCCGTGTTTCGCTACAGTCTGTGGAGCTTGACTACCCTTTGATCATGATCTTTTTTTCACATTCTTGTCGTAGGTGATCCAATTTTCATCACCAGTGATCAATAGAGAATCGCAAATGAGTACACGATTCATTAGACGCCCATTACACGTTAGGTTTTGCTGTCAGTTTTACAACAATCACGGTTGTGATTGACGAATAACCTATCGTGTAATGCGGTGATTGACGGTTGCATGAAATTGATTGACAAATATCTGGATATTTTGATTTTTACGTCAATCAACTATCAGTCACGAATTTTGATTGAACGTGTAATGGCATTTAGTAAATCACGCGTCAGTCAACGCTTAGACAGCAATGGAGGCGGACGCAGAATATATTGAAGAGGCTGCTTCTACGCGCTCGCGCAGCCCGTCGCCACTCCCACCAAATGTGTTTCAGCCAGAAAAAGATTTTATTTTAAATTTTCAGTCTCTTCTCGAGTTGTGGGACACGAAAAACCCCGGGTAGGTTGGATGCCCCTAATACCAACCACGCCCCTAATTCCAGCCTTTCCGCCTTTTTACTTCGTAAATAAGATTTCTAGTAGTCTTAACTACAAATATGGTCGGCTAAAAATTCTTCGTAATTAGAGGAAAGTATATTTCAAATATTACCTTACAGTTTTAAACCTAACAGTGTTAAATTAAAAATCAAAACATAAGCCATAGAATTATTACGTAATAATTTTATGACATAAGCATATTTTACATTAGCTCATCTTTAGGCTTTTTGATTTGTATGAATGTGACTATAGACATTTTCTTTTAGTGGAAATTAATGGGGCTGTAATTAGATGTACGAAATTTATGGAGTGCATATTGTCAGTCGCCCTACTGTTATTTGGTTTGACGTAAATAATAAGAAGTACCTTATTTTAACCACGTAATATAAATCAGGGCTGTCATAAACTAGAATAAATACCATTAATTTGAACTCACACAGAAAACCAACGTAGAATAGCAGCTTAACGCTGCTGTGTTTCGTATGGTGAGTGTAGAGAACCGGAGACCTTTTTTACTGGCAAAGAGGCATTCTATCTTAGTCCTCACGGGTGACAACGCATCTGCATCTTGAGTCTATATTGAGGATAGATGTAGATGTCTATGGGTCATAGTAGCCACTTACCATCAGGTGGACTGTGTGCTCGTTTGTCACCCTATCCTATATAAAGAAAAAAACATAACTTATTTTATAGTTAAGTAAGTTATGATCAATTCGTCTATATTTTAAAATTGGTGTTTGATTTAAAAGTTTAGCAAATGATACGTACTTGCTTTTCAGACATTTGGTATATGTTAAGAACACCATACAATATTTAATTAATTTTTGAGAAAGACAAAAACAAACAATAAATGTAATTAACTACAACTTAGTAATACTAATTTTATTATAACTTAAGAACATAAATGAAAAAGTCAAAAAAAGGAAAGTGGTTCAGGACCATGCTTTGCGGCTGTCTATGGAGGATGATGTTCTGTAGTCGACTTGTGAAGGGCTGTAATGATGATAAAGATTCAAAAACTTAGATGATTAAATTATAAGAAATCGGTGTACTATAATACATAATTTTTAATATAATATTGTTTTAATTAATTGTTTAGTGTTAAAAGAAAAATTTAACTGCTTAAAGCTAAACCACAGTAAGGTAAGAAGTAAAATATTAAAATAAAATAATTGTTGTCGTAATACATATTCCATACTTGTGACATGCATGATTTAAAATTAAAAGTTGTTATGAATTTATTTCAGTGCCCCTAAAATTTACCTACAATAGGTACCTACCAAAAACTCAAAAGGCATAGCCCTATGCTATGCTGGCATTAGATATACAAAAGGAAATTGAAATTGACACTAAAAGGCTGGTAATAGGGACATCCACCCTGTACGAATAAATGTAAAAGTTAAGCTTATTTTTCGTCCATAAATGCGTTTCAAATAAAGCCGCGTATCGATTATGCACTCCAAGAGGTCTAACATTTGCGCGCGTTAAATTAAAATGGGTAAAATGATATTAAATATTAGAATTTTTCCTATTCGTTTTTTTTCTTTTTCCTTTCAAGATATAAAATTATAATTAAATGGTGAATCGAAAATGAAGTTAGTTTATAGGTACGTCCTTTCCCTCCGAAAATTTGGGTTTGACTGACATCAGTCAGCATGAGCGTGTAATGTCGAAATTATTCTATCATACAAACGTTAATCATGATTGATCGAACTGATTGACGCTTGCCTAGGCGTGTAATGGGCGTCTTAGGTTTCTTTCAGTGAGCTCTTGTGGCATCCAAATATCGAGCTTTTTTGTATAGCTAGACTTTTTCAAATGGGGTCAAAACTGTTTTGTGGTCAATCCTTAATTCCTCCGTGTGTCGTAAATACTAATATGCCGATCTTGCACCACATTTTCAAAAATGGCACCGACTTTATTCGTATTAGGGCGACCAGAGCGAGCTGCATCTTTGACATCAAAATTCCCGGACTGAAAACGCTAGAACTTCTTGCTACTCTTACTGACACTGCATTAGGTCCATAAACGACTCAATTTTTTTTTCGCGGCTTGAGTCGCATTTTTCCCTCTTTCTGCCGACTTCCACAAAGGAGACGGTACTCAATTCGACTGTATGTTTTTTTATGTGTGCTACCTCATAACTTTTTATTGGGTGAACCGATTTCGATGATTCTTTTTTTTTATATGAAAGCTGATACTTCTCGCGTGGTCCCACATGAATTTGATCAGACCAATAGTTTTTGAGTTATTCTTAATAACTTATATTGAAGTCGGCTGTACAAAATTTTTAATTATTATAATAAAACTTCAGAATGTATCGAATTTCTTCGTTAGATTCACTCATTTTGGCGAGCAGAAAAACAATTTAAAAATGGCGGGAATGTGTTTTTTTTTTAATGTCCTATATGTATTGATTGAACCAGCCAGATACAAAGAGTACAACCAAAGAGATTTTTCTTCAATTTTATACAAACAAAATACCAAGAAACTTTCCCCGACCTATTATATATATATATATAATAATAATAATAATTTTTTGTTATTTTGTTATAAATATTTCTAAAAATCCAATCAACCCAAAATTAGTATTTTTGTGATAAATGGTTAATTTCATAAAAACCTTCGCTATCAAATTAGAAAAGGAATCCTAATAACTTTTTATCGTGAACTAATATCAAAATGCTATCATACTACATACTAAAGGCAAATATTTTTGTAAAAGCATTATCAAATGTTACCTTGTCAAGGGCCCGATACATTAATTATCAAAGAAATAAATTAACTTATGCAATTTTTACAATAAGAGTAAAGAGGACACGTTTTTTAAATAATTATGATAGAATATATTCAACATAGCTTATAAATAACACTCACTGAAAGTCATTTTTCACTTTTACTACTTGAAGTGGCTTAGATAAAATCCTTGGCGGGTTTTAAATATGATCTTTTCAATTATTTTAAATGAACAATACTAAGTTGATTAATTGATACAATAGCTCTCTTGCTGACAATAGTTCAAGAGCAAGTGAAGTCCTAACACATTTCTCTCGCCTCCTTCACGCCCATATATATTTACACATACATGCTCGTCGGAAAACGGTTCTCTTAATTTGGCCCATCTTCAATGTGGCGTCGTCACAATGCAGTATTAGTTAAGTAGTGTTATTATTTACACCTGGTGAGCCACAGTGCAGCTATATTATGGTTGTGGTACGAATGGGTCGGCTCTACAGGGTTAGGACCACGCTCTCACAGAATACCAGCGTAAAATAGCAGTAATGCTGTTGTGTTTCGTATGGTGAGTGTGGAGAATCGGAGACCCCTTTTTTACTGGAAACGCGACATTCCATCTTAATCCTCAGGGTTGTCAACGTGTCTGCTTTTTCTGCCGACGTCCAAAAAGGAGACGATACTGGATTCGACTATGTTTTTATTTTATTTTATTTTATGTGTGTTACCTCATAACTTTTTACTGTGTGAACCGATTTCGATGATTCTTTTTTTTTATTTGAAAGCTGGTACTTCTCGTGTGTGGTCCCATATGAATTTGATCAAGGTCAGACCAATAGTTTTTGAGTTATTCTTAATAACTTATATTGAAGTCGGCTGTACAAAATTTTTAATTTTAAATTATTATTCTTAATCTAGGATAAATGCAGATGTCTATGGCCCACAGCATCCACTTACTATCAGGTGGACTGTGTGCTAGTTTGTCAATTATTTAAAAAATTTAAAATTAACTACTTAAAAATAATAGTTTAATAAACACGCTTTTGTAGAATTATTTTGTAGGATATTATAGCAGATACGTCTTAATGTGAACGAGATCCATAGCGAGGAAAATAGATGTGTTGTTGCAGCATTAAACTCTCAAAAACATTATAAGCTATTGAATTTATGTAACAATCATAAAGTTATACATTTATTTTGTCTTAGGTTCCTTAATAGTAGTAGGATCGGCGTTAGTTGTGTGGCTGACGGATTGGCAGTACAAGTACTACCTCGACCCGGCGCTCAGCATAGTTCTAGTCATCTTGATCCTCGTGTCAGTGTGGCCTCTGTTGAGGGAGTCCGCGCTCATTTTGTTGCAGACCGTACCCACGCATATACAGGTGAGTCAGAATAATGAACTTTATTTTTATGATAGGTAATGTGATGACCACGAATACAACATTATAACAAATATCGCCCCTATGAGGCAGTACATAGGGAAGGCAGAGGCAAGCTATCTTCTACTACAACTACTGAAGAAAGATGTCGTAGGTTTCTTAGGTCATAGGCCACACCTTAAACCACTTATCATCAGGTCGGCTGAGTACTCGTTCATCACATTATTGTAAAAAGTAACACGTGGATTAACCAGGGCTGCTGACTTAGCAGCAGAAACAGAAACAAAAACTTTTTTATTCAATATAATATTATAAATATGTTATATGATAATAGAGAATAGAGAAGTTGTCTATAGGCACACACAAAAACAGAAACTTTTTTATTCAATATAGATTGTAAATAATACTTATTATAAGTCACTCTTTTGTTTAATTACCACTGGTTCGAATACAAACTTCTGTCCTGGGAAGAACCCGCAAGAAACCCAGCGGGACTTCTTTGTCTTTAAGTAACAGTACAATCATGCTTAAGATAATGTCCTCCAGACCGAATTTCTGTCACAGCGCTCACAGCCTCAACGGAGACTAGCAATCGGCGCGGGACAGGATTATAGTGCCCATATGTATCGCAAGCACAGATTCATTCTCTATTCCTTCACTCTCATATAGTCCGATGAGACGGTAAACCGACACGACGGCAGAGCGATCAGGCGCAGGACCAACTGCTTTACGTGCTTTCTGAGGCACGGGGATGAGACACCGTCGATTTCCTGCTCATGGCAGCTACTGAGAATTTCTTGACAGAAAAAAACTGCATTTCCCCGCTGAATGGCTATACTTAGCCTTTGAACGAGAAAAGAGCCAGCTCTCCTATCACCAGCAGCAACGACCAGCCTCGGATAGAGTTCCTTTAGGAAATTCACCGCACGTGGACCCCACGGACCGATAGTCTCTACAGCAAATGGCACAAATATGTAGTCATCGCTCAGAGACTCATATTTGCGCCACTTACTCAGTTCAGCTGCCTCTGATGCCGCCCCGGCTCTAAACAAGCTACCCCCCTCACGCCAAAGTGTCTACGCAAGTAGCATCCCACACTGGGGCTTTACATCTCTCCCGAGGGACCAATGTCATACCGTCGGGTCTCCTGCCATCGTCTCTAAATATTCCACAAGGCTCTAAGACCGAGGGAACATTTATAGAGACAAGAGCTCTTCGGATGACATCGTTCAAAGAATCGTGCCGTGAAAACCTACCAGCAATTTTCTTACATAAAAGTCCGTGGGGCCCAAACTTGTCGACGCTACTACCACAGGGATACACACTCATGGGGTTGGCAAATCGCCGCTCTTAGTCGGATTCCTACGGCAATGCGCAAGCTTTCCCCATCAAGCAATGTGCCGAGATTACTTGATGGTATGACGTGTAACCAGTGACAAGATTCTTATTTTTTTTAACTCGACCTGGGATTCGAACCCGAGACTTCGCGATCAGCAATCGCGTTTACAATCACTACACCAACGAGGCAGTCAAACATGTATATTAAACAATTAACAACACATATTTATCCATCAAGTGTTTGATCGGGACATGCCACGTGTACAAAATGCGTGATGTTTTTACTAATATTTGTCTTACTTCAAATGATTGATAAGCGTTCGTCAAATGTTTGCCCAGGTGGATGCGATACAGAGGCGTCTGTTGGAGAAAGTCGACGGAGTGCTCGCCGTACACGAGTTCCACGTGTGGCAGTTGGCGGGAGATAGAATAATTGCTAGTGCACATATTAGGTAACGTATTTACTTACTGTTTATTTACTTATTTAACGTGTCTCAACCGTACTTTTAAAAGTGACCTCAATTCTAGGTTGATTTCTAGAGATAATTTTCTCCTGTATAGTAAAAGTGTTTCACTTTAATTGCAAAGGGATTAGTAAACTGAAGTGGCAATGGGCCGTCCATGTAGTTCGAAGAACCGACAACCGATGGGGAAGAAAGGTTCCCGAGTGACAGCCTCGTACCAGCAGGTGAAGTGTAGGAAGTCCCCCCACTAGATGCAGTGATGATGAAGAAGAGAGTGAAGTCGATGGATGCAGGTGGCTCAGGACCGCGCTTTGTGGCATTCCTTGGGGGAGGCCTATGTTCAGCAGTGGGCTTGTGAAGGGTTGTAATGATGATGGTGATGAATTGTTTATGGAAAAACACATAGACCTAAGCCATGCTAATAGACATATTTTTATTAGTATCGACACACATAAAATTCACAGCAACAATAACAAATACATACACTACAAAAATGGCATAAATTAAAAGTAAATTTTCAGCCTAACACGGTTCACTGCTGCGCACAAGACCTCTTATAAATAAGAGGAGGTCTTGTGCGCATGGCAGGCATAACAGGCTCTCTACATGTTTCTTACATTTCCTCACTATGTTTTCCTTCACCGTCGAGCAAGTGGTAAAATGGTACTTAAAATTGCATTGAAATTGTTAATTACAGTTTCTTTGTGCATAAAAAGCTGCATGTCTGAGAAATAAGGAAAAAAACCGACGGAAATTTCCTTGCCCTCTAAAACCCTCTCAGAAATGAGAGGAGGCATGTGCCCAGGACGTAGATAGGCTGTAACTTTAAATATAACTTTAACAATTTCGTTGGTGCCAGCGGGGATCGAACCCGGTTTGCTCGCATACTGTGAAATTTACAGATCTTAGCCCCTGATATACCGCGACTCGATAAAAATTGCCATTTATGTTTACGTGTACGGCTTTTACGACACCTATGGAAAGAAATGGGGGTGACGTATTATTTCACGCCACAACCACATGTCTGGTTATTTCTTGCCTAAATAAACCCGACATTTCCCAGCTGCATAGGATGGACATAGGTCTGGACATAGGTATTCTATGCCAGGTATAGACGAGGTCATACTCCCATGTATACGAACCCATGTGACCTCTCTGTGGGATTCCATTCTACATAGGCTGCACTTAAAGTATCAGGAAAGGAATATTTCCACTGTTCCTGTCATATTAAAATCTTTTTAATTGAAAAATTCTTGGTTTTAAAAATCGAATACCATTTATTTATTTAAAAGAAGATTCTCGGTCTTGTCACAAGGTTTTGTCAAACTTGTTTAGTCATTGAGAAAATGGAATTGACTCGAGAAAATTCAAGAGCGATGATTTATTATGACTTTCGAAGTGGTTTAACACAAAAACAGTGTGTTTACCGGATGATTTCTGTATTTGGTGATGAAGCCGCATCCAAAACCACAATTTATCGCTGGTTTGCTAAATTTCAACGTGGACGTGTCAAGCTCAGTGATGATCCCCGTCAAGGTCGTCCAAAAACTGCAGTCACCCAAGAAAACGTTGATGCTGTGCGTAAGCTGATTGAGGAAGATCGACATGTGACATACCGCGAAATTCAGGCAACTTTAGACATTGGCATGAGTCAAATACAAATAATTTTGCATGAACAATTAGGTGTAAAAAAGTTGTTTTCCCGATGGATACCGCATTCGCTCTGTGAAGAGCAAAAAGCGGCTCGCGTTCCTTGGTGCGTCAGAACTCTCGAAAGATTCCACGCAGGATCCTCAAATGCTGTATACAACATCGTATCAGGTGACGAATCCTGGATATACGCGTACGAACCCGAAACAAAAAACCAGTCACGAGTTTGGGTGTTTGAAAATGAGTTAAAGCCAACAAAAATTGTTCGTTCACGGAGTGTTGCAAAAAAAATGGTGGCCACGTTTGTCTCCAAAACCGGCTATGTTACGACTATTCCTCTTGAGGGACAAAGAACGGTTAATGCAGAATGGTATGCTAGCATTTGTTTGCCACAGGTCGTTTCTGAACTCCGTAAAGAGAACTGCAACCGCCGCATCATCCTCCATCACGACAATGCAAGTTCTCACACCGCACACAGAACAAAAGAGTTTTTAGAGCAAGAAAACATAGAATTATTAGACCATCCGACGTACAGACTCGACCTAAGCCCTAATGATTTCTATAACTTCCCTAAAATAAAGAATAAATTGCGTGGACTGAGATTTTCATCACCTGAAGAAGCTGTGGACGCCTACAAAACGGCCATTTTGGAGACCCCAACTTCCGAATGGAATGGTTGCATCAATGATTGGTTCCATCGTATGGAAAAATGTGTCAAATTTCGCGGAGAATACTTCGAAAAGCAATAAATACATTTTTAAATAGTAATGTTGTGTCACTTCCTTGATTCCAGAAATTTTCAGTGCCGCCCTCGTACGTAATGGGGTTATTAATTCTCTTTGTATCTCATTTCCTCAAGTATATTTGAACTTTGTAGAACGATAGATATTGTTTTATAGTTGTACTCGTTTTAAACAGATAAGCAAATCCTTTTGAATGTGACCCGATAACGTGCGGCGTCGGTTTGTGGGCATTAACTTATCTTTTGTGGGGCTAACAATGCTGCATTTGTGTTTACAATGCAGTTGTAGCACTCGAAATAGACTATGAAATAGAGCTTCATGCGCAACCATAAATTATAATTGTAACGTAACGTGAAACTAGCCCGTTTAAGTATCCATAATAATTATTTCCTCGCAATCTCCGACAAAGAAAGGAAGACGGAGCGCTGCGTACATACATTTCAAGGGATGCAAGAACCAAACTAAAACCATCATTGAGTTTTTTTTTTATAGGAGAGAAGGCAAACGAACATGCGGCTCACCTGATGGTAAGTGACTACCGCCGCCCATGAACAACCGCAACACCAGGGGAATTGCAGATGCGTTGCCGGCCTTTTAAAAAGGAGTAGGCTCTTTTCTTGAAGGAAGAAAACATCTTCTAAATCGCACAGTGGTGGACCGCCAATCATCCAGGTGATATGGATGGTATGGTGAAATTGAGCGGCTGGAATTATTCCGAACAATTCCTCAGAGCACTCACCGTGGTAAATGCGATAAAATACGCAAAGAGATGCGACATCTTCGTGAAGTGCCAGTGTATCGATCCGATCAGAAAGAAATCAGTCGTCGACGATTCGAACCGCTCTGCGCTGGATGCGGTCAAGTAGAAGGAGCTGGCACTGGGGAGCCCCAGCCCAGAGATGGAAACAGTATTCCATGTGAGGCCGAACCTGCGCCTTGTAAAGTTGCAAGCGGTGTGCTGGCATGAAATACTGTCCCGCTCTGCTGAGCACGCCAAGCTTTTTAGAGGCCAATTTGGCCTTCCCTTCCAAGTGACCACGAAACTGCACGTCACTCGATATGTCGACACCGAGGATACCGATACTGGCTAGGCTAAACTAAATAGGCAACAAGGGGAGTGCCTTGAAACTGAGGAGATACGACAAAGGGGTTCTTTTTAGCGGTAAACGCGCAAACTTGTGTCTTCTGAGGATTAAACTGGACTAGATTTAGTCGCCCCCAATCCGAGACTTTGTCCAGCAAAGACTCGACTTCAGACACAAGTTTGTTTTGGCACTCGGTGACGTTTTCCCGCGAAATATATAATACTACGTACTAGAGAAGCTATTCCAAACAAAAATTGTGCGCTACTCTATGTCTTCGCGCATGACGCATTTAATAAGGATTCTAAAATGGTATAGCACTTGCTACATTATTTCTTAGGTTACAGGGAAAAAAATTCTTCAAGAATCCCAGATTTGATAAAATTCTTTTTAACTACTAAAAATTATTTTAGTGTAACGCTTGCCATGGGAGTAAATATGATTTTAGTTTGAGTGAGAGAGAGAATCAATCCATGAAGTGTGAGTGAGACAGATAGTGACGCATTCGAGTCATACTTTTTCTTAAAATTAGGATAAATTTTCCTTAAGTTGAAAATTAAAAAACAATTATTTGGATGCTGAGATTTTTTTACAAAAGGTGTTCAAATTGCTTTCCTTCAGCTGCAATATAAGCTCGACATCTTCCTAAAAAAGACCGGGTTATCAGACGGGCAAATCTTCCTTTGTTGACAAATTCAGCTGTTTCCGTAATTCTTTGCCGAAGCTCAGCTAAATTTTCAATCGGCTTTAAATAAACTTTCTATTTCACTACTCCCCAGTAAAAAAATCTAAGGGATTTAGATCCGGGGAACGGCCTGGGCACGAGATCGTACCAGACCGCCCTATCCATCTGCCCGGATATTCTTCATTGATATAATGTGTTATGGAGCGGGCATAGTGAACTGGACAGCCATCTTGCTGATACCACATCCTTCTGTAAATACTTACTGACACGTCTTCAAGTAAATTAGGTAAATGGTTTTGTAAAAAATCTAAATAAATTTCAGCATTCAAGACCTCTGGCAACTCAAAAGGTCCTATGACTCTTTCGTTTAAAATTCCAGTCCACATGTTTATTTTAAAACGATATTGACATCTGTCTTTTCTCATTAAATTCGGATTCTCTACGTGCCACTCGTGTAAATTATGTAGGTTCATGTAGGTAACCGTATTTTTTAAATGTCGATTCATCCGTCCACAAATTTTTTTCTAAGAAATGCGGGTCTTCGCGGTGTCTTTGTAGCATCGTTTGGCAAAATGCAACCCGACGTTGATAATCTTGAGGTAGCAGGGTTTGTACTCTCTGTACATGGTACGGGTGTAACTCATTTTTTTTGTAAAATTCGGTGAGCTGTACTTTTGGGCACTAAAAATCGAAAAAAAAGTAAAGATTTGTAGCTAAAGGAGCTACAAAACCATCACAGGTGTACATTTTACTAAAAAAAGAAAAAAAGAAATTACTGTAATTTAAAAAATACATGACTAAGATTTTTTTTATATTGTTCTGGTAACTATTATGATTTGTCCTATCACCCCATTCCGGCTTGACGTCGACTTTTAGGACATCCTGTATAATAATTGAAAATAGTTTTGAGCTACAAACTGTTCTCGTATCCTTCAAATTCTTCAAGTCTGCGGCGGTCGAGACTTTTGTCCGTGAGGACTGAGGCACATCTCGTTACGCGAGCCACAATCGGAGTGATCTTCGCGTCGTTTATGTTTGGTTTAAAATGACCCTTCCTTATTTGTTAGTGCTTGAAGGGTTGTTGGTAGTAAAGAAGATTAATTCTAGCTTTCAGGTTTATTAAAAAAGATTTTCTCTAAGTGTTTGATCACGTAATATTTAAAAAGGAAAGATATACGTACAAATAGTCCTACTTTGTACTAATATTATAAACGTGAAAGTTTGTGAGGATGTATGGATGTTTATTATTTTTTCACGCAAAAACTACTGAATGTATTGTAATGAAACTTTACAATAATATAGCTCATACAAAACCTTTACAGGTTAGGTAGGCGCCTTTACGTCGCTAGCTAGGCGAAAGACGTGAGATGTTCGCTTGACTTCACGAACAATGCACGGGACCAGTAGTCCTGAGTTCGAATTCAAACGGGAACTAGTTTTTACAAAAAACACTTATTATATTTACGACTGCAAAAGGCGTCTATTGACATACAGTTTATTACAAACAATGTAAAAAATCTGCTTATGATTCTATGTCAATATTCCAAATGAAGGAAGAAGAGATTAGAATAACCTATATGTATTGAAACAAAAAAACACGCGTGAGTGTCGTGGAACACTCCTCGGTTTGAACGTAGATCCTTTCATAGTATATTATTATTGATAAAGGTATTATTATATTATTGATTAACAAATATAAATAAATTAATTATTAGCGTCTATTAAAATGAAGCGTCATTTAAATAAAATACACTATGACACAAGAGGTAGTGACGAAAAAATCTTACACTTTTTGTCGCCTAGCTCCCATCTGCCAAACCCGTACCGTCCGATAAGAAACCTCGTTCCAATAATATGGTAAAATATATTTATGTTTCCATCATCTTAATCATCACAGACACGAATATCGTCTGTTATTTTATATCGTGGACAGAAGTCAAGATTTAATAATATGTTGCCAGTTAGAATATTTCAGTATTTTATTTTTATACTTACACAAAGTACATATTTATATAAATCTATCATTTACAGTTTATAAATAACAATAGTATTTACGTAGTAATTGTGTTTATATATTATAATGTATTTTTAAATTAATACAGGGGGTCTAATTAAGCGTCTCAATTTGATGTGGAGTTTAATACGAAAAATCATTTCAGAATTTACTTATGGCAGAATTCCAAAGCGGTCGATGTCCCGAAACCAATGTCATTGAACTACCATTTATTTTGCTTTTTTTAATTCCGAATACTTGATAAATGATTTTTACTTGCATCAGACATTTGCAGTTTTGCAGATGGGATCAAAGGTAGTAAAAGTACATTAATAAAATTAACCTACATCTTTACAATGGTATACCGTGTAGCAGCGGTGTAAGAATATCCACTACCCCATACCGTCGCGAAGCTGACGGGGTGAGGGGTAAGAAGCGACGAGAGAAACAAACCAGGAGATGAGCAGCAGCGTATTCCTAATAACAACTAAAACGGTTGCCAATCCGCCCGCCAAGCTTGGCAACTGTGGCAAACATCCCTCCTATGATGCAATCTATGAGGGACCTGGGTACTTTGATAGGCTGTAAAGTTGATGGTGATTATTATTATGGTAACTTTGATTTTTATAGATTGATCACGGTAAATGGAATTAGCAGACTCATTAGCGGTTATTGTAACGATGTAAATATTTTAAACTATAGTTCGGCCGTTCAGAGAATGCGTTCCTGACACGTCGCGATTGAACTGACGACGTAACTTTGTAAGGGCGTTGCAGTTACGATAAAAATATTTTTGCTGGTTGTTTACCGTTTTAACAATTGATGAGTATTAAAGCCACATTATTATATCAATAATCAATTAATGTTATAATTTTGTGCCAAACTGAGTGTCAAATAACTTGGTAAACAATATTTTTCTAAATCTATACTGCGCTATTACAAGGTTATGTCAGCGCTTTATATTTGTACTGCTGTGCTAACAATAACAGGCAATAACAGTATCGTAATCTGTTCTTATACAGTTATACTTTATAAAATAATACGTTTTGTTTTTCTTTTTAACAATTTGAAAATAATGGACTATAAGATAACTTATATTAAATATAAAAATAAAACTACGACCAAACCGAACGCGTGAAAGAAAGTAGCATTTTTATATTTAGGTTGAAAATGGTAACCCCAAATGGCGTTATGGGCCGCCATTTTGTGACGCTAAAACAGTCGTCTGTTGTCGTTTCGTGCGCATAGACCACGTTCTTCAAGTGTTTTCGATCTGTTTTTATTTGATTACCCGGCTTTCGTTTAATGGACTGTTTCTGCTTTTCAAACTGACATCGGCGCTAAATCGGATTTCGAATGTGTTTTGTATTGCGTTCTTTTTACTTTTGGTGCATAATAATGCCTAAACGTGGACAAACATTGAAAAGTGGAGCCCGTGAGTTAATCATCAAGCTGCAAGATTACTTTGAGCGGCAAAATGGCGGACCCCTGTTACCTGTCGAACAAGTACAAGAACGCGTCTCTCAGGCGCTTGTAGTTAGCAAACGAACGATAACAAATATTAATAAAGAAAAGTTCGGCTCTACTGGCACGGAAGATAATATTTTACGTACTCCGAAGAAGAAACGTAGAACTAACCCCGTGACAGATATTGACACCTTTGACGCCGATGCAATCAGAAATCATATATATGGTTACTATTCCAGAAATGAATATCTCAACAGGAAGAAGCTTTTGGCATAGTTAAGAGAAGGTGGACTGTTTAGCGGGGGTAAAATTGCTTTAACCAAAATCTTAAAAGATATTGGTTTTTCGTATAAAAACGACATAATTTTAAACACTCGGTTCAAATACAGAAACCACCTACCCAAGCTAATAAAAAAGAAGAAATGCTGGCTTGGTTACAAGTAAAAGGCATTGACGCAAATATGCAGATGCTAAAACCAGAGGTAATTAAATTAGTTAAAGAAAATAAAGCGGCAAATGTGCGATACGAAATCGATGAACTGGCTCTGGAGTACGGTCATCGCGTTCTAAGAATTCCACCGTATCATTGCCAATATAACGCGATTGAGCTAACCTGGGCTCAAATAAAAGGTTACGCCGGCCGCCACAATACTTCCCCGCCATTCAGCACGAAAAAGATGATGACCCTATTAAAAGAAGCCTGCGGGGAAGTCACAAGAGATGACTGGGCAAAGGTTGTTGAGAATACTAAAAACCTGATTGTGGAACATTTTGACCGAGATATCAGGATTGATTCTGTTATTGATAATAATATAATTATACATCTAGGCGAAGATGATGATGAAGACACCACCTCCTCAAGCGAATCGGAGTCTGATTAATATTCTGTACGCACATTCAATTCAATGTACTTTATTGCATAGAAATACAGATTGTAACTTTGTAACAAATAATAAATAAAACAATTTTTGTTATATTAATATTACCTGTTTTTGCTTTCCACTTAAATTACTAAAATATAAATTTTAAATGATACCGCCAATTTAAAACGAAAATAATCTTAAAAACAACGCGGCGGTTCATTTTGGAGGAACGGTAACGAACTCAGTGTTATGTTGTGCCCATCACTAGTCGTGACTAACTGATAGGTGTCAGGAACGCATTCTCTGAACGGCCGAACTATAATTCATACTAATACATATAAACAGGTCTCAGAAATTTTGCTTGTAAAATTTATTATTTCTAATTATTCCTTTTTTTTTTTAAATATTTTTTCTGCTTGCTAAGGTAGCACAAGCTAATTTTATTTCATGTAGTTATATTTTATTTTTGATTAAGCATGGTTAATCAATCATTTAATATAAAATAATATTTATAAATTGGCGATTTATAAAATATTTTTGATCTCGACAACAGCGCCACCTACCGGGTCCAAATGTGAATCTAAACCATCTAGGGACCCATTCAAACACACACAACTTATTTCATCAAAATCGGTCGAGCTGTTTTTAGCTTTAGCGGGACTAACGCACACGTAATTGATTTTTATATACAGGTTTATTTTACAATAACCAGTCGAATTTGCAGCGAAGGTTTCAGAATAAGTAATATATGCAAATAGTGAAGAAACATTAATTAAAAAAAAATCTCATTTTTAATTTCAAAATGCATGGTAATGCATTATTTTAACTGGTTTTACTGCACACGCACACATTCGTAAAAGTCGATCGGTAGGCAGAAAGGTTGTTGCCCATAAAATCAAAATTTTGAATAATTTCAAATAAAAGTAGAAGCCTTATTTACTCGTATTTTTAAAAACTGCAATAACGGTATATCATTATTTACATAAAATTTGAACTTAAGTTTAAAATTTGGCTACTCTTTGAAAAATAACCATGTATATAGAGGGAAAAGAAAGTTTAATTTTTTAGACTTCACTTTACAGACATTTATTTTTTGTATTTTATTTATTAATTGCTAGACATACCTCTTCTATTGTAGAAAGTGTTACGTTATAATCGCCATGCTTGGTGGGCGAATTAAAGATGCCAGTATCAGTCATCATGTCCCTTTGACATCTGCGCATTTTACATCTGATTATTATCTAATTGCGATGATTGTACCGTTTACATTTAAAAAAATACTTCTGGTTTTTTCTATGGTCGCTTCTTATAACACCTACAGGGCGATATAGTGTTATGGATTTTATTGCCCCGCCACCACGTGGTGAGTCAGTCATTATTCTTCTCTTTCTTATTCTTAAGGCCGTAAAATTTCTTTGGGATTTGCTATCAGGCTCATTGACGATCGCAGTACACGTCTCGAAAATTTGACATTTTACTCATTTCACTTTTCTAGACCTTTTTTCTTATCTCACACCACATTTTGTCTCATTAATAGAAGTGTTTACAACAAACGAGATTATATTTTGAGAGAGACGAGTCGTCCTACGTGCAAGCTTTCCGCAAATAAAATTATCAAACGTTCTGTTTGTACTGACGTAGCCTAGCTTTCAATATAAGCACGGCGACCCTTACTATTTTTACAGGCATCTGTTTTGTTTATTTGGGACGCAACGTGCGCTTGGTTTCGTAATGTCATTAAAATTATTAATAAATCCTTTTTATTTATTTTTTTGTTTATACATATGCATTAATAACATTGTATTAAAAATATATTTATATCACGTTTACCTTTAAATTTACATTAGAAAAACTATTTTAAGTAAACCATTTTTTAAGACCAAGACAAGAATGGTCAGTAGCATCTTCCTGATAACAAGCGAAAATGACTAAAGAACAGGGGTAGGCAACCCGCCCGCACATCGTGGCAACTATGACAAAACTATGGGATTGTGACAGCGTAATTATTCCCCGGCCGAGGTGGTTCTACAGTTGTAATGTTGCCCTACAACGTGATTTGGCCTAGCATGTGAATTAAAAGAGATTTTTTTTTAACTTTTTATAAGCCAGTGCTTGACCACAATCCCACCTGGTGGTAAGTGGTGATGCAGCCTTAGATGGTAAATCGCACTGTCTGATCGTAACAAAAACCTATTCTTGCTTTGAAGACGCCCAAATTGTATTCGGACGGAAAGATTGACGCCGGCAAATTATTCGAAATATTTGCTGTACGCATTACAAAAGACGAAGCAAACCGTTGGGTTCTAATGTGTGGAATATCGACAACAAAGGGATGAAGACCCGCCGACCGCCTGGTTGTCCGATGGTGGAAAGGAGAGGGAGGAATTAAAGCGTGTAATTCCTGCTCACACTCACCGAAACGCATCCCATAGAATACCGAGAGACTGGCTACTCTGCGTCTGTGCTCGAGGCTGACAAGATTGGTTTCAACCAAATCAAGGTCACCAATGAGTTTCTTAGCACATCTCTCCACTGAGTCCAATGCTTCCAGGTGGCATTTTGCAGCACCAGCCCATATGTGACATCAGTACTCCATGCACGACCGGACTTGCGCTTTATATAAGGTAAGAAGCTGCCCCGGCGTGAAGTACCGTCGCACCCTTGCAAGGACACCAAGTTTCCTTGTAATTCTGGACTCAATGAACCGCCCGTAGTTTAGGTTCGGAAAAAATTCAATCCCTAACAACTGAAGGCGGTCAGTGTACTCCAAGGATACATTCCGGAAAGTAGGAGCCAAGGTGAACGGGCTCCTTTTAGCGGTAAAAAGACACGCTTATGTTTTGTAGGCGTTAAATCTCACGAGATTGGCATCGCCCCATACGGAGACTGTCTATAGTGACGCGCTCAGCCATAGCCTCTCATAGACTCACACGCTCAACCATAGCCTCTCTTTCTGACTGGATTTGATCCCGACTGGCCCGGGCACTTGGTTGGTATCTCTCCACAACTGTGATGTCATCTGCATACTCATAGATACCGGGAATGAGCAGATTATTTATATGCAGCAGGAAATGAGTTGCGGAGAGAACGGACCCCTGAGGAACACCGGCGTTAGTCGTCACAGTACCGGATGAGCAGCCATCGACGACGACCCGGAGAGACCGTTCACTTAAAAAGTCATTCACCCAGGCAATCAGGCCAGGGGATAAGCCGTATGCTGAAAGCTTGCCCAATAGACTAGCGTGCCAAACCCTGTCAAAGGCCTTCGAAACATCGAGGGAAACAGCAAGTGCTTCACCACTGTTCTAGAGGGCTTCGCCCCGTATGTGTGTGACATACGCTAGAAGGTCCCGAGTTGATCGATTTCGGCGAAACCCGTACTGGCGATCACTGAGAAGATCTTTTTGCTCTAGGTATGCTATGAGGTGGGTGTTCAATATACGCTCCATAATCTTGCAGAGTATGGAGGTAATTGAAATTGGCCGATTGGGTCGGTACGGCTACCTTTTTTAGGCACAGGCTGCACATTGACCAGCTTCTAAGATTTGGGCACTGTTCCAGTCCTGAATGAGAGGCGGAACAAGCGTGTCAACACAGGAGACAACTCAGGTGCACAAACCTTTAGAACTATAGCTGGTATACCATCAGGTCCACTAGCTTTGTTTACGTCTAGACTTCGCAAGGTTTTAAGAACCTCCTTGTTGGTGATACGGACCTCTGACATGGAGGTACCGCAGTGAGGCAATTGAGATGGTACGCTGTTGCTACTGTCCAGACGCGAATTGCAAGCAAAAAGAGAAGCAGAAGTCCGCTTTCTCCTTAGGTGCATGCGCCAGTGAGCCATCTGGTTTTACCAGCGGAGGCAGTGTAGACCGACAGAAGTTTGTCTCGACCGCTTTGGCGAAAGGCCAAAAAGCTCTACTGCCAGATGGTTTTACAGAGAGCTTTGTGCCGATGCGTTTAATGCGGTCGAAACTTGCTTGGCATAATGCCTTTTTGCAGGACTTGGCTGCTTGGTTAATGGCTCTCTTTTATTAAGGCTAACATCCGGAGCTTTACGGTCTCGAGCATCGACCCAGGATAAGTACGACATATGCTTGTGCTTTTCAGCACGAGCGTACTCGGCGTTAAACCATGGGCGAGCTTTACCACCAATGGGCACGTTAGCAAAGGGGATGAAATACTCCATCGCATGACGTATCATATTGGTTATGGAATCCTCGCAGCTCGACGGGTCTTCAGAGGAGAAGCAGACCTGCCATCAAGGATCATCCCAATCTGCTGACTTGTATCGCCACATTCGTCACACTCCGTGGAAATCGAAGATATAAAGACACAGATTTCACCAGACAGTGGTCAGAAGTTCCCAAGGGTGAGGTAACCTGAACATTGTACCTGTCTGTATCGGTCGTCAGCAGAAAGTCGAGGCAGTTGGCTGTGTGCCCATCCACATCAGGTCACCCTAGTCGCTTTACCAGCTGGGAGAGCCCCAGCGACAAGGCAAAATTCCACGCCTCTCTCCCAGCGTGGTCGGTCTTCTGGTATTGTCTATTTCGTGATATGCGAGCAGAGTATACGTGCTATATGGTGGTCAAATCATAAATATTGTATTACTTTAGAATAATGTACTGTTGGTTATAAAAATACTGCAATTATTGCTAAAATACCAACCCATTTTATTATAATTAAAGATGAAAGTCCCGCTTCCACAAACACGTCACAGTGTATGTATCATCAGAGACAAGCAGACGATTGTTGAAATAACACTGTATCATAATAACATTGCCTTTGTTTAAGAGATATATTTTGAGATTTTACACATCACGTGAGCCCAGCTGCACGCCGAAGGACATTCAGTTCTCCAAATAACAAAAGACAAAGGCTTCCCCTTAATTATTATTTATTTTTAATATTTAGGGATTCTTAAAATATAATGACCTTTTTACATATCAAACATTTAATTATTTTACGTTTTCGAAGATGGTGTAAGTACACAATAATACAAAATAATTTTAAATATATAAATATAATTTTAAGAGTTTCAGAGGTTATTTATTTTCCTATGTACTCAGTTCCTTGGGATAACACCGTCCTTATTTTAGATTACACAATTAAAAAAAAGAGAATTCACAATAATGAGGCCATTCACGACATTTGCTACCACCAGGGCGGCGCCACTTAAAAATGAGGTGTAATATTTAACAGATTTTATAGCGGGGAAGTTATTTTGTTCGAAAAATGTAAAGCTTAATGTTCCTTTATGTATGATTAATTACGAGTATCATCATCATCATCATCATCATTACAGCCTTTCACAAGTCAACTGCTGAACATAGGCCTCCCCCAAAGAATGCCACAAAGCACGGTTCTGAGCCACCTGCATCCATCGACTTCCTGCATGTCTTACCAGGTCGTCACTCCATCTCGTGGGGGGACGCCCTACACTACGCCTACCGGTACGAGGCCGCCACTCGAGAACCTTTCTTCCCCATCGGTTGTCGGTTCTTCGAGCTATATGGCCGGCCCACTGCCACTTCAGCTTACTAATCCGTTGGGCTATGTCGGTTACTCTGGTTCTACTGCGGATATCCTCTTTCCTAAGTTTATCACGCAGAGAAACTCCGAGCATAGCCCTCTCCATAGCTCGCTGAGCGACCTTGAGCTTTCTCATCCGGCCAGCAGTGAAGGACCACGTCTCAGTTCCGTAAGTCATCACTGGCAACACGCACTGGTTGTACAATTTCCTTTTAAGGTTTTGAGGTATGTCTGACGAGAAGATGTGTCGTAGCTTCCCGAACGCTGCCCAGCCGAGTTGAATCCGTCGATTCACCTCTCGGTCGAAGTTGGCCTTACCTAGTCGGACTATTTGTCCCAGGTAAACATACTCGTCAACAACTTCGAGCTTAGTGTTCCCAACAACTACCGGCATAGGTGTGACATGGACATTAAACATGATCTTTGTTTTGTCCATGTTCATCTTAAGACCTATCCGTTGGGAAACACTATTGAGGTCATTGAGCATAGTGCTTAGGTCCTCCAGCGATTCTGCCATAAGGACTATATCGTCGGCAAATCGAAGGTGAGTGATGTACTCGCCATTGATGTTGATACCGTATCCTTTCCAGTCCAGAAGCTTGAAAACGTCTTCCAATGCAGCGGTGAAGAGTTTCGGGGATATGACGTCACCCTGTCTTACACCTCTCTGCAATTGGATAGGTTTCGTACTCTGGTTCTGTACTCAGATAGCCATCGTAGCTCTACTGTACAAGCACTTCAACACTTCGATATACCGACAGTCAACTTGGCACCGCTGAAGGGACTGCAGCACCGCCCAAATTTCGACGGAATCAAAGGCTTTCTCATAGTCCACATACGCCAGACATAGTGGCAAATTGTACTCTTCGAACTTCTGTACAATTTGCCGAAGGGTATGTATGTGGTCTATGGTGCTATAGCCCTTTCGGAAACCGGCTTGTTCGGGAGGCTGGAAGTCGTCAAATCTGCGCGCGAGACGATTCGTAATGACTCTCGAAAACAGCACGTAGACGCGGCTCAGAAGGGAAATCGGTCTGTAGTTCTTCAAGAGAGCGTTGTCACCTTTCTTGAAGAACAAGACCACCGCACTTCTGCTCCACGCCTCCGGTGTAATGCCACCATGGAGGACGGAATTAAAGAGCTTCTGAAGGACTTCAAGTACCGGTTTTCCACCCGCTTTCAGAAGCTCCGCTGTAATTCCATCCTCGCCTGGGGCCTTACCGTTTTTAAGGTGCTGGAGAGCCATTCTAATCTCGCTCAGACTGACGTCCGGGATATCTTCGGAATAGTGTCGGATAAGACTCGCTCTTGGATCGTTACTCACACATGCGTGTGGCTCCAACGATGACGTGTACAACTGCCCATAGAACCTCTCAATCTCACTCAAAATCTCAGGTGTCCCGGAAACGATGCTGCCACATTCCGTCTTCAGCTTTGACAGTTGGCTCTTTCTGGCAGACAGATCTCTGGCAAAGACTTTGGAGCCTTGGTTCCGCTCGATCGCTTCTTTAATACGAGCTGTATTGAAGTTGCGTAAATCCCGCCGCATGCATTTGGAGATCTGTCTGTTCAGATGCCTGTATGCTGTCAAGTCTGTTGAAGAATGTAGCTTCATCTCCCGTCTAACAGCCATGAGATTAAGAGTGTGATCGGAGAGTTTTTGTGTTCTTCTGCGGCGGGTCTTGCAGAACTTAGCTCCGACCGCATGGACAGTTTCCACGAGCTTGTCATTCATATCGTCCACTTCATTGCAGTCTTCTAGGCACTGAAAACGGTTTTGTAACTCGAGCTGAAAGGTTTCGGGACTTTGGAACAAAGCACGAGGGGGACGGAGCGTTGACTTCATTAGACGAGACCTCTCCAACTTAACGTTTAGGTTCAGTGTGCCTCTAACCATTCGGTGATCGCTACCAGTTTTCACCCTCGTGATCACGGAGACATCACTGAAAAGTTGTCGTCTGGTCGTCATAATGAAGTCAATCTCATTTTTTGTCGAACCGTCGGGGCTAGACCAGGTCCACTTCCTGTGGGGCCGCTTCTGGAAGAAAGAGTTCATCATAAAGCGTCCCTCTTTCTCCATGAAGTCGGCCAGCTGCTGGCCCCTTGGGTTCCGTTGCCCTATTCCAAATTTCCCTACTTTCAGCTCACCGTTCTCTCTTGTGCCTAGTTTTGCGTTGAAGTCTCCCATTAACACCGTATATTGGGTTTTGGAGGAATGCTAGGCTCTGGAGATATCCTCATACATTTCCTCCACCTCCTCATCGGGGTGTGCCGAGGTTGGTGCGTAAACCTGTATGACCTTCAGCGGATACCGTTTGGTGATTCTGAGTATAAGGTACGCAACCCTCCTCGACACACTCCCGATCTTTACAACGTTGTTAACGAGAGACTTGTGGACGATAAATACGACACCTACTTGGGACAGATGGTCGCCTTCCCGGTGATAGAGCAAGTTGCCGGATTCGAGGATTACCGTGTCCTCCCCCTCTCTTCGGACTTCGGATAATCCTATAATATGCCAGCGCAACTTGTCTATCTCTTCTTCCAGCTCCACAATCTTCTCGTCAGTCCTCAGGGTGCGTGCGTTGTATGTTGCCAGGTCGAGTCGTCTAAGGTGGCAACCGAACCTCCACCGGAGATTCTTAGTACCCCCTGCCCCGCCGTTACCATGGTCGCCACCGTAGCCAGGAATAGCGGGGCCGCCGGGGACTGGGGGCCGTTTCCTTGTTACTGTCATTCTAAGGGGGGTATTTGCCATAGTTGCCACGCTTGGCGAGCGGGTTGGAAACCGCAGTTTTTTTATTGTTAGTTTGTTGTTATCAAGAAGATGCTGCTGCCCATCTCCTGCCTGTTTCCCTTTGTCGCCTTTTACGACACCCACGGGAGGATATGGGGTAGTGGATATTCTTGACCGCCATTACACGGCATATATATATGATTAATTTATATTATTAAGATTAAAAATAAATAAACCAAACCACATTTTATTCATAAAAGTAGTAAAATTAAAAAAGGGGTTAACAATGTGCAAAAAATTAAAGAGCATACCAGTGATGCATTGTTTTGTGCGTATTAATATAATACTCAAGAAACTGATAAACTATTTAAAACCAAGTTTTTTATTAAATGACATTGTGCAACAAAATACTTCACCTTAGTCCCAACTAGCGACATCTGGTGGAACGGAACATTATTAGCGCTCATTGCTGAACGTACGTCGTTAAACTTGGTTTGAACCACAAGGCAGCTAATTGAAGGTTCTAGACATTCTAGAGGTAACCTTAAGATTGTGTTAGTATTACCGGGGAAGGACCACGCTCTCACAGAATGCCAGCGTAAAATAGCAGCTTAACGCTGCTGTGTTTCGTATGGTGAGTGTAGAGAACCGGAGACACTTTTACTGGAAACGAAGCATTTCGTCTTAGTCCTCACGGGTGACAACGCATCTGCATTTTAATTGGTAATCGAGGATAGATGTAGATGTTTATGGGCCATAGTATATACCATCAGGTGGACTGTATGCTCGTTTGTCACCCTTATCCTATAAAAAAGTTCGCACGTTATAATTTTAAGATGTCGGTGCTAAGATGCAGTGTAAAGAAGCTGATGTGTTGTGTTAATCTGAATTTCCAAATATTGAAATTTTTTATGATATCATTGCTGTGTTACCGAATTGAATTTTAGATGTTTATAAATATTACATTTTGTTATTATAACATGAACCGTTTAGTTGGTCTTTTTGAAAACAGCATTTGTTTCTTTGAAACAAAAATGCTTTAAAGGTTTTCCTTTTCTGTTGCAGATGTAGAAATCTGTCGGAATACATGAAGATCGCCGAAAAGGTGAAGGAGTTCTTCCACAACGAGGGCATCCACTCCACGACCATACAGCCCGAGTTTATCGAGCTTCCTACAGACGGCAATGAGGTAATTGATATATATTTATTTATTTTTATTGCATTCCCTATGACAAAAGAATACAAAGGGCGAAATTAATGACATGAGGCATTCTCCACCAGTCAACCCATGATATATATTTTAATGTCCTAAAAATAAGGTAGCATAGAAACCAATCCTGGTTATGTTAGGGACGCGTTTAGGGATTTTTTTTAAGTATAACCAACATTTTTAATTTATTTACCCATTAATCACAGCCCATCAAAGTGTACTGTCCGAACATAGGCCTCTCTCATACATTGCTTCATAGGGGGGATATTTGCCATATTTGTGACGCTGCGCAGGCGAGTTGGCAACCACAGTTCTTTGTTACTACTTGTTAACAGGAAGATGCTGCTAACTATGTTCTGTTTTCTTATCCTCTGTCGCTTCTTATGACACTCACGCGATGATGTTATGGAATAGTGGATTCTCTTACGTTGCCAGTACGCGACGAATAGGCTATGTTTACATTAGTCTTATTTTTATATTGATAAAATTTATATAAATAGACTTAGTAATATTATTTCTTACTGTGACGCAAAGGTCTTTTTTCTATTTTATTTTGTTTCCAGTAAGTTTTTCCCAATTAATCTACACATCTATACAAATAAATAAAATTGAAGTGTCTGTTTGTAATGTCAAAATTACAGCTTTTTATTAAATGCATATGAAAGTATATACGGTACTAATAACAAAAACACAATTTTTAAAGTTTTTGTCTATCTGTCTGTCCGTCTGTCTGTCTGTTTGTTCCGGCTAATCTCCGAAACGGCTGGACCTATTTTGACGGGTTTTCACTGGCAGTTAGCTGATGTCGCAAGGAATAACTTAGGCTAATTTTATTTTAGAAAATTAATTAGGGTTCCGCGCAAAAAAATTAAAACCCCAAATAACACGCGGGAGAAGTCGCGGGGAACAGCCAGTATAAAATAAATCAAGATAGTCCGGTCAAAATATAATTTTTAAACATAATGATGAAATAGTATATTCAATAAAGTGAAATGTTAATTTCTACAATTTAAATATAAATAACAATATAACATAACCGATATGCGATGCATAATAACGAAGAGCATAGAATAAAAAAGCTAATTTTATTCTCACAATTGAGATGAGATGAGTAATTGGGAGGAAACGCATTCAAGTATCAGACGGACGGTAATGTGTACCCTTTTCATATTTAAATTCACTTCCTGAACATTATACCGTGCCATTGAAATGTAGAGTGAGATTTGAGAGGGTTATATTGATAAATATGGTGTGTTACAGCTAAAAGTATTTTAAAACCAATACAAATGTTATAAAACAAAATAATTAAAATCTTGCACAATTATGACTTTATAACCTTTACCTGAGGTACCTATACCTTGATTTTCAAAAATACATTTTTTTATATATCAAGCAACTGCTTATAATATATGTACATACTCATCTACAAAATAACTCGCAAACTTATTCACTCACACAAAATGCCGCGCTAGTCGTTATTTGTGCAGTTTTTAAGACCTATCTACGTATTATTAAAAATATATATCAACTACATAATAAAAATACATTAAATTAAATTTCTACATAATGTTGATTCCATAGGTAGGCAATTCCAATTTTTTTAAAGAAGTAAATGTTTGTTAATCTCCTTACAACGAAACCACAGAAATGTGAAATAATTATTGATAACATGCATCTCCTCGTAAAGTAAGCATTATTTTATTTTGCGATTGCCACTAAGGGATAGGCTATTTGTTAATGAACATTTTTGCTCAATTTAATTTTTTTAAAAGACCATTTTCAAATCTGGGCTTATTAACTGCCCGCGGGATAGCAGGCGGGTAGTGTATTATCTATGGGCGGGAGTCAGTGAGCGCCGTTCCCTAGGGATGAAACGATACCACTGGGGTATATATATTTTTACTCGATACAGTATCGGTCGTAGAGTATCGATAGTTACACAGTATCGTTTGAAAAGTATCGATACTTACTTATATCGATCGTATCGACCTCCCCACACTAAGATTTTCTCCGGTATCGTGGAGGCAGTTTACAAACACAAATTGCACGAGGACAGACATCCAGACCCGGAACAATTATTTGTAGGCCGTATATACACTTGTTCCGTGCGGGATTCAAACCCGCGGCCCCTAGCGCAAACAACTCATTGCTAAGCCACTGCGCCACGGAGCCGTATTTGTAAAATTTGGAATAAACTAAATTAAAACAGTAAATATAGTATTAATATTCTATATTGATACGTTATCAGATGCAATATAATCAGAGTGACTTTTTAAATGCTTATGCAAATTAGACGTATTGCCACAAAAGCCCACGGTTTTAAGGCATTTTTTGCAGCTTGCGTTTTTCTTTTGGGGGTCCCATTTTCAATCAGTTAAAAAATTAAAACCCTTTAAACACAAAACAATCTGACGACAGTCAGAGGTTAGGATTACAAACGCAGAATGAAAACAAAGACGACACAAACATTATGCATGTATGGTGACTGAATGGCAGCTAACAAACTTGCCAACTATACAAAACTATACAAAACTAACAAAACTAGAACGCGTTCAAAATTTTCAAGAATATGATACACAAAAAATATTTTTTATTAGCATAGATGAGTGTATTATCTTTCCATCAATGTTTTAAAATAAAAGCGTGACATTGGCATACCGAAACAAATACTTTGGACCGATACCTACTTGATACTCAGTTATAAAGTATTTATACAAAAAGTACTTGGTATCGGAAGGAATGTATTGAGTAAGTACTTGTATTTACTCGTATCGTTTCATCCCTACCGTTCACTGAGTGGCAAGCTCTCGATAGTGAAACTTGCGTCGTTTATAACCGCGTCGGCCAGCGCACATGCTCGCTCTTTTTTTTATTTATTTAATTTATTTCCATAAAATAGCTTATTGATGTTGACAAAATAATACTACTACGATCGTACAGTAGGTGTCGTCTTAGCAGATTTCTTACGCGATATGTTGTAGTGAGAGAGCGCGGAGTGGCGAGGCAGATGTGGACCGAATGCTCAAGGTCGTTCGCTAGTAGTAGTGCCTTAAGAATCGTCACTAACTACTGTTGTATTTGTTTTATAGATAAACCTGACAAACGCAGACAGACACCTACCTACATCTATTATCGAATAAGAATCAAAATGCAGATGCTTTATCACTCCCGAGGACTAAAATGGAATGTCTCGTTTCTCCTCGTTCTCTTTATACTCACTGTACAAAACACAGCAGCATTTAGCATTTTACGATGATATTCTGTAAGAGCGTGGTCCTTCCTCGGTTGTGTCGACCCATTCGTGCTACAACTATAATATAGTTGCAGCATGCCTCTAGCACGTATAAATGTATTGTATATCGTTTAACATAATTTTCTCATTTAAACGAACCCTGTAAGTTCTTGTTGCGAAATAAATGTCTTTTATCCATATTGACGGAAAACTCCTTAACAAAGATAACAGAAACAACCCTTTTTTTATAGGATAAAAGTGACAAACAAGTCTACAGTCCACCTGATGGTAAATGGATGCTGTGGCCCATAGACATCCACATCCATCCTCGACTACGAATCAAAATGCAGATGCGTTATCACCCTTGAGGACTAAGATGGAATTCATCGTTTCCCATAATAAGGGTCTCCGGTTCTCTACACTCATCATACGAAACACAGCAGTGTCAAGCTGGTATTCTGTGAGAGCGTGGTCCTTCCCGGTCGAGCCGACCCATTCGTGCTACAACTATACTACAAATATATCTGCAGCATGGTTCTACCACCTTCAATATTTGTCTCGTAGCAAAAAAATTACAGTGGCATTCATTGGTAAATATTTATTGCAGGTTGCAAGCGGGACGTCAGCAGATGCTCCTTGCGCGTTGCATTGTCCGCCGAATGACTTGTGTCATAACGCAACTTGCTGTGGTCCCAATCAACAGGTAACATATTTGCACTATCTTTCATAACAGCGACTTCAAGTTTTCCCTTTAAGGCGGCTCTTCACGTTGGCCAACATGTGGCGAATGTGTTGGCAAAGGATTAGCCCAGAATTCGTAAAGGCGTTGGAAGGTCGCTCAGTTTGCTTCGGTTCAGGTCAATGTGCGGACGAATTTATTGAAATGGATATTGAGGCGCTAACGGCTGCTGCGGTTTCTTTATTCACAGCATACCGCTACTACGTGAATGTGTCTAAGAAAAGGTTGATCAAAAAGAAATGAAAAAAAAAGAAATTTTATTTCTTGTGTTCCACAAACAATTTTCGGCTTGGTAGAGTTCTATAAAGCGAAAAGTTTCTTCATTGGTCATTATTACTGTCATTTTGTAGACACTAGTTACGATGTGTGAATGTAAAATTTAAATCAGGTGCGTGTGATCACTGGGAGCTCGTAGCAAACTAAACGTCCGCCCAACGTGTGGACGCGGCGGCCATAACTCTGCCACAACCCTTTGATCTTTTGTAAAAAGCCGACACTACACGGATCTCGCGCCAACTTGTGTGACATCATTTCAATACATACCAAGTGAAGCATAAACCATCATAAAGCATGGCCATCGGTATTGGCCACAACATTCGCCATAATGTTGGCCAACGTGAAGGGCCCCTTAATATTACAGTCATTAATTTATTACATCTTTAAAAAAATACTGGCTACCCACCCTGGCTTTGCCTGAGTAGGATTTATTAATTTGCCGTTATTTAGATTTAAACTATTCAAAAAGACCATTTATTTTACCACATTTTCGTTTTCTTTTTGAAAATAAATCGCTTATTTTGAAGGTAAAATATAGGTTATATCACTACTAACATTGTCTGTTGGTGGTGTTTTATTACAATTGAATAAAAAATTCTGAAGATTTTTCATTGGCTGAATATAAGGCAGTTTTTTCGCATTTACAGACAGAGTCTTCAATTTTGATACATGTACAGATTAATTGGCGATTTTGATTATATATACCAAAATAAATTATTCAAATTCATTAATCTATAATACTATAGATGCCTAATCAATTAGCTTAAAGACACACGTCGAAAAACACCGAATAAATCAAATTTTGCGTCCATATTATTTTCTATTGTTAGCTTTGCTTATAATTTCATAGATCAACGCGGGCCACCGGCGGTACGGAGGGGAGTAGCCATAGCATTTTTTCCCGATACATAACTGTCTAACATTGTTTGGAAATTTACATACATACATATAATCACACGTCTTTCCCGTAGGGGTAGGCAGTGACCACTTCTTTCCACTTGCTACGATCCTTACATACTTGTTTCGCTTCGTCCACTTTCATTATTCCCTTCATACATGCTCTATGGTTTAGGGTGCTCATCATCATCTCCTTTCTCGCGGGAGCGAAAAGCGGCCCACGGAGAGCCGCTTCGCTACGTTGGATGTAAGAGGAGGAATGGATGGTAAGGTAGATGAAGTATGTCAGATGATGGATGAACGATGCATAGATATCCTGTGCGTGAACGAAACCAAAAGGAAATTTGCGCACACAAAAATAACTGTTTGTCACTACGAAACACATAACAATTAAAACAATAAACTAACAATTTCCATACACCCATAGATACATTATAACAGTATCGCTCGGTGACAGCGACAACTAGGATACAGACTCTGATGAATCGCTCGATCGATCTGTATATTGTTGTGTTGAACTGGGCGAGCGGTCTGTGTTAGTGCAAACCCGAAACAACACAACCGTTTTATTGCAATTTTTAAGTTTAAAAAAAGTAAATAGCAATAATGTGAATAAATATTGCTTTTATATTAAAGGTATAAATCTAAATCTTTTTGTAAATTTAACGTGATGGATCTCTTTTTGTAGCAAATAACTGAACAAGTCGGTATTTTGTAGAACATCGTTCAGCCGCGCAAACAGATTTAGTCTAGTAAGGAGTGAGGCTGCAACTAGTTTTATTGTACGCATATTGGACCGCGTGGACTTATACTTTGACAGAGGAGAACGTCTGCGAATGGCTACTCCTCTCCGGTCCGCCGCGCCGGTGCGGTGGCCCGTGTTGCTGTATGTTTTTATGTAAATCGAAAAAGTTAAATTCAATTCCGACTGGTGTGGTTCCTGCTCTAGTTTAGTGGAGGACATTACAACTTCGAATATCCTTTGAGAATTTAGTTTTAAATAAAAGTTTATCAGTTTCTAGAGTATTATAATATTTATACACAAAACCCCTTTTTTAATTTTACTACTTTTATGAATATCTGTGGTTTGGTTTAACATTAACCTTTACATTTTTCGGACAAATTAACTTCCCCGCTATAAAATCTGTCAAATATTACAGTTCATTTTTAAGTGGCGCCGCCCTGGTGGCAGAAATAGCCCTTATTGTAAATCTTTGGAAAAAGTTTTCGTCCTACTGTTTATGAATTAATAACGATGATCTTTATGAAACCTTTTTGGTCTATTTTATGCGAAAAACCATATACAAACGAAGATATATCTCTATTTTAGTTATTTCTCAGGCGCTTTTTTATTTTAATTGCAGTTTTTCAGTTTAGAAACGATAAACGTACGGTAATATTTTTCAAGGATAACAACAGTTGACTCTGGAAAGTTGGACGCTTCACCAATGGGCTATGAAGAATATCGAAAATCAGTGTTTAAATTATTGGAACAGATTTGTAAATGTACCAAATGTAGAAATATATTTATTATAATTTAGATAGGTGTTTTTTATATATTTTGCAATTGTAGAAATATTATATGTGTACTCATACTTTGGTTTTTTATTTAAATTAACAATATATATATTTAACCAGCTTTATAAACAGCACACTAAGTAACATTTAAAAATCCTTAATAGAATCAGGCAATACTTTACGGAAATCCATTATGTTAAAGTTGGTAAAAATTACCTCGCGGACATCCGCTCGATAAAATAAAATTATGTGTCTTACCTAGTTTGAAGATCACCTCCCGCCCTCCGTCAATTGCGTGCACTATCCCCGTCACCATTAATCCCAGCACCACTACTCCCAACACCACTACACTAGGTTTAGGATTTTTACCAACTTTAATTAATAAATCCTTCCAAACTTATTCTTCAAAATAAACTTTTATAATTAATCAAAGCTGTAAAAAAAAACAAATGGAAATGCGGAAAGAATTTCTTTGCCATTTTTTTATATCCCGTAAGACGATGGTGACCTTTATTTATGGAATATACTTATGGAAATAGCATGTCGCTTGAAAAATATTTGTCGCCGTTAGGATTTGTAAACAGGTAAAGCTTGCTGTTGCGTGTTTTGTATTTCATATTTGATTTCATATTGAATTTGTACCTAGTCATTAAAGTTTCAAATGTATAAAATATATACATATACATACGTAGTTTTAATTAATTAGCGGTATATGGAGGCATGGGCATTATTTATACGTGAACGACTACTTAACCGATGTTCGGTTTCACAGCGATATCGAAAGCCGACGTCGATTTATTAAATATCGATATCAGGCGCATGTTTCAGAATTGATAAATAATTCATTATTTTATTTGCAAGTGAACGACAACAGCAACGCAAAACAGTATGTTAGTGAGTAGCTCTAAGTTAACAAGGGTGATTTCACTACATGCTTAACAAAACTACCCATGAATTATACAGGTTCATTTTTCTATGAGTATCCAAATTTTATATTTAACTTCAAATATGTAAATAATGATATACCGCTATCGTAGTTTATGAAAATACGAGTAAATAAGGCTTCTACTTTTATTTAAAATTATCCCAAATTGAATGTTATTTATAGGCAACAACTACGCGTGCGCGTACGCGTAGTTGTTGCTCCTTTGTGTGCGATTCAATTCACCGAGCGACCCTCTTTGACTACTTACTATTTTATTACGAATGCGTGCATGCGTAATAAAATAGTTGGCGTTAGCTATTTATGAATGACAATCAGTTAAAATAATGCATTCTGAATTTAAACGATAAAAAGGACAGAATGTTTAAGATTTTTGTAATGAATTTTTCTTCACCATTCGCCTATATTACTTATTCTGAAAATAACCTTGTATATTACCAGAACGTATCATGTTGTTAAAATCTTTAAAAAAAAACAACATGTTATTTTATGACCTCAAAAACTGTACCACCTTTTTAACAGTGGTAGAGCCACGCGGCAGCTTTTGCTGTCGCACGGATGGGCTGGCTCGAACTGGGGTGGTACCACGACCTCACAGAATACCAGCGTGAAGTAGAGGTTTACCTCTGCGTTTCGCTTGGTGAGTGCAGGTGGCCGGAGGCCCTTTTTACTGGAAAAGAGGCATTCCATCTTCGTACTCACGGGTGACAACGCATCTGCATTTTGATTCGCAAACGAGGATAGATGTAGATGTCTATGGGGCGCAGCAACCACTTATCATCAGGTGGACTGTGTGCTCGTTTGTCACCCTTATCCTATAAAAAAAAAAAAACAATTTATATTACATTATTTCACAAAACATTGTTTTCGAAAAATTGCTTTAAAAGTTCATGTACTAACAAAAATATTAAACGATATTCGCTCCCTCTCTTTTATACTGTTGTGATACACTTAGTAAGAAAGAGAGGCAGCTAGCCATAATTGGTTTATGTGTAATTTGTTTTTCAGGTTTGCAAAGCTTGTATTGTTTGGTTAGATGCGTTGTGTACATCATGTTAATGCTTTCCGAGCTTTAGACTTAAACACAGTTTTTTATGCAGGATATTTTATTGATATGATAAGTTATAAAATCTACCATAATCATTTTTGTTAATATTTTAGATTAGGATAGATTTTGAACATAAAATGTAAATATATAACACGCATATATAACATTTATAAATTTTATGTACTTGTGATGTAGGTAAAATTAGCATTTTTTGTCATAGCCTTTTCATTAAAATGGTGGTGTTAGGTATTAATAATAACTTAAGTAGTATTGTTAGCTTAGAAATATAATCAGAAATATTATTTTTTTCAAATAATCTAATCTTAGTTATTTGTATGCGGATTTTAGCAGATACACATTGTTTTCATAATTTCCTTGTTGATACATTCCATATTATTAATACAAAAGAATTAAATTGCATTTTCATATTATTATTTTTTGTACCTTGCAACTAATATCACATACATATTTATAAATATTGCAGGAACGCATGACACCTTCCCCGTCGGTCACACCATACTTATGTCGGCAGCGCAACATGGGATCTAGAACAGAATCTATGAACTCTAATATGGCGGCAGGAGGTCAAGGAGCGGCCACTACCAGAAATTTAGATGCACTTGAATGCGGGTATGTATTTAAAACTTTAATAGGAATCCGTCTCGAAGGGCCAAGAATATTTAAGGTTCTTTTTGAATGTTATTTATCTTGGTAATGATTTTTAATTTATCGTATTTCGTTAAAAATTCAATATCTATATTAAATAAATTTAAAATATATGTTGGGTATAAAATATTAAAATATACGATTTCATATATATTATTTCGGATACATTTGTATCAGTCATTTTATACTTGGTAGAGCCATGCTGCAGCTATATTAGTAGTATTGTTGTAGCACGAATGGGCCGACTCGACCGGGTAGGGACCACGCTCTCACAGAATGCCAGCGTAAAATAGCAGCTTAACACTGCTGTGTTTCGTATGGTGAGTGTAGAGAACCAGACCCTTTTTACTGGAAAGGAAGCTTTCCATCTTAGTCCTCACGAGCGACAACGCAACTGCGTTTTGATTCTTTATTGAGGATAGATGTAGATGTCTATCGGTCACAGCAACCACTTACCATCAGGTGGACTGTGTGCTCGTTTGTCAGCCTATCCTATTAAAAAAAGTAATGTATTTTTAAAATAGCCAAATGTCTTTCTAATCGCATAATGTACAAAAAGTTTAATATTTAACAGACATAATAAAATCGAAAGTCCTGTCAAGCATTGTCAGTGTATGCGCTATAAATGCATAAAAACAAATATAAACATTCTCTACGATTAACATTTTTATTATATGTGTGTTACACCAACATAAACATTAGTTGATATAAATCGTGTTATGTCTTCTACAGCATTTTTAAATTTCGCTGCCGGATGTAGGTCTCTAAAATAATTCCTCATACTAGCGAGTCTACCTGTCTGTAGGATTTGTGTTCGGCATTTTCACATGAATTTTGACATTTAAAGAAATAAACAAACATAAGTTGCAATGTCTTATTTGATCAGCGAAGCCTTATTTTAACCTAATTCTAGGAAGACCCTAAATAACCAACCCTTAAGTGAGAGCAGGCTTATACCCAGCAGTGGAACGTATTAAAGCTGATTTTTTTTTTACTTTACGATGGATAACATAGAACATTGACTTCTTATTCTTCTTCTATATCAGCTACTAGCTCTTCGCTGGTTCTAGATATTTTTAATTTAATCTCTTATAGGGTAACTCTATACACTGTTATAGAATGGTTCTCCTATAATTGGTCGTACATAGTAATTTGTTGATGTAAGGCATGTGTTAGATTTAAGTTGATATGTACAACTGTTGGAGATCCATACAAATAAATAAATCAATGAAGCCTATCAAAAGTCCAATGGTGAACATAAGCCATCCCTATAGATTGCCTCATAGGAAGAATGTTTTTAAGTAAGTTTACATTTGCAAGTAAATGTACGTTCCATCACAGAATGATGATGTTTTCTGCTGTACTAATATCGATATTCTTGTGTTTCATTTAGGTCCTTGCTACCGTCTCCAATTGTGGACGGCCGTCTTTCGGCTTGACAGGGGGCCGGTCTCAACCACGCGGTCAAAGCGTAACTCCGTCACACTTTCACTATGCATTAGCTGTGGAGTATGAAAACGTTACACGTTTAAAAAATAAAAATCGAATTGTAATTTAGTCTTTATTTTTTTGTACAAACAAAATGTGAAATTTGATTGCACAGAAGGAGACGTTATTTATGCTGTGATGTCTAAAGAAAAATATTGCTGTTGAAAAAACTGTTTACGTATTGTAAACAGTATGTATGTATTATTAAAGTACAGATGGGGACAAAAAGTTGTGGATTGTATATGTTTATTTATGGTATTGCAACCGCGACTAACTTCAATACGCTACTACCGAATTAAGAAGAAGTTTCGGTAGCCATCCAAGCGACTTTTCTGTATCAAAACATTGCGATAGTGAATTTTATATATATATATTATTCTCGTTAAGTCACACACCACGTTTTATTTAAGAAGAAAACTTTAAGTCTCAATTTTAGACGCCGAAAAACTAAAGCAAACAACTATATAGTTGAACTTGATTATATAATTATATGTATATCTAACATATTTGTAATACCTATGATCCACGAAATAAATGAATGATTCTGATTCTTATATAAATTGTACAAAAATTGCAAGTCTTGTACTGGTATATTGGAACTGGTAATACATGATGTTAGTGTCTCGTTTGCACAGTAAGTAGCTGACGTTTTATATTTTTATTATTTTTTTTTACTTCGTATTTCATGCGTTTTTCACATCTAATTTAATAGTGAAAGTTGGTTATATGCCAAAACTAACAGTTGTTAACAAATTTGCTGTAAGACGTTTGTTGAATGGAGTAATAGCGAAAATGTTGAACGTACTTGTTATAGTCTATAAGACGTGTAAGATACACAATTATATTTCGTAGCGATATACTATGGCAGATTAACGAAAAAAAAAAAACATTGAAATTCATTATCTGTGGTGAATGATTGAACTGATTTTTGGCGCGCAATCACCCGCACTTTGACGAGTTATATCATATTAGATTATAAGTGTAGTATAATTTAAATCCTCGATTACTAAATTACACCGAGCACTCTTTTTTAATTCCCATAAGCTTTTAACACTTTTTATTGAAGAAGCTACTTTAAGAATAAGCTATTGAAAAAAATAAAGTACAATTGCACTCCTAGCATTTTCTCGAAATATTTTGAATTAAAATTTTTTACGATTTGTTTTTATCTGCGAATAAATACTGCTAGAAGAACCAGCTTCATAACATAGTAAAATACTGACTGTATTGCGCAGTCCCACATAAAAGGTTAATGCAAATTTTAATATTTATGAATGTACCTTTGCGACCAAGCTTAGCTTCGCATTGGAAAAGTCATTTTCGCAAATATGACACTTATTTCGATGAACTTTGAAAGAATAATATTATCTGTATACAAAATTTCATCCAAATCATTCATTGGAGTAACCGAGAGTCCAATTTCATATACATATTTATGTACATCATACATACATATGCTACCGTAGATTGTGAACACCGTTAGTTTATAATCTAGCTCGCGAGATTGTAAGCTATCGGCGCATAATTAGGCACAGACCAGCGACAATGATATGATCACCCTATTAATTTTATTCAACGAGACGACATTTCCTACATTCGACTCTAATGTTTGTTTCTTAACTCTATGGACTCAGAACGAGCTACCGCCAAGACTGTACAATGAGGGACAGTTCATAATTTTATGGATGATAAAAGCGGAGGTATGTGCGGGTGCGTTCACAATTTGATGGTTTGAGATTGATAGATTATGAAACCGAAAATTAATGTGTTAGATTGTAAATGGTTTGGTACAGTTAACAATTTTTCGATAGTTTACAATCTCGCGAGATAGATTATAAACTAACGGTGTTCCCAATCATAAGGTAACATGACATATACAAGAACTGCTCGCTCAAAGTATTAAAATTAGAGGTTAATTAAAATCTGTAATATTTGCTCCCTTTATTCACGTAATACATGTTTATGTTTACATTCATTTATAAAACGTATGTGTGTACATAAACTTAATTAATAATTGATTTAATAAATTAAAGTTTATGTATACATTAATTTATTAAATCTGTCAGGGCATTTATTAACTGTATAATAATAAATTTCACATTTTTTTTAAATATTATGGAAGAGAAATAATAATTTAATAACATATTATTAATGATTAAATGAACTTACCTTAAGTGAAGTTCTATCCTAATTATACGAGATACTTCGGCGAAGAGATTAGTAACTCGTCCTTCTGGTACCCAACATGTCAAATACGCAGTGGGGTTCTCCCCACTCCTGTGACCGGAGGAAGAAGGGGAAAGGAGAGGTTTTTAATTTTTAGAATTGTGAATCCTAGACATAATACTACATGTGTTTAATAAGTTCCAGTTACTAATCTAGAGGACGAAGCTCGAAGTATAATTCAAAATGTTGTGCATTCTAGAAGCAGTCGAGGACCTATACAAGATTAAAGACTAATTTAGTACACCCTCTGTAATCTGCAAATATTTGTTATACTTAAAAATTGTGATGATAATTTGTAGTTTTAAGTAGAGAAATGCCAGATACGGCGAGCATTTTATATCGTACGACGTAAACTAGAAATGTGCGGGTAAAATGTTGCAATAATCTGTAAGGTAGATAGAGAATCACCACTTAGTTAATTGTAGTTGATGCACATTCAATCTATCCTCAGCTTATTTGAAAATCCAATTAATCAATACGAATATTATTTAAATATAGTTATCCGTCGCTTACGATAAACGAGGCTCTTTATCTTTATTGGCTTAAAAATTCTACTTTACTCTACTTTCGAATATTGTATTTTCTTCTTAATTTGCCAAACAGCCTATACAAAAATAATATTACTTGTATTATTATTACTTTTTAGAAGACAACCTAGATTCTCTTTTATGTGCCCTACACTATAATTTTTAACAACCACAACAATAGGTAATGTTCGCCAACAAAGATGACACTACACGGATTTCGCCTCATAATGGGGCAATTATATAATTTAATCTAATGGATTTTAGCAGGTTATGATAGCCTCTGTCCTGTACTAAATAACGCTAGAATAACTTTACCTGTATCTGAAACTTTCTTAATGCTACATTAAAAAAAGAAATTAGCTTTAGATTTACAAAACAAATTATCGGAATGGAATCGAAGCGAAACGGAGTTATAACTATAAAATAATTTTTACAATTCATTTGATAAAGTAACTTGCAAGGATGTTTATTAAAGGCAATTTTGGACAAACTATGAAAATTAATTAGAGGAAAAGTTGGGTAGCTTTTGTTGTATTATAACTAAAATAAAAAGATCGCTTATGACGTTTAATATTTATTGGAAATCTAAAATTCAATGATTTTGTTACTTTTTATTTTTTATGAAAATAGTTTAAAGATTACGCTGGGCGTTGTTATATGGATTGCTGCAAGAGATTGTTGGTCACTGCTCAATTTATTATGAAATTGTACCTATATTTTATTTATGTGAAGGTGTATGTTATTGTACATTATACACAGGCACAGCCTTCAATATATTACACGGATCTGTTTTGCAATATTTCATAGACAAGGTTTTCGTTTTCTATTTCGTTGAAATAAAATATTGTGAAATGGACTGTAGTTTTTTTATATATAAATCTACAAGCCAATAATTTAATATTGTTGACGATTATGGTGTGAATGTTAGAGAGTTTGTGAACGTGTATTTTCACAGTTATTAAAAATATGTAAATAAAACGTAGCTTTTATTTATGAATAACTTTATAAGACTGGGTTCTTTTCTACGTGAACGAGGATTTTTTGATTTCATTTTTTTTTTAAATATCATCTTGTATTAGCGAGTGATCTAACTCATCTCGCCTGATATGTCCCAGTTTGAGAAAACCTGGAATATTTTTTATGATCTTCATCACCCGTCAACCCGTAAAAGTGCACTGCTGTAAAGAGATTTAACTAAATCGTCAAGCTTGAGAGGCGGACTGACTATCACAGTACCAAACGTCTAGCACTTTTGACCGTGCTGCATTTCGCCGATCTAGTTATTTTACGTCTGGCGTCTATATTATGGTTGTAGCACGAATGGGTCGGCTCGACCGGGGAAGGACCACGCTCTCACAGAAGACCAGCGTAAAATAGCAGCTTAACGCTGCTGTGTTTCGTATGGTGAGTGTAGAGAACCGGAGACCCTTTTTACTGGCAAAGAGGCATTCCATCTTAGTCCTCACGGGTGACAACGCATCTGCATCTTGAGTCTTTATTGAGGATAGATGTAGATGTCTATGGGTCACAGTAACCACTTACCATCAGGTGGACTGTGTGCTCGTTTGTCACCCAATCCTATAAAAAAAAACGGGCTGTTAATACCGCCATCTATAGGAATCCATAATATTTTTCTGGCACGTCCCATCTTACGACACCCACAGGACGAAATGGGGTGATGGATTCAGATACACCGCTAAAGCAGGGTACTCACCTAGCCGTGTAGCACGTAACGTAGCTGATACTGTATCTACCTTCAAGTGGGTACGGCTCGTCCACGGTCACCGCGTATCCGCCTTTGTGTTCGCTGTAATACCGCCACCCGGCGGGTCACTGCGAACTTAATGCGCTTTACGCGCGAGCGGCTCACAGCAAGCTCGTGCCTACGTACTCACTTGATACGGTATCAGACACATTATGGTACCTTTACATGCTTGCCAAGCCTTGGCAAACGTCTTCAAGCCCCAAGCGTCGACAAATCTCGTTTGGCGTTTGGATGTCGTTTTCATGCTGGTGAATGTGTCAGTGTGCTACGTAGTACATACACCCAAGCATGCCGGACACCGAACTTGTGTCGGCTATTGCGTTTGGTTTAACATACTTTTATTTGAAATACAAGCAAAGTAATACGAAAACAAGGAATTTTTTGGCTTTTAATTCTTTTACTGGCTTTCCCGTTAACTCGGCACGACTACTCCAAGCATCTGCAATTTTCTTTTTATTTTTATGATTAACGTCTTTGGGGTTCCAGATACGTCTATCTGATACGATTCGCTCTGGTAAATTCCAGAAACGATAAACTCTCTTCGTTCGAGCAGCCACTCATTTTAAACAAAAAACTAAACATGCGCTCGTCGCGAAATTACAATTACTACTAAAGCTGAACGCACATTTGTCGACACCGTACGCATCGTACGCGCAGAGTTTTACTGATGGCCTCGCACAGTTACCCGTACGCATCGTCCGCGCCGTAAGCAAATCTTTTGTATTACCAACAACTTTTGTAGTTTTTTCCAACCACTGGTGTGACCGGTACAGGGAAATTGATCGCTCGAAATCACTATGGAAATAAATATAGTAATAGCCTGCTTATTGGCAGAGGAAGAAAAAAATTAAATTCGAAGAAAAAGAAGATTCTGGATTCATAATATTAATTTAAAAAGGCAATTGTATGGAGAATATGAAGGGGATATACTTTATTTAAAGACTTATTAGATGATGATGAACGATTTTTTATATATTTGCATTTAAAATACAAGAAATTTTAAGAATTGCTACATATACTAAAACCATATCTTTCTATGAAGAACTCAAGATTTAGAAGGCCACTTGAACCAGAAAAAAGACTTGTTGTATGTTTAAAGTAAGTTTTTTATTGATAATTAAGTGATCAGCTATAATTGGGTTTTTGAATTAAATTTAACAATTTTTTTTTTGTTAGTTTAGTATTTAAATAATTTATCGCTAAGAATACATATTGATAATCGATGCAAAAAAAATTCAAATTATGTATAATTAATTACGAATGAATTAAAAATTATCATGTAAATCGAAACCACCAGTTATAGTGGAAAATCCACTATGTTGGCAACATTAGACAACACTGAGTATTAACACGCAACAAATGCGCCGCGTTATATGACGTCATCAGCATTCGTCCTTCGATATCGTATACATACCGCATTTTATAAAATTCGGCCCGTACGGTGCGGGTGTAATGTGCGAGGTTTCATATGATTTCATACAACGAATTCTAATACCCCATTTACACTCTCGCGCGAGCGACGAGGCGAGTCGCGAGGCGAGCCACGAGGCGCGAGTGTAAACGCTAGCTCGTGGCTCGCCTCGCAGCTCGCCTCGCCACTCGCGGCGCTCGCGTCGGAGGCGGTTTTTTGGGCACGAGACAAAGGGCCTCGCGAGGGACGCGAGCGTGGTGTTTACACTCGCGTCTCGTTTCAGTTTGTTTACGGCGCCCTTCCAGAATAACATTCGAATTGCTTTTGTTTTAAAATTACAATTTTAATAAAATAATATTATTTAATCTTGCACAATAGGTACTAGCAATTTATATAAAATTATGAAACTGAAAAGGTTCTGTTTCGATAAATTCATGTCATCCGTCATATTCTTCCTCAACGACGTATTTTTATTAATTTCCTTCTTTTTAAAATGGTCAAACATCGATAAATACTTATTAAGGCAAGAGTTGATGCCGCTATTATTTCGACGTCATTCATCGTTGCTGGCTCAACGCAAACTGACCGCATCGCGAGAGTGTAAACAGGCACTCGTTACCTCGCAACAACATGCGAGCAGCGAGGCGAGGTACGAGGCGAGTCGCGAGGCGAGAGTCTTTTTTTTAGAATACTTCGAAAAGCAATAAATACATTTTTCAATAGTAATGAAATTTTCAGTGCCGCCTCGTACATGTTACAAGATTAGGTGAGTACGCGGCTTAACCGTCATCACACACCATCACTCGACCGTGAAGTAAAAGAGATTTGTATTTACTGTCTGACTTGACAAACTTACGATACACGCTTTAATTAAAACTGATTTATTAATTTTATTCTACAATGATACGTAAAGAAAAGCACATTTATATTTTTACAATTTTAGTGACGTATGAAAGTACAGTCATGTGGTAAGTAGCCGCTGCAAACCATGAACACCACGAACAAAAGTGTCCACAGAGCACAGATCGACGGTCCATAAGCATAATTCTGCAACTGGCACTTGGGTGATTTGCGTTTTTCAACCGACTACAAAAAGGAGGTGGTTCTCAATTCGACTGTATATTTTTTGTGTTTTATCTGCGTACTTTTTTCTAGGTGAACCGATTTTGATGATTATTTTTATATTTGAAAGCTACTGTTTCTAGTTTTTAAGTTATAATATAAGAGTATTTAATTGACTTCGACCACATTGAGGATGATGTGGGATGTGGGAAACAGTCAGGAGATGGGCAGTAGCATCTTCCTGATAACAGCAATATCACAATAAAAAACTGCGGTTGCCAACCCGCTCGCCAAGCATGGCAACTATGGCAATATACCCCCCAACTGAATAAAGTTACTAAGAGACGGCCCCCAGTCCCCGGCGGCTCCGCTATTCCTGGCTACTGTGGCGACCATGGAAACGGCGGGGCAGAGGGTGCTAAGAATCTCCGGTGGAGTACCTTATACTCAGAATCACCAAACGGTATTCGCTGAAGGTCATTGCATGCATTCCTTCAAAATTTTCGCCTCTCCCCGGGCACGGCTCGGTTGGCAACCCGTAGGTCGTCGACGGTGCTCGCTGCGTTATCAATTTGCCGGCACTGCTCCTCCAAGAACCGCAGCAGGTCCCTGAAGGGCGGCATATAGGAGGCGCCGTCCCTGCCGTACCTCTCCTCAAAATGGATCCGAAGATAGAGAGGCAGGCGGGACAGCACGATGTGGAGCAACAAGAAGGACCATTCGTCCACCGGTAAATCCAGCCGCCTCAACGAATTACAGGCCACCACGACTGGATTTACGATGTCCGGACGTAGTCTGGCCCGGTCCCTAAGCAGCGGGAGGTTTAGAAGCTGCTTAACGTATTCGTCCGCAATTTGCCGGACGTTGGCTTACCTTCCGGCGAGGAGGTCCCGGGCAGCCTGGTAGGCGTCGTCCGACAATTTAAAATAGCCGACGACGCCCAGGGCCTCCTCCTCCAGTGAGGCCAGGAGGTACACCATCTTTTGGCTCGGTGTCAAGTCCTTTCGGGCGTCCACTAGGCTATCAAAAAGACCAACAAAGGTCAGCCAATCGGAGAGAAACCCAGAGAACCTTGGCAGGTCCAGAGTTGGGAGTCGTCCCAACAGCTCCGGCTGAGTAGGCTGCTTCCGAGGGGACTCGGGCAGGCCACTCAGCCGAGCTTCACGCGCTTCATTAGCATACTTGGCCCCCGCCTCGATCAAGTCGTCCGTGAGCGAAAAGAATTGCTCGTAGTCCGCGAGGCAGGAGTCTAGGACTCCCTGTTCCGCATCCGAGGCCACAAGCTCAGTGTAAGCCTCCTCCACTACGGCCCTTCGGGCCACGACCTGCTCGAGCCGCTTCCCTAAACTATGGACCAGATCGGGTCGCCCAATCAAGGTATGGGCATTCGCGGCCCAGCGCAGCTTCGCCTGCAGGCGAAGCGCCGGTGGCTTGTGCGATGGCATCACTACTAAATACAAATTACTATTAAATTAAATGAAATACAAATTACACTACACGGCAAGTACACACTACAGTCAGTCAGCAAAGATGCCTCGCTCAGGAGACCGACCCTTCGGCAATTTAATCTACCTACCCGAAATACCTGACGCGAAGGTACCTAACCATAAACTACACTCCTGCTTGCGCAGCCTAACGGGCGTGGTTCTAACCACCGATCCGCTAACAAAACAAAAAAAACATACTTTTTTTATTAAGGCCGGGCGTGATTGGAGAAACAATTAACCACGCTTAGCTACCAGAAATTGTTACGGCCCTTAATTGCCTCGACAGAAGTCGACTGGACTAGGGCCCATGAGTAGCCCACTCGACGGGCAACCAGAGGGTTCGGGCCCAAATGGCCTATGGATAATTATTATGTAATGGCTGGATAAACAAACACAAACTTACCGAGTTCCGGAGGTAGGGTCGACCACAAGGTACCGTCAGGGGTAAGTATGTGGGTGTAAGTGGTGTGAGAAAGTGTATAAATGTAACCTGACTTCACCGATGTAATCGGGCAGCAGACCCACATGCGCTGCTCTACTCCACAATGTGCGATCACTCCAGTGGGCGTTCACCTTTATGTGAACTCAGGTCTAACATCACGTAGCACAAAATTATAATCGAAGACGAACGCGATCTCCTCTTGGGTTACAAATTTTTAGCGTTCTAACCGACAAGGGAAAAATATCTTCGTACGATATTAAAATGCCACACAAGTAACACGTCGACGCAAATTAATGGCAATCGAAGTTAAGTTAATCACTCAAAACTCCAGAAAAGCCTCGTTGTCACGTAAACGCACGAAAAAGGCAACGCAATCAGAGGCGGTCGTCACGCGACCGAACGATTCGAGCGTGACTTCCAGACTGGTAAGGACACGGCCGACCGGTTGATCGCCCACACGTCAGGCGACCGAGCGTGAGCGGAGAGACGCGCGCGGGAAAGGGGACCAGGCGGTGACTGGTACCATCGGATGAACGCGCCGAGACGATCGTTTTGAATGCAAGTTTTAAATGTTAAGATTTGGCCTAAACACCCACTATACGGTGTTAATGGGAGACTTCAACGCAAAACTAGCACAAGAAAGAACGGTGAGCTGAAAGTAGGCAAATTCGGAATTTAAAAGAGGGACTCTTTATGATGAACTCTTTCTTCCAGAAGCGGCCCCACAGAAAGAGGACCTGGTCTAGCCCCGACGGTTTGACAAAAAATAAGATTGACTTGATTATGACGACCAGACGACAACTGTTCAATGATCGCGAGGGTGAAAACCAGCAGCGTTCACCGAATGGTGAGAGGCACACTGAACCTGAACGTTAAGTTGGAGAGGTCACGTCTAATGAAGTCAACGCTCCGTCCCCCTCGTGCTCTAATCCAAAGTCCTGAAATCTTTCAGCTCGAGCTACGAAACCGTTTTCAGTGCCTAGAAGAGTGCAATGCAGTGGACGATATGAATTACAAGCTCGTGGAAACTATCCATGCGGTCGGAACTAAGTTTAGCAAGACCCGCCGCAGAAGAACACAAAAACTCTCCGATCACACTCTTAATCTCATGGCTGTTAGACGGGATATGAAGCTGCAGTCTTCAGCAGATTTGACAGCATACAGGCAACTGAACAGACAGATCTCCAAATGCATGCGGCGGGACTTACGCAACTTTAATACTGCTCGTATTGAAGAAGCGATTGAGCGGAACCAGGGCTCCAAAGTCTTTGCTAGAGATCTGCCTGCCGGAAAGAGCCAACTGTCGAAGCTGAAGACCGAGTATGGCAACATCGTTTCCGGGACACCTGATATTTTGAGTGAGATTGAGAGGTTCTATGGGCAGCTGTACACGTCATCGTTGGAGCCACACGCAAGTGTGAGTGAGTAAAGATCCGACTTATCCGACACTATTCAGAACATATGCCGGACGTCAGTCTGAGCGAGATTAGAATGGCTCTCCAACACCTTAAAAACGGCAAGGCCTCAGGCGACGATGGCATTACAGCGGAGCTTCTGAAAGCGGGTGGAAAACCGGTACTAGAAGTCCTTCAGAAGCTCTTTAATTCCGTCCTCCATGGTGGCATTACACCGGAGGCATGGAGCAGAAGTGCGGTGGTCTTGTTCTTCAAGAAAGGTGACAACGCTCTCTTGAAGAACTACAGATCGATTTCCCTTCTGAGCCGCGTCTACGTGCTGTTTTCGAGAGTCATTACGAATCGTCTTACGCGCAGCCTTGACGACTTCCAGCCTCCCGAACAAGCAGGTTTCCAAAAGGGCTTTAGCACCATAGACCACATACATACCCTTCGGCAAATTGTACAGAAGTCCGAGGAGTACAATTTGCCACTATGTCTGGCGTATGTGGACTATGAGAAAGCCTTTGATTCCGTCAAAATTTGGGCGGTGCTGCAGTCCCTTCAGCGGTGCCAAGTTGACTATCTGTATATCGAAGTGCTGAAGTGTTTGTACAGTTGGGCTACGATGGCTATCCGAGTACAGAACCAGAGTACGAAACATATCCAATTGCAGAGAGGTGTAAGACAGGGTGATGTTATATCCCCGAAACTCTTCACCGCTGCATTGGAAGACGTTTTCAAGCTTCTGGACTGGAAAGGATACGATATTAACATCAATGGCGAGTACCTCACTCACCTTCGATTTGCCGACGATATAGTCCTTATGGCAGAATCGCTCGAGGACCTAAACACCATGCTTAATGACCTCAATAGTGTCTCCCAACGAATAGGTCTTAGGATGAACATGGACAAAACAAAGATCATGTTTAATGTCCATGTCACACCTATGCCGGTAGTTGTTGGGAGCACTAAGCTCGAAGTTGTTGACGAGTATGTTTACCTGTGACAAATAGTCCGACTAGGTAAGTCCAACTTCGACCGAGAGGTCAATCGACGGATTCAACTCGGTTGGACAGCGTTCGGGAAATTACGCCACATCTTCTCGTCAGGTATACCTGAAAACTTAAAAACGAGACTGTACAACCAGTGCGTGTAGCCAGTGATGACTTATGGAACTGAGACGTGGTCCTTCACTGCTGGCAGGATGAGGAAGCTCATGGTCACTCGGCGAGCTATGGAGAGGGCTATGCTCGGGGTTTCTCTGCGTAATAAACTTAGAAATGAGGATATCCGCAGTAGAACCAGAGCGACCGACATAGCCCAACGGATTAGTAAGCTGAAGTGGTAGTGGATCGGCCGTATAGCTCGAAGAACCGACAATCGATAGGGAAAAAAGGTTCTCGAGTGGCAGCCTCGTACCGGCAGACGAAGTGTAGGGCGTCCCCCCCTATGATGGAGTGACGACCTGGTAAGACATGCAGGAAGTCGATGGATGTAGGTGGCTCAGGACCGTACTTTGTGGCATTCCATATTAAACTGAGGCGGTAGTCTATCGCCTGTTAAAAGATTTATTATTTTTATCAAATGACTAAGTAATTAACATAATAATTGACCACGACAAATCCCACAAATAAAAAAATCATTAAATTCTTCGGTTTTTAAAATTTATTTTTATAATAGCGAGTGTTTTTTTAAGAGCTTGAGAACATTAAATAGTAATGACTGACAAGACATGACAGAAATATTGTGGGAATGAATTTTTTATTATTATAATCTAGTAGATAGTAGAGGTAGATATAGATGGCATTTATTTTTTAAATATGATTTCCGGCATATGTCCGCCGCGGCTACGAGTTACATAGTCTATGATTTTTGAGAAAAATCGCTTTAATTGGGAGCGGCGGTGTCCCCCCTCCGTCGAAGTAACACCAAAGTGTAGTCGACGGAGCCCCGCTATTCTGGGTGGTTTATAAAAAATAACCACAAAGGGGATGGAGGGTGCCATGTTTATACTTACTCTTATTTCCGCCAAAGTAGTTCTCAAAGCGGCTGCAGCTTGCAGAGAACCCCGCACAGCTGACCAATAAGCCGTTATTATACGCGGAAGCGTGGGGAAATACATCAAGAGCTGCAATGACACTGAACGCCCTCTCTTGATAAATACAAAATCTAACAATCTGCCGTTTTACCATTGTAGAAATTATACATTTTTAAGCACATAGGCCGTATAAACTCAATTTCGCATTTTCTGTTAATGTGCCAATATATTACTAGGTGAGCGACAATTCCGTTCCCTGAAACTCCAATTTTCTATACAAGTACAAAAATACAACGACTTGAAATATCTGTGTGAATATAATATATTTCCGAGACAGAATATCGCAGCTTTTTCAAATCATTCTATCCAGGAATGCTTGAATATTTCCTTTTCTGCCGACTTTCAAAAAGGAGACGGTACTCAATTCGACTGTATATTTTTTTTATGTGTGTTACCACATAACTTTTTACTGGGTAAACCGATTTCGATGAATCTTTTTTTATTTAAAAGCTAGTACTTCTCGTGTGGTCCCATATGAATTTGATCTAGGTTTGACCAATAGTTTTTGAGTTATTCTTAATAACTTATATTGAAGTCGGCTGTACAAAATTTTTAATTTTAAATTATTAGCTTAAAATTGTTTTGAAGTGAAACTGCCCCTTTAAAAATTAAAACTAAAAACAGTTTATGCTAAGCTAACTTTTAACTTATTAAATAACAGCCAGAATTATTTTTAAATATTATTCTAAATAATAATACAACAATTGTGCCCACGACACAACCTGTTACAAAGTATAATAATATTATTTGTAGAAATAAATCATTTTCAGAAAATACAGTTTTATTTTACTTATATAACTCGCCATTAACTTAAAGCAAATAAAATTAAATATCAACTGAGTACTATAATTAAAACCTACCATAGCTTATCAATGTAAAATATCAGTATAAAGCTTAGATAGAAGATTTGGAATAATACAGATGGCGACGTAAAATCCATTAAATATCATGCAGGTTGTTTAACGTTATTGATTTTTAGACCGTAGGTGAGAAATAACATGTTTCCATACGGGAATATAACAAATTTCTATATACAGATTGTTTCGAATTTCAAATCTAAATAGCATGCTAAATTTCAGCTTCATAGCTAAAATATTTTTCGTTATATAAACTTTCAAATCGCTCTCCTTTAAAATGTGTGTTTTGCTTTTACGGGATTATACTTATGGATCTTCGAGATGCAGGCAATCTATATTAAGTAACTCTTGCTCTTCAAGACGAAACATAGTAGAAGTGGCTAAATTGCAACTCGACAGCGGGCGTAGTATGACGGTACCTACCCAAACGGTCTCGGCAGAAAGGGAGGGCAATCTTTGCATAGGAGACCAACTTGTTACTTTTTATAGGATAGGGTGACAAACCAGCACGCAGTCCACCTGATGGTAAGTGGTTGCTGTGACCCATAGACATCCACATCTATCCTCAATAAAGAATCAAAATGCAGACGCGTTGTCACACGTGAGAACTCAGATGGAATGCCTCTTTTCCAGAAAAAAGGGTCTCCAGTTCTCTACACTCACCATACGAAACATAGCAGTGTTAAGCTGCTATTTTACGCTGGTGTTCTGTGAGAGCGTGTTCCTTCCCCGGTCAAGCCGACAAATTCGTGCTACAACTATACTACTTATATAGCTGCATCATGACTCTAAACCACGTAACATCGAATACAAAAGTCGAGTAGGTACGTATATTTGCGCTACTAGAATAGAACAGAACAGATACTTTTTTATTCGATATAGATTATAAATAATACTTACTTATTGAAAGTCATTCTATTATTTAACTACCAATGGTTCGAAGAAAAACCTCTGTCCTGGGAAGAACCAGCAAGAAACCCAGCGAGACTTTTTTTTTTAAATAACATCTTACAATCATGTACACAATTAACTACACAACAAATTAGAAATAGTATGGTAGTGATCACCTCATTCCCAGGGGTTATTGTCATTCATAAATTCCTTACTATTATAATAACCCTTTTTATACAAACTTAGTTTAATAAAGTTTTTGAACTTTGAGCAGGTCAAATTTAGTATATTTAAAAAAAAACCAGTTGTTGTAAAAGCGTATACATCGCCCCAAGAATGAATTACTGACTCGGTGGAGTCGAGTAACTAAGTATAATCTACAGTTAGTCTGTGGTGTGAACTGTGGAGTGAAACTGTGGCGGCGCTGTCGTCGCGCCACAAGCGAAACACGTCGAAGCCTAAGTCGCGCTAACAAAGTTGCGAAGTTAAAGCAGTATAATATATAGAATAGCTTCGAACTGCCACTCAGAGCGTTGGCCGCTCCCCGGGCAGAACACCGCTTACAATCATGTACGTTAGACAAATAACAACACAAAACAAATTAGAAGTAGCTTAGCTAGCGATCACCTCATTCCCAGGGTTTATTATCATCCATAAATTTCTTAATATTATAAAACCCTTTTTATACAAACTTAGTTTAATAAGTTCAAAAACCAAGTTTTTGAAATTTTAGCAGTTCAAATTTTGTATGTATATTTTTACTAGGGTGGGCCATATGAGTGTTGGCGATTTAATTCTTCAATGTCTCGGAAACGCGTGGCGCGGGGTGGTGGAGGGATATGTTGTTAGCTGCGCCGCTTCCTGCAAATTTAGTCGCCATGGAGCCGTACACGGAAGTGCAGCGTGCATTTTGTGTCCGAGCGTATTACGAAAACAATAAATCAGTGATTACTGCACGACGTTTGTATCGACATGAACACGGTTTACGCCATTTAAGTGAAGTTCCAAGCGCCAATGTGATACGGAAATGGATCAGAATGTTCGAAACAACCGGCTCGACAGTACCAATTACGGCTCGTGGTCGCCCAGTTTCTGCAAGATCAGCCGAAATTGTGGAGCGTGTTCGTGTTTCAGTTCGGCGAAATCCGCAACAGTCAACACGTAAGAGAAGTCAGTCTTTGGACATCAAAAGAACGACTTTGCGACGAATTTTGAAGCGTGATTTGCATTTGAAGGCTTGTAAGATTCAGATAGTCTAAGAATTAAAACCAGATGATGCCAATAACCGACTTAACTTTGTCAATTTGATGCTCGAGCGGTTCAACAATTTTGACAACGTGATGTTTAGTGATGAGGCCAATTTTCACCTTAATGGCCATGTGAATAAGCAAAATTGTCGATTTTGGTCCGAAACTAATCCCCGACGCTTGCATAAACGTCCACTTCACAGCCCTAAGCTTGTCGTGTGGGCTGGGATAAAGTCAACCGTTATTATTGGGCCATACTTTTTTGAGAACGAAAGAGGGCAAGCGATGACGGTTAGAGCTAACAATTATTGCAATATGATAACAGACTTTTTGGTGCCAACTTTGCAAGAACTTCAAGACTTGAGCCTCGAGGATGTGGTTTCAACAGGATGGGGCCACATGTCATACGGCTAGGGTATCCATAGAGCTGCTGAAAAATGTTTTTCCCGGAAAGCTCATTTTGAAAAGGGGGGATATAGAATGGCCACCACGTAGCCCCGATCTCTCTCCATGCGATTATTTTCTATGGGGCTACCTCAAATCGGTGGTCTACGAGAATAATCCGACCAATTTAGAGCAGCTGAAGAAGAATGTTATTCAGGAAAGTAACAAAATACTGAGAACAACTTTTCAACGAGTTTTCCAAAATTAGCGAATTCGGTTTCAAGACTGCCAAGCAGCCGAGGGAAGTCATTTGGACAACATTATTTTTAGATCTTAAAAATTCCTATGTTTCTACTTTTTAAAAATACAAATATATTTTTGTTATGTTTCGTAGTTCTTTTTTAATTGAATATTGAAACCGCCAACATCCTTATGGCCCACCCTGTATTAATGACCTTATAGTTTTTTGCACAGAATTTAATATTCTACTTTGCTACCTTTTTAATAGAAAAATATAGAAAATAATGACAAACGAGCACATAGTCCACATTAAGGTAAGTGCATACTGTGGCCCATAAATATCTACTTTTGTCCTCGATTAAAAATCAAAATGCAGATGCGTTGTCAACCGTGAGGATTAAGATCTTCATCATCTTCTTTTCCAGTAAAAAGGGTCTCCGGTTCTCTATACTCACCATACGAAATGCAGCAGCATTGGTTATATTACACTGGTATTTTACACTGGTATTCTGTGAGAGCCGCTCCTTCTCCAGTCGACATGACCCATTTAGATTACAACCATAATATTGCTGCAGCATTGCTCTACTACATACAAAACGTACCTTAGTGGTATTAGATCAAAATTATTATCAAATTATTCTCGTCTTTCCACCTATACTCTGATTTTTTTTTTTATTGAAGTGGCAAACGAGCATACTGCTCACCTGATAGTAAGTGATCACCACGGGAATTGCAGAAGCGTTGCCGGTATTTAAGAAAGGAGAAGGCTCTTATAATAAAAATCTTTAACTTTTATCGAATTTATTGCGATCACTTGAAAATGATAATCACGCGAAAAATACAACCAAATCGTTGGGACTATATATTTATTCATAAAGAAAAGCAGATGGTGTACGAACGGGTATAAGCCTGGTTTCGCCATTTACAGTATTAACAACGCGATATTCTCTTCCGTTAATTATTTTTATTTGCGATTGATCAGATATTTTGTATCTCGATTTCCCACCAAAAAGAGAGTCGTAAGGAGGCGGTCGACTGTTATCGTTATTATTTTCAATAAACCTTGATGTCTTCCTTTTCTTATTATCAGTGTAAGCTTGCTCGTTAATATTAATGCGGGTGGAACGCTTAATAAAGATCTGTAAGATAAATGATTATTAATAGGTATTTTTACTATTCGTCAATGGCAACAATATTTAAAAAAAAATCTGTTTGATGATATTCGCCTCGTGGTTTTAAACTACATCGCAATAAAATATTTATTTTCTGGGTTTCACCTCTACATTAGGCATCAGCAGAAATTCACTGCGAAGGCTAACCGCGAACTGAGCAAGCAACGAGCCGGACGAATGACGATTGTTCCGTTGTACCTATAAAGCTGGCCTAGGAGTATTGTAGGTAACTTCTTACAATACTCACGAAACGAAACGAAGTTACCTTGCTTTACAGTAAAAATTCTATGTACGTATATACCTCTCCAATAAATGAAGCAATTGCGGCAGCAAAACCAATGGCCATGATCACGTATGTCATCATTAAGTCGCTGTTGCGAAGCCGGCGATCTTTAGATTGAAGATCCAGTGGACATATCTTGGTGGAAGGCAGATCTCGGCGTTTCAGGAAGTCCACAATACCCCCTTCTAGTAGCTTCGTTATGCTTAATAGTAAACAAAATATATAGGATTATTAAATTACATTTAGGGTAAATAATAATAAAAAATATTATTGTCACAGCGGCCAGTCTAAATGGAGAATAGCCTTCAGCCCTGGGTAGGATTAAAATGCATGAGTGTGTGCGCAAATGTAGGGGCACTATCACTATATATTCCTTTACTCTCATAGTCCGATGGAACGGTAATCCAACACGACTGGAGAGAGAGAGAGAGAGAGATCAGAACGCCACAACTTCCTAACTCCAGGCTTCTACTGAAAACTTTGTTTTATGATAATAAAGGATGTCGTATGTCACATTCTATAAAAATAATAATTGAGTAAGTCATTTTATTGTATAAAAAATCTTGTCTATACAAAACACATCTTAATCTTGAGGGTCTTGCAGCTCTACTGCTGAATGCGAGCCACTTCCGTAAGGAAGACATGCCATAACCTAAAATCTTTCAATGACAACAACAGCGTTATAGCGTCAAAGCATGTTTATGTACCTACACGAATCACGTATGTATAAATATCGAAAACCGACAATTTAGGGTTTTGTTAAGTTTTAATTTCAGCTAATATCCAAACCCCGGTCGTCAAAATTACTTACACGATATCAAATATAGCGTTTAATGTTGTATTCTTGGGATATGCGAATGCCCTTTGCTTCTTCATAAAGAATTGAGGTGCGGCAACGTAGATACATCTGTCTGCTTCGGCGATGCCTTCCCTTGTTTTCCTTAAGTAATCATCGTACATCAAATGGTCAATCGCGGTCTGCTCCTTTACCAAGACTGCTCCACGTTGCACGATGGGAAGGAAATCTTCATTGTCCTTTACTGCATGGAACTGAGCTCGTCCGTTTGCGACCATTTTGTTAAGGTAAAATAGATCTTCGTCAGGCTGTTGCAAAATTTAAATTTAGAATTGCAACAAAGACATATTTAGCAGAATCGCTTAATGTAATATACACCCGATTGCAGCTACATTAGTAGTATAGTTGTAGCACGAATGGGTCGGCTCAACCGGGGAAGGACCACGCTCTCACAGAATACCAGCTTAAAATAGCAGCTTAACGCTGCTGTGTTTCGTATGGTGAGTGTAGAGAACGTGAGACCCGTTTTACTTGAAATGAGGCATTCCATCTTATTTCTCCCGGTGACAGCGCATCTACATTTTGATTCATAGTCGACGATAGATGTAGATGTCTATTGGCCACAGCAACCACTTACCAACTTACCATCAGGTGGACTGTGTGCTCGTTTGTAACACTTATCCTATATTATAAATCCCGACTCTGAGGTCTTGAATTCCATCCTCAGCCGTGGAAAATTCAAGAAACAGCTTGGAGGAGCCCGCAGGACGCAAGCTCTAGAATATGAGGTTGGTAATAAATAATAAGTATAATATATAATATAAAGGTAATAAATACTTATACTGTTTATACTGTTAGCCATACCATCAGGCTACTGTCGCCTCAGTATACGACTTTAATAATTGTAGAAAATATGTACGAGTATATTATATGGGCTTGCGTTTCAACATTTCGGTGCCTCTGTCAGACTCACAGCTATGATGTGCGTTTAGAATAAAGTCGTAACGGATTATAATTACAGGTAAACAGGCACTTGTAACCTGTATTTTGGAGTCAGTCTGGATTAGTACCCGCTGCTGTATTCAGACTTGGAGGGAAATTAAAACACCGGACTAGTGCGAGTAGGACTCGCACCCCGAGGGTTCCGTATAAGCTTAATTATGTATGTCTGACACTGTAGAGCCATGCTACATTATGGTTGTAGCACGAATGGGTCGGCTTTATCGGGGAACCCCCGCGCTCTCACAGAATGCCAGAGTGAAATAACAGCTTAATGCTGCTGTGTTTCGTACGGAGACCCTTCTTAATGGAAATGAGGCATTCCATCTTACTCCTTAGATCCTTAATTCTTAATCGAGGATCGATGTAGGTGTCTATGTGCCACAGTACCACAGCATCTACTTCCATCAGGTGGACTGTGCACTTGTTTGTCACCCTTATACTATTACCCCATGTTATATAAAAAAGACGATGAAGTGTATGAGTCTGATCGACAGTGCATTCACGCGTGATATTGCAAGTGTGGATATGCGAAACTCTCCCATAACGGCTTAACGTATTGCGATTGCCCCCATCGCATCGCTTACATGCCGCTGGGTAGCACGCAAGCTATTCGTTATTCTAAAGGCTGATCAGCGGGTCTCTATAGACTGTAGATTCGTTTACGCACACTTTATGAGAGCAATAAGAAAAATAAAACAGCCTTTAATACTACAAATTGGATAGTATCAGCAAATTGGTAGAGCAATGCTGCAACTATATTAATAGTATAGTTGTAGCACGAATGGGTCGGCTCGACCGGAGAAGGACCACGCTCTTACAGAATACCATCGTAAAATGGCAACTTGATGGTGTTGTGTTTCGTATGGTGAGTGTAGAGAACCGGAGACCCTTTTTACTGGAAAAGAGGCAACGACAACGCATCTGCATTTTAATTCGCAAACGAAGATAGATGTAGATATCTATGGGCCACAGCAACCACTTACCAACAGATGGATTGTGAGCTCGTTTGTCACCCTTATTATATTTACAAAAGCTAGAAACAGTTGAAAAGTTACTTTAGGATTGTTTGTTTGGTGTACGAAAATCCAAAGTAAGATTGAGAGAGATGAGTTTTTTGTCGGGATATTGGTTCATCTTTTAAGGCTTTTAATTCTTCGCACTTATATATTACCCATGTGTCATGCCGTGTTGTAGCAGCATAATATAATCTACTAAAGCACGGTCGCGGAACAAGTTTTTTTTATTGCTTTGCATTTTTAAACTTAATTCCCACCATAAAAAGTTTTACTTCTATTGCAACTAAGATAGCTTTAGGACCTTTTGAACAGTATTTGTGATTCGAAAACCAAGTTTATTGTCAATTTGTTAAAATTCACATTTGTATGAATTGCAATAATTTGAAATACTTCCTGCTCCGCGATCACGTCATACTAAATATTACCCTAGACGTGACAGCATATTCCTGATAACAATTTAAATTTAAACTGATCGGCAAATCGCCAGTCAAGCGTGGCAACTATGGCAAATATCCCCCTCTAAAGCATTCTATGGAGGAATCCTACGTTCAGCAGTGAACTTTGAAAAGCTGTAATTATGATGATGATTTATAAATAAATAATTTTTTAAATAAATGCCGAGAAAAAAGCATAAATTACGTTTCTGATCGTGTATTGCACGGCTCCTCCTTCCGCTGCAACCCATCTATAGTTCTTCTTTAATAGATCTTTTGGACTATCTATATCCAACGTGAACTTTGACAGAGTGAGGAAAGCAGTCAGATTTGCTGTGTAGAACGCAGAGAGCAGAGTTATGAAAATCCACCAAGTTGCAAACAGCACTCGAGTTGTGTCTAAAATTAAAAATCAGAATTAAATATACATAAATAAAATTGCAGTGTCTGTCTGTGATATCGATATAATTTTAATGCAATCAAGACATGGATAACCATTTTTAAAATTTTTGCCTGTCTCAACGGCAAAACTTTTAACTTTAATCAACTAATTATTTTTGCTTTAATTAAATGCACGCATTTAAATATGCGATCCTTTATTTTATAAACATATTTAAAAAAATTCAGGTTTGACATATCTAACAGTTAAAGGAAAAAATATACCATTATTTTTGTGCATCAATAAAAAAATACTTTTTTTAAACGAGTTAAAAAAATAAGAAGGTTATGTTTTATAATTTAGGATTTAACTTTTTCTCTAACTTTATAGGGGAACAACCCAAAAGTATAACATAACCTTCTCATTTTTTAAACTCGTTGAAAAAGAAGCTTTTTTTTGATGCACGAAAAAATAATGGTACATTATTTCTTTTAACTGTTGTGTTAAGATTGTTTTTAATAATATGTTCTGTTGGCTGAATGTCTTACATTTTATCGTATTAAGTCTTAAAAGCTTGATATGAAAGCATGTCTTCGGCAAGAGAAACTCCGTTCACCTTAGACCACCGTAACCTGATTTTTTTACATAAATCCGGCGAGCTGGACAAATATCAGCTAACGTATCTGGTCCCCTGTGCTCATTGGGACTTGGTGAAAGGATTTGCCTCATGGTAGGTCGTGCTAATTTTACAAACCGTACTATTCAAATTGTAAACGAATTTCTTAATGATTTCTTATGCTTACGCGAACACTACACATTTAAATAAAACTAAGTTGTACGGATTTTGTCGTATATATTAACTTATTTAAAATTTACGAAACGTTTACGTTTACGTCACGGGGCGGGACTGAGGTGTTTCAGGGAGCACAAGGGATCTCTGACAATAAACACATGGCCGCCGAGGTAACGTACACGACAACAAGCTTCGGGTCCCCCGCCTACGTCACATTAAGCTGTTGAAGCCGGCCACGGCCACAGTCCAGCGTGTGGCTGCTGTTCTACCATATTCAGAGATGTCACTGACAATATTGGCTACAACTTAAAACGAGCTTCCATTAGGACATACTTCAGGCCGCCGAAGAAGTTAAGTCAGTTTTTACCATAAGTCAAGTGTAATAATCCTTACAGTATAGAATAGAATAGAATGATTTTTTATTCAATATAGATTATTACATAATACTTATTGAAAGTAATTTTAATTTACCACTGGTTAGGAAAATACCTCTGTCCTGGGAAAAACCAGCAAGGAACCCAGCGGGACTTTTTTACCTAACAATAATTATTATTTATACAATTTTTAAATGATTTTTCATAGAACCAGCAGGGTGGTGATCACGTTATTCCCAGGGGTTATTTTCATTCCTATATTCCTTGATATTATAATAACTCTTTTTGTACAGTTTTTCTTTAATAAAACTTTTAAACTTGTTTATTGACAAACTTTGAACATGTTCAGGGATTTTGTTGTAAAAGCGTATATACATTGCTGCATAAGTGAATTAGTGATTCTGTGGAGTCTAGTAGCTGGTATTACAAGCTTATGTTTGTTCCTAGTGTTTAAGGTATGAACATCCTTATTCTTATAAAAGCTATTTATGTTTTATGTACATATACATTACATTTTCATAAATAGATTGCGATGCCAAAGTTAATATGTTTATTTCTTAAAATTTTTCTCCGAGGGACTCTTTACAACTTAGGTTATAAATCGCCCGTACGGCTCTTTTGAAAAACAAATATAGCTTCAATATCAGTCGCATTACCCCATAGCTAAATTCCATAAGGCATTACGCTATGAAAGTAACTAAAATACACTAATGTAGCTGTCTCAACATCTGTGAGACTTCTAATCTTTCTTACAGCATATGCTGCAGAACTAAGTCTGCTTACTAATTTAGATATATGGGGCCCCGTTGAAGTTTCGCGTCAATAGTAATACCAAGAAAAACAGTGGTATCCACAAGACTCAATAGGTCAAGTATAAATAAGCAAGTGCTTATAAATATTCTAAGGTAATATCCCTGTACAAGATGCTGGAGTGTTGTGAATGTGGTCTCTTATTCTACATAGGATAAACTAAAAGATCAATTAAAATTCGCGTAAAAGAATACATAGCTGATGTAAAGAATTGACACTCCGGGAAGTCGGCAGTATGTGAACAGGTATAGGATCCGTTACTACATCAGATTTGATAGAACACACGAGGCTATTAATCAAAAACCATCCTAATTTCAATAGAGACAATGGATAGGTGCTACCAAACCTTTTTAACAGTGGTAGAGACACGCGGCAGCTTTTGCTGTTGCACGGATGGGCCAGCTCGACCCGAGGTGGTACCACGACCTCACTTCTGTGTTTAGTTTACTTCCCAATCTCCCCCCCCCCCTCCCACCACGATTTTACCATACCATGATTTTAACGCCTACCACGCTGAATGGTTTGGTTCCCGTTTAAGCTTCTTTCTCCCGTTTAACATTTAATCATGCGGGTAGATCTGTTTATAACTTTGCCTTGGCATATGGTCTGACACAACTGGTTATTTCGTCTACGCGGATTCCAGATGTGGACGATCATGCACCTTCCCTGTTAGACCTTCTGCTGACCTCTCATCCGGACGGATCTCCTTGTTCTCCAAAATAATGGAAACGATTATAAGCTGCCAGCTCATGAGGTACCTTGAGGATCACGAGCTGATTAGTGACCACCAGTACGGTTTCCGTCGGGGTCGCTCAGCTGGTGATCTTCTGTGTTACCTAATTCATCGATGGGCGGAGGCAGTAGATTCCAAGGGGGGGGGGGGGGCATTGGTCGTTAGTTTTCACATAGCGAAGGCCTTCGATCGGGTTTCGCACAAAGCGCTTCTTTCGAAGCTCTCTTCCTTCATTCCCGAGCTTCCCGAGAAATTGTACAATTAGATCACCAGTTTTCTTGCAGATCGGAGTATCAAGGTCGTAGTAGACGGTGCATTGTTTTTTTTTATTGAATAAAGGTGACAAACGTGCACACAGTCCACCTGTTGGTTGCTGTGGCCCATAGATATCTACATCTATTTTCGTTTGCGAATGTTGTCAGCCGTGAGGACTAAGATAGAATTAATCTTTTCTAGTAAAAAGTGTCTCCGGTTCTCTACAATCACCGAAATACAGCAGCATTAATTTGCTATTTTACGCTGGTATTCTGTGAGAGCGTGGTCCTTTCCCGGTCGAGCCGACCTATTCGTCCTACAACTATACTATTAATATAGCTGCAGCATGGCTCTACCACGTATAATATATGCTCCGATTACAAGCCTATTAACGCTGGTGTTCCACAAAGTTGCGTGCCATTAGAAACGCTGTTTCTTCTGCCTATTAATGATATATTGCAAACCGGTAACATTCATTGCTATGCGGACGACATTACTGGTGATGCTTTATACACCAGCCGTGTCAATATTTCTCCAATATGCTCCAAAGAAGAGCTCAGAGGTATTTTCCTGAAATTCTGTTTACACAAGAAAAACTTTTTATGCATCTCATTAAGACCGTGGACAATATTCCTCAACAGGATATTGACAACATCATTCTGAGTATGCCCAAACGATGCAGATAGGTAATGAATGTTATGGGTGATTTTACTGATTATTAACTCTTAATTAATAGTCGCCATTAGTTTATAAAAGGTTTTTACTTTAGTTTATTTTTTTAAATTATAAATTAAACTTCCACGATGTAGTTTTCACACTTGCTTTTTTTTCTCATTTAAATGTTAATGTTTATATTAAAAAAATGGTAGATTATTAAATAAAGTTTTCTTGGGTAGGTATATGTGTTGGTTAAATATTCCTATACCGTGTTGATGTGCTTATGTCAAGGTCACGTTTAATAACCAGAAATAATAATACATTGAACATCAACTAAAGGCTGTCAATTATGGGGACAATTTACAAAATGTTTTTTTAAAAACAATCTTTACCAGCGTAAAACATGGTAAAGGCGTGAATGCATGGTGATTATCGACAGTCGTCATTTAGACATGACATTCAAAAACGATAATGACATATCGTTAAAGATTTTCAATATGTACATAAATAATTAGTCCAGTCAAATAAGATCTGAAATCAAAATTTGACACTCAACTTTGTATTTTTGATAATATAATGTAGTTTTAATGATACAAAAACAATGTGTAAAGGTTTTCGTGTCTGCAATCCAAGGTAAGGGTTAAAGAAAATTTCCAAGTGTTTTTTCGCAATTATTCGAAAACGGTAAAAATTAGACAAAAAGAAGAACTTAAAATTTTACATAAAAAAGGTTTTATGATATTTTCCCTCCGGTCAAAATTAACCGAGTTAGGGAGGTTTTAAGTTTAATTGATTTTTTTTTATATAGGATAAGGGTGACAAACGTGCAACAGTCCATCTGATGGTAAGTGGTTCCTACGGCCCATATACATCTAAATCTATCCTCGATTACGAATCACAATGCAGATTCGTTGTCACCCGTGAGGACTAAGATGGAATGCCTCGTTTCCAGTAAAAAGGGTCTCCGGTTCTCTACCACACGAAACACCGCAGCGTTAAGCTGCTATATTACGCTGATATTCTGTTGAGGGCGTGGTCCGTCCCCGGTCGAGTCGACCCATTCCTGCTACAACTATACTACTAATATAGCTGCAGCATGGCTCTACCAGTTCTACCACGTAAATTTTACGTTTTTATACTTGTATAAATTCACACCTGCCGAAATATACCAGGTAACTTTTTTTTCAGGAATCTAAATATGGCAAAAATCAAATAATTTATTAATTTTTAATAATTCAAATTTCAAATGGAAAATTTGATATTGTTATATTTTTTGAACAATAAAAAATGTGTATCTCAAAAATTAAAGATTAGATTTTTTTAAGCAAATTCAAAAAAATTATTCGCTTATTTTTCTACTAGCTACGATTTTTAAAAATTTACGTTCATCCCTTAAACTTAAAATCATAAAACCTTTTTTATGTAAATTTTTAAGCTCTACACATTTTTGTCAGAACTTTTTTGGCAAATTTTTACCGTTTTCGAGTAATTGCGGACAACACTTTTGACATTTTTTGTCAACCCTTGTCTTGCATCCTGTAGAAAACCGAAAGACTGGTTGCGTCTGTGTTCGAGGCAGGTAAGATTGGTTTTAACCAAATTCGTGGTGAGGTAATTTAGGTGGAATGTTGTTGCTACTGTCCAGACGTGAATTGTAGGCAAAGAGAGACGCGAACTAGTCCGCTTTCTCCTTAGCCGTATGCGCCAGTGTGCCATCCAGTTTTACCAGCGGAGGCAGTGTAGGCCGACAGAAGTTTGTTTCGACCGCTTTGGCGAGAGACCAAAAAGCTCTAGTGTCGGATGGTCTGACAGAGAGTTTTGCGCCAATATGTTTAATGCGATCGAGACTAGCTTTCCGTAATGCTTTTTTGTAGGACTTGGCCGTCTGGTTGAAAGTTCTCTTCTTGGAGCTAATATCCGGAGCTTTGCGGTTTTGAGCGTCAACCCAGGATAGGTACGCTAAATGCTTGCGCTTTTCAGCTTGGGCGCATTCAGCGTTATACCATGGGCGAGCTTTGCTACCGGTGGGAGCGTCAGAGAAGGGGATAAAATACTCCACCGCTTGACGCAACACATCCGTTATCGCAACCAGATCCGCAGAAGAGAAACAGACCTAGGATGAGATGCAAAAAAGTGACGCATCTCATCCCAATCAGCTGACTTATACCGCCTTATTTGTCGAATACCTTAGGACTCGTAATCAGGTGGAGAATATGATGATACAGATTTCACCAGACAGTGGTCAGATGTGCCCAAAGGGGAGGTAACCTGTACTTCACACATATCTGGTTTGGTAGTCAGCAGAAGGTCCAAGTAATTTGCTGTGTGACAGTCTACATCGGGTACCCTAGTCGCTTCCTTTACCAGCTGAGAAAGACCTATCTTCAAAGCAAAATTCCACGCTTCTTTTCCAGCATGGTCGGTCTTCTCGTATGGGAACAGCCAGTCTTGGTTCCAAGCGTTAAAATCCCCCAGAAAGACCAACTGTGCAGTAGGATACCGATTTAGGGCTACGTCAGCAGCCTCACTAACGTAATCAAATAATCGTGTTGTCGCCTGGTCCATATACTTGGTCCCATAAACTTGGTGTCTCCAATGCTATGTAAGTACATAAGAAAAAGTCCTCACATTGAAAATAATGTTACTGGTAAGTGGTTGCTGTGGCACATAGACTATCCTCTATCCTATCTACATCTATCCTCGATTACGTATCAAAGTGTAGATGCGTTGTCACCAGTGAGGACTGAGATGAAATGCCTCGTTTCCAGTAAAAAGGGTCTCCGGTTCTCTACACTCACCATACGAAACACAGCAGCATTAGGCTCCTATTTTACGCTGGTATGCTGTGTATGTATTTTTAATAAAAAAAATATACATAAAGACTTTGTTTTAATTAAGCACAATAATGTACATACATAAACCTATTTAGGTTTGACCTTATACCTACGTAAATATAGTATCTCTACAATTTAATCCTCATCTTAAGATAAGTCTATCTTATTCTATCAGAAAGATCTTTGGCCTTTGGGCTCACCAGATAAAAAAGCGTAATGAGAATTTACAAAAATACAAGAGTGAGTACAGAGATTATATAGATCACTATGTTAATTGAATAATACCATATAATACTGCTGATAAAATATAAACAAATATGAGAACTTGTGCATTTGCAGCGCAAATAATTTTTGACGAATATAATTTATATTTTTCAATACTATTACTATCTATAGCATACTAGCTGGCCAGGCAGACGTTCTGCCCTTTCCAACGACCCTTCCTATAAAAATCCCTAATTTCGCAATAAAAATTTTGAGGGTCATTTATTGAGATAAGAACTATCCTATCTCTCAAGTTGGACCAAAATGCACACAGTGTGCAAAATTTCATTGAAATAAGTTCAGTAGTTTAGGAGTCCATCGCGGACAAACAACGTGACACGTAATTTTTATATATAAAGATTGTAAAACCAACAATCATTATTGGCGACTGTCAGTTAGGTGTGTTTATGTGTTTACACACTGGTTAAAAGATCAATACTCTATTGGATTAGACTGTATCAAAACAATTTCCAAATAATAAAAATACAACAGTAAATAGTTTGGAAAACCCAAAAGTGCACGCCTCATGAGCGTTTCGTTTAATTCTATAGTATAATATATACAGTAATCTATGCGTTTAATTTTCATGAAAAAAATATTATAGAGACGATAATTTAAACACGATAGGATAAGGACAGGGAAATGTGGAAAAATCTGAAGGAGGCCTATACTCGTAGAGAGGTCCTTAACAATAATTAGATAAATAAAAACTCATTAAATATGTGTCAAAAAGTGGATAGTAGTTATTGATTGTAACGATAATTTTATCTTATTTAAATGTATTTTCTTTCATGATCTGATTATGTTATAATTTTGTTTCTAATTTTAAATTATTTAATGAAATTAATAATTAATTAAATGTATTTTAATAATTTTGTTAAGGAAATAAATAGCTTTATTATAATAATATAATAATTTAAATACAAGAAAAAAAAAGAATCTGATCGACTTTCATTATAATAACTTTTAAACGGTGTTCAATAACAAAAATCAATAGGGGTCCTCCATAGAATACATGGAATATTATTTAATATTATATGTATATCTTAATATATTGCTTACATTTCTAACTCGCCGACGGCAGTGCATATATTTTTTCAATTACATTTTTTATTATGTAATCTAAACAAAATCAATTACAAAACAAACTATTCTTTGACAGTCTATGACAGTTTTATCTAGCATCTTTACTGGATTCTTCATTGTATTGTAAAAAAATATTGTAGACTACTATAGTTTTATTAAAGCTGACTATGACGCGTGGCTGTTAGTAACGGTTAGTTAGATGAGGATAAGGAAGTTAGGAAGGTAATACAAGATATCTCTATTACCAAGTTTAAATATTTAATTAAACAAAAACTGTATAAAAAGTGTTATTATAATATAAATTAATACATGGTTGATAATAACCCCTAGGAACTTCCAAGCTGTTTCTAAAATAAACTTTGTAAATAGTTTATAACCATTTACTTATATTGGAAAATGTATTAAAAAAAGTTCCGCTGGGTTTCTTGCTGGTTCTTCCCAGGACTGAGTTTTTTTTTTCAGAACCAGTGGTAAAGTAAACAAATGACTTTCAATAAGAATTAATTGTAATCAATATTGAATAAAAATTATTCTATTCTATTCTATTCTATTCTAAAAGTCAAAAAAATCTTTAAAAAACATTAATTTGAGCATACTATTTGTTTTAAGCTTTAATATACACACGTACTTACTCTAAATAATATTTTACTATACATGTACTTACTAGCTTCTGGAGCTAAATCAGTTCCTTGCTTGATGAAGGAACCGTACACAAACCAGACGCTCGGGGACAGTTCGATGGGTCCCTCCTTATCACGCACTAACTTAGAGCGCAAACGTGTCAGCAACGTTATACATGGCCCGTAGAGAATTACTGATACTACAATGAGGCACCTGAGGAAAATTAGGGTCTTTAATAGAAATATAATTTTATAGATACAGTGGTAGCCTCGTACATGTACCGAACAGAGCGGCGACCACAGAGACCTTCTACTGAATGAAGTAACAACCTGATAAACCATGCAGGGAGTTGATGCAAGTGGCTTTGTTGTGGCTAAGGAAAGTCTTCACCTTCAGCAGTTGACTTGTAAAGGGATGTAATGTGTAGATAGACTGAATTTTACGTTGAACATTTGTAGATAACATGGTACAGTTATACCTGTAATTGGTATACACTCTGGAACAGAATAATATCTACCACCAGCTGAGTTGAGCTCTATAAAGTTCAGCGTAACCTATAAAGATATACAAAAAATTCAAATTATATGTATTAATTTAGTTGCTGAAATGAATTCTTGATGGTCTGATACAAAAAAAGAATTATTATATGTGCTTATGAAATAAGGAAAAAAAATGTGGAAAGAAAGTGATTTTATATAAAAGGGTAGATATTCTTTTAGGTTTAAAGATCTATTTAATGTCGAATGATTAGATTTTTTGATTCCCAACTCAAGATGCGAAAAAAAAAGACACTGGACTTGGTTCCTGCGAAACACAGTATCCTTTTTTGTGTGGAGGGAACGTCATAAGAGGAAGAGAATCAATACACCAGCAAATTTCGTCCTGTAGCGCTATGGACCTCGCAGTAAATTATTTTGTTAAAAAAAAATCGATTTACTCACCACACGTATACATCAAATGGCGCCATTACTCCCGACCCGGCGGCGGACTCTTTCGGGCGCTTCAGCATCATCATCCACGCGCCTTCGTCCAAATCGTTGGAGAACGTCACCATCTTGTTAAACTTTACCAGTTTCGGCAAAAATGCCGCGACCATGTCTACTTTCTAATAACCAATTGAATAAAGTAAGTATTTACTGTCACAGTTAGGTACTAATTATGCGAGTTATAACGAATCTTATCCGTTCATAAAATACGTTTACACCTATGGGCCCCCCATATGAAGGGGGGTGGTCGTTGTGAAGAGATGTGACATGGGGGGTCAGGGTTTCTAAGAAAACGTGACGTTCGCAGACTTAATCCACTTAATCACTTCATCCTAATTAATCACTTCATCCAAATTTGCAAAATAATTTTGCAAATTTGGATGAAGTGAATGGTAATTTAGATAATCAAGAAGAAGAAGATATTGCAATGCCAGTTATAGATATTTCAAAACATTTGAAAAATCCTTGGACTTCTAATAAATAACAGAAATATTTACTTGTTCGTTATTACAGATTTTTATTAATTTATTAAAACTTTATTATTGCAAGCAATAAATATTTAAATATACCTATCGAAATTTGTGTACTGTTATTAATTATATCCAGTACAAAGGGGGGGGGTCTATAATTCGTGACGTAATATTGATAGGGGGCTCGCAGAAATGTGACATAGCGTGATGAAGGGGGGGAGGGAGTCTAAAAAGGTAAAATTTTACGTGACGTGTTTTATGAACGGTCCCTAGATTTGACAATTGGTATCTTCTCAGACTAACCAGTTTGAACATACATAGATATGCACAAAACAAACCTCAACTACACACCACATACAATAGTTAAAAAAAATTACAGCACATATACGTTACGTCCTACTCCTGGCTTACTCCAAGGAAGCAAGGAAGTGTCCGCCGCGCCAAATCGTGTTGCGGCAGCTCGGATGCTGTCTTCAATATATATTTTTTTAAATTTCGCAGACATATGGATTTACTTACGTTGTTTTTTTCACCGCCGAGCATGTAGTAAATCAACACTTAAAATTGCAATTAACAATTTCATTGGTGTCGGCGGGAATCTAACACGGGTTGCTCGGCTACTGGCAAATTTCCCCTGAGTTATTACGGCTCTCCACAGACCACATTCAAATCTCCCAAAAATAAAAAATAAATAAAACAATCCTATCTCTCGCAGATTGTAGCTACGGAAGAATCTCCATCAGTAGTTTTTTCCGATATGAATAAACTTTATAAAAGCTTTCGATTTGGTAGAACGTTGAACCACTCTACGTATTTTAAGCAGTGACAGTGTTTGTAGTTTGTATGGAGCATGGAGCATAAACATTAACTAATAACTAATAACTATAGACAGGTATGTTATAAAATGCACTGTGGTGTTTTCTGTTCGTTTAAAAGGAATATTTAGACTAATTGGGTTGCGTTTGGAAAATCGTGTTCAACCTCAGCATACGAAATCGATTCGTTGGTCTACATTACTTGGTATCAGGAAGGTCGAAGTTAGCTATAGAAAGAGGTGCGCTTGGAGTTTCTCATTGTGATAGAATTCGTAATAAAAATTTCTTCGTAATGGAACCAAATGGTACGAGATATTTCTAGAATTCAGTAATCTTATGACAACCGACCTTTGTTCCACATTTAACCTGGAAACGGGGCTAATTTTGTGCTTGGACTGCTCATCTGGTTAAAACAACCTTCTTACCTATATCTGCCGCTATGCAACAATGCATACAAACTAGAAACTATGTGGCATTTCATCTGGGTTCTTAGAGGTAGGTAACAACGAAACTGTGTTCGTCTTTGCTTGAAATAGGAGGACGGTGAGTCGGAAGTGTTCTCGAAACGTCGTGATAGCTCTTTTAGAGTGCTGGGGCAACAACTACTACCCCCGGGACATGCTTCGAAAGAAGCAAAGCGAAAGAGGGGCCTTATTTGATTTCCGAACGTAGATCTCGGGGCGTATCCACGTATACTTGGGTATACGCTAATGGTGGCCACAGTGTGGTTTTAGTTGGTCGAAGTCTGCACCTTTCCGTCAGGCCTCCAAGCCGAAGGTGTCTTTTGGGCTGTAGTAGCCCAAAGACATCTTTTTGTTATACAATCTAGTGGGCTATTATCATTATATTTTTATTTATATTATTTAAAAAAAATGGATGTTTAATCACGTTTAATATTTTTGCTGGTTTTATCGTTATATATTCAATAACAACTGAAAAGGTGAACTCACACTACTGTTTGCAAGACTGATTAGAGAACTCTCAGGCTTCCCGAAACCGATTTCAAAGTTATTCTCTGGCACGACGACATCAAATGTAAAGTTGAATTTCTGCCGCAAAATTTCCACAATGATAAACGCAATACCGTGTCCTGTGATAGTTCCATTACTTTCTTTTTTCACCCAACTAAGCGGATAATTCTAAAATAAATTATTAATGACAATAAATTAATCTTCATATTTTTTAGCAGCCCATTACTGAAGAGTTCCACTGTAAGAAAGATTTGCCAAAATTGATACACCTGGCAGACGGATTGTAGATAGCAGTACCAAATGTTTGATACTGCGCCTTGTCATTGGCCTGGGTATATGAACTACAGTTTTCCTGACATTTCCTATAGTTACCTACTACTTACAGCATCCACGAGACAATTATTCGGGTGGGGGATTCCCTTACGCTGCCACTATACGGGGTATAGGTATGTAATATACAAATTGGTTTTCATAAGGTTTTTTTTTATTCATAGATTGTCGCTGATGCGATTATGCCGCCCTGGTAGTTACAAAAAAATCTTAAATATAATAACTACTAACAAATATACTTATTATACTTACTAGTTACTTAATCTCTTATTAACTAACAAATACAGTTTTTTAGCATCAACTGATAACGGGTCCGATAAAATACTATTAGTACTACCAATTAAGGATAAATGTAAATTACAATTAGCTCTTTCTCTTGAGTTCTGGGCTTTCATGAGGTTGCAACTTACTTTAAAATAATTGGAGAAGATCGAAACAGTACACTAGCGACGGAAAGCAACGTCAAAGGTATGAAACGTATGGTATTGTGATCGTCAATCCGTCTGACGAGCGTGACGGTTAAGGTTATTTAAAAAGAGAAGAAGAAGATACTTCACTTTTGATTAAGACTCAGTTTGATATACTGGTTCTATGCTTTGTAATTCTATGTATCCGTGGTTCGATCCTCTTTAAAACAGGAGACGTCCATTGCCAGCGCTGGACTTTAATGTACTCAATAAGAAAAAGAGCAGTTACGTACATACACATAAGTAGTCCGCGGTTAGACAGAGGCCTTTTCAAAAATACTTCGAAAAACCTGCTTTTGAGCGTCTCTTTCGAGCTTATTCTTCAGACCACACTAAGTTGGCATATTAGTGAGCGCAAAACTAAAAGATGCCCCGAGCTAGTGATGCTGCTGTCTATCACCAGTCAACGAGTACGTATTAATCGGCATTTAATATGGATTTTCTCCCATCAGTCACATCATAGACTCGTCAATTAATTCATCATCATGGCGCACCCCGAGCAGATTAGGATATTTACCCTATATATTTAATATGGCTTATTATCAAAATGTGTTTTGTTTATAGTAGGTATTTCAGACAAAACTTTGTTATACAATGCGTATGTATAAATACTCAATCCTCAGGTGAGGTCAGAGACCATAATAACCATATATACAACTACGTGTACGTGTTTATTTATTTGCATAGGTCCCTACAATTAGATCGAAGATAAAGTATGAAATGATATTACGAGTATTACGTGACGTTATTACTGCTTAGTTTACATAGAGTAATTACAAAAATATTCACGTTTTTTAATAAGAAATATTATGGAATAAAACTAATTTTACGGATTTTATCGCGTTTAATTTTAACTTTTTTGGTGGGTTGGTTTAACTTGAATGGGGGGGGGGGGGGACTGAGTGACTGACGCCCCGATGTCATAGTTAACGAAGGCTAACTTCAACTTTTAGTTATTAATTTTGGTTCGATCTACGCAGAATGAGCTTACAGTATCTTGAAGTATTGCAGTAGTATGCTTGGGTTTGGATTAAATGTTATTAATTATGGGATCCCCAGCAGATGGTAGCACGCAGCCATCTTCTCTATTGAAACTGGGATGTTTTTTTTAATTTGAATAGCCTCGTAAATCAGGGATCGGTGTTCTTTTGCAAGTATTTGTGTTTTATCAAACCTGATATTATAATGGTTGGAACGATCCACTTCGAAGTGTCAAATGAGTACGAAATCCATCTGATGGTAAGTGGATAGATACTACAGATACGTTATCACCCCTGAGTCCTAAAACGGAATGCCTGAATACCATTAAGAAGGTTATTTAGTTCTTGACACTCACCATACGAAACACAACAGTATAATGCTGCTATTTTACGCCGGTTTTTTAAAGAATTAGAATGCCTCATTTCCAGTAAAAAAGGGTCTATAGTTCTCTACACTCACCATACGAAATACAGCAGTGTTAAGCTGCTATTTTACGCTGGTATTCTGTGTGAGCGTGGTCCTTCCCAGGTCGAGCCGACCCATTCGAGCTGCAACCATAATATAACTGCAGCGTAGCTCTACCACGTATACATAAACGCTGGTGCGTGGTCCTTCTCCGAACGAGTCGATCCATTCGTTCTGCAGTCTTGGTACAACTGCAGAGTGGCACTTCCACGTTCCGTATGTGTTATGAAATATATATTTTTTATCTAATAATAACCGTGTGTATTACAACTACTCAGTGGTGTAACATAGTCATAAATTACCATCCTTTTCGCTTAAAAATCGGTAAGTCTTTTATCATTCATTCCTTCATTACAGCCTATTAAAAGTCCACCGCTGAACAAAAGCCCCTCCTATAGATTGCATCATATTATGGAAGGATATTTGCCATAGTTGCCACGCTCGGCGTCCCGCTTCGTTGACATTAGCGCAGTTTTTTATTATTTTGTGTAGTTGTTTGGAAGATGCTACTTCCAAATTCCTGTTCTAGTTCCCTCTGTCGCCTCTTCGACGCCCACGGAACCATATGTGGTAATGGATTCTATTACGCTTACGCAGCCTTCACACCAGTCTTCTATAATCCGATCAAAATTTTTCACTTGTAGTTTGATGTTTTCTAAACATCATTAAAACAATACTTTAATGTATTTTATTATACTACTTATCCCTACCTGTAGTAAGTTTGTGTGTGCATATTATTTATATTTTGAGAATTTTTAATGCTGCCGTGTTCGTTAAATAAAATATATGTAATAAAAAAGTATTTAGCAAAAGCTATTTTTCATATTTTTGGAATTTTTTCCTACTGCTACTTACCTCATTTAAAAAGTTATCATCATCATTTAAAATCTAACATCATTTAAAATCAAACGCTTGGGGCTATGTCCCACTGGCCTGTAATTACTGTTTAAATAAAATTTTTAATGTACTTATGTATTACTTACGTTATAAGTTGCAATTCTTAAATGTTTTCCGGTTAAACTATTGCCCAAATTTAATATCTCACTTTGCTGGTTCGTAAGTCCTGGGTCTGATAAAAACATTTAACTCTTGAAATCTTACAATATAAAGTTATTTTCTCAATATTTTTAAATATTTTACGTTTATTACCTATAATAAATGGGTTGTCGTAAATACTTTCACAAGAGCTTGCGTTACATATTGCAGAGAATATGAGATCTATGCCAGTGGCCATGACTTAATATCTTGGTTTTGACAAGTACCACTGAACATTTGACTTTGCTGGTCAATGAGTAGTCAGCTCGCCAAGCATCGACCGAATACGAGGATGCGCCTTGGACACAACATACATGACACGTCGCCGCCCCACTGTGTTATGATTAATGCATGTTGGATTTGTAAAGACGTTCCTAAAAAATAAAACATTTTGTATAACATTCTTGTATTCTATTCTATAAGTATAATATTTATTATTTTATTACAAAGGTTAAAAACCGAGTGCAGTAAGATTATGAGAGTGGTTATGATAATATTTCCAAACTCATCAGGAATCAACAATTTGGTTCAAAAAGTAAAGGTTAATTTTTGAATTATTAATTAATGTACAGGGTTATTTTGCAAAGAGTAGCCAAATTTTAATCCTTAGTTCAAATATATAAATAAATATATACCGTTATTACAGTTTTTGAAAATACGAGCAAATAAGTCTTCTATATTTATTTGAAATTATCCCAAATAGTATGTGATATATGGGCAACAACGGTTTTGCCTACCGATTGACCCTTACAAATATGTGAGTACGCAGTAAAATATGTTAAAATAATGCATTATCACGCATTTTTAATTTAAAAGATAAAATGGACATATTTGAGATTTTTTAAATCGATTTTTCTTCTCCATTTGCCTACATTACTTATTCTGAACCTTCTTTGCAAATTTGGCCGGTTATTGCAAAATAACCCTGTATAGATAGAAATGTCACACACTGGACAGACTCCTTGATTAAATAATAAGAAATAATGTCCCGCAGACCGATTTTTGGTCATGTCGGTCAGTTTCAACGACGACTAGCGAACAGGTTTATAGCGCACAAGTGTGTGCACACACTAGTACAATAGAGAGTGCTCTATTTCCTCACTATTATAGTCCGATGGAATGGCAATTAGACACTGTCGGATAGAAAATAGGTGCAGCACCAACGACTTTCCGTGCTTTCTGAAGTTCGCGGGTGAAACCCCGTCAACTAGCTGACTGAATACATGGTAATTGATTCCTTTATTTCCTCGAAATACTTACACATTCATTCCTAGGTTGTTTTTCTTTTCCCGGCTGAATATTTGGTAATATAGCAAAATTTAAAAAATATGCAATAATTACTACAAACTTCTCCATACATATGTCGGCGCAATATCAAATATGCCAATATGAGTATCATCTGTACCTATAGGTAAGATTTTAAATATACGTTAAATATTAAAAAGGTATCGTTAAATATAGGCGTATCCATACTAATATAATATCATTAATATTCTTTATTGCTATGACAGCACGGCAACCTAGGTAAATTATTGTCGCAGTCTGTAACAACAGTATGACAGTTATGGTTATGTAAAAGTTACCAATCCCATTACCGTGGCAAATATAAGGCAATCACTATTCAATATTTCAATAACTTCTGTTATAATGCTCAACGTAATTGTACAATATCACAAATTGTAATGGTTTAAAATTATTTTTCGAGATAAAAATAATTCACAATGTTCTCAACGAATAAAATAATTATCATATAAATGTCGATATAAATGTCGATAAAGAAATTTTAGGTAATCCTACCATCTCTTTATAGACATAGTTGCTATAACATAATTACGGGTGTTCGGTTCGTATTTCTGTCAAATTATTATTTGTGCAAAAACATCAGTTCTTGGTTTTGTTGAATGTACCTACGTACCTCCGATTTTAGCCCAGTGTGTTTAACACAATGCTTATGTTAAACATTTGCAGATACGAAGACAGTTGTAATAAAATTATTCGTTCATAAAAATATAATTATTAAGACTCATTTGAGTTTTAGGCATTTGTATAATTTACTACGCTCCTTCGAGATAGTAAAGCTAAAAGAGCTTCGAAACTATTTTAGCATTTTAAGGAAAAAATTGGCCAAGTGCAAGTCGGGTCACCCACAATGTAGGTTTCCTTGATAATGAGCATAATAAGTGAGTTCGCGGTTTGACGTGCCCAAAATAAAAATGTTTTTTAAGATTTTATTCCAGTTTTCAAGGTGTGATTAATATCTATAAATATGCCAAATTACAGATTTGTAGCACCTAGGGTCTCTGAGCCAAACTGCGGATGGACGGACGAACAGACGGACAGACATGGCGAAACTTTAAGGGTTCCTGGTTGTGTTACTACGGAACCCTAAAAAGTGACAATGCAATAAAATGCTAGGTATGCAAATAAATACAAGTGTTAACCCAAGGCTGTTAATAAAATAAATAATAAAAAAATCACCCCGGCCGAGCGGACACAACCGTGCCACAACCATAATATAGCTGCAGTGTGGTTCTACCACGTAAAATATATAAATAATAATTATTATTCCTAATTAAATTTAAACATATATATATATATATATATATATATATATATATATATATATATATATATATATATATATAAATATAACCCTAAAGTTTTCCTTGTTGTATCGAAGGCCTTTGACAGAGTTTGGCACGCTATCCTATTGGGCAAGCTTTCAGCTTACGGCTTATTGACTGGGTGAAGGACTTTCTGAGTGAACAATTTCTCCGAGTCAATAATCAATTGCTGCTTGTCCTGTCCTATCCGGTTAAACGCCGGAGTTCCTCAGGGGTCCGCTCTCTCCTCAACTCTCTTCCTGCTGCATATAAATGATCTGCTCATTCCTGGTATCTATGAGTATGCAGACGACAGCACAATTGTGGAAACAGAAACAGAAACATTTATATTCAATATACTTATTGAAAGTCACTCTTTTGTTTAATTACCACTGGTTCGAAAAAAAAACCTCTGTCCTGTGAAGAACCAGCAAGAAATCCAGCGGGACTTTTTTTTTAAATAAAAGCTTACAATCATGTATGTTACACAATTAACAACACAACAAATTAGAAATAGCTTAGCAGCGATCACCTTATTCCCAGGGGTTATTATCATCCATAAATTCCTTAATATTTTAACAACCCTTTTTATACAAACTTAGTTTAATAAAGTTTTCGAACTTTGAGCAGGTTAAATTTTGTACATTTTCTGGAATTTTGTTGTAAAAGCGTATACATTGCCCTAATAGAATGAATTACTGACTCGGTGGAGTCGAGTAACTGGCAGAATGAATATCACTTATTTTTGTAAAACTACTTTTATTTTTGTGTACGTACATTACATTTTCATAAATGTGTTGAGAGGCCAAAGTTAATATATTAATTTCCTTAAAATTTTGTCGTAGGGACTCTTTCACGGGTTTTAAATCATAAATTGCTCTTATGGCCCTCTTCTGTAAAACAAATATAATTTCAGTGTCAGCTGTGTGTCCCCATAGCAAAATACCATACGACATTATGCTATGGAAATAGCTAAAGTAAACTAGTCTAGCTGTTTCAACACTGGTAAAATTTCTAATCTATTTTACAGCATATGCTGCAGAACTAAGTCTTCTTGCTAGTTTTGATATATGGGGACTCCATTGAAGATTCACGTCTAGTGTGATTCCAAGAAAAATGGTGGTATCGACATGACTCAGTTCCTCCCCATTAAAAATAAAATTAGTATTTAATTGTTTGACATTTGGAGTTATAAATTTCATATATTTCGTTTTAGTGCCATTTAAATGCAAATTATTAACATTGAACCAATTTTGCCGTGTAGTGGCGGTTAAGAATATCCACTACCCCATATCTTCCCGTGGGTGTCGTAAAAGGCGACAAAGGGAAACAGGCAGGAGATGGGCAGCAGCATCTTCCTGGTAACGACAAAATACAATAAAAAACTGCGGTTGCCAACCCGCTCGCCAAGCGTGGCAACTATGGCAATATACCCCCCATAATGAAAGTTACGAAGAGACGGCCCCCAGTCCCCGGCGGCCCCGCTATTCCTGGCTACGGTGGCGACCATGGTAACGGCGGGGCAGGGGGTGCTAAGAATCTCCGGTGGAGGTTCGGTTGCCACCTACAACGACTCGACCTGGCAACATACAACGCACGCACCCTGAGGACTGACGAGAAGATTGTGGAGCTGGAAGAAGAGATAGACAAGTTACGCTGGCATATTATAGGATTATCCGAAGTCCGAAGAGAGGGGGAGGACACGGTAATCCTCGAATCCGGCAACTTGCTCTATCACCGGGAGGGCGACCATCTGTCCCAAGGAGGTGTCGGATTTATCGTCCACAAGTCTCTCGTTAACAACGTTGTAAAGATTGAGAGTGTGTCGACGAGGGTTGCGTACCTTATACTCAGAATCACCAAACGGTATTCGCTGAAGGTCATACAGGTTTACGCACCAACCTCGGCACACCCCGATCAGGAGGTGGAGGAAATGTATGAGGATATCTCTAGAGCCATGCATTCCTCCAAAACCCAATATACGGTGTTAATGGGAGACTTCAATGCAAAACTAGGCACAAGAGAGAACGGTGAGCTGAAAGTGGGGAAATTTGGAATAGGGCAACGGAACCCAAGGGGCCAGCAGTTGGCCGACTTCATGGAGAAAGAGGGACTCTTTATGATGAACTCTTTCTTCCAGAAGCGGCCCCACAGGAAGTGGACCTGGTCGAGCCCCGACGGTTCGACAAAAAATGAGATTGACTTCATTATGACGACCAGACGACAACTGTTCAGTGATGTCTCAGTGATCGCGAGGGTGAAAACCGGCAGCGATCACCGAATGGTTAGAGGCACACTGAACCTAAACGTTAAGTTGGAGAGGTCTCGTCTAATGAAGTCAACGCTCCGTCCCCCTCGTGCTCTAATCCAGAGTCCCGAAACCTTTCAGCTCGAGTTGCAAAACCGTTTTCAGTGCCTAGAAGACTGCAATGAAGTGGACGATTTGAATGACAAGCTCGTGGAAACTGTCCATGCGGTCGGAGCTAAGTTCTGCAAGGCCCGCCGCAGAAGAACACAAAAACTCTCCGATCACACTCTTAATCTCATGGCTGTTAGACGGGAGATGAAGCTACATTCTTCAACAGATTTGACAGCATACAGGCAACTGAACAGACAGATCTCCAAATGCATGCGGCGGGACTTACGCAACTTCAATACAGCTCGTATTGAAGAAGCGATCGAGCGGAACCAAGGCTCCAAAGTCTTTGCCAGAGATCTGTCTGCCAGAAAGAGCCAACTGTCAAAGCTGAAGACCGAATGTGGCAGCATCGTTTCCGGGGCACCTGAGATTTTGAGTGAGATTGAGAGGTTCTATGGGCAGCTGTACACGTCATCGTTGGAGCCACACGCAAGTGTGAGTAACGATCCAAGAGCGAGTCTTATCCGACATTATTCCGATGATATCCCGGACGTCAGTCTGAGCGAGATTAGAATGGCTCTCCAGCACCTTAAAAACGGCAAGGCCCCAGGCCAGGATGGAATTACAGCGGAGCTTCTGAAAGCGGGTGGAAAACCGGTACTTGAAGTCCTTCAGAAGCTCTTTAATTCCGTCCTCTATGGTGGCATTACACCGGAGGCGTGGAGCAGAAGTGCGGTGGTCTTGTTCTTCAAGAAAGGCGACAACGCTCTCTTGAAGAACTACAGACCGATTTCCCTTCTGAGCCGCGTCTACGTGCTGTTTTCGAGAGTCATTACGAATCGTCTCGCGCGCAGACTTGACGACTTCCAGCCTCCCGAACAAGCCGGTTTCCGAAAAGGCTTTAGCACCATAGACCACATACATACCCTTCGGCAAATTGTACAGAAGTCCGAGGAGTACAATTTGCCACTATGTCTGGCGTATGTGGACTATGAGAAAGCCTTTGATTCCGTCGAAATTTGGGCGGTGCTGCAGTCCCTTCAGCGATGCCAAGTTGACAGTCGGTATATCGAAGTGTTGAAGTGCTTGTACAGTAGGGCTACGATGGCTATCCGAGTACAGAACCAGAGTACGAAACTTATCCAATTGCAGAGAGGTGTAAGACAGGGTGACGTCATATCCCCGAAACTCTTCACCGCTGCATTGGAAGATGTTTTCAAGCTTCTGGACTGGAAAGGATACGGTATCAACATCAATGGCGAGTACATCACTCACCTTCGATTTGCCGACGATATAGTCCTTATGGCAGAATCGCTGGAGGACCTAAGCACTATGCTCAATGACCTCAATAGTGTTTCCCAACGGATAGGTCTTAAGATGAACATGGACAAAACAAAGATCATGTTTAATGTCCATGTCACACCTATGCCGGTAGTTGTTGGGAACACTAAGCTCGAAGTTGTTGACGAATATGTTTACCTGGGACAAATAGTCCGACTAGGTAAGTCCAACTTCGACCGAGAGGTCAATCGACGGATTCAACTCGGTTGGGCAGCGTTCGGGAAATTACGGCACATCTTCTCGTCAGGTATACCTCAAAACTTGAAAACGAGACTGTACACCCAGTGCGTGTTGCCAGTGATGACATACGGAACTGAGACGTGGTCCTTCACTGCTGGCCGGATGAGGAAGCTCAAGGTCGCTCAGCGAGCTATGGAGAGGGCTATGCTCGGAGTTTCTCTGCGTGATAAACTCAGAAATGAGGATATCCGCAGTAGAACCAGAGTGACCGACATAGCCCAACGGATTAGTAAGCTGAAGTGGCAATGGGCCGGCCATATAGCTCGAAGAACCGACAACCGATGGGGAAGAAAGGTTCTCGAGTGGCAGCCTCGTACCGGCAGGCGAAGTGTAGGGCGTCCCCCCACTAGATGGAGTGACGACCTGGTAAGATTTGCAGGAAGTCGATGGATGCAGGTGGCTCAGGACCGTGCTTTGTGGCATTCTTTGGGGGAGGCCTATGTTCAGCAGTGGACTTGTGAAGGGCTGTAATGATGATGATGATGATGATGATTATTTACTTCGTTATATTTTAGTAATTGCCGTCTTAATTGGAGAGATACGGACAAAGTGCCCGGGTCAGTCGAGATCAAATCCAGTCCGAAAGAGAAGCTATGGTTGAGCGTGTGAAACTCACACTACAGGCAGTCTCCGAATGGGGTGATGCCAAACTCATGAGATTCAACGCCTCCAAAACACAATCGTGTCTTTTCACCGCTAAAAGGAGCCCGCTCACGCTGGCTCCTATTTTACGGAATGTATCCTTGGAGTACTCTTACCGTCTTCACTTGCTAACAATTATTCTTCGAACCTCAACTATGGGCAGGGCCCCCGTATGGACTACTAGCGCCTGTGTGCAAAAAAGTATTTTGGCGCCCCTTAAGGCATTTTGGATCAGGTTTTTTATTTATTTTTTTGAAGGTAGGTAGGTAGGTGCTTGAAATAAAGCAAAAAACTGAACTTTAGAAGTCATATTTATTTGTAGACTACAGTATCAAAATGAAACAAACAGAATAAAATCATAACAAAATAAATTAAAATAAATTCTTGTTCACACCCATTTTAAACTGGGTACAGACACGTTGTTTATAAATACTAGAAAATAACCCAAAACTAAAAATCACATCTTTTTTAGGAACAAATAACAGAAATATTGCCTAATGTCTACATATATATAAGTACTACTTTCTAATAATACTTAGATATTTTAAAAAATATGCAATATGCTATGCAGATACTTCTGATAAAAAATACCTAGGTAACTTCGTTATAAAATCAAAAATGATAGCTAGGTACAATAGAAAAATACAAAATAGCTATTGTAGCAGCAAAATTTTCCGAGACTTTGCGACTGTAAATTCATTAATTACATCGCTAAAATTTATACCATCAAAAATTTCTTGTTCAATTGGTAATATCGCTAGCCCAGACAATCTTTCTTAAAGCCATATCGATCTTAAATAATTTTTAATGATTTTTAACTTTGAGAAAGATCGCTCGCCAGAAGCTACAGATACAGGTAAACTCAGAAGAATTCTGAGTAAAATACTTACGTTTGGAAAGGTGGAGATTAAATTGTTTTCAAATATATAATGTAAAATACTTAAAGGGTCCGTATCATCAGGTAATGAAAACAACTTTAACGCTTTAATTTCATTAAACAAATCATTGGAGTCTATTTCCTTATTATCCTGATCTGTCAGTCGTTCTTCAAGAACAGAACAATGTTTTAAAATATCGCTGTCACTTAATTTGAATATGTCGCTAAAAATCCGAAAATATTATCATAATCATTTAATAAGTCAAATCGGTATTTTAGAGAGCTTAATGTTTGATCTATAATTTTTAAGAAAAAACTAATTTAAAAGCAGTTTTTGGATCATGAGGGGTCTCATCTCGGTGTTCATAGTCAAACAGTTTTGGTTTAAATTTCCTCCTGACCGTTGGTAACGGTGGAAAGTCTTCTTCAATTTCGAGAGAGAGTGCTACTTCTTTCGCTTATACAAGAATTTCTTCAAACGATTGGTCAGATCTACATTGCAGGAAGTGATGAACTAAATTTTTTAGGTAGGTTTGGCATACTTTAATATTAATTGTAGCACTTTGCATTTGTTTGCTGACAATATTTATGTGAAATAAAACGTCATGCCAAATAATAATACCGCAAATAAATTGAAATTTTTGTACAGACGTTAAGAGGGAACTCGCTTTATGTCTTGCATCAATGTGAAAGGAATTATCTTCAGCTACTTCTAGAAGACTTTCGCAAACCTTAGTTAAATAAAGTTTAAGGGGCTTTATTGAATCAATTCTGCTGGACCATCTTGTCTCACTTAGAGGCTTTAAACTTAACCCATAGACATTTTTTCTCAGAATATCCCACCTTTATGTGAATGATGAAAAAAAATTATATATCTTTCTTGTAGTCTCAGTTTCTTTTGCTCGCGAAACTTCGCACCTGAACGTCTTTATTTTATCCTGGAAAAAAAACAAATAAATAATTAGTACTTATAGGAATTACGAATTAATTTTTTATAGTAAGCACAATAATAAGCACCAAGTTTGCATATTGAAAAGCAATTTGTTCGAGCCCTTTCAGCTCAAACCCTTTAAAAAATAAAGGCAGAAAAGTATTAAATTAATTTGATCTTATAGCCCTTAAAAAACCTACAAAATGGTTTTTTAAAAAGATCGATAGCATAAGAACTAAGCGAGATATGGATAAAAAACGTCTTTGACTATATTTACGTGCTTCCTAAAGCCTTTATTATGTCAGATAGAAAAAAAAAATGTTTTATGCAGAAGTTGTAGGTTTTTTTCTTATATTATCTAATTGGATATAATATTTAATTAAATAAATAATAAAATTTAATTGGATAAAAACAGGAAACAGACAGGAATAGAAACATATAGGATTCCTATAAAGGGTTAATGTTGATAGTATAAAGTAAAGTAGGGAACACTTACCATTTTATAAAAAATCAAACCGTTGAAATTGCAGTCAGCAGGTATTCCGCACTTAATTTTTTAGAAAAAAAGTAGTTAACAAAATATTATACAACACAACACTTGACAAAATAAAAATAATTTTAAATGTACAAAATTAGTAGGATTACTTGTTTTTATGCACTTGTTGCACGGTCCAGCGAACTAACCGGTTTAAAAACGCCTCTTTTTTTTGCACCCGAAGCAATTGGAAAAGGGCTACCCTTTATGTAGGGAGGCGGAAATGCATCACGCATACCACGACAGCCGGTCTATCGTGGTTATGAGGGACTCACTGCCTACCGGGAGAACCTAAGTGATACCCTCTAAAACCGCCTTTGGGGACTGGCAACCAGCTGTTTAAAGCTTCTTATGCCGTATCGGAAGCGACCCTCTTTTGGGAAAAGAGGGCGCAGAAAACGCCTCTGGCGATGCATCGCTTTTATAGCGCTCCGGGCATTGGTCATGTCTGAACAGGAAAAATCAAGAAACTACCGCCTGATATGTTCTCGCAATACTAATAAAATTTCGTGTGTATATAGATGTATACCTACCTAATCCTATTTAATTTCTCAACTTTTATTTTAAAATTAATTTTCTTTTTTGGAAATTTTTTCAATTTTTGACCCTGGATTTTGGCGCCCCTAAAGGATGGCACCCGTGTGCATTGCACACTTTGCACATATGGTAGCGGGGGCCCTGACTATGGGCGGCGGCAGAGCCAAAGCAGCCGCAAGGAAACTTGGTGTCCTTGCAAGAGTGCGGCGGTACTTCACGCCGAGGGAAGCTTCTTACCTTATATAAAGCGTAAGTCCAGTCGTGCATGCAGCACTGCTGTCACATATGGGCAAAATGCCTCCTAGCAGCATTGGACTCAGTGGAGAGATGTGCTAAGAGGCTCATTAGTGACCCTGATTTAGTTGAAACCAAACTCGTCAGCCTCTAGCACAGGCGCAGAGTAGCCAGTCTCTCGGTATTCTATGGGATGCATTTCGGTGAGTGTGCGCAGCAATTACACGCTTTAATTTCAGAACCACATAAGGATAAGAAGGGGTATCTTCCAGGGCGATTGTCTGAGTCCAATTTCTCTGAACCCTCTCTCTGAACCCTCTTAGTACCTTACTGGAGGGTTCCGGGAGGGGATTTCAGCTTCGGAGAGGAGGTACAAAAGTGACCCACCTTTTCTATATGGATGATCTCAAGTTATTCGCCTCCAGTCACTCTCATCTTATGGAATTGCTAAACATCACTTGTGATTTTAGCAATTCTATTAGAATGGAGCTGGGGACGGATAAGTGTGCGGTCTTCTATGTCGAAAGGGGTAGGGTTGCTAACTCTGAGGGCATAGACTTATCTATGCCCATCAACATAAAGACCCTATCCGAGGCTGAAACATACCGATACCTGGGTATGTCACAGAACATAGGTATCGATGAGGCGGACATGAAACAGTCAGTTTGCGGTGTGTTTTATGCACGCTTGACAAAATTGCTTAACAGTCTTTTGTCGGGCGTTAATAAGACATATGCATATAACGGTTGGATCATTCCTATTCTCATGTATACCTTTGGCATGCTCAGGTGGATTCAGACCGAACTGAACGCTCTGGACAGAAAGGTCCGCACTATAATGACGTCCCACAGGATGCATCATCCGAGATCGTCAGTAATGAGGCTGTACTTGCCGCGGAAGCATAATCGCGAAGTGTGCAGCCTCCGTAATTACTTTCTGACGAGAGCGGATGATCCATTCTATAGGGACGTTATTTCTTGTGATAAAGGACTTACCCCTCTATCCTTAGCGAAAGAGCAATGGCAAGACCCGGCAGTACAGAGCATTTCCGACCGGGAGACCGTATGGAAGGAGAAGGAGCTCCACGGGAGGTTCTACAAGGCTCTACATGAGCCTTGCGTAGACACAGTCGCCTCCCTCCACTGGCTACGTTTCGGTGACCTCTTTGGGGAAACCGAGGGTTTTGTCTGTGCGATACAGGATCAGGTTATTAAGACCAACAATTATCGGAAATACATCCTAAAGGATGGCGCCGTCGACATCTGTCGAGCTTGTCACCATCCCGGTGAGTCACTTAGGCATGTCATCTCCGGTTGTTCGGCGCTTTCTAACTCTGAGTATTTGCACAGACACAACCTAGTAGCCAGGATTCTACATCAGGAGCTCGCTCTGAAATACGGTTTCGTGGATCGGAAACTGCCATATTATAATTTCTTGCCGGAAGCCGTGCTCGAAAATGACCGCTTCAGGCTCTACTGGGACCGGGCCATCATCACGGACAGGACTATTCTTACGAATAAGCCTGATATTGTGCTGATGGACCGGGCACAGTCAAGGATATTTTGGTCGACATTACCATTCCTTATGACGAGAACCTCGTGAAAGCCGAAACAGATAAGTTGACAAAATATCTGGACCTGGCTCACGAGGTGACCGACATGTGGGGTGGTCTGCCGGCCGAAATTATTCCTGTGGTCGTCTCTGCGAACGGGTTAATCCCAGTCAGCCTCTCGGGTCATCTGAGGCGACTGGGACTCCGTGACGGATCGCTCCAAGCTCAAATGCAGAAGGCGGTGCTCCTCGATATCGCCCGCATCGTCCGCCGGTTTCTTTCCCTTTCCCCCTAACCCTCGGCCGTTTGGTCTCCCCTGCCGAGGGCTTCCATCTGGTTGGGTTTTTATATATTTATGTAATTTTTATGTATTTATTTTATTTTATTGATATTTATGTAAGTTTATTATTTTCATTTACAATTATATATTTATACAGCCCAACCAGATGAGAAAACTATACAAATACCCCATAATAATAATATCTTACCATGGTCAAGTATGTATCAAATTTGGTTTTTGGAATTTCTACGGCGATCGATATTTTTCCAGCACAAGCCGCTGTAACAAACGACCATTCACGACGGCATTTGAGGCCGGAGCTAGTATATATACAGTAATATATGGGCCGGAGTTAATAAAGTATTCTGTGTTTGCGGCTTCGGCCTATTTAGTAAAATAAATTAATACAAGGCTGCTAAAACCACCGAAAATTTCGCCATTTTAGAGCCGAAAACAATTATTATAACTAACAAAATTAAACTGCCATTTACATTCCATAGCTTCCCACATGATAGATGAAGAGTTAAACAATTGATATTTTCAAGTTATCGTGTTTACGGCACCATGCGGATTTGATAAATCATAATAAATCACCATAAGCCACTAAAACCCCCTTTTTATGTAAAAATAGCAATTAATCGATTTAAAAAAATATATTAATAAGTTCAATAATCATTTATCTTTCTGACAATATGCTTTTTATATCATTTATATATATAATATGATTGCTAGATACGATTTCATGTGACAAAATGTTGGAATCTTAATTTTTAGGCCCTAGCAGAACATACCTGCGCGTTTCGCACTTAAGGCATGCAAAACAAAATTAAAAACTTAAATTATCACACACTCCCGTAGTATCGTCCAAAAACGCTGGCTGTGTTTCCTCGCCGAATGGCTATATTATCAAGTTGAATGGCTTTTAAAGATAGTTAAACTCGTATTCCTTATAATATGTAACGCAAGCTCTTATGAAAGTATTAAGGATAACCCGCTAAGGTAATAAACGTAAACTTATTTAAAAATATTGAGGTAAAAACGTATTCTTGGAACATCTATTTGTAAAATTTCATGTATTGATTGTTTTTATCAGACTCAGGACTGAAGAACCAGCAAAATGAGATATTGAATTAGGGCAATAGTTGAAACGGAAAACATTTAAGAGTATTGTAAAGTGCCGATATGCGGTGCGATTAAGTATTTTCAAAAATCTTATCTGTTTCGTACCGCTCGTGCCGTATTGCCGTATCGTGTGATAGAGTTGCAAGACTTGGAGGCAATTTCCTACATTTCCTTTTGGAAATATTGTTTCAGGCGATAACGTTTTCAACTCCCTAACCAACTTTTAAGAAATGAGAAAATTTTGGTCTCATTAGATTCAGTGCACCTTAATCTAGCTCTGTACGTTTTAATTTTTTAGTAATTCAGTTTAGTTTAATAAAAAAAATTGCTCAAGAAAGTTTTTAATTCAAAAATATAAATATTTAGATGCTAATAACTTATATCGTACGCAATATTTATTTAAAATAAAAACGGACTGACAGTTTCACAATCCTCTTATGAATTGCAACTTTAACGTAAGTAATAGGAGGGGAGGTCAAGAAGTTCGTGGAATGAATGGGAAAGGGGGCGAAATCAAACATAAAATTATTTTTCGTTTTTGATATTTTGTCCACTAAACCTAAATACACTTCTCAGATCGTTCTAATAACTTATTTATACCTTCGAAAAAATAATGTTTTGTCAAGGCCTTCAAAATAGACAGAAATTCACACTTCTTGGTCATCTGTAAATAAATATCTTTCCCTGAAGCTCCTTTTTAATAAATAGGAACAAATAATAATTCAAAGGGGCCAAATCTGGACTAGGAAGGGTGGTTAAAGTTTGCAAACCTAAGTTTACAAACTTTTGTAAGGAAGCCATCACAACAGGACTCTTATGAACAGATGCATTGTCGTGCAAAAGGAACACACCTCGAGACCACTTTTCCATTCTTTTTTCTTTAATTGCATCCCTTAATTGCTCTAGTAGCGTAGCGTAATACTGTCCCGTGATATTCACACCTTTATCTTTATAATCGATCAATAAAAACTCCTCTGAATCACAAAAAACTGAAGCCATGATCTTTCCAGCCGATTGTGACACCTTGAACTTCTTTGGCGGCGCTGCGCCTTTTCTATGATACTGTATGGACTCCCGCTTTGACTCAGTTTCATAGTGATGAAATAATTTTAATAAGATGTTTTGCTAAGTCTGTCTAAAGGAACTTCTATCAGCCATTTGTTCCATCAGAGAACGACCAATGCTGCAAAGTAGAAAGTCGATCTTTTAGGTTCTCTTTTTAATTCCAACTCGACTCTCGAGGACATGGTCCTCGAGAATCGAGTCGAGTCGGGTCCAATCAAATTTTCCTGCTAGTAAGTGTTGACCATCGCATATGAACAACTGCAATATACTTCCTATAGTCCAGATTTGGCCACTTCGAATTATTATTTGTTCCCATTTATTAAAAAGGAGCTTCAGGGAAAGATATTTATTTACAGATGACCAAGAAGTGTGAATTTCTGTCTATTTTGAAGGCCTTGACAAAACATTATTTTTTCGAAGGTATAAATAAGTTATTAGAACGATCTGAGAAGTGTATTTAGGTTTAGTGGACAAAATATCAAAAACGAAAAATAATTTTATGTTTGATTTCGCCCCTTTCCCATTCATTCCACGAACTTCTTGACCTCCCCTCCTATTACTTACGTTAAAGTTGCAATTCATAAGAGGATTGTGAAACTGTCAGTCCGTTTTTATTTTAAATAAATATTGCGTACGATATAAATTATTAGCATCTAAATATTTATATTTTTGACTTAAAAAATTTCACGAGCATTTTTTTAAATTAAACTAAACTGAATTACTAAAAAATTAAAACGTACAGAGCTAGATTAAGGTGCACTGAATCTAATGAGACCAAAATTTTCTCATTTCTTAAAAGTTGGTTAGGGAGTTGAAAACGTTATCGCCTGAAACAATATTTCCAAAAGGAAATGTAGGCAATCGCCTCCAAGTCTTGCAACTCTATCACAAGATACGGCAATACGGCGCGAGCGGTATGAAACAGATAGGATTTTTGAGAATACTTACTCGCGCCGCATATCGGCACTTTACAATTCTCTTAAATGTTTTCCGTTTAAACTATTATCCAAATTCAATATCTCATTTTGCTGGTTCGACAGTCCTGAATCTGATAAAAACAATCAATACACGAAATTTTACAAATAGATGTTCCAAGAATACGTTTTTACCTCAATATTTTGAAATAAGTTTACGTTTATTACCTTTTTTTTATAGGATAGGGTGACAAACGAGCACACAGTTCACCTGATGGTAAGTAGTTGCTGTGGCTCATAGACATCTACATCTATCTTCGTTTGCGAATCAAAATGGAGATGCGTTGTCACCCGTGAAGACTCTCTACACTCACCATACGAAACAGAGCAGTGTTAAGCTGCTATTTTACGCTGGTATTCTGTGAGAGCGTGGTCTTTCCCCGGTCGAGCCGAACCATTCGTGCTACAATTATACTACTAATATAGCTACAGTATGCTTCTACCACGTACGAAACCTTAGCGGGTTATCGTAAATACTTTCACAAGAGCTTACGTTGCATATTATAGGGAATACGAGTTTAACTGCCTTTATAAGCCATTCAGCAAGATAACATTTGAAATTTGCATTCCACTCGTGTCCGCCCGCTGACTTTGTAAATGTCACCCTTGTCCCACTCCCGTGTGCGTCGTTCGGCAGAGGGCGTGGGCGAAGAACGCGAGTGCGAAAGGTAGTAGCTCGACGGCGGCTGGGCGGTTAATTAGTGTTTTTCGATGCCCGCCGCTGAGGTTTCGCGAGACCGGTTTTTTTTGGATAAGGGTCTAGAATTTTGGATTTTGTGCGCGTGACTTCGCTACGTAATTGTGTTTCATGAAAACCGCCTCGTTTTAGGTTGTCTAGGGTTTAAGTTCTTGACAAGAGGCTTGTATTGTGTTTGACTGATTAAAGTAACTTCTTTGAAAGTAATTGTGCCGTCGCGTTAAGTGCCCTTTTTTGTGTGTTGACTGTTTTGTTCGTTTTACGTGCCAACGAGGCGGATTTTGAATTCTTATCGCGGCGTAGTTTTTAGTATCGAACAAAGGAACTTAGTTGTGTTTAACGCCGAACCGTGTGACTCATGAAGAGATCGCGTTAGTTCCCTATTTATAATTTCGTGATAAGTGAATCCGGGACATTGAATGTTGAACTTTGAACTACTGTCCGTTACTGTGTAAATGTACAATGAAGTTAATAGACTGAAATAGTGACATGGAGAAAGAAATGGTCCAGCGGGGAAGCCTGCTGGAGTGATGCAGCGTTGTGGGGCAGCATGGAAATCGGCCGCTGCCGGTCACCTCAGCTGGGCTAGGCCTCATACACATTCATTCATTCATTACAGCCCTTCACAAGTCCACTGCTGAACATAGGCCTCCCCCAAAGAATGCCACAAAGCACGGTCCTGAGCCACCTGCATCCATCGACTTCCTGCATATCTTACCAGGTCGTCACTCCATCTAGTGGGGGGACGCCCTACACTTCGCCTGCCGGTACGAGGCTGCCACTCGAGAACCTTTCTTCCCCATCGGTTGTCGGTTCTTCGAGCTATATGGCCGGCCCATTGCCACTTCAGCTTACTAATCCGTTGGGCTATGTCGGTCACTCTAGTTCTACTGCGGATATCCTCATTTCTGAGTTTATCACGCAGAGAAACTCCGAGCATAGCCCTCTCCATAGCTCGCTGAGCGACCTTGAGCTTCCTCATCCGGCCAGCAGTGAAGGACCACGTCTCAGTTCCGTATGTCATCACTGGCAACACGCACTGGGTGTACAGTCTCGTTTTCAAGTTTTGAGGTATACCTGACGAGAAGATGTGCCGTAATTTCCCGAACGCTGCCCAACCGAGTTGAATCCGTCGATTGACCTCTCGGTCGAAGTTGGACTTACCTAGTCGGACTATTTGTCCCAGGTAAACATACTCGTCAACAACTTCGAGCTTAGTGTTCCCAACAACTACCGGCATAGGTGTGACATGGACATTAAACATGATCTTTGTTTTGTCCATGTTCATCTTAAGACCTATCCGTTGGGAAACACTATTGAGGTCATTGAGCATAGTGCTTAGGTCCTCCAGCGATTCTGCCATAAGGACTATATCGTCGGCAAATCGAAGGTGAGTGATGTATTCGCCATTGATGTTGATACCGTATCCTTTCCAGTCCAGAAGCTTGAAAACATCTTCCAATGCAGCGGTAAAGAGTTTCGGGGATATGACGTCACCCTGTCTTACACCTCTCTGCAATTGGATAGGTTTCGTACTCTGGTTCTGTACTCGGATAGCCATCGTAGCCCTACTGTACAAGCACTTCAATACTTCGATATACCGACAGTCAACTTGGCATCGCTGAAGGGACTGCAGCACCGCCCAAATTTCGACGGAATCAAAGGCTTTCTCATAGTCCACATACGCCAGACATAGTGGCAAATTGTACTCCTCGGACTTCTGTACAATTTGCCGAAGGGTATGTATGTGGTCTATGGTGCTAAAGCCTTTTCGGAAACCGGCTTGTTCGGGAGGCTGGAAGTCGTCAAGTCTGTGCGCGAGACGATTCGTAATGACTCTCGAAAACAGCACGTAGACGCGGCTCAGAAGGGAAATCGGTCTGTAGTTCTTCAAGAGAGCGTTGTCGCCTTTCTTGAAGAACAAGACCACCGCACTTCTGCTCCACGCCTCCGGTGTAATGCCACCATGGAGGACGGAATTAAAGAGCTTCTGAAGGACTTCAAGTACCGGTTTTCCACCCGCTTTCAGAAGCTCCGCTGTAATTCCATCCTCGCCTGGGGCCTTGCCGTTTTTAAGGTGCTGGAGAGCCATTCTAATCTCGCTCAGACTGACGTCCGGGATATCATCGGAATAATGTCGGATAAGACTCGCTCTTGGATCGTTACTCACACTTGCGTGCGGCTCCAACGATGACGTGTACAGCTGCCCATAGAATCTCTCAATCTCACTCAAAATCTCAGGTGCCCCGGAAACGATGCTGCCACATTCTGTCTTCAGCTTTGACAGTTGGCGCTTTCTGGCAGACAGATCTCTGGCAAAGACTTTGGAGCCTTGGTTCCGCTCGATCGCTTCTTCAATACGAGCAGTATTGAAGTTGCGTAAGTCCCGCCGCATGCATTTGGAGATCTGTCTGTTCAGTTGCCTGTATGCTGTCAAATCTGTTGAAGAATGTAGCTTCATCTCCCGTCTAACAGCCATGAGATTAAGAGTGTGATCGGAGAGTTTTTGTGTTCTTCTGCGGCGGGTCTTGCAGAACTTAGCTCCGACCGCATGGACAGTTTCCACGAGCTTGTCATTCAAATCGTCCACTTCATTGCAGTCTTCTAGGCACTGAAAACGGTTTTGTAACTCGAGCTGAAAGGTTTCGGGACTTTGGATTAGAGCACGAGGGGGACGGAGCGTTGACTTCATTAGACGAGACCTCTCCAACTTAACATTTAGGTTCAGTGTGCCTCTAACCATTCGGTGATCGCTGCCGGTTTTCACCCTGGCGATCACTGAGACATCACTGAACAGTTGTCGTCTGGTCCTCATGGGGGGTATATTGCCATAGTTGCCACGCTTGGCGAGCGGGTTGGCAACCGCAGTTTTTTTTTTATTGTTATTTTGCCTATTATCAGGAAGATGCCTCATACACATACACATCACTAAATACTACTTTCCATGCACCTTACACCCACCTATGGCTTGACCGAGCCTTGGGGCGGTCTTAGATTCGGATACAGGTACGTACCATATTTTTCTAGCCTTCTCCCTACAGTTTAGTATGATAGGACATTTTTCCATATGGTCATTTGGGCTCGAACCCGCGGCTGCCTGTTGAATCTTCCGTTCATGGGCCCTGGGATATTCGACCTTTGTAGGGGCAGCTGTGCGCCGTAACAACCGTTCTTGAGAAAAATCAAAAAGAAAATCCCATAGACCTAACCTGAAAGTAACATTTATCGTGTCCGGCAGGAGTGGGGAAGAGGGTAGCAGGAGTGTGCCCTATAAGGGAAAGCCCCTCTACCTTTCCCTCGTTGCCGAAAAGTATAGTTTATGAGACGTTTTTTTTTGTAAACTCATAACCTCAATTTTTTACACTGGAATATGGACCCAAAGTTACTTCTACAATGGCTTCGGCGCTGCGGGAAGTGCAGCCCCTTCGCCCTTGCGTAGCAAATCGCAAGCACCTGTGCGAGCCGTAGCGGCTGAGGCTGGTCGCCGAAGGCGACCAATAAATCGAAGCTGTGGAGGTAAGCAGGGGCTGCTCTCCCTCCGCGCCTACGGCTTTACAAAAAAACTGTAGAAGTAGGGCAGACAACACAGACTACGTGGAGTCGGGGCGTGCTGGTTTAATTTTAGTACAGATTGGATCAGATCAGATATCTTATCTATAAAGTCATTTCTGGGTGTTCAAGTATTTCTTTTCTTATTAATTCCTCAAAAGGATCTCTTTTATTCCTTATAATTTCTCTTGTCCATAAATATTCATAGTAAAATTTTCTCTATTATTATAGTTGCCTTTAGTGAAATATCTCTTGACAGAGAGTATAGACAGTAGAATAATGTGACACTAGTTTTACGTCCTTGTCGCACTTACACAAAATTCTGTATGCTATCCAGCTTTCACATTAATTTTTCCATGTTTTACGCATTTTATAGCTTATAATAATTTTTATTCATTTTTTTCGATAACGGTTCATTACCTTTTAATGTGAGTGGTATTATTATAATCGGGGAACAAATCTCTACCAAATAAAACACCTTACTTTGCCAAATTCGTGCCAAACGATTCTAAATCCAACCCGAATTGCACTTTTTGTATTTATAGTCTTTAAAATACTCCTCAAAAATGTTCTGCCATATTTAAAATCAATATCAGCTTTCAATTCCAAACAAAGTTTATTTATGGTATAAATTAATCTCTTTCTACACGATGCAAGACAATTGAATTAAATGCCTTATAGCGCACATGTCAAAATCGTCTTAATCAAACTATCCTCCGGTTCCTACTTTTCCCGGCGTCGCAATTTTAGAAGATGAAGCAGCTGTTACATTACCCTCTTGAGTTATTTGGATGACCGTTCAGAAACGCCTAAAACAAAACAAAAAGAATTATTTATATGCATTATAAATACATGATATTAATGAAACAAGGATAACTAAATACAAGTAACGAACCGAAAAAATTTGGGAGTTTCATTATTATGGCAGACCTAAAAATTACCTGTCAAATATGCAACACGGGCTCTAACTCTGGAAAAGGATAATATAGGTCCAATCTTGTCTCGTTCATAACGATGACGGTTATTTACTGAAACAAATAACAAAAACCCGTCACCTAACAGACTCTCTTGATACTCGAGACTCGATAAACAATAAGATGGCGGCACACAATTTGTTCCAATTTCAGACAACCCCCCCCCCCCCCCCCCCCAGCCTATGAATTTGTAGTATATTTATAAAAAATACTGGCAGACGTATTTTAAATAGCACATTTCAAAAATATTAATTATTTAAACTGCACCCATGTAGTTTAAAAATAAAAAATAGTTAAAGATCGTTCACCTTATAACGTCGATATTACATCAAATAATTAGAATTGGGTACTTTTTACAGTATAAAAAACTGCACCTTGCTTGAATATAATTGCACGATAAACACAAAAAGTTGATGTCGTATGCACCCAATCGACATTTAACTAATTTACTACGTTTAACTATTTTTTATTTCTAAACTACATGGGTGGAGTTTAAATAATTAATATTTTTGAGATGTGCTATTTAAAATACGTGTGGCAGTATTTTTTTTATATAGATACTCTAAATTCATAAGCTGGGATGGAGGTCAATTTTGGCCGCGCGCATAGTTATTTTGCACGCACTCCACAGATTACTGTATATCAGTCTACGGCAGATAGGACAGTGGTATGGTTGACGATTAGTTCCAAAAATATGCGCTAAAGCGCTTGTCGTAACGTTCCTTAGTGATGACCCACAACGTACTATAAAAGTGTCGATGACCATACGGTGTAGTATATCGATAGCATAGTGATGATGTGACGCACTCTAACATAATTTTGTGTACAAATTATACGTCAGACTAGGCTCTACGAGAGTAGCCCCCTTTGCCTTCAAATAGTTTTTAAAAATGATTTCATAATAAAAACAATTTTTAAAAAGATAATAAAATTTAACTTATACTGTAATCTATGATTTAACCTAAGATTGTGATTGATAATATTGTATTTCGAAAATAAACAATGAGGGAAGTGTATTTATCAAATTGTGAAAAGGTCTTTTTACAAAAAGTCATATCCGAGGGTCATGTAAGTGATACAATTTTCTGGTATGAGACTCCATGAGTTTGTAAACGGTTTCTAATTTTAATTTAATTTCAGCGTTTAGATGGAAGAAATTATAATGAAAGTCGAAAACTCGAAATTGCGTTCGGCTCTGAGTATGGGAGTTGCATAGTTTCTCTAGGTGAAACAAAGTATGTTTTTGTCAATCTCACTCATTCTAATCGCTAGGATAATATCATTAACTTCTATCATACACTTTATACCTACGTTGTTATACTTAATTATCTTCATTTTCAGAGTGCTAGCTCAAGTGTCTTGTGAAGTAGTACAACCAAAACAAATTAGACCCAATGAAGGAATCCTATATATTAATGTTGAAATAAGTCCGATGGCAGCACCTCAGTTTGAAGCAAATCGCCAAACGGATCTGACTGTTTATTTGAACAGGCTTTTAGAAAAATGTTATAAGGATTCAAAATGCATAGACCTTGAATCATTATGTATTGTTGTTGAAGAAAAGGTACCCAAGATATGAATTTCCTATTTATTTGCCTTTTTAATTAAAAAGAAACAAAAATATATTATTTTATGAATTATATATATTTGTATAATTGTAATCATTGCCCATCTACTGCTGAATATAGACTGCCCCATAGATTGTTTGATGGGGAGAAAATATAACAAAGTTGTCATGATGAGTTGCCAACTGGGTTTTATTTTATTTTGAGTTGTTATCAGGACGATGCTATTGCTATTGGCCATCTCCTGGCTTGTTTCCCCATGATGCCTCTTATGTGGTGATAAGGGTTTTTTTTATAGGATAAGGGTGACAAATGATTACACTGTCCACCTGATGGCATTACACAGCATCAGAAATTTTTATATCTATGTATTAGACTTGCAACAAATATCTGGCTATTATTTGGTATTTGGCCTATTCGGCTACTTTTATCCTATTAGGTCGAATACCGAATATCTAGTTGCTATTTGCTCAAATACTGAAATTATTTTTTTTCTTGTAGTCGTAGATACATAACCAACTTCCAAATTATAAAAATTTTAAAAATTACTATCAGATAAATGTCTATGAACTCATCATAATTAAAGTGGAAGATAATGATGCAGAAAGAGTAATGTTTCTTCATTTTTAGCAGTAATTTACTCCTTTTCTTTTCGTAGACAATCCCAGCTTTAGAGAATTGACTCTCTGAAGGATAAACACTACTTCCTTCCCAACCAAATATTTTTGCCTAATATTCGGCAAAAGCCAAATAAACTATTTGTTGCATGTCTACTATGTATATGTATATATAGGTGTCTTTTATCACAGAATAAATAATAGTACTAACGTACAGAAGTTGCACTCTTTTGATGTTGACTGCTTGCTGACGTTTTAATAACCTACATAGTTACTATTAATCAGATATATCGCGGACGCAAGCTAAATAAAACTTTATCGCTCCACACGATTGTCCATATTACTATTGCATCTTTTCTCCTTACTGCGTCACAACAAACTTTCCGTGGTTGTTAAGGGCTGTTAATAAAGAGTAAAAAAATACATTATGAAATGATAAGTTACTTAGGTAAAGTACCTATGCTGACTATAATCGACCATATATATCTATTATGTGAGTTCTGTGATGCCCAACGCATGCAACTTGCAAGGCCATTCATTGGGAAACGCGATGCTTGGTTCCTATAGGTAGATAGCGTAAACAACAAATAAACCCGAAATACGATTCCAAACAGAAATAATCTACTTAGTTGTAAATCTTGTAAACAAAGTTTTAATTTCAGTATTTTATGCTGTGTAACTTAAAATATTTTAATTACAAAGATGAGTATAGGTATGTAAGTAGATACTTGGGTAGTACAGTAAATTTCAACTAAGTTTTGTAATAAAGTGCTTAGGTATTACTTCTGTAGTTAAATTATTAATTAATTATTTTTTCGCTATAAGTACCTAACTAGTAAAAAAAAATGAAATAAATTTACCTTTCATTATCCTATATACATATTATATATTATTCTAAAATTCACTAAAACTTTTTCAACTATTTTATCCTACAATTAAATATATTAAACAGTAAACAAAACCTATTTCGACGAGTATTTCAATTATTTACGTAAACAGCGCTAAAAAAACTTTAACATTCAATCGTATAGAGCGCGCTAGCCCCGACTGCGATCTACCCCTGGGGCAGCTCGCGATTGTAGGTAATTATTTCACGTAGGTAGCAAGAGTGACAGAGGCCTGCTTTTATATCTATATTAGATAAAAACAGTATTAATTGTTTATACACATTATTATAATGATTGCAATCTGTGTACAAATAAAAACATTTTATGAAGTATGATTTCTCATTTACAGGTATGGTCATTAAGGGTGGATATTAAAGTATTAAACCATGAAGGAAATCTTATTGAATGTGCTAGTATTGCTACATTGGCCTCTTTAGCTCATTTTAAACGACCTGATGTTACTAGAAGTGGTGACAAAGTAATAATACATACATTAATTGAAAAGGATCCTATCCCAACTGTACTCTATCATTATCCAGTTTGTATAGCATTTGCTATATTCAGTAATGAGTAAGTAACCTATTCTGTAAAAATAAGTGAGCACTTATTTTGAATTTGAAGGGAGATTTATCTAAATATTACCTTTATGGGGAGGAAAGGTTCTCAAGTGGCAGCCTCATACCTGTAAACGAAGTGTAGGGTGCCCTCCCATTAGGTGGAGTGACGATCTAGTAAGACATGCAGGAAATCAATGGATGCAGGTGGCTCTGGACAATGCTTTGTGAAGGTCTGTAATGATGATGATTGCCCTTACTGAGAGTAAACTAATAGTATAAAAAATAGCACTTTTTTCAAAGGAATTTTGATGAAATAACACTGTCTAGTCTGATTTTAGAAAAAACTAGATCATCATAATTTAAAAATTTTGGGATAACATAAGCAAATCCATATTAACTCAACACTTAAGTACCTACTATGTTAAAATGAAACAGCTAAACTAATTCCAATAACTGGTAACAATATTTTTAGTTTAATACTTATTTACCTACACTTAAGTGTACTTTTTATATTTATACATATTTGTTACTATTATTTTGGAACATATTTTGAATAGAAAGTGGCTCTCGACCAAAGAAAATATGTATCTGACGGCTGAAAATAATAGTAAAATAGTGAACAACACGCACCGATCACGCCACAAGACGCACCACTCGATTCCAGCCGTCGGCCATTACTCGACTTTGTTTGCAATGGATATAAAACGACCGTGCAGTGACGGAGTGGGCAGCACCCCATATTGTGATAGTGGTTCAAGTCGAGGTTCATACTTCCTTCTGATGGGCCCTTGAATCACATCGAGTCCCCTCCCCCCCCCCCCCCCCTCCCTTGCAAGAGGAGCCTCTCTCCGAAAGCAAGGGGACGGGGTGCCTCGCCTCGCCGCCGGCAGAAACGTTGCACTCAATAGCTCGTATGTCCTCACTTACGAGCCTATTTCCATGAAGCTGTAAAGGCCGCAGGGCCAACAGCATACACTTTCAGAAAAAAAAGGAGTGCGCAGTCTTCGCTGTGGCATGATTCGGTGCACTAGTTGTACCAAGCTAGCTTATCCTAGATGCTCACAGATAATTCATTTGAAATTAATTATTATCATTAATTATAAAAGTGCCCTGGTGCAATTTATAATTAATAAAACTAAATATTATTACCTTGTATTCCCTGACTTCTTATTCACCATGGTTGACCCCTCTTTTCTACATATCTTTTACTTAGCAAATATTTTGGTAAGTTGTCAGATAACTTATTAACCAAATTAAAATTTAATTTTCAGTATACTTGTATCAGACCCTAGTTTTATAGAAGAATCAGTATGTACAAGTAGCTCAGAAGAAGGTGGCAACAAAGGGGGCATTCTTGTAGTTGGAATGAATCAATACAAGGAGTTGTGCTTGCTGGATTTAATGGGGGCTGCCATCTATAATTCTAACATTGTACACAAAGCCTTGATAAATGCAGCAGATAGATGCAAGGAAATTGTTGATTTAGTAAAGAAAACTATTGTCGACGATGATACTTCAAGGTGAGAAATATCTAAAAATCACTACTATTTACTTATTCAACAAATCCAAATGGTAACTTTCCAAGGCTTTATGCACCTTTGATTTCACCTTTTGGTCTGTTGATAAAAATTATAATCATGTAATTTGAAATTGTGGTATATTAAGGGTCTTTGCCTTAATGCGAGACTGTTAATATAGATTTTAGTTTTTAGAATAATTCACCTTCATTTGAGAGTGATTGGAAATAATTTCTTGAGCAACCTAATATATGTTCTAGGTTCGAATCCAAGCACAATTTGTCAGTTTACAGATCTTAATTGTTGCAATGGCCTCTGTGTCTTTGACACACTATATGAGTATATCCAAACGTATTGCATTATATCTTTCATCGGAAACCAGTAAAATGGGACAAAATGGGTACATTACAGTGTGTTTGAGTATCACATAAGGTACTATTAAAATTTCTGCCCAAGCTATACCTTCCGATAATGTTAATGTTTAGGCCTTATTTCTCTATTAAAACACGAATTTTCTCTTATGACCTTATTGATGTGGTGGGTAGTGATGTCCATATGGCGCATTAGTCATCATACTTAATTGCAGTTACATAGGTCCTAGGTTCGAATGTTGCAAAAAATTGGCATGCATTACTACACTAGTATTTTCTCCTGTATCATTGAGGCAATTTATACATATGAATTGCACAAGGACAAACATCAAGACTCGATTCAGACCAGTGTAAGGGTGACAACGCGTTCTACGTTTTGATTCTTAGTCGCAAATAGATGTAGATGTCTATGGGCTACAGCATCTATACTTACGATCAGGTGCAGTGTCTGCTCGTTTGTCACCTTTATGCATATAAATGAAGTGAAGTGTCTGTCTGTAATATTGAAATAACTAACTTCTGTTAAGCTCAGGGGGTTATTTACATGCTATTAAGATATAAACAACCATTTCTTTTAAATGTCACTATCTGTCCGGGATAATTTTTGGAATGGCTGAACCGATTATGATAAAACTTTACGAACAGATAGAGAGCAATGCCAGGAGTGATCTAGGCTATATTTTATTTGATAAACTGAGACATATTTAAAAAAAAAACGAAAATTTGTTATAATAAGAGGTTTTGCGATTATGTTAAATATAAATAACGCCATAATATATTTTACGTGGGTGAAGCCGGGGCGGGTCGCTAGTGCTATATAAAAATGCGCGAATACTTTAGTTGGTGTGTAAAATGTTACACAATATGAAAGAACGTAAAATTACGAAATAATTATAAAAACAAATGGAATTCGAAAAAAAATGTTCCAAAACTTTCTTTTTCTAATGTTTGTGGCCAGTACGCATGATAGTTACAACTGCAGAAATTAAACTTTTTTTTTTGCGTTCCTCTAGATTTGTCCATGAGTGTATATATTTTTTTATAGGATAAGGGTTACAAACGAGCACACAGTCCACCTGATGGTAAGTGGTTGCTGTGGCCCATAGACATCTACATCTATCCTCTATTACAAATCAAAATGCAGATGCGTTGTCACCCGTGAGGACTAAGATGGAATGCCTCATTTCCAGTAAAAAGGGCCTCCGGCCACCTGCATTCACCAAGCGAAACGCAGAGGTAAACCTCTACTTCACGCTGGTATTCTGTGAGGTCGTGGTACTATCCCGGTTCGAGCCGGCCCATACGTGTGACAGCAAAAGCTGCCGCGTGGCTCTACCACTGATGAAAATAAAATAAATATCAGTGATGGGCAAAATGTTGTTTGAACCGTTTGAATCACACACGCACGCTAAATTTTGGATTTTTAGCTAGTTACTTAATTTATGAGTATATTTATTTAATGTTTCAGTTTTATGTTGTCTTTCATACAAATTAAAAAGTGATTTGTTTGGAAATTAATGTTACTATTAGTTTTTTTTTATAGATCTTTATTGCTGAACTGTGTACAAGTAGTTGTTACTATGTTGTTATGTTACTATTTATGATGTTTGTTAGAAAATAATTTTATTTCACTTTTAGTTATTGTCTATTTCTTATTAAATAAATTTGATTGTTATAGACTCTTTAATTAAGAAGAGCTTATTTAATTTAATTTTCTATTCTATTACAAATTAAGATTTAAATGTAACAATTTACAAAATGATAATGATAGTAACTTATTATGACGTATGACTAAAGTTAATTGATTTGATATCTATTAACTGTAGTCAAAAATAGTGCAGGTATTTTATTTTAATCTTGTACCGAATTTTCGGCATTTAAACAGAACTTCGGTCGAATGCCGAGGTTCAATTCAAGCCGCCGAAATTCGGTTAAACCGAATAAAGCTAATTTAGGCCCATCCCTAGTGTACATATATTTTACTGTTGAGACAGTAGATATATTGTTTTCACTTTTACGCAACCAAGATTCGTATAGAAATGCGCACGTAGGTAATTAGAATAAATGTCAAATGGGCGTAGCACGTAGCAGTTGTTGACCATCGATTACTACAAATTAACTTACGTTCAATACGGTTAAGTTCACACATTGATGACTGAAATTAATACTTTTCCAGATTGTACATCTCTTAATAGACAGGTAAGAGCGATATCTCAATAGTGTTGAGTCACAATACGTGGAATAACACAAGCCACCCGGACGTAAAACCTTGCTTAGTACGGACCATTAGGTAATGATGAAGATGATCAGAATTAAAAACACTACTATTACAATGGACTAAAGTATTCTTATACCTACTAGGTTTTTTTCTGTACTATGGTTACAATACACATGAGTAGGATACAAATAATCACGTTCATCATACAAATTATATGGCTATATAGTTAGCTTTGTTAGCACTTTCCGTTAATGGAAGTCATAAATAATAAGATGCAAAGACTGTTGGAATAGATAAGTGTATCTTTGTGCCTTTATAGATATTGAGGGTGCCTTCATGAGTGTGATGCATGCGAAGTTGGCGGTAGCCCCACATCACTGCTGGTTGAGGGCTTGATATCTAAAAATGTAACCCCACGATCACTAGATGGATGCAGCCTATGCTCTCAAACAGAAAGGCAAAATAAATAAAAATAGAGCTGTCTCAAACTTGGGTTGAGGTTGCAACTACCAGATGTTATCCATCAGGTGTACTGTCACCCCTTCTTTGGATTTTCGCGGTTGATCAATAATTGTACAAGATGGAAGGTCTTCATATTGACACACTGGGTTACGATGATGACCTTATCATTAATTATACAAAAAGCCCTAAACACCATAAATAACTGGTGTAGGGATAACAGTTTATCAGTTAATGCTGATAAAACTTATAATATCCTTTACCAAAAAGAGACGGTTAGACGAATTAGTTAGTTACACTGAAGCTTAATGGTAAACCATAGGTTTATTGGGTTACGGTTAGACTACTATCGCTTAAAAACTTATTAGACGGCTTGACAGTATAGTGGCTAGGTGTTTCGTAGCCTTTTAGGCAGTTTTATGAATGAAATGAAACACTTTTTTTTATTCATTGTGATTTGAAACTCGGTAAAACGAAAAAGCGATACTAAAAAGAGACAAACATATACATATACGACCCTGCGAGAGGAGATAGAATACAGTGTAGTAAGCGACAGTAGCTTAAAGGCAGGGTGCGGACTGCGAACTCATAAGGTTGTGGGTTCAAATCCGCCATTTGACTACTGTTGTGAACCACTTCTAGCACAAGCATTTTCTGCTTACCAGTAGTGGTTAAAGGATATATATAGGCTGCACTAAAAGTATCGGGAATGGAATATTTCCACTGTTCCTTTCGTATTAAAATCTTTTTAATTGAAAACTCCTTGGTTTTAAAAATCGAATACCACTTATTTATTTAAAAAAAGATTCTCGGTCTTGTCAGAAGGTTTTGTCAAACTTGTTTAGTCGTTGAGAAAATGGAATTGACTCGAGAAAATTCAAGAGCGATGATTTATTATGACTTTCGAAGTGGTTTAACACAAAAACCGTGTGTTGACCGGATGATTTCTGCATTTGGTGATGAAGCCCCATCCAAAACCACAATTTATCACTGGTTAGCTGAATTTCAACGTGGACGTGTCAAGCTCAGTGATGATCCCCGTCAAGGTCGTCCAAAAACTGCAGTCACCCAAGAACATGTTGATGCTGTGCGTAAGCTGATTGAGGAAGATCGACATGTGACATACCGCGAAATTCAGGCAACTTTAAACATTGGCATGAGTCAAACACAAATAATCTTGCATGAACAATTAGGTGTAAAAAAGTTGTTTTCCCGATGGATAGCGCATTCGCTCTGTGAAGAGCAAAAAGCGGCTCGCGTTACTTGGTGCGTCAGAACTCTCGAAAGATTCCACGCAGGATCCTCAAATGCTGTATACAACATCGTATCAGGTGACGAATCCTGGATATACGCGTACGAACCCGAAACAAAAAAACCATTCACGAGTCTGGGTATTCGAAAATGAGTTAAAGCCAACAAAAATTGTACGTTGACGGAGTGTTGCAAAAAAAATGGTGGCCACGTTTGTCTCCAAAACCGGCCATGTTACGACTATTCCTCTTGAGGGACAAAGAACGGTTAATGCAGAATGGTATGCTAGCATTTGTTTGCCACAGGTCGTTTCTGAACTCCGTAAAGAGAACTGCAACCGCCGCATCATCCTCCATCACGACAATGCGAGTTCTCACACCGCACACAGAACAAAAGAGTTTTTAGAGCAAGAAAACATAGAATTATTAGACCATCCGCCGTACAGCCCCGACCTAAGCCCTAATGATTTCTATACTTTCCCTAAAATAAAGAATAAATTGCGTGGACAGAGATTTTCATCACCTGCAGAAGCTGTGGACGCCTACAAAACGGCCATTTTGGAGACCCCAACTTCCGATTGGAATGGTTGCTTCAATGATTGGTTCCATCGTATGGAAAAAAGTGTCAAATTTCGCGGAGAATACTTCGAAAAGCAATAAATACATTTTTAAATAATAATGTTGTGTCACTTCCTTCAGTGCCGCCCTCGTATTAGTTATAACTAATACTTCTTTTTTATTGCATTGCTAGTATTATTTTTAAAATACAGCGTTTCCTATTATCTCGGTCTCCTCTTTATGGGGTGCTTCAGAGATGGTTAATATAAATTTTAACTGTTAAAATAATATAAAAATCAACAAATTTATCAAATAAATAAAATTAACCAAATTTAATAAAATTTTTATATGCAATCCATTCAAAACAATCTACGGTTTCACATCTTCAGGCCATCCAGCGTCTAATAAATTGGGGGAAAAGTTTCTTCGTATTTCGTTTGTATAAAATTGAAGAAAAATATCTTTGATTGTATTGTTTGTATCTGGCTGGTTTTAATATATAATACATAAAGGACATTAAGAAAAAAAAAGAAACAAAACAAAAAACACTCCCACCATTTTTCAATTGTTTTTTTGCCTGCCAAAATGAGTGAATCTAACGAAGAAATGCGATACATTCTAAAGTTTTATTACCAAAAAAGTAAAAATGCTACTTAAATCATAAACAAAATTTATGACGTTTATGGACCTAATGCAGTAACAGTGGTAGAGCCACGCGGCAGCTTTTGCTGTCGCACGGATGGGCCGGCTCGAACCGGGGTGGTACTACGACCTCACAGAAAACTAGCGTGAAGTAGAGGTTCACCTCTGCGTTTCGCTTGGTGAGTGCAGGTGGCCGGAGGCCCTTTTTACTGGAAATGAGGCATTCCACCTTAGTCCTCACGGGTGACAACGCATCTGCATTTTGATTCGCAAACGAGGATAGATGTAGATGTCTATGGGCCGCAGCAACCACTTATCATCAAGTGGACTGTGTGCTCGTTTGTCACCCTTATCGTATAAAAAAAAGTATCAGTAAGAGTAGTACAAAGTTGGTTCAAGCGTTTTCAGTCCGGGAATTTTGATGTCAAAGTTGCAGGTCGCTCTTGTCGCCCTCATACTGAAAAAGTCAATGACATTTTTGAAAAAGTGAAACAAGATTGGCATATTAGTAGTTACGACATATCCGAGAAATTGTAGATTGACCACAAAACAGTTTTAACCCATTTGAAAAAGTCTGGCTATACACGTCCATGGCTATACAAAAAAGCTCGATATTTGGGTACCAAACTAGCTCACTGAAAGAAAAGTGAATCGTGTACTCATTTGCGTTTCTCTATTGAAACGTAATGAAACCAAACCATTTTTGAAAATATTGATCACTGGTGATGAAAAGTGGATCACCTACAACAGAACGTTCGGAAAAGGTCATTACATATAGGTCAAAGGGTAGTCAAGCTTCATAGACTGTAGCGAAACCCGGATTAACACGCAATAAGGTGATGCTGTGTGTATGGTGGGATTGGGAGGGCATCGAGCTTTTACCGCCGGGCAAAACCATCAATTTGGATCTCTACTGCCAACAACTAATGAGGCTCAAGCAGGAAATTGAGAAAAGACGGCCGGTATTGATCAACAGAAAAGAAGTGGTTTTTCATCATGATAACGCCAGACCACACACATCTTTGGCCCCTCAGTAAAAATTAGAAAGCTTGGTTGGGAAGTGTTAATGCATCCACCATATAGTACTGACCTTGCATTCTCAGATTTTCACATGTTTCGGTCTCTTCAGAATTCTGTGGGTAGTGTTAGGTTAACATCGAGAGAGGACTGTCAAAACTACTTGTTGCATTTTTTTAATCAAAATTCACAAGATTTTTAAGCAACGGGATTATGTCACTGCCTACAAGATGGCAACAAGTTATTGAACAAAATGGCACATATATATTATAATAGAATGTAATTAAACTGAAAAAAAAAAACATGTCTTGAATTTGTATATAAAATACGAAGACATCATTATCTCCGACCTTATATTTTACGTACTACCTTGACAGTCGATCAATCTTTGTTAGATAAAATTACTTTACCTATAGAATGAAGTAGATGGCACTATCACAAAACAATTTTGCTCCATAGAATATCTTCTTTTGATTTTATTACACTAAAGTTTAATCTAAAAATTAGGATTGTACATTTATTTGCTATAAAAAATAAACTTTTATCTAATATTTTATGTCGCACTTGTGGTTGAAAATTATCTTATTAAATAAATCATTTGTCGTGAAATATTTTTATTGTATAGACACATCAACAGAATCTAGGGATATTATATATTTCATCAAATATCTAAAAATCTATGAAGAATTTTTTGATATACCTAATATTTAATAAAAAATAAAAAACATTTCGTAATTCTAATGTTTTAAATAAAAATGTAATTTTTTTAATCGCCGTAAAAATAGTATGATAAAAAACTTATAATATTATTAATCCATACAAATAAATAAAAGTGTCTGTTTATAATGTCAAAATTACAGCTTTTTACTAAATGCATATGAAAGTATGTACGGTACATATAACAAAAATGCAATTTTTAAAGTTTGTCTGTCTGTCTGTCTGTTTGTTCCGGCTAATCTCCGAAACGGCTGGATCGATTTTGACGGGATTTTCACTGCCAGATAGCTGGTGTCACAAAGAGTAGCTTAGGCTACTTTTATTTTAGAAAAAAAAAATTAGAGTTCCGCGCAAAAAAAATTAAAACCCAAAATAATACGCGGGCGAAGTCGCGGTGAACAGCTAGTTTTAAATAAAATTGATAAAATCTAATTATTAATAAGGAGTGTTGCCACCTCTTACATTAATTAATTAATTTTAAGTATGAACAATCGTTCATACTTAAATTGTCAATGTTATTATTACTTACTGCGGTATGAGGTCCTATGTTCTTTGCAAGTGTTCGTAAAGTTGTTGTTCCGTCGTCAAATTTGGCGGAAAATCTCTCAAAGTTTTTCGTGGTAACGTGTCCCAGACATGCTCGATGGGATTTAAGTTGGGCGGCTGTGCAGGCCAATCCAAAACTCGAATAAGTATCGTGGTCTCTGTGAGCGGCCGACACCAGCCGCGCCGTATGGGAAAGAGCATTATCGTGCATAAGTAGAAATTCCTGGCCCATTTGGATTCTGTGTGGGACAATAATAGGCTGTACTACCTCCTCGTGGTATTTTTATGCAGTCATGCTTCCATGGATCTAAACGAGCTTGATTCGTCCGCCAAGACGAATTCCTGCCCACAATGTGATTTCGTCCCGCCTTGGTATGAGTGGACCTCCTGAGGGTGCCGTAGTGCCGTACATGGCTAACTCTCCTTAGAGTTCTCCAAACGCGTGTTCTTCGTGAATCTTGATGAAACCCAAACCGGGACTCATCGGTGAACATCACGAAAGACCATTGTTAGTCACTCCATGGTAAACGCTCCCGAGCCCACGAAAGCCGCAGACCGCTATTGCCACGTCGCAATGCTGGAACACGTAGCGGTCTTCGAGCATGAAGACCAACTTTATGCAATCTCCTTCGCACGGTTTGGTCACTTACCAGCAGCTGGTGGTCCTCCTGGAGCCTTTGTAGTAGTTGCATCGCTGTGATATTGGGTTGGCTTCTGGCGGTCATTTGGAGAAATCAATTCTGTCTCTAACAAAATAAAGTAACACGATATCTACCCATGTGCCGTTCAGCCACATCCCCAGTACTGCGATAACGTGACCACAACCTTGATATCACGTTTTGGCTGGTGTGTAGGGCCTCAGCAACGACGCGTTGAATATCACCATTTTTTATTAAATCTCGACTCAAATGACGACATGACATGAATCTTAAAGCTCACACGGCACGTAAAATTAAAAAAGAAAAACAATCTAATGCCTTGTCATTAATTAATAACATAGAACAATTTTAACTTTCCTTGACGTAACGAAGTATTTTGTTATTCCGTTGTTTTTTTTATTTACATTTTTAAATTTTGAAAATAGAATAAACTTTTTTTAGAAACTAAAAAGATTTTAAACTATAAAGTCGTAAATTATTTAGGATTAAGGTATCCCTAGATTATGTTGATGTGTGTATTTCATTTCATTTGAAGGTTTCACTTTTACCGCGTGTAAACTGCACACCTTTTTTAGGGTTCCGTACCCAAAGGCTAACCAACGGGACCCTATTACTAAGCCTCCGCTGTCCGTCCATCCGTCTGTCTGTCAGCGGGTTGTATCTCATGATTCGTAATAGGTAGACAGCTGAAATTTTCACTGAATGTGTATTTCTGTTGCCGCTATAACAACAAATAATCAAATAAAAATTAAAGGGGGGCTCCCTTACTAGAAACCTGTGTGATGGTACGGAATCCTTCATGCGCAAGTCAGACTCGCACTTGGCCGGTTTTTTAATTATTATTTTTTTTACAAAATAAGGGTGACAATAGACTACACAGTTCACCTGAACGTAAGTGGAGCCTGTGGCTCATATACATCTATCCTCCATAAGGTATCTAAATGCAGATGCTGAGGACTAAGATGAAATGTCTCGTTTCCAGTAAAAAGGGATTCTAGGAGAAGTGTTTGTATGACTCATCATTTGCCGCTCTGTGGTTGATTCGTATGCAATAAATTTTTTGTAAAACGCCTGCGACTTTACCAACTTCTAGATGGTAATATTCATTTTTTCTCTGGGAGTCTGTCTGGGTAGGTACCCTGCTGCCAAACAGCAGTGCCTGCACTGAAGGGAGGATTACGGTCTTGAAGGGTGTTAAGAGCCAGGTAATTACATACTGTGAGGCATTCCTAAAATAAATAGGACGATATTTCACGCCGTATTCGACGATTTAGGAATTTGCCGTAATCTACGGTTTACCGTTGGATTGAAAATAGACTTCCACGTTTCCGGCATCAGTTATTGTCTGGTGTAATGCAATTCAGGGCTGAATCAGCCTCGCCATGTGTCGAAGGTCATACATACTTTTCCTTGCTCTTTCTTACTCAACCACAGGACGGGAATGGTGATAGATTTTCTTAAGCTGTCACCACAGCATAATTACAACATGGCTCAAGGACGTGGTACGTGGTAGAGCCACGCTGCAGCTATATTATGGTAGTAGCGTGAATGGATCGGCTCGACCGGAGTAGAACCACACTCTCACAAAATACCAGCGTAAAATAGCAGCTTAATGCTGCTGTGTTTCGTATGGCGAGTGTAGAGAACCGGAGACCCTTTTTACTGGCAACGAGGCATTCAATCTTAGTCCACAGAGGTAGCAACTGCATTTTGATTTTTAATCGAAGATAAATGTAGCTGTCTATATGGGCCACAGCATCCACTTACCATCAGGTGGACTGTGTGCTCGTTTTTCACTCTTATACTATAAAAAAAAGGAATATAAATGTTTTCTTTCTTAAAAGTTTAGGAGAGCTTATCAGTTGTGACTTTATTAAACACAGCTTATAGGAAGCGTGGAGTAGAATTATTCCAAATAACGTGGGACACTGTTAGAGTAAAATATAGATAGAGAGTTTATTTCACGTCTATTTTATATATTTTGTAGATACTTACAGTGGCGTAGCGTGCCTTCGATGGGCCCTGTATCTAAATGTGTTGGGGGCCCCAATGAAGAGTAAAGATTTCATAAAAGGAACAAAAACGCTTGCATTGAATTCAAATGATTATATATTGATTTTAAGTTATTCACCATCATCATTACAGCCCTTCATAAGTCCACTGCTGAACATAGGCCTCTCCCAAGGAATGCCGCAAAGCACGGTCCTGAGCCACCTGCATCCATCGACTTCCTGCATATCTTACCAGGTCGTCACTCCATCTAGTGGGGGACGCCCTACACTTCGTCCGCCGGTACAAGGCCGCCACTCGAGAATCTTTTTTCCCGATCGGTTGCCGGTTCTTCGAACTATATGTCCGGCCCACTGCCACTTCAGCTTACTAATCCGTTGGGCTATGTCGGTGACTCTGGTTCTACTGCGGATATCCTCAATACTAAGTTTACCACGAAGAGAAACTTCGAGCATTGCCCTCTCCATAGCTCGCTGAGCAACCTTGAGCTTCCTCATCCGGCCAGCAGTGAACGACCACGTCTCAGTACCATATGTCATCACTGGCAACACGCACTGGTTGTACAGTCTCGTTTTCAAGTTTTGAGGTATACCTGACTAGAAGATGTGCCGTAATTTCCCGAACGCTGCCCAGCCGCGTCGAATCCCTCGATTGACCTCTCGGTCGAAGTTGGACTTACCTAGTCAGACTATATGTCCCGTTACTCATACTTACGTGTGGCTCCAACGATGACGTGGACAGCTGCCGATAGAACCTCTCAATCTCACTCAAAAACTAAGGTGTCATGGAAACGACGCTGCCACACTCGGTCTTCAGCTTCGACAGTTGGCTCTTTCTGGCAGACAGATCTCGGGCAAAGACTTTGGAGCCTTGGTTCCGCTCGATCGTTTCTTTAATACGAGCAGTATTATAGATTAAAGTTGCGTAAGTCTCGCCGCATGCATTTGGGGATCTGTCTGTTCAGTTGCCTGTATGCTGTCAAATCCCGTCTAACAGCCATGAGAGTGTTATCGGAGAGTTTTTGTGTTCTTCTGCAGCGGGCATTGTAAAACTTAGTTCCGACCGCATGGACAGTTTCCACGAGCTTGTCATTCATATCGTCCATTGCATTGCAATCTTCTAGGCACTGAAAACGGTTTCGTAGCTCGAGCTGAAATATTTCGGGACTTTGGATTAGAGCACGGGGGGGGGACGGAGCATTGACTTCATTAGACGTGACCTCTCCAACTTAACGTTTAGGTTCAGTGTGCCTCTCACCATTCGGTGATCGTTGCCGGTTTTCACCCTCACGATCACTGGGACATCACTGAAAAGTTGTCGTCTGGTCGTCATAATGAAGTCAATCTCATTTTTTATCGAACCGTCGGGGCTCGACCAGGTCCACTTCCTGTGGGGCCGCTTCTGGAAGAAAGAGTTCATCATGAAGAGTCCCTCTTTCTCCATGAAGTCGGCTGCTGGCCCCTTGGGTTCCGTTGCTCTATTCCGAATTTCCCTATTTTCAGCTCACCATTCTCTCTTGCGCCTAGTTTTGCGTTAAAGTTTCTCATTATATATTATATCCCGTATAGTGGGTTTTGGAGGAATGCATGGCTCTAGAGATATCCTCATACATTTCTTCCACCTCCTCATCGGCGTGTGCCGAGGTTGATGCGTAAACCTGTATGACCTTCAGCGAATACCGTTTGGTGATTCTGAGTATAAGGTACGCAACCCTCGTCGACACACTCCCAATATTTACAACGTTGTTAACGAGAGACTTGTGGACGATAAATCCGACACCTCCTTGGGACAGATGGTCGCCCTCCTGGTGATAGAACAAATTGCCGGATTCGAGGATTACCGTGTTCTCCCCCTCTCTTCAGACTTCGGATAATCCTATGACGTTCCAGCGCAACTTGTCTATCTCTTCTTCCAGCTCCAGGATCTTCTCGTCAGTCCTCAGGGTGCGTGCGTTATAAGTTGCCAGGTCGAGTCGTTGTAGGTGGCAACAAAACCTCCACCGGAGTTTCTTAGCACCCCCTGCCCCGCTGTTACCATGGTCGCCACCTTAGCCAGGAATAGCGGGGCTGCCGGGGACTGGGGGCCATCTCTTCATTACTTTCATGGGGGTATATTGCCATAGTTACCACGCTTGGCGAGCGAGTCCTTGAAATTTTTGCTCACACACGTTCGGGGCCCCTGTAGCCCGGGGGCCCCGTATCATTGATACGGCTGATACGGCGGTAGCTACGCCCCTGGATACTTAAAAACATGAAATATACCTACTTAATACAAGATCATTGTAAAATGGTCCCATAGAAAATGACAAATATAATATGTAAAATGTGTTAATCACTATTTATTGTATATATATATTACCTATTTAACGTCATGTTAGAGTATGGTAGAATTGAGTATGTCGTACTCGCAAGGTCTATGATTTCGGCGATGTCATGATACGGTACCAACCACTTTCACAAGCATCATACTTGTGAACAGACGTTGCTTGTGGGGACTGGTCTGCTCGGGCACTGTCTAAATTAAACTTAATACTTAAGTTTAATGGCGTTATTAGGTTTAACTTTGTATGTTTTCTTGTATAATTTTATAACAAAGCGTGCTTTGATTAATTGTGTCTACTTCTTTTAATTTTTAATCTCCGAAGAAAACTGAGGTGTGTATGTTTGTAGTATTTATATGCGTGTCTGTCGGGGCATCATAGCTCATGAACGGATAATAAACAGATTTAAAAAAAATCGTTTGAATATGGCTAAACTAGTGTATTTAGCTGTTTCAAGAAAATCTGTTTAAAATCTATAACAGAAGATGGGCAGCATCATCTTATTGATAAAAAATGGAAATGAATGAAAAGATGGAATTTTAAAATTAAAGGAAAAAAGGTCCTTTACCTGTTTTTCTGCAGGCTGAGAAACCTAATTTTAAAACAGTAAGATTGAAACAAACTTTTCAATCAGTTTCTTATATCGTTACTTTTATTTGTGGGACCCCATTATAACAAGATTAATTAAGGACGTTTCTCAAAGGAAATTTAAATTTTTTCCCAGTTTCCGCTCTATAGCGAGAACTTTTTATCTCTTCCTAAATGTTACGGATGACACGAAGAAGCTCTATTGTACAAATATAGCTTAATACTTCCGATTTTTAATTTTAACATTTAAATTAGACTTTTATTTGCAGACAAAAAAGGGTAAAGAAAAACTTTTCTGATATAATAACTACGGAGCATATGTTGTCTTTAAGTAAGAGAGATTTAAGTATTTGTCTTAAAAATTATAATGTGGATGACATTGAAATGTCTCAAGATGAGGAAATGGAGGATGATGAAGACCAAAAACCAGAACCAAGTAAATACGATGGTAATTATTTTCACTTTATTTAAAAATATGAGTGTAAACTAATACAGAAACTAACTTTTTATTATTTATGTTTAGCAGTATTATGTAAATTTCTATACTAGTGACTGTATTCAAGTGAAAGTTGTAAATATTTTTTTTATTTAAAGCTCTTATTAAATTCAACCTCCACTATTAACTCAACGGAGGTAACTAAACAGTGGAATGTCATATTCAAATTATGAGACTGTAAATTGTGTGTATTGATACTAATCCATACATACACAAGAATACGAAAATCTTTTATTTAAAACGCAAATTTTCAATGAACAATGACACTAACTAACGACATCTGGGGAGCGTAAGATTGTTACCCCACATTCAAAAGAGATTTGGATTTGACATTGCCTTATAACATCTATTTTCAACTGCAGGCCTCATCTTACAAAATGATAAGCATACTAGACTACATGCAAATAATTTAAATAAACTGCTTTCTAAACAAAAAACTGTCAAAAGTGAAACTACAATTACTTTGCTTATGTAATGATAATTCTTAATGGATATAGAATATTAACTTTGATTCAACAATGTTAAGTATATATAATAGTCATTATGTCGGCAAAGTTATGCTTCCTTACATTCCTAATATATTTTATTTTCACAAGTACAAACACAATGCTACAAATCTCTTCTCAAGAAATGTCACAAAGCAATTCATACTAATTTTTAACATAAATTATTAGTGATCCTTGAATGTAATGCTGTGTGGTAGCGGCGAAAAGAAAACAAAGACCATATTTCGTCTTATGGGTATTGGTGAGAGTCAACTGTGAGAAACACCAGAAAAAATCCTAACTTTCCTGTTAACAACATAAAATACCCCTCCTTGACCTTAAATGGACAGTAGTGTCAAGGGTGCGATATATTGGCAATGTGATCATCTACAAATTAAACATGTCACAACAATTGTGAATGATTCTTTCATTTGACACGGGTTGCATAAATGTATTGATGATTGCAATTTTTGGCTTTTTTAACATTTCGGATCAAACAATTGACAGGACATACGATCAGAGTATAGTCATATCCGACGACCGACAGAGACACAGATCACGAAGTACTGAAACTAGAAATGATCCATTTGAATGACCCGGTTCGTAAGACAAATCAATACCTGAATGGTCGGGTCACTAGAAAGGAATGAATGACACATCATGTCTACAACAAATCCTATCTACAATGGGACAGACCCATGTCCAGCAGAGGACTTTTATGAGCCGATGATGAATTAAGTCCTTGCTATTTGGTTAAGAATGATTGTGATCTAAATAAATATTTTTTTTACTTTTACTGCTGAACACAGGCATTATCCATGAATTGCCTCATAATAGGATATTTGCCATGGTTGACACGCTTGGCAGGCAAGTTGGCAACTACATTTTTTTAATTATTTTGGGTTTTCTGTCAGGAAGACGTTGCTGTTCATCTCCTGTTTCTTTTCCCTCTGTCGCCTTTTACCACAACCATGCAATGATATTGGGGAATGAATTACGCTGCCACTACATGGCACCTCATAAAATTTCAGACTAATCAAATATATAAATCTACAGTTAAATTGTAACATTATTTCTCACGCTTCTAGCACAAACACTGACGTAATATCCATAGATTACAATATTATTGTATGTTTTTTTAAACATGTTGCTGCTCCAGGTTAAAATTTTCTTCGGTAGATGGCAATTTGTGCTTATTGGTGATTGAAGTTATAACTGCTGTTTTCAATTATATACTTACACTTGAATCATTAGAGCCTTAAGATTGATTACACGAAGAAAAAAATCTTTTATTTTGAGTTTATGTAAATTGTTTTATAATGCATAATAATATGTTGTCTATTACAGTTGTGCCATCACTACCTCAGACTGCAGAAATCATAGCACAAAAAGGAGCCTCATCATGGATAGAAATTTCATCAGGGTCAGAGGAAGATTGATATATTGACACACATTTGTTAAATTCAAATGTAATAAATATTACATTCTACAGTTTAATGTTATTAAATAATATTTCTATTTGATAGCTATAATTATTATTTATATTAGCATTGCATTTCCCTCATCAATTTACAATCATAATATTTGATACTGTGAGAATTGGAGCATACTTACTACATAAGACAATAATTTGCTAACTACACATTAAGGAAATAAAACATGGATTAATATTCAATACTAAGTTCATTTAAATTTTTCAATATATAAAAAAGTAAAAGTACAGTTAATTGCACCACAGTGCCATAGCAATTATTTGTATAGTGATTTTAAAGGAAGTATTCAATTTAGGTATTCTAAAACGATTGAAAATTTAGGAAGATACAAACCTATGACTAAAGTAAAATTATACACTTTTTTCACAAACAATGAAATATCTACAATGAGTCTGAATTCATTCCATTTTTCTGATCTAATTTGTTTCCATTTGTTTTCACCATATAAATGAAATAAGTCATAATCTCTTTCTCATTTACGGGCAATGACTTAAAATGTTTTTGGATAGCCTGTAAAGGAAAGAAAGGATACTAAAATATTACAATTTATAAAAAAAATACGAAATTTTATAATGAAATAAATAAACTTACATCAGCTAATTGAGCTTTATTTAATCCCGGCCTTGTTGGTACCTTGTAATGTCTTTTGTAACGCCTAAGTGTATTTACTTGTAGTTGGTACCAGTCTATCTCTGGACAATCCATTTCTGCCTCATTACTGTCATCCTCAGAATCTTTAGGCCTTCTTTGTTTTGTTCTTGCACATTGTATCATATTTTTATGATAATCACAGATGTAAGTATGCCTTGCCTATAAATCAGTAAATAATTTGATATAACAGTGAACAGGTGGCATTTTAAAGATACAAGGAATTTTAAATTAGTTCTAAGTAAATATTAATTCAAGTCAAAATCATAATTGAATAGACTCAAATAGGAGCTCACAAAGCAAACTATGAATACGTGCCCCCAATGATCAGTTTAGTTTGTATTTATAACTGGAAAAGACTGTTTCGTACTTACTTGATGATCAATGTTTAGTTTGAGCCTCCTTTGAGCAACTGTCTTTTGAACGCGCTTGCTGTATGAGGCGTTGCCAGCGGGTCGCCTACAGCGATCGCCGTCATCCACAAGGCAACATATTTGGTCAGAATTACCTCTAGAATCTTCTTCTCCTGTGCTGAACCCGTTGTTCATTTGATACTCGCGTTGAATCATATATAACAGATAAATTATACTTCTTCAGCAGATCTCGCACTTGGCGATGATAAATAAATCGACGTACCTAGTCACAAAGCCCCACAATAGAAATTGAGGTTATGGAACGTTATGACACAAATCATTTTTGCAGAACTTAGTAATACTAAAGGCTAACGAGATTTAAAACTGTATTCAGTGAAAAGTATTTAAAACTTATTGCACTTCGGTCAATGTGGACACATAATACCACTTCACAATAGGTTCACAAATTACAGTATATTTCCTTGGCTTAAACTGTTATTTCTTTCACTCGTTATTTTAAACCCAATGATATTTATCAACTTTCAGACAGCATTTTAACTACTTTACTACGAAATATAATTATTTTCCGCCGATCGCAATTCGAGTAAACGTCCCGCTCCGTCACCTAACACAACACAATTGTAGTAAACGCACACATAAGCAGTGAAGTATAACACATGCAATCGGAGTCTTTGAAGGTTTGAACTTTGAAGTAAAAACTGTTCCATGTGTGTATGATAGTGTTCGCTTTTCGTGATTCGTGTTCAGGGATGCAATGCAGTCTATATGACACTGACAGCGTAGCTATAGTTAAGTATAAACAAAAAATAAAGCGATTTCAAAGCTGCTGATTGGTCACTAAGTGGCGGGATATTTAAACTAAGCCAATCGAAAAAAGTTGCCGCTGTCATCGTTTGCTCATGTCATGTATTCATTGTGATTATGATTACGGATTTACGACAAACGCGAAGTTCCCTACGTAATAAGCGCTGAAATCGTGTGCCCGATTGCAATAAGTATATGATCGGTGAGTTTAATTTTCCCTCTAATAGTAATAGCCTCAGAGTATTTCTGTGTAATATAAAATAGCTTATACACGTTTCAAATATAACTAGTGTTATGTCAAAATATGATATTTATAGTTTTACCATCTATTTTGTAAGCAAATGGCTGCCGGGTTTCGAAGCAAAGTGACACTATATATACAAAACAGTAGCCTAGGTGAGTAGTACTATTCATCATAGATATTAATTTGTGTATAATACTACGTTACAGCTTGTTTGAATAACCTACCTATAACCTTTATTATTTTACCTATACGGTGTAGAATTAATCCATATGTTTGTCAACAAACGTGACCTATTTATTAAAATATAACCACAACCGTTTATAAAAAATATTAGGTAGGTACTTAAGAAGCTGTTAGGTTATGTTTGAGATTTGAGAAGTTTGTTTAGATAGTAACATTGTATTCATGTATAATTGTTATCGATTTGTTTATTTTGGTGATTAGATAACTGTGGGAATAATATTGCAAATAGATTTTTAACTCATTATAAATTAAACGTTTTTGTACATTATGTATTATATACCTGCATTCTCCGCTTTTTAAATAAAAAATTATAAATTAATTGTTAAGTACAATTTGTTTTCTGAATTAATTTGTCAAGGGCAAATGTCAATTGTCAATCTCGAGAATAGTGTTTTTGTTTCTCCGTGATTATGAGCTCTTTTTTTTTTTGGAGTTTATGGCCTGGTATCTAGACCTTTAGGCTAAGTCTTAAGTATTTTTATTCGGTTTATTGTAATTTCCCCACTCCTTCATAGTATACTGCTTCACAATATGTTGATGCGTCACATTGTGCAGTTCTTGGGAGATTTTGGCGGCAACTTGATCCAGCAGACAGCTGATAGTTGGCGATGGTATCTAAAGGTGCCTATGCAAACAAACAGCTTATCTTGAGAATCCATCACCATCAGAGCACTTGTTTCACTGTTTCCACTAATAGTTCACATGCGTAGACACTTAATACACAAAATCGCAACACTTTTACATATCAAAGTCCACTTCAAACCATTATTTAAACAATAATACAGGAGCAGCAAACCGCCGCCGGTCAATTTCCCGCCAAAACTCCGATTATGAGCTCGTAAGGTACGTTGGGGTAAGATCGGTTATGGGGCAAGACCGTAGGATTCAAATTCCCGGCGAATTATGCTATATTTTGAAAAGCTAACAATATGCTACACGACGCCATTTCATCCTGCCCCGACCCTCAGTTCGCGCCAGTCACTCCGGCAAGTGGGACCTGTGCTGCGTGGCATTTTATAAAACAATGTAATTTTTGTATTATTTTTGTCCATCCGATCTTTCCCTATCACTTTTATTTACGATTTTTAGCGAGAATATGGCTTCTTTTGTTATTATTTTGTGTGAATACTAATTTTTATGAAGTTATAGCTAAATAAAGCTGGTCCATGCAGGGGTAAGATCGCTGTAGGCCGAGATCCGATGTTTCCCCTCGTGAGTGAAGATCGGATGAATATTATCCGATCTTTGCCTGTTACAAATATGGCAGTGGTTGTTAAACTTTCATTGGTCGTGTATATTTTTTCGTTGATTACTCAAGTGACTATGGGACTCAGTCTCGTTAGCAAGTCTGTATATTTAAAAGTAATAAAACAATACGATGGTTTTATTACTTTTAAGTACACATTAAAATACATTTTTTTATAGGATAAGGGTGACAAAGGAGCACACAGTCCACCTGATGTTAAGTGATTGCTGCGGCCCATAGACATCTATATATATCCTCTATTACAAACCAAAATGTAATTTATAATAATTATTTAAAAAATAATTTATAATAATAAATGCCGCTTTGTTAAAATATTTATATCTTCCTTAACTCCAGCATTATCCCAGGGCATTTTGCCAGTCCTTACTGTTATTTTTTTTCCCATATAAAATCAAATGCATCCGATCTTTCTCTTATATTGAGTAATTCCATCTTATGTCATAACAAAGTTTGAGAAACATAAAATTACAATTTCTTTATATCAGGGATAAGATCGGATGGCAAGAAACAAAAAAAGAGAAAATCGTTTCGAACATTTATGTTTCTAGTAATTCATAGATCATATTGAAATATGTTTTTGAGCGTTAAAGATAGGATAAATCTCTTTTATAAACTTTTTTCTCTAAGCAGTAGAAGTGGTTTTAAATTTAAGTCCGGTCTTACCCCTTAATGGCCAATTTTTCATTATGCATATAAAAAAGTGTGTCTAGTTTTCGCACACCTTTAAAGCAGAAACCGTTGAGTTTACACAAGCAAAAGATTCTCAGAGCTAAACTACGTTTAACGATTAACGGTTTGCTCCATGTTCCATAAATCTGACGTATACGAATGTCGAGAAATTAAAGTTTTTGGCAGACTCTTCCAACTATTCGAAAATCCGTCCGGTATTACCCCAACGTACCTTACTATTTGTACATTGCCACTTCCAAGTTTTAAAATTAATAGTTATATTTCATAAAAATTTATTCATAAAATTTTTCACCATAAAAAAATCTTGCAAAGCTTTTGGGAGCTCGGACGATAACTTAACCCTTCAGAAAGTCAAAGGCGAGAGTATCTCAAGACACCAAAACAAAAAAAAAAACTCCGACACAAAAACAACTTCAAAAATGTAATAAAAATCACTCCTCTATTATTTTATTCACTTACCACATTTAATACACCTATCTCTCCCCACAAACGGTACTACGTCGTATAACAAAATTTTATATCTAGTGAAAGTAGATTGGAATCATCACCAATTTATGCTCATATCTCTTTCATGTTCCATCATCAGACCCTGGCCACCGCCATTCAATGAGCCCAAACACGACACGCTACCTCTGCTTTAAGTTGGTGAGGATTTGGGTATCCAACATCTCATGTTAAGGCCAAGGTTATCAAGTTCTTGCAATGTCATTGAAGAAGGATACCAAAAGGAAGATCAGATCTGTGGTAGTTACTGTTATCCCTTCATCAACTAGAAAAGGGCTGATATACTTAAAACGGCTGAATAGATTTTTTTTTAAATCCCGGCTAAGAAGACTCGATCAAGTCACCTTCCAAACATAAAAAAAAAACAAAATCAGTTTATCGTTACAGTGCTACGACGCCACAGACAGACACATGGATAGATACGTGCGTGTCGGGAGTTGTTTCATCGTTTCTATCGAAAGTTAACAAAAGCGGGTAATTAATACTAAAAATGGCACCTTTTTACGTATCGAATTCCCCTACAAACCATTATTTTAACAGTAATTCAGGAGTAGTAATCTCTGCGGGTAAGTTCACGCTAAAACTTCCCTCCTATCCTTATTCGAATTTTCTGATTTCGCTCAGTCTTTAATCTGTTTTTCAGAAGCTTGTACACAATCACTATCTTAATCTGCGAGTTCGTGGCATTTATAAATGTTCACGGAATGCCATTTATATGTATAAAGAACTCTCCACTAATTTCTATACAAAGTTTCATGCGTCTGAACCAATTTTCAAAATACTTTTCAGATCGCCACAGACACCGCGAATCCCCGTGTTCAGTCGCTTGTTGCTTATAACAGTGTTGCTTATGTAAGCAACAAGCGACTGAACACCAAGCATTTGGTATATATCATTTGGCACTGGTGCTACTGGTGCTTGATTTCGTAAATCGTATGTATTGGCACCAGACACTCCATCAAAGTCAAAAAAATAACTAGCGATCAAAATCTTCCTGCGCTTCTCGATCGCTTCACTATAGTAGGCGTTCGCTCATTTTGAAATAGCCTAATCGTCGACTGGCGCTTTGTTTCTGGATCGTATTGATAAAGCCAGTTTCATCCTTGTAATAATGTAAACACGCTGAGACAAGTCTGCTCCAAATTTAGTATCTACGTCACGGCACCATTCCACGTTTCTAAGCATTAGTAACGCTGTACGGACCGAAAGCAAAACTATCCTTCTCACGCGAAGTTACTGGTGTGAAGTCTCTTGAACACCACTCGATACAATCTAAAATATGTTCTAAATCTCTTCATGCGTAATTCGCCTCTGTTCATTTGATTTCTTCACCGCTAGCACGTTTCCTTCTCTAAAAACCGTCATTTCTTTCTCCATCTCTTAAAGCTAGTCGACTGTGCTGAAATTTCCTACTCCAGCTGTCCACTAGAAGATTAGTTCGGTTTTAAGCGACATTTGAAATTCATCGCGTGTAAAAGTTAACATCATCATGACACAGATACATTTGATGAAATGTTATCTTCCTATTAATATTATTTATAGATAGACTAAGACTTTTTTTTCTAAATAAAATAAAGCTTAATATGTTCTATCCTTGTTCATAATCTATAATATTGCCCAGTTTCATCAAAATCTACTCTGTAGCTTTTGCTCGATTGAGCTATAAACAAACAAACATCAGGCAGACGTTCTGTAGACGACCTTTTGTGTTATAAAAAATCCTTAAATTCGCAATAAAAAATATTGAGGGTCACTTGTCGGGATAAAAATTATGCTATCTCTCAAGTTGGACTGCACTGCACTGCAACTGCACACAGTGTGCAAGATTACATTGAAATCAGTAGTTTAGGAGTTCATCGCGGACAAACAATGTGACACGTAATTTTTATATACAAAGATAAAGATAGTAAAATTATAACATAACATCTAATGTGTAGATTTTAAGGAAAGTAGTACTTATTATTAATGCGAAGTATCGACGATTTATCTGAATACTAAGCTGTTTTTATACTTATGGGGAAAAACGTAAGGCTGAGGAAAAATCATTGCAACGCTTTTGATATAGCAACACATGCTTAAATTACCACGATTCGATATTGAATATTTAATATTTATTTTAGCTGTGACTAAGAATCACGATCACAGAGAAAAATAATCTGAAACGTGTTAATGTCTATATATCGTGTACTAGTTACCTATAATTAACTACCTTATTTTATCGCGTGTCCGCCGACTCACTTGGTATTTTTTAAATAATGAGCGATACATAAAGTTTTTTACCTTTGTGTAGCAGGTGGATTTCGAAAAGAAGTAAGTATAGGAAAATGCTTTGGAGGAATATAATGCAATGCAATGTAATAATTTGCTAATTAATGAATACCCTGCTTAAGTAATATGACCTGTCATACTACATTTAAAAATGATTATAGTCAACTCACACGATACACAATGTAAATTCAAACGACGCTTTTAGAAGAACGATACTAGTTCGACGTGGTCTTGGTCGGTGTTCTCTTTGATTCTTCGCTGAATTGTGCGACTACTATTGACGCTGCTACATCGTTAATATCGATGCGGCTATTTGAAAGCCTATTTACAGGAGATCAAAATATTTTTGATTTGTTTTTAAGTTCTGTTGATTCCGTATATATTCATCGCCGTCAACAAATTACATCGAACGGTGTGCTTTCATTGCCGTATGTTTAGAGCTATAATAAAAGTAGCAATATTATTTTTGAGGTTAAAATTATTAAGGCTGTCAATTAGACGATTTAGTTTCTGTAATTAAAATAATGTTCCGTAATAAGAAATTTGGAATTGAATTAAACTAAAAATAATTTTATACATTGCCGTAACGGAAATACCACCATTTTACCTCTCACTGCCATGTTCCAGTTAGAAAAATAAGATAGCCAGTATGAAAAAATAATTAAATGAAAGCTAAAAAAATTTAGTACACAGAGGTGACACACATGTAATTGTAGCCTGTTTCAAGTTAGATGCAGGTGTCCATAGGCAGCAGTGGCCAGTGGTACTTTCAGGCACGTTTGTTATTTCGATTATACTTAGAATAAAAAAATATTTCGCCTCTTCGTGAAGGTTACATGCCACACGACCCACATAGATCATCAATGGTATTAGATCGACCTGTGTTGAACTACTGAACCATTTGTAAATAGAAGAAGAGTATAGGGTTTTATTATGGAATGTTAACTAACTTGTCGCTAACGCCAAAGCAAATGATAATAATTAAGAGGAATACACTGAACGAAAAATATCTTTGCCTTAAGTTAATTTTGAAATATAAAAAAATATATTTAAATAAACACTCATTCAGAAATATATCTTGTATGCAAAACTTAAACTCGTAAGATGCCTGAGAAAATTAAAAATATTATATTTTAAATATTTTAAAAGTTCTTTATTCTACAAGTAAGATCTTCCTCAAAATTGCGGAGAAAATGTACCTATGTTACGACATTTTTGGCTTCCATTTTACATGCTATTGCGGTATCTGTTACATACTGACACTAAAAGATCTTACATATAAGCAAAATGTTGTTTGAATTTGTATTATTATATACACCTTCATTGTTGATGATATTGGGTAGTACTTAATTTAGTTTATAACAACTTACACTTCAAACGCGTTAATTTTCAATTATTCTTAAATGGGGTGCTTGTACCTCCGGAAGGTACCATTTTAGGACCTTATCTTAATTTCTTTACGAAGAAAGAGCAGTCGATGGGTCGAAGTTCTAACGGGCACTTAGAATGGAATGTTTACAGGAAGTACATAAAATTTTAAACTGAAAGCGAATCATGTCCAAATGACTCAATCACTTAAAAAAATATATTATAAACCGAAAAAAATATATTTTATTATTGTTTAGTAGTACGTAGGAATTAGAATTAGGTAAATTATAATAATGTAGAATCTATTAAAATATGTTCAATCACAATCACTCCCATCAGCCCTGCCGCACCTCCTCACCTAAATTTTGTATTAGGCAGCAATTTTTAAGCATTTATTATTATTAGATATTAATTATTGTGTATGGGCTGTGGTAGAGCCATGTTGTATAAAGCAGATGTATTGTGGTTGTAACACGAATGGTTCGGCTCGACCGAGAGAGGACCATGCTCTCACAGAATAGCAAAATGCTGCTGTGTTTCCTATGGTGAGTGTAGGTAATCGGATACCCGTGTTACTGGTAACGAAGCATTTCATATTTAGCCCTCTGGGTGACAACGCATCTGCATTTTAACGTTTGGTCGATGATAGATATACGAGTATGTAGGTGTCTATGAACCACAATATCCATTTACCATCAGCTTACCACGTTTATTTGTTTGTAACCTTTACTTCTTTAAAAAAGGTATCATCTTGAATACAAGCTCGTTAGGTTTTTTAATGATTGTACAGTTTCTTCCTAGGATGGTTGCATTTTTATAGCTTATATAAAGCTACTACCTCAGTTTTCAGTTATATTAAATCTAATAATCGTACATGTAAGTATATTTAACCTTTTTTTTGTGTTCTGAATGGATAATGTTATCGTATATTGGAGACTTCCCTCACCCAAGCTTATTATCATATAACAAGATTGTACTGACAAAATTTGACTTTTATAACAGGGATGCCGATGTAGTGGAAGCTGCCCAAGGAACACAATCTTTTGTCTTTTAAAAAACTTTACCCGTACATTACGAGTATGATTTCACTGCTTAACAATGAAGGCGTTTCACATACATAAATGGACGTGGACAAACATACAGATGCGGTACAAACATTTGTAGACCATACAAACACTTGCCCGTGCGGGATTGGAACCCACTATCCACTGCGCTCCGAGCTGTCAGATTATTCAGTTCAGTATACTATGAAACTTGATCCTTATATCAAAGAATTTAAAGAAAAATGTTTTATGTTGTAGGTTTGGGTAAAATTGTCGTGAACGTGATGTCAGCAACAAAATAGTTTTCAGCTCGCAAACTTAATTTTTCGTAAGTCATGTCTTCGGTGAGTTATTTTATTAAACTTCGTAGCAGGCTTGTGGCTACTAACTCATTATTTATTACTACTCGTTATTTATAACTATCATCATCATCATCATCACCATCATCACTATTACTAAGTACTCAAATTTGTTTATCATACAATTTTCTATGGTTGCCATGCTTCTCTGATGGATTGTCAAACGCAGTTTATCAGTTTATCTCAAATCTAGTCATTAATTTTGCTGCTAACAGAAACAGAAACAGAAACTTTTTTATTCAATATAGATTATAAATAATACTTATTGAAAGTCACTCTTTTGTATAATTACCACTGGTTCGAAAAAAAACCTCTGTCCTATAAAATCGCTATAAAAGTCGCTATAAAATCATTCATTTTTAAAAAGCTGTATAGCAGCGTTTATTCTTTTTTAAGTTTATGGAAATTGTTATTTAGCCAGAAATGGTCCGTTAAATTACTTAATATTTAATATATTATATAATATAATATATATTTTTTAAATCCATCCATCCATCCATTACAGCCTATAAAAGTCCATTGCTGAACATAGGCTTCACCCATAGATTGCCTCATAGTGGGAATTTCGCCATAGTTGCCACGCTTGGCAGTCGGGTTGGCAATCGCAGTTTTTTATTATTTTCAGTTATTATCCGGAAGGTACTACTGCCCATCTCCTGTTTCTCTGTCGCCTCTTACGATACCCTCTGGACGATATAGAGTAGTGGATATTCTTACAATGCCATTTTTTTAAATCATCATACACAATCATAGTTTATTTATCCATTTACTTCAAACATAAACAAAAGAATTTTGGTATGAACGCGGATTGCTGTAGCTCTGCGCTAATCGTCTTATTGACCGGTTACCGGACGGGAATGTTGCCACTTCGTGAATATTCGGCGCATGTTCGGACTATTCTCGTGTACATTTCGAGTGTTCTGCCGGAGCCCGCTGCGCGTTGGGGGCGCCACGGTGCACTTGTTTAGCGTCTAGGTGTGCGGCGTTGCCAACTGTATTGACTTAAGCACGAACGAAGACAAAACGTACGCGCGTGGTGTTGAACTTACAGCCGGCAGCTTTTAACATATAACAACACGAAAAAGTTGTGTATTTGTGTTTTCAATCGTTGTAATATAAGTTAAAAATGTTACGGCACACGTAGTCATATAGAGTCTTTGTGATAAAAAGTATTCTGTGCTTTAGTGCAACAGCTTTTATGTGAAAACATTGTCCGTTATTAATGTAACGTTAATTAATTTTGTGCAGTGGAGAAAGGGATATGGTTTTAATAAGTGTTACACAATCTACATTATAGAATAATTGAAGTGGCATAAAGAAAACTGGTTAGCCGAAAGCGGGGATTGTGATATGGGGGAACGGGGCTCGACGGGGGGCGCTTGGGGTGCGCGCGACGATGCCTCGTGGTGGCCGGGCGGTTCAGGTGAACTGCAGCACCAGCAACAATTAAATGAAGAAATAGCCAGGAGCACAGCTGCGACGACACATCAGCTCTACACTTATAAAATGACTAGTGGATTTTCAAACAACACCGGCGACAACTCGTCGCCTAATTTTGATTATCGCTTGATGACCAACTCGAATGCAAGGGAGGAGTCTCCACAACAGCCATGGTGGTATGCGTCAGGTTCAGTGGAGACACAGCAGGCTTCCTCTTCGGTATGATGTTTTAAAAAAATTAAAGAATGCACAGCATGCCGCTTTGTACCTACATCTCTTATATTCACGAGGAATTAAAAAATTAGACATTAAAACAATAAACTTATGTTAGTATTCGATTTATATCTCAACTAAATGAACTGAAATTTAAGAAAATAAATAATGAATCAATAAACTTTGTTTGTTCGTTATAACTTCGAAGGAAACACGCACCGAGCTATAACGAAGGTTTGTTGTTATACCTACCTACTCCTTGCACCTGTCAGGTATAATGCTTAACTTAACTGTATCTCTATACAGGTCTTTTGGGTCAGTTTGGTTTTTGTCTTTATAAAGTCTATTATATTCGCTTTAGTCCCAAATCAAGGTTTTTTTAAATTTACTACAAGGTCGAAAAGGAAGAATCGGAAAGAAAAGAAACTGGGGTATTTTTTTAAATATTATGTATTTATCTATAAAATTGCTATCTGTATGGGAAAATTGAAATAAAAAATCACCTAAGTTTTGTCTATCAAAAAGTCACCTAAACTTCGAAAAAAGTGTAAGTTTATTGGGGCAAGGACGAGAGAATATGGTGGCTGAGAAATTGTAGTTTTAACTCTGTTAATTTTGCCCACGACTGATGTGCAGTAAGTGGCCGGAAGTTATCATGAAGAGAGGCTAAGAGCAGTTCCCTAACCTGGGTTGTTTGAGTGCCAGCTTCTCAACGATCATTTGCAATTCTTGACAGAAACGGTCAGCAGTAACTATGCCACCAGATAGCTAGATTTAGTAATCCGTCTTACGTCTTCTTGATTTTTAGGTAGTTTGAGACGTATTGATTCCACGTCGGAACTCATAAAAAATAATTAAAAAACGACAGTAATGTAGAAAAACGAAACCAAAGTAACAAACTAATTTTGAAAAAAATATTAATACGTATACCTTATAGATAATTTATATATTTAAAGATCTATCTATAGTTGTTACTGTTCAAAGTGGTCATTTCAACAAAACGATAATTTCATAGCTGCAACCTACCTTGATACTACTTTTAAACATAACATTTACACTATTCGATAAGTTAGGCCGAAATATGATACAATTTTTTTTTATTTTGACCTTGATAAAGCTGTTGGCATTTATAGGAAACATGACATTACTATGTTATAATTCATTAACCAAACTGCGTGACATTATGACTAATAGGCACTAAGAAACTTTTTTAATAAAGACGCAACGTTGGTGGCAGATTATCGTAAAAATAATTCTCGGCTTAGTAGCAAAACGCCAAAATCCTGCTACTCCCTTTTAATGTGAAAATTATTAATGGAAAAATACGCGATGTTGACTTGAAAATGAGTCACGAACGTTTAGTTCAATTATTATTGAACAGGTAAAGAGAAATCCGTTTTTGAATTTTAACGTAGGCAATACTCTTAATGTTTTGTTATTACTATTAAAAGAAACATATAATGCTTTAAAAATTCAAAAATATATGCATACCGTGTGAATGTAAGCGTAAAAATAAAAATTGTCTTTATATATTTTTTAACATTAACTGTTCACTGTCTTCCGATAACTTAAACATACAACTTAAAAAATAGACAAGTACATACATATACATATAATCACGCCTCTTTCCCGTAAGGGTAGGCAGAGACCACTTCTTTCCACTTGCTACGATCCTTACATACTTGTTTCGCTTCGTCCACTTTCATTTTTCCCTTCATACATGCTGTACGGCTTAGGGTACTCTTGATCTGGCCTTTTTTCAAGACGTCCCTGATTTGGTCTAGAAATGTCCGCCTAGGTCTACCTCTTCCAACACTTTCATTCACACTCGCCTTATACACTTTTTTCGTCAATCGTTCTTCATTCATTCTCTCGACATGGCCAAACCATCTCAGCATACCTTTCTCAATTTTTTGTCACTACTTCTTCTTTCAGACCACAACGTTTCCTTATCTCACTATTTCTTATCCTGTCACTCAGTTTTAACTCCTATCATACTTCTTAATGCTCTCATCTCAACTGCATTTATTCTGCTTTCATGTTTCTTCTGCCATACCCAACTTTCACTTCCGTACATGAGTGTCGAAACCAACCCTCCCTCATGCACAGCCAAACAAGCCTTGTTAGACACCTTCTGACTGCTCATAAAGGAGTGCAAAGCTCTATTCACCATGTTTCCTGCATTCACTCTTCTTTCGATATCACTCTCACACTTTCCATCTCTTGTAAACCTAGATACACAAACTCTTTCACCTGTTCAATTTGTTCATCTTCAATCACGATATTGCAGTCTGTCACTGCCTCATCTTTTTCAAACACCATCACTCATCTTTTTCAAACACCATCACTTTCGTCTTCCTTACATTCATCTTCATTCCCTTTCTAACAAAAGCTCCACTCATAGCAGTTACCATCTCCTGCAACTCCTCGGCCGAAGACGCAAGTAATACTTGGTCATCTCATAGAGAAAACATTTGACGAGTAACTCATTCATTCTCAACCCACTTTCATTCTCTTTTAAATTTGTCAAACAATTGTCCAGGAACAGATTAAACAGCCACGGTGACTCTACACATCCCTGTCTATCACCTTTTTCGATATTGAACCATGCAGTGTATACCCCGTTTATCCTTACACAAGCACTAGAATCCCTATACAGAGATTGCAATGCTCGTATGAGAATACTGCTCACACCGTTCACGGACAGTGCTGCCCACAATTCATTCCTCACCACTCTATCATAGGCCTTTTCTAGATCTACGAACGCGCAGTAGACTTTCTTGTTTTTAGCCAAACACTTTTCGGCTATGCACCGCAAGGAAAAGACCTGATCCGTACATCCCATTCCCTTTCTAAATCCCGCTTGTGTATCCCATACTTTCTCGTCTGTTTCATTCACAACCCTTTCAATCAACACTTTTGCATACAATTTACCGACGACGCTGAGAAGGCTTATACCGCGGTAATTTATGCAGTCCTGCCGTGACCCTTTTCCCTTATACAATGGCACGATTACGGCTTTGGACCAGTCTCCCGGTACTTGCCCATTTCGCCAGCACAGATTGAAAAGGCGGTACATCTCGACCGTAATCCTGTCATACCCTGCAGCCTTACCTAATCTCATACTTTTCAACGCTTTTACTATTTCATCTATGCTTATCTCAGTCAATAGACAAGTGCTTCTTTATAATAAAACAATATATAAGTACTGGAAAACAACGCCATTATTAGCCAATTTTTTGACTCATCGTTTTATTACTAGGTCACAAAAAGCAAGTAGATTTGTCAAGTGACAAGTTGTGTATGTTCCAGTAAATGCACGTCGCTTGGAGAAGTTTGAAGTAACATAGTGAAAAACTTCCATCACTTTCATACCAAAATAATCCTCCTTTTGTGTGGAACATTATTTACAATGAATTTGATAATACTTTTACTTATATAACATTCTCCTTGAACAGTCGCAAGGCATTCAATAAATGGGCGACAAACAGTAGGAGTCCATAAGAGCAGACAAAGGTTATACGAACTTTACCATGAAAGGTCGCTCGCAACTGATGCTGGTGTTGGGCTAATTAAATATATTTCCAATGCATGGAATAATTCACAGGATGCTTTATCTATATTTTGTGACCTCTCTAAAGCCTTCGATTGTCTTCACCGTGAAACGTTAATCAGGAAACTTCAATACTACGGTGTAAGAAGTGATACTCTTAAATTTTATTTCATATTAAAGTAACAGAACGCAAAAAGTTGTCATTAATGGTGTGAATACATTGATAGTACAAATGGGTGTGCCTCAGGGCTCAATTCTTGGTCCATCTGTTTCTTGTATATATATTAATGACTTACCTTACATAGTAGGGTATAACCATGCTATAGATAGTATTATATGCTGATGATACTTTTTTTTTATAGGAATTGTGACAAACGAGCACACAGTCCACCTGATGGTAAGTGGTTGCTGTGGCCCATAGACATCTACATTTATCTTCGTTTGCGAATCAAAACGCAGATGCGTTGTCACCCGTGAGGACTAAGATGGAATGCCTCTTTTCCAGTAAAAAGAGTCTCCGGTTCGCTACACTCACCATACGAAACACAGCAGTGTTAAACTGCTATTTGACGCCGGTATTCTGTGAGAGCGTGGTCCTTCCCCGGTCGAGCCGACCCATTCGTGCTACAACTATACTACTAATATAGCTGCAGCATGGTTCTACCACGTAAATAATTCATTAATTATTTTAACTTATAATTATTAAATTATTAATACTTCATTAATTATCAAATTAAAACGACAATTACTAAAATATGACGAAGTATATAACGGTATAATTAAATTCGTAAGTTGGTTTAACGATAATAGTAATTTGCATTTAAATGACACTAATGTATGCAATTCAATAACTCCAGATGTCAAAGATACCAATGTAATTTTAAATGAGGAGGAACTGAGTCTTGTCGACAGAACCATTTTTCTTGGATTCACACTTGACCCGAAGCTTCCATGGGACCCCCACATATCAAAGCTAGCATACAGACTTAGTTCTACAGCATATTCGGTAAAAGAGATTAGAAATCTTACAAGTGTTGAAACAGCTAGTGACAGTCGCAGCGAGGACACGCGACTGTCACTGTAATTATATTTGTTTTACAGAAGAGGGCCATAAGAGCAATTTATGATTGAAAACTTAAAGAGTCGCTCAGACAAAAATTTAAGGAAATTAATGTATTAACATTGGTCTCTCAATACGTTTATGAAAATGTAATGGTAAAATAAAGGTAGTTTTACAAAAATAAGTAATGAATACATCAAGGAATAGGCACAAGCTAGTAGTACCAGTTACTCGACTACACCGAGTCTATAATTCATTCTTGGGGTGATATATACGCTTTTACAACAAAATCGCAGAAAATGTACAAAATTTGATCTCCTTTAAGTTCAATAACTTTATTAAACTAAGTTTGTATGCAAAGGGTTATCAATTATCATAATATTAATGTTGTATATGGGAATGAAGTGGCCATTACGAAGCTATTTCTTAATTGTTTTGTGTTGTTACTTGTGTAACACATACTTATGATCGTAACCTGTTTTTTTTTAAAAGACCTCTAGCTTTCTTGCTGATTCTTCCCAGAACAAAGGTTGTTGTCCAAACCAGTGGTAAATTAAACAAAAGAGTGACATTCAATAAGTATTATATATAATCTGTATTGAATAAAAAAGTATCTGTTTCTGCTAATAATAATAATTACCTGGGCACTTTCTAATAAACGGTACAATCTAACAAATTTGTGAAAAAGTGTCTTAATTCTAGAATTTTACAGTAAATACCTCTTAATAAAGCTACAAAATAGTAAAAGTAACAATGTTAAATTAAACAATTGTAGAATATGTCTGTCATTTTTGATGACAATTGTATTTTAAAAATATGTAAGGGTAAGTTTTTAACATTAATTAATAATCACCAACCCACTATAAAATATAATAAACCAGTTTTTTTGACACATTTGTTTATTGCCTGTCGGGTTGAAATATTGAACAGAAATATGTAAAATTGTAGCTACAATTCTACAATTTTGTAAACTACACGACAGAAATATATTTACAGAAATGTAAAATGTAAATAGTTATTAACAAACTGTTAATTGTAACTTTGTTTCATTTTTTTTTTGTTATGCTCGTTATACTCTATGTCATGCTCATCAATAATTCTTTTTTATCTGTAAAGAGCATATTTCTGTGTCTTCTACCAGCAAACGGGGACAGCTAGTGATCAATCCACTCTCTTAAGCTGATGGGACTGATTTAGAGCATGTCTTATGCATCAACAGTTAATTTTGGTTTTGACAGCGTTCACAGCCCGTCTGGCCCTAACACCACAGGGTCACTCTGATCTTTAATGGTCCAAATTAAAATTCAGAAAAAAACTTTAATTTCTAACATTATTTATTACCAGACTAGTGATTTTTAACAATATTTGAATATAGTTTTACGATTTTTGATATGTTAGTCCTTTGGACATACATACTACAAACGTTTCTCTGAAGACTTCTAAGGTTCTAAGGAAGGCCATTAAGGTATTAATAATAAACCTATAAAAATTATATGGATACCTACCGCACCGGGTAATTACTTTAATTACGAACGAGAGATATATTTGCTCCATTAATTAATTGTGCAGACATTTTCAGCAAGTTTGTACACACCTGCTCAGTATTTAACACTGTTTTCATAGCTCGTTTTCGTTGCATCCATTTAACTTATATTTTCAATACTTAAATATAAAAATAAAGTATGGAAGGTTTATATAAACATAATTCCAATAATGACGATACATTGAACAGCTACGCTGCAGTCAGAGGCGGTTTAAATGTCGACAGCGTCCTAGACTAGCCTCATAGGTGCCTCTCTCGCAGCCATTATACTATAAATTATAACTACTTATTTTGCAAATAAGTAGTTATAATTTATAGTATAATGGCTATATTATAATTTATAGTATAGTTCAGTTGCAAAATAATTAGGACACGTAACAGGTGGGCGCGAATGAAAAACGTAAGAGAGTGAGGGCGATGTAGGAGTAATCAAGCAGACGGGACGCGCTTTGGAAGTTCTACGTCTACATGGAAAGTGTTTTTTGTTAGTAAATATAAGAAGTACTTATTTCTTATTTTCATCTAAAAACTTCCGCGCTCGCCCCTTTGTAACCTTGCACCCCTAGGCAAGTGCTTAGTTTGCCTTAAGGATTATCCGCCACAGGCTGAAGTCGCGTTATGGTTACAGCAGAGTTGGCCCCACCGCAGAATGATCACGCACAAAATATCAGCTTAAAATAGCATAATGCTGCTGTTTCATATTACTTTCTTTTTGCTTCGGTTACTGACGAGAACCTTTCTTAATAGTAACGTTACCTCCTTAGTCTTCATGCGTAAAATGTATTTGCAATTCGATTTTAAATCGAAGATAGGTTTAGGTGCCTATGGACCACAGTCATATCATCCACTTACAATCAGGTGTACTATGTGACCTTTATTTGAGTAAGAAAACAGCTTAGCAGCGCAGTGGCTAAACGTTTGGCTGCAAACCGCAGATTTGATTTCCGCAAAGAAAAAATATCTACTAATTATAACCTGATAAGTCTGTTCTACGTCTGAATGTTCATTCATGTGCAATTTATGTTTGTAAAAAAAACTCACGTAACAAGAGAAATTCCTCGCTTTTAAAACACTCAAAAGTTTTTTTTTCAAATTTGGATTGAATTACTAAAATTTACAACTATTATTTTATATGTATAAAATAGTAGTTTTACATTACAATAAATTGTTACTAAACATGTGCATATATTTTCGGCTTTTTGTTTCGGTGTTTAGTTTACTACATATTTTTAATTGCATGGGAGATTACACGGGATGTTTTGGGCATTTTCTTAAATTTTCAAGCCCTTCCGCTGTGTTTATCATGAGTTCATGCGGCATTAATTTGAAAACTACATTATCATTCATTGTAGTTATTATTAAATATATTGCAAAGCTACGACAGGAGTTCCCCAGGTCGTAACTTTCGGTCTCTTTTTGTACCAAGTTTTTATTAATAATGTCTTACTTTACTTTGTCCTCAACAAATCATGATAATATATAATTTGGTTTAATTACTTTTGGTTATTGATTATCCTAGGTAAATTACATTATGACGATGTGCATATAATGTTTAGAGTATTTATTAGCAAGCTATATAAAAATTATATAGCATTATAATGCTATATAATTTTTATAGCTATAGCTTGCTAATCTTTGTGGTTCTATTATTTCTTAGAATTACTCTTGCCGGGAAGTTCCAGTAAGTCGCCAGCAAACTAGTAAGTAGACAGCATGCTTTAAGAGAAGATTAGAGGTGTCGCTAAATATTGACACAAAACGATAATTATTTATTTCAATAACATTATGTTGCGCTATGGGGAAATGCGACTTATACAGGAACCATAGGTATTTGTCTGCAAACAGCCCCCTTCTTCTGAGAAATATCTATATCCCATAATCTTAATTTTAAAGAATTTCTTAAAGAATATTTTAAGGAAATTAATGTACATATATGTACAAATAGTTATTATAAAAACATATACATGTAGGTACATTCCGTAAATATCAGAAACAAACAACTAGTAGATATTTGGTGTACGCTTTTACAATCTTACAATAAATTCCCAGAAAGTGTAAAATGTTTATCTTTATAAGTACAGAGAAGAGAATATTATATTCATGAGGGGTGTGTAATATTAAAGAATAGATGGATCTAAATAACCTCTGAAAATGAAGTGATTATATGAAATGGTTTGAAAAAAAGAAAACCCCTTTCTTGTTGGTTCTTTACAGAACAAGAAAATGTTACATACCAGTGGTAAAAGAAAAAAAATTGTCTTAAAATCCGTATTATTCTTGACCTAACATAATGTATTAATTAATAAAAGTAATATAATTAAATAAAATTGAATATTAATTTTTAATTTGTATGTTTTTAACGCCTGTCGTAAATATTTTTGTAAACACAAATTAAAAGACCACCAAAAATATTTGCTTAACATGCTTCTAATTTAAAAACTTATTAGTCTTTCTCAGTTTGGTCCCGGTTTTTGCAGTCAATGTTTTATAAACAGTCTTAAACCTTAAATTTGCTAAACCTTATGTGAAAGACGCTAAACCTTATGTGAAAGACGCTAAACCTTATGTGAAAGACGCTAAACCTTATGTGAAAGACGCATCTATATAAACCAATCTAAAGCTAAATTGGCTCTTATAAGCCTGCCTTAATCTTAGAAAGGTAGTACAAATGGTTTTAGTCTATAAGTACTTGGTATCAAATAGTATATAAATCACTGCTTACTTGATATTAAATCATTGATAAATTGGCTTATAAATTTAAGAGTTTTAATAAAGAATCGGTGGTTATTTCAAAAGTATCAAATATTTCAATTTATAGAATGCTTAACAATGTGGAAGTTGAAAGTAAAACCGGTATTGTCGGAAGGCTTGGGTATTAAAAAAGGGGACTGGTATGAGCGGACGTCAACCCCTTGTTAAATCGAATTATGTTTTTTATTCTCGTTATTAAATGCAAGAGGATGGTGTATAGTTTCTCGTCCCATTACATCAATTAACTAGTACTTATTAATAATTATGAATGACATACAAAATATGTTTGTTCATACTAAGTATACGAAAGCCATTGGGTGTATGTCAAAATGTAATAACGTTGAAATTTAAATAAAAATAAAAATATTTTATTTAAAATTGGGCTTCACAAAATTTCTTTGAAAATCTTTTTTTTTTTTTTAAGTCAAAAGACTACCAAATCTCTACAGCTAAATACCTTGTGAAATAAAGCCAAGAAAGTTACACGTGGCCAAGATTTCAACTGTTATAATTAAATCTTCAAAATGTAATTTATACATGGTACGCGTTCAGATTATTTCTCCATTCCGTCATCGCCGTGTAGTTACTGCATAAGATAAACAACAGAAACAGGAGATGGGCAGCAGCATCTTCATGATAACACAAAGAAACTTGCTAACCCGTTCGCTAAACGTGGGACCAATAGAAAATATCATCTATGGACCTTTGTTCAGCAATAGACTGATGTTTATGATGATTCTTATACATAATATAATACATTACTTAATCATCTAATTTATATATAAACCTTTCTTCTTAAGAATGATTTCTACATGTGCCTTGGATTTATGAAGTCTGTATTTTGGTACAACAAGTTTATATTAATTCCACATAGGTAAGTTATGGACATCACTAATTTTGTCAAAGCATTTAAAATGGTTTCTTATATATACTAGCTGTGTCTCGCGGTTTCATGACATGACAACTCACTTATTTAGTTCAATAATTTTAGCTAAAAAATTGTCAAAATTAATGGAGTACTTTTATCTATCGGCATTTATTTATAAGGTACACCAACAGCAAACACATGAAACATTAACAACAACACGATAACAAAAGTATATGGTTAAATAAGTTTGCCAATTACAGGTATACACAACATTTACCGTAATGTGTAACTTATTATATTATAATGGTACTTAATACAAAATAACTTACATTAAGAAAAAACTAACTAAGGAATGAGTGTGTGCTGAGAGCGTGAAAAGAAATTGGTCAATTTTTTTTAAGCATCGGGCAGAGTCGTTGAAAATGTTAATGTCCGGTACCTTGGTCATAATTTCATTGTATGTGTTACATATTCTGGCTAGGGGATAATGCGCGCCTAAATTTGTTTTGTGGCTAGGTATACTAAATAGTTTTCAAATTGGATATCGGGGATATCTGCTGCGGGGGCATAATGCATATTATAGAGCAAAGTTCAATTTTATCCACTCTCCGTCCTCCCGGAGCGTCATTTCACCGCACCTCAGAAAATTCCCCGAAGCGTAGTTTTTTCCAGTTTTAAAGAGAACCGTACACGTTACATGAAAAGTGTGCTGGTGCAATTTCAATTTAGCGACTAAATTATGCGACTTGACTCTTATTACAGATATCTTCAATTTTTGGAATAAAAATATAACATTGATGCTATAGATACACACATATTTAATTAACATTTTTGTAAAATGGCTTATTTAACATTCTTAAAAAATAGCATGGATATATTTTTTTTACCAAGTTAAGCCCAACTAGATTTAATGCGAGATTATTTAAGGAACAGAACGCTAAAGTACTACAATAGTCAATTATGTTAGTAATGCTCTTCAGATAATCTTTGGGGTGCCGCAAGGCAGTGTTCTAGACCCTACTTTATTTCTCATTTATATTAATGATCTCGGAAAATTAAAACTAGTTAAGTTGTGGGATGAAGTCTACGACATAGCAGAACTTGGGTTGTCAAAAATTGCGAATTGGCTCGAAATAGATTTGTTTACCCTTAACGCGTCGACAAAATATATATGCTTTTCCTTCAACAAACGGTCACAACCTATAACACAAACTCAAAATACACAACTGTACAAATTTTACACAATTGCACGTGTCTTACTATATAAAAAGTAACTAGTACTAGATATTTGGGGGTTATACCAAACAATTACATAGCATTCACATATAGAAACAACCAATAACAGATTACGAAAACTAATTTGGATCTTTAAAAGCCTCAGGCATGTCGCAACTCATAAACGTTTAAATCAAATATATTATGCTGCGCGAGCCCAATCGATTTTGACATATTGTATGCCAGTTTGGAGTCGTGCTACGAAAACTAAACTCCCGCAACTGGAAAGTGGTCAACGATCATTAATAAAGGTCATGTACAATAAATCTTATAGATTCCCTACAGAAGAAATTTACTCAGTTAGTAGTTAGAAAGTTACACATTTTTAATTTGTTGTTAATAACATAAAACAACTTTCTACGACTGCAAAAGTGGTAATAGACGAGGAAAAGCTTTTGAATTAAGTCTAGTCAAGACAAATTTTGCTAATCACCAAAGGCTGGTTATTTATACAATGTAGTCAACAAAAAACTAAACATTTATTCATCATTCATCACATCATTAAAGCCCTTCACAAGTCCACTGCTGAACATAGGCCTCCCCCAAGGAATGCTACAAAGCACAGTCCTGAGCCACCTGCATCCATCGACTTCCTGCATATTTTACCAGGTCCTACATCCAGGTGCATATTTTACCTGGTACTCCATCTAGTGGGGGGACGCCCTACACTTCGTCCGCCGGTACGAGGCCGCCACTCGTGAACCTTTTTTCCCCAACGGTTGTCGGTTCTTCTAGCTATATGGCCGGCCCATTGCCAATTCAGCTTACTAATCAGTTGGGCTATGTCCATCACTCTGGTTCTACTACGGATATCCTCATTTCTAAGTTTATCACGCAGAGAAACTCCAAGCATAGCCCTCTCCATAGCTCGCTGAGCGACCTTGAGCTTCCTCATCCGGCCAGCAGTGAAGGACCACGTCTCAGTACCATAGGTCATCACTGGCAACATGCACTGGTTGTACAGTCTTGTTTTCAAGTTTTGAGGTATACCTGACGAGAAGATGTGCCGTAATTTCCCGAACGCTGCCCAACCGAGTTGAATCCGTCGATTGACCTCTTGGTCCAAGTTGGACTTACCTAGTCGGACTATTTGTCCCAGGTAAACATACTCGTCAACAATTTCGGGCTTAGTGCTCCCAACAACTACCGGCATAGGTGTGACATGGACATTAAACATGATCTTTGTTTTGTCCATGTTCATCTTAAGACCTATCCGTTGGGAAACACTATTGAGGTCATTGAGCATAATGCTTAGGTCCTCCAGCGATTCTGCCATAAGGATTATATCGTCGGCAAATCGAAGGCGAATGTTGTACTCGCCATTGATGTTGATACCGTATCCTTTCCAGTCCGGAAGCTTGAAAACGTCTTCCAATGCAGCGGTGAAGAGTTTCGGGGATATCACGTCACCCTGTCTTACACCTCTCTGCAATTGCATAGGTTTCGTACTCTGGTTCTGTACTCGGATAGCCATCGCAGCCCTACTATACAAGCACTTCAGCACTTTGATATACCGACAGGCAACTTGGCACCACTGAAGGGACTGCAGCACCGCCCAAATTTCGACGGAATCAAAGGCTTTCTCATAGTCCACATACGCCAGACATAGTGGCAAATTGTACTCCTCGGCCTTCTGTACAATTTGCCGAAGGGTATGTATGTGGTCTATGGTGCTAAAGCCTTTTCGGAAACCGGCTTGTTCGGGAGGCTGGAAGTCGTCAAATCTGCGCGCGAGACGATTCGTAATGACTCTCGAAAACAGCACGTAGACGCGGCTCAGAAGGGAAATCGGTCTGTAGTTCTTCAAGAGAGCGTTGTCACCTTTCTTGAAGAATAAGACCACCGCACTTCTGCTCCACGCCTCCGGTGTAGTGCCAAACATTTATTCACTGAACTCTAATAAGTTCAAAAAGACAGTCACAGAATGGCTCCTCAAACTTAAGTATGATGAGGTCGAGGTATTATTAAAAGTTATTTTACATACGCACACAAATACACGTGCGTGTGTTTGCACACACTTATACAAAACCCTCATTAAATAAATATAATCTCAGTTTCTTGTATTGCTTTTTTAATTATTTTGTGGTTATTTAATTCTAGCTATAGAAGAGCGGGGCATCCTGTCAAAGAAATAAACAATTTTTCATTTCTGGACGCCTCTGAATTCTTAAAATATCGAAATGCGGCAAATTACATTTTTTGTAGTTTTTTTTTATTGTAGTGTAACTCTCAAAACGTGTAATCCTATCCTTCTAGCTCAAGCACAGAGGTCTCCCACTGCGAAGAGTTGGTAATACTGAGTCTTCATTGTAGACGAGAGTTGATAGTCAAGTTTGCACAAAGAAACTACTACTAACTAAACTAAAACTAAACTAACTAAGGAATCTACTAATTCAAGTATTTAATTGGTCAACTTAATATTTAAGTTGTAATTATGTTTTTAAAGAAAGTTTAAGGCATTCGTCGGTATAAGATGCTCTGAGAAATATTTAGTTGGGCTATCCTGTAATCTCGTCCAACATGACTTTGTTCAAATAGCAACTACCTAGTGTAATAATGTTTTTGATTCTTACTGAACTCGAGTCAAATCACTATTGACTGTATAACCTTAACTGTTTCTGATCGAGAGTCTAGACATTTAATACCAATTCATATTACACATTAAAGGGCAAAATGGGTGCGGTTAGAGAGGCATTATAGCGTGTTGATGGATGTTGTAAAAAGCGACTAGGAATGGGCAGTGCCTAGAAATACTTAAACATCAACTTAGTTCGACGGGCAATTCGCCTTTCGAGCGTGAATCTATGGTCCCTGCTAAATGTTTGCTAGCTCGCGTGTTTGTTATCGACATATAAACAAATATGACAAATTAAACGATGTGCATTAAAAGCAATCTTTTTTCAAGTCAATTATGTGCAAGAGTTTATTTGAAATTAATGAAAAATCTAATAAAACATAAAATACGTACATCAAACTGTGACAACCTAGCATTTTCAAAGTTATATCTATGGAAAAATTGTAAACTATGGTAATAAATTGTTACGTTAACTGTTATATGCTAATTTGCTGAATGAAGAGCTTGCTTCTAAAACCAAACGCAATTTTGTTAAAACAACTGATCGAAATAGTTTTAAACGAGTGACAATAAAGGTAAATGTGAGGCTAAAAGGTAAATGATGATGGTGATGAATAAAGTAAAATAACTGCTGTGATACATCTCTCTGTTAGGGGCAGGCTTTTTCTCTTTTGTGAGAGTGTTTTTGGTTCATGAGTGACCGCTGCGTTTTTCCAATGCGTGTTGTGAACGTTATCTGGACTTCAAATCAGGTTTTCTTCTACCGCCGAGCATGTAATAATCAGTATCTGGAATTGCAATTAACAATTTAATTGTTGCTGGCGGGCAACGTGTATCGAACTATGTTTGATCGAGTAGTAGAACTTTTAAGTCAAGCTTGCTTATAAATACTCCTAAGGACGAGCTTATGTCGCAAGTGTCCATTGCACGAGTTTACACGGCGAATGAGTAACTAACTACGTAGTCAAAATACTTTATACCAACTCAATATTTTAATATCGTATAACACAAGAAAAGTAAGAAAACATTTCACTGACAAAGGCAATAATAATCGACTAATTATAAAATTCGAGGTCGTATATATACTATACGAAAACGTAGGTTGTTTTTTATTATATTGGTGTTTGCCCTTGGCTTGCATAGGTTATTTATAACTTGTTACTCCCTTGCGACGTTATTCAAGTAATATTGGCGTTTTAAAAATCAATTTTCTTTTTTTGTATTCAATTCAACTTTGTATGTTTTGGGTTATTTTATTATGACATAATACTACACAATAATACAATGAATAAGTTTTTAACTGATAATTTTTCTATACACTATAGCTCTATACCATTAACATATTATAAAAAAATCTGATTCACTTGTAGGTAGAAGACCTATGTTCAGCGAGGATCTAACTACCGTAATAATTAAAATCGAGATGAATCAGAAATCAAATAATGACGTATTTAATTTTGAAACGGGGAATAAAACAGAATAATTCAATTAAGTAATTTTTTATTTTAATCACTGGTTCGCAAAAACTTCTCCTCAGAACAAGCAGAACATTTTTAAAGCACAAGGGAGATGGTAGATATTGTGTAATCTATACTCTGTTGCATGCCTTAAGCGCAAAGTGCGTAGGTATTTTCTACTAGCGCCTAAAAATCAAGTTTCCAACGTTTTGTCGCATGAAATCGTATCTAACAATCATATTGAACCTATAAATGATATAAAAAGCACAATGTCAGAAATGTCAGTACATACTTGACCAAGGTAAGATATTATGGTTTTTATAATCACAGATTTTTATTACAATAATTTGTTTCGCTAAAAGTACGCAGGATTTATATATAAATATACTTATACGTCTTGGACTTTATGGAGATCTGAAGGTATACTTCGATATGTGCTACTAGAACTCCTCGACGAGTAGAACTAGTTGTACCGAGATTGTGCTCGTTATGTTAGTTATGATGAGACCTTACCCCGACTTGAAGGTGTACTTCGGTGAATGCTACTGGAACTCCTCGAAGAGTAGTAATAGTAATAGGTGTGCTTAGTTTGGGTTCGATTTGTTAGTTATGATGAGACCTTACCTCCGAACAGTGGCGAATTTTCCTTAAGGTAAACTAAGCACGTGCCTAGGGGCACAAGGTTAAAAAGGCGTGCGCGAAAGATTTTAAACGAAAAAAAAATCGTCGTATTTGATTACTCGTAAATCACTGTTACTCTCCCATCACATTTTTCATTTATTAATGGTTAATCGTATCCTAATTATTTTACAATTATTAAACTATATTATAAATTATAATATAGTTTATTTACAAAATGAGTATATATTTAATTTATAATATATATAATATGGCCCCTAGTGCCTGCCTCCGGACTTGATAGGGTAACCTGAAAGTGTACTTCGATTGATGCTACTGGAACTCCTCGAAGAGTAGAACTAGGTGTGCCGACTTTGGCCTCGTTTTGTTAGTTATGATGAGACCTCACCTCCGGACTTGAAAGAGTGATCTGAAGGTGTGAGTGATGACTGCTACTAGAACTCCTCGACGATTAGTAAAAGGTGTGCCGATTTTGGGCTCGTTTTGTGAGACCTTACCTCCGGATTTTGACTTGAAGGTGGACTTTGATGACTGCTACTGGAACTCCTCGACGAGGAGAGCTAGATGTGCCGAGTTTGGGCTCGTTTTGTTCGTTATGAATAGACCTTACTTCCCGACTTGACGGAATGGCTTGAAGGTGAACTTCGGTGACTGATACTGGAACTCTTTGACGAATAGAGCTACAATTTACATTTGTTTAATTTTTTCACTATCATATTAGCATTATGAGTCGTGCACTTTTGGATTTTACAACCTTTTTTTAAATTAAAGTTTGAAATAAAAATATCTGAAAATTGGAAGTATAGTAATAAGGTTATATTACGTAATTTTTTAATGTGCATGCAATGGCATGCACCATTGGATTTACCAATAGTTTTTAAAAATTTCTATATCTATAAATACAATTGAAGAGAGTTTTGGCGGGAACTTGACCGGCGCTGCGGCGGATTGCTGCTCCTGTATTATTGTTTAAATAATGGTTTGAAGTGGATTTTGATATGTAAAAGTGGTGCGATTTTGTGTATTAAATGTCTGCGCATGTGAACTATTAGTAGAAACGGTGAAACAAGGGCTCCGGTGATGATGTGAATCACAAAATGAGTTGTCTGTCTGGTGGCTCAAGTTGCCTTCGAAATCTCCCAAAGGCTACGCAATGTGACGCATCAATATATTGTGAAACGTTGCACTATAAAGGATTATTATCACTTAAAAACAGATAAATGAAGATATGGCTTAAATGACAGGCATCCAAGCCAAAACCTTAAATAAAACAAATTGAAGTGTTTGTCTATAATACCAAAAAATCTATCGTTTATAGAACTGAGGGGGTTGTTTCCATGGCATTAAGATATGAATAACCACTTTAAAATGTATGTATGTCTGTCTGTCTGTTCGCGCTAATCTTCGGAATGACAAAACTGATTGGAATGAAACTTCACAAACAGATAGCACGGTGGACACTTTTTTACCTAAAAACCCTCTCAGAAATGAGAGAAGGCCTGTGCCTAAAAGTGGAACGTTGAAGTCGATCGAATCCGGGTGCTAGCGTATTGAGAAGGTTTCAGCTAGCGTTTAGCCCCTGAGCTATCACGTCTGTATTATTCTTGATTTATGAATAACTTTAGGTAGAATAATAACATAGATTACTACAATATTTATCAGTTTTTTATTTAGTTCACATTTTAAGGTTAACTACAATCACACATATCACAATAATCAGCTTCATCGTTTATGCCATAGGTAAGAGTGATATATATTGTGACATATATATATATATATATATATATATATATATATATATATATATATATATATATATATATATATATATATATATATATATTACAACTTCTCTTGTATTTGTGTTTTTGTTTTACATGCTTGATTGTATGACACCGTTTCATTGTCTAAAGCTGAAACGTATTCAAAATTACTTTTATCGGTTGGGTAAAGGATAAATAGCAAAATATATAGTCTGAAAGCATAGACTAACTAGCTATACTTAAAAGTTGAGATACTCTTCTTCTTGCGTGGTAGAGCCGCGTTCACTTAATGAGAAATAATAATCTCCCGCTCGCCAGGTGTCGCTAGTTGACACCGAGGTGAAGTTTTTTGTAACACAATGTCATTTAATTGAAAAGTTAGTTATAAATAAAAGTTTATCAAATTCTAGAGTATTATATTAGGTCCTTACATATGAAATTGGCGTTTTGTACGGAAGGAATATAAAGAAATTTTTTTTTGTAAAATATATTTAATTAATCAAAGTATACACCGTTGTTATCTATGCATTTTTTCCATCTCAGGTAGTTCATTGACCCCTTTACTAAAAAAACCATAGGGGAGACAATCAATAAACTCTTTGAAGGCGGTTTGGACTGGCACATCGGAGTTGATTTTTTTTCCTTGTAAGAAGTTGTCCAAATTCCGGAAAAAATATTACCACATACCACAACCATAGACCACAACTGCCATAGATTTAGTTTTTTTTGGACTTGGGATTCTGGAGTTTTAGCCTAATTAACGCCATCTCTACAACGCTGAAGAAAACTAGCCTACAAGTTTATGTACCTTGTTCACTAGAAGGCAGAACTTTCAATGCATTTCTTATTCTTGTAAATTTATATGGCAGTTTCATTGGTGCTCAAACTCGTGTCGTGTTGACAACAGTTCCCGAAATATTACTTGGTGCAGCTTATCGATAAAATGTATTTTGTTTTTGGCTCTTTATGAATTGATGCTTCAGTTAATGACCAGCAACAAAATATTTGCTATCCTTTTTCCTAAAATTTTCATGATATAACTTGTACATGAATAATTAACTAATTACTTAGTGGAGCATATTGATCGATTTTACTTTGTTGCTGGCTCTTTGTGACTTACTGCTTCCGTTACTGACCAGCAACAAAATATCTGCTGGGTCAATCAACTTTTTTTTTGTACATGTGATTCAAAAACTAAAAATAATTAAGAATTCTAATTTCACTGTGATTTTTCCATAGGGTAGTAACTAATACAACCTAGTTTACAAATACAACCTGTGGCGCGTCCAACAACGTATGAAACATAATGTTTTAGCATAAAATAGGGTGATATAGCTCATCTTACATCCCCTGGGTAACCAATGATTGGATGATAATTATGTTAATGAAAATGCAATTTTATTAATTTATTTTTTAATGTAATCAATACAATGTAGCAGTAGCAACTTTACGCAAATATAAATTCGGGTAAAGCTAGAATACTTTTATAAAAAAGTCATGAACATGGTCTCTTGGGTAACTAATACAATTTTTTTTTTTACTTTTGAGTATTTTGTACTCGAGTGTTTTTATATCTTTGTCTTTTATATATCTGTGCATAGGTTTATTTATTTTTAATCTAATTAATATAAGATATAACTAATAGTACAGAAAGAAACATTAACCTTTATATTTAGCGAACAAATTAGCTATGGAATCTGTTAAATATTACACCTAATTTTTAAGTGGCGCCGCCCTGGTGGCAGAAAAAGTTGTGGATGCCCTCATTACTGCAGCACGAATGGGTTGCCTCGTCCAGGGAAGGAAAAAAATACCAGCGTGAAATAGAAGCATAATGCTGTTTTGTTTCGTATTAAGAGTGTAGAGAATCAGAGATCTTTCTAGCTATTAATGAGCTATTCCATCTTAGTTCTTAAGAGGGTGGCAACATATTTGAATTTTAATTCTGAATCAATAAGATATATAGGTGTCTATGAACCACAGGATCCACTTACTATCTAGTGGACCGTGTGCTCCTTTGTCACCCCTCTATAAAAAAAAAAAACACTAGGGTTTTCTCCTGTATTGTATAGAGATATATAAATTGTACATGGGCAAACATCCAGACTTATTTATTGATCAAAAAGATACGATTTCGAATACAAGAGCTGATATTTGTGGCAAAATGCACGAATTTTATACCAAAATCGATCTTATGAATACGTTTTACGGAATACGGATACGTGTACTATCTGCGTAGATTGACGTCATCGTCGAAATCAGCTGAAGGACTATCTTTACTAATGCATAGGGCCAAAGGGACTAGCTACCTACATTATTTTTACTGTATGTACATTTATGCGGATTACAGTACATATTGAATTCCTTTTTATTGAATTGAAATTAAACTTATATTGAATTCCTTTTTATTGAATTGAAATTAAACTTATAACTCTTTTTTAATTAAGAATTTTGCGCGCACGAGGAGGAAAAATCATATACTTTTCTGTTTGTCAGCAGAAGCTTTCGTTTATAATTTTGAAATCGGTTCTTTAATTTTTTTTCAAATTAATTCTCTAAAGATTTACAAAGACAACAAATCAAATATATGAGCTATTTTTTATAGGATAAGAATGACAAGCGAGCACACAGTCTACCTGATGGTAAGTGGTTCCTGTGGCCGATAGACCTATCCTCATTTGCGAATCAAAATTTAGATGCGGCTGACACCGCGAGGACTAAGATGGAATACCTCTTTTTAAGTAAAAAGGTTCTCCGGTTCTCTACACTCACCATATGAAACACAGCAGCATTAAGCTGCTATTTTAAGCTGGTATTCTGTGAGAGCGTGGTGATTTCCCGGTCGAGCCGACACATTAGTGATACAGCTGTACAATTAATATAGCTGCAGCACGACTCTACCACGTTTAAAAATGCTTAGTAATGCTAACCTGCTTGGTATTACATGGATTTCACAACTTATTATGGTAAAAACTGAGTTGCGAGACTTGGTTTTTTTTACAAGTTATGTTTTTGATGGCATATTATTTTCATTACCTACAGCTAATAAAAGTCCACTGTTAAACAAAGGCCTCTCCCATATAGGGAAACGATTTTGCCATAGTTGCCACGCTTAGCAGGCGGGCTGGCAACCGGAGTTTTGTTAGGAATTGTGAGTTGTTATTAGAAGATGCTGCTGCCCATCTTCTGTGCTAATTTTCCTCTGCCGCGTCTTACAACGCCCACGGAACAATATAGGGTAGTGGATATTCATACGCGGCCACTACACGCTTTTTAAATATTATTTATTTTGGAAATCATAATTTTCATTTCAAACGTGGTAGAGCCATACTGCAGCTATATTAGTAGTATAGTTGTAGCACTAATGGGTCGGCCCGACCGGGAAAGAACCACGCTCTAACAGAATACCAGCGTAAAATAGCAGCTTAACGCTGCTGTGTTTTGGTATGGTGAGTGTAGAGAACAGGAGACCCTTTTTACTGAAAATGAGGCATTCCATCTTAGTCCTCACGGGTGACAACGCATCTACATTTTGATTTGTAATAGAGGATAGATGTAGATGTCTATGGGCCGCAGCAACCACTTACCAGCAGGTGGACTGTGTGCTCGTTTGTCACCCTTATCCTATAAAAAAAAATGTCATTTCTATTGATGGTAGCATTAGAGAATTCATCACTCCATCTCATCTAGTTTGCGTTGTAGCTGCTATTCAAAAAAGTAAAATTACGTAATGACGAACTACAGTATTTTTGTTTCCACTATTGGACAGAAGCCAGGATATGGCATTTCTGATTTGATTCTTAAATGTACACCGATTCTTAACAAGTGGTAAAATTAAAAATTTTGTACAATTGATTTCAATATCAATTATTAAGGATAACTCAAAAACTACTGGTCAGACCTTGATCCAAATAACAACATGAGAAGCACCAGCTTTCAAATAAAAAAAGAATCATCAAAATCAGTTCACCTAGAAAACAGTTATGAGGTAACACACATAAAAAAGTCGAATTGAGTACCTCCTTCTTTTTGTGAAGTCGCTTAAACATTTTACAGCAATATCACTTCTGTTGAGGGCAGGGCCTGGTGATCCCAAAACTATATACATGTATTTATAACTGTTATTTAGTTGTATAAATTCAATATAACTTGTTTATTGTATTTTTCTGATCATATGTGAGGGATAATAAATACCAAATTGAAATTGAATTGAAATATGGCATCTAATTCAGTTCAGTATTATTCATGTTGCAAGCAACTGCGCTGCTGCTTCGACACTGCCGTTCGATCGATGCCGTTAAAACCTCATCATGGTCATCATCATTAAAGATATTCACAAGTCCACTGCTGAACATAGGCCTCCCCTAAGAAATGCCCCAAAGCACGATCCTGAGCTACCTGCGTCCTGCATGTTTTACCAGGTCCATTAGAACCTAAGAAAAATTAAAAACAAAATAATATTATGTAAAATTAAATAATAAACAAATAATATATATACAAGTAAAAGAGAAATTTTGAATAAATATAGGATATAAATCATATATCATCGTAAGCATAATCATTGTAAATATTTTTTTAAGTCCTAATATAAGCACATCAACACACTCTAGGGATATTTTAGTTATTCGTGAATTGAAAGAAAGTCGCAAAGAATATCTGGAACAACCAGTAAAACTATCAAAACACACAGTATTTTATAATACTCTAATATACATTTAATAATACATTTTTAAATAAAAAATCTCATATTTTTTATTTAAAAATGGCTTTTATATTAAGAAACAAAAAAGTTGATCTTGTACTAATATAACATTTTCTGTTTTTTTTTTTTTTATTTTAAGAAAGAAACGAAATTAAATGAAATATTCAATTTGTTAAAAAATATAAATTAATAATTTTGTAAAAGCACCTCGTATGTTAATAGCGTATATTGTGCACCGATTATTCATAGTCAAAATGAGGTTATCAATATCTCCTTTTGGGATACTGAGTATATAACGAAGTGGCATGAAAAGTTCACTTTCTGTCACCAGATTTAAGATGGATAGCGGAAAAATTCGGCTGAATCAGATTTAAATCCGGTGACTGGGCGGGCCAGTTCGTGGTCAACTCATTATGTTGCTGCAGTCACTGAGTTAACAGTTAACACTCGAGCCGTTTGTGGGCGGGCATTATCATGCATAGGCATAAAATCTTGCCTTATTTGCAAATCGACTACAGGTTTCAGTCACTTATCACGGTATATTGCAGCAGTTGAATTGCCGTATAACCAAATGGCGTCTGTTTTCTCGCCAAGACGTAGGTGTAGATGGGAATCCATACCATGATTGTTCCAGCTTGATATAGATTTAGTCCCTGGTCTCACGACCAGGTGTTCGTCAAACAATAATGTAATATCCCTAGACAATGTTGATGTGAATTTTAATTGGTATTATCAGGTCTCAAATATACGTAACTATTCATTTTACTCATTGATTATATTCATTTAGAAAATAAAAATATCAACATACATACACCAGCATCCAAGCACAAAGAAACATTAACGAAATAAATATGTTACGACTTAAAAACGAATTATAATGAGGAAAAATTATGATTGTTTCAGCCCCAAAATCAGTCAAGCCCGGACCCCGAGCAGAGCAACCAACAAGCTAACGGTTTACAAAACCATCAATCGTTACAACAGCAACAACAACAGCAGCAGCAGCAACAACAAGAGCAAAATCAGGCGATTCAACAACAGAATCAGTTGCAACAGCAACAACAGAGCCTACAGCAGGCGCTGCAGCAACAAAGTCAGACTTTGCAGCAACAAAGTCAGACTTTGCAGCAAACTTTGCAGCAACAGCAGCAGAATCAACAGACCCTGCAACAAATGCTACAAGAGCAACAACAGCAGCAGCAACAACAACAGCACCAACAACAACATCAACAACAGCATCAAAATATTCAACACTCACAAGACCAACAGAATGCGCAGAATCTACAACAGTTACACGTGAGCCAAGCGCAAGCGAACGCTCTTGCACAGGCTCAGGCCGCGTTACAACAGCAAGTTGTTCAGTCGTTTCAACAACAACAACAAAATCTGCATGACCACATACAGGCTGTCCAGCAACAACAGATTCAAGCCGCTTTACAACGACAGTCAGCTACGTTACAGGTGCGTGGTTTATCGAACCGTATTATATGTGTAAGTATGTAAATGTTTTGCGTGTTTCTCTTTCTATCGATGACTTTTTGTAGAAGTGACAAATGAGAAACAAACGCAAAGTTCACCTGAAGGTAAGTGGATCCTGTGTCCCATAGACGCTACATCTCCTATATTCTTATGATTTCAAATACCGATTTCCGCCTATAGGTAGGTGGTGCAGGACATATTGTTTTATTTTTTTTATATACCTTATGTATTTAAATTATATAATTATAGTGTCATTCTAGTACGCGAATAATGAGACACTCACTCGTTATAACTACAGAACAATAATACTCTCTACCGAGAGGTTACCTGCTTCTGACATACTCGTTTTAAGTTATCTTCGAGCACGACTAGATTACCCTGTTCATTTACCATATCATATACTCCTTTTCAGCCAGATTGCAGTGCTTGATCCCTGTTCCGAACTGGAGACTATAGAGAGACATTAGAGTAATTATTAATTAGTCTTTTTTGTTTGAAGTTGGCTACAGATGACCCATGTATGGTTGGAGCCACTTATTATCAGATGGATTCTAAATTCTTTTGTCACTTCAGTTTAAAAAAAAGGCGGATCACTGATAGGACTTTAGTCGACGTGTATTCGATGTAACCAGGCGTGTATGCGTAGATATTTTGCCATGAAAAAAGTTAGGACAAGGGCGCCATTGTATAGTTTATAGATTCCGTTTATTTAAAAGTTCATCGTCGTCGTGCAGTGTGATTGTGATTATGTGACTTTGACGGGAATCGTTTGGCGGTGGAAATCACTCTGTAACCGTGTTATGCTTTTACATTATGGTAATATTTTATAACCTAAAATGAGATATAAATTAAAAAAAAGACATGCATTTAATCGAAAATGATACATTTACACAATACAAATAACCAAACGTCAAAGGTCAAAACGACGCCACTCCGACCAGAGTTACACCATCATTGTGATGAAAACACCATGATTGCTCGTTGAAAATCAAATGAAAACTTGAACGTAAAGTTATGGATTCGGGGTCAAATAACAGTGTCAAACAACCCGGTGATCCTTTTAGGGATGTATAGGTGTACCTACATACATATATTTGTGACATCTATGACAGAGAAGTTATTAAAGCGATTGTAGTGTTCACAATATGTAAATAGCTAAAAGCAATATTGTGAAAAAATCTTAGGCAATACTATATTACAATAGGTTTATTACCTCTGCGTTAGTGGGGTGTAACCCACTAACGCAGAGGTAATAAACCAATATATAATTTGCAAATAAAATTTTATTTAAATTTATTTTGATTTTTTAAGGTCTAGTTTTCCGAAGTAAAGTTATTTCTATACGTTTGAATACTAATTCTGATAACACACGTAACGGAAACCACAGGGTCTTTGTTACATGTTGTATAGCGTCTTGCCCAAAAACCGATAATTAATTTTATGCGGTGGCAGATATCATACCACTGTGTTTAGGAATTAATTGTTTGCATTTGCGTTTTTTTTTTAAAATGTAATTGCAACAAAACTTAATGTATTTAACGTGATTACGTAATTGATTTATTTATTGACGTGAAAGGAATTTTTATTTGTGTTTTAGGAATTACAACAACAGGCTCAACATCAGCAAGCACTACACCAGGCCACAAAAGTGAGAATGCCACGAGCGCGGGCGTATAACAAACCACGCGGCAGGATGACCGCGTATGCTTTCTTCGTGCAGACATGTCGCGAGGAACACAAAAAGAAACACCCCGAAGAGAACGTCATATTCGCTGCGTTTTCGAAGAAATGCGCCGAGAGATGGAATGTAAGATTATTTTTGCATCTATGCATAGAAACAAAATTGAATTGTCTCTCTGTAATATCGAAGTAACTGCCTTATATTGAGCTGAGGGGGTTATATGCATGCCGTTATGACATGAGTATCCATTTTTTAAACTTTCGTCTGTCGGATTGCCTGTCTCTCTGTCTGTGTGGGTTAATCTTCGGATTAGTTGAACCGAACTTCACGAGCAGATTCAAGAACAGAGAGCAATGTCAGGAGTGATCTAGGCTATATATTATCCGAAAACATTATAGGCTTTTTTTTTGAGAAATCGAAAAATTTATAAAATTAAAGTGATAGCTTTCAAAAACGCCACATTAATAGATTCTAAACAAGAATAGTCGCGGCAGGTCGCCGGTAGGTATTACATAATTAACTTTATGGATTTATAATAGGCACAATTTTTTATTGTTTTTCACGGCCTGCTCTTTTTTCCTTTCCTTCTTAAGTAAATGAAAGGGAGCATAGAGCAGAGTTTTGTTAAGAACGCGGAATACATTAGACTTTTTGGTTGGGCTCATCATCATCATCATCATCATTACAGCCCTTCACAAGTCCACTGCTGAACATAGGCCTCCCCCAAAGAAAGCCACAAAGCACGGTCCTGAGCCACCTGCATCCATCGACCTTCTGCATGTCTTAGCAGGTCGTCACTCCATCTCGTGGGGGGGACGCCCTACACTTCGCCTACCGGTACGAGGCTGCCACTCGAGAACCTTTCTTCCCCATCGGTTGTCGGTTCTTCGAGCTATATGATCGGCCCATTGCCACTTCAGCTTACTAATCCGTTGGGCTATGTCGGTTACTCTGGTTCTACTGCGGATATCCTCATTCCTAAGTTTATCACGCAGAGAAACCCCGAGCATAGCCCTCTCCATAGCTCGCTGAGCGACCTTGAGCTTCCTCATCCGGCCAGCAGTGAAGGACCACGTCTCAGTTCCGTATGTCATCACTGGCAACACGCACTGGGTGTACAGTTTCGTTTTCAAGGTTTGAGGTATACCTGACGAGAAGATGTGCCGTAATTTCCCGAACGCTGCCCAACCGAGTTGAATCCGTCGATTGACCTCTCGGTCGAAGTTGGACTTACCTAGTCGGACTATTTGTCCCAGGTAAACATACTCGTCAACAACTTCGAGCTTAGTGTTCCCAACAACTACCGGCATAGGTGTGACATGGACATTAAACATGATCTTAGTTTTGTCCATGTTCATCTTAAGATGGACTTGGACATGGACTTGACTTAAGATTTGGTTGGGCTATTTTATTAATTATATGTCTTAGACTCTTTGACGTAAGTACCTGTCGATCCAATACCGGTAAACCGGTATACGTTCAATCGTTTCGACGTATGGTTGCCACATATAATGAGACCATCGAGCATATAGATATTTTCACATGCTCAACGGAAAGGTTTCGTGGTATTTTATACCGGACACTTTTCAAATAATAATTTGTCACCTCAGTCACATAATGCCTTGCCGACCATACTTTGACACTTATATAATACGTTCTTTACAGCTGCAGGTCTCCTAGCGTCTTAATCATCTATCTCAAGAGGTAATCTGTGAACAGCACTGCGGGCTGCATTACTGCGTATATTAATGTTACTGTACTATCTGTATGTAATATATATAATGTAGCTGTCAGCTGTTCCACTTTGAATAAAATAAAAAAATAAAATATAAATAGACGTACATATTATAGTTTTATAAATTTTTAATTATAAAACCGTCATGTTCCAAATGCCATTATTAGGTATGAAGAGTGGTAGCTAAGAGATATGAGCGATCAAAATTCGATCCTCGCAAGCACCAACTTCATTGTAACTTTAAGTGCTGCTTTTTAGTGTGCTCGGCGGTGAAGGAAAACATTGCGGGGAATATCTGAGAAATTTAAAATATTTAAAAACATTGCTCGTGCATGAGTACAATGTTGTAACCTTGAGAGGTTGTCCATACTCACCATAACAGCCTGCTGGATTGACGAAGCCGCCATCTTTGCACTTATAATAAACTACCCCATCATCAGTCTGTGGGATTTGGGTTCGTCTTTTTCGGATGGAAATATCGCAATTTGTCAATCGCCCGAGCCGCTTAATTAGAGGGTTGTCGTTATGTAAAGTTTATAATAGTAAGTTTAATTTTTGTAATAGACGTTGACATTTGCAGAAAACGTTGGAGAATCCTTATTAAGATTCCGTGTCTATACTTATAATATAATATAATAAAGCGGAAGAGTTTTTTGGTTTGTTTAAACGCGCTAATCTCTGGAACTACCTGTCCGATTTGAAAAATTCTTTTTGTACATGCCAGATTCATGTAGAATAGTATAGGCTATCTAGCATTAAGCTATATCACTCAGCTAGCCTTAAATATGGATATTTAATAATAATAATAATAATAATAAACTTTATTTCTCTCTACAAAATAACATTTACAAAATATCATTACATTTAAATATTAAGTAACTTACAAATGCTAGTTGTAGAGACTGGTGACGATACTAGGATTCCCTGTGCTACAGCCACCAGGCCTCTACCACCGGACAATAACTTACGTGTAATGTATTTTCTGATGAAGAATGTATTTAAAAGGAAATATAATATATTTAAAAAGAGATAAATAAGCAAAAAGCAGATGTGTGTGTGTGTGTGTGTGTGTGTGAGAGTGTGTGTGTGTGTGTGTGTGTGTGTGTGTGTGTGTGTGTGTGTGTGTGTGTGTGTGTGTGTGTGTGTGTGTGTGTGTGTGTGTGTGTGTGCATGATGGTGTGGGTGTGAGAGCATGTTCAAGTGGATCACATTGTTTTGATAAGTGCCTCAGTTTCATCATAGTCTTTCGTCAGTAACCATGTTTTTAAGGTATATTTACAATTTGCTCTTGTTAAAGAGTATATAGCCAGTATACGGTTTAACTTATTATATAGTAACGGTCCAATAAAACTAAAAAACCTCTTTGCAAATGCTGTTCTAAATCTTTGGTGGACACAGACAATATCTTTTCTCCTTAAGCGTTGTGTCGAAGGGTCGTACGAAGTTTTAGAATGTTGTTTTAAGACAATGTACAGTATAAAGAGTTGACGAACTGTTAGTACATTCCATTCCTTATATAAGTCCCTAGTCGGATAAAGGAAATGGTGAAACTTTGCAACCTTTAAGATGGCTCTTTGGGCCACTTCCAGAGATCTTAAATAGGATTTAGGTGCACCTCCCCATACAGAAATACAATATGAGAATATAGATTGACAAAGAGCAAAATAGACGCTGCGTATAATTTTGAAGTCAGCAATTTGACGAAGTGTTCTAAAAACGTATATGAGCTTACGTGCACGAGCCGTAAGTTGTTCAATATGAGGCCTAAAAGATAAGTTCTGGTCAATGATTATGCCCAGGTATTTAATTTTGGTAACAGTTTCTAATCTGGTACAGCTACATATATTTACGAGATCGCAGGTATGGGCTATGAGTGAAAGGTTTTTATCTAAAGGGAGAGAGACATTACGTATGGCAAATGTAATAAATTTGGTTTTGTCGATATTAATCGTTAGTAGATTCCCATTTAACCACTTAAGAACTGTATTTAATCCAGATTGTGCATAAGCAAACGTATCTTTCCAATTTGTTAAGCAAGTCAGAAGAAAAAGCACTCCCGAAATTATTTATCCGCGTACGCTGGTGTTATCGTTACGTAAATACAATGTTCTAGAAAAATATAGATCTTTACTCCGTCTAAAAAATTATAATAAAAAATTATAATATGTCTATTTCTTATACATGAGCCATAATTAGGTATTTTGTGACAAAAAAACATTGAAAATTTAAAAGTGACTTATGAGCGTTATTATTAGGCATGGCCTATTTATCCTTACGAACGAAAATTACTTCATCATCAAGACAATTTTATGAAGATAAACTTTGTTCTTTATACCAAGTTATTTGGACGCATAGTTTAAGAGATAATGTAAAATTAAAATAATTCAATACTTGGCTGGGCGCGCGAACCCTAGGCGCCCGGTGAGAACGTGGGTGGGGGGTACGGGAGGGGGGGGGGAAGTGGATAAAACTTACCTTCACTCTACATCATACATCATATGCCGACAGATAAAAGTACTCCATTAATTATGCCAATTTTTCCATCCATTGCTATCAAATAAAATATTTAATTGCAATTATAAAATGCTTGAACTAGGTCATGTCGCGCACCACCGATACGTGATGACACGGGTGAAACCGCGGGGCACAGCTAGTCATTAAATAAAAACAAGATAATTTTATTATGTTCTCTCCGTAGACAATGTCGAAGAAAGAGAAGCAGAGGTTCCACGACATGGCGGAGCAAGATAAGCAACGTTACGATCTGGAGATGCAGAACTACGTGCCGCCTAAAGACGTCAAAGTGCGCGGGCGCAAGCGGCATCAAGTGAAGGACCCGAATGCGCCCAAAAGATCGCTGTGAGTTACGGTCTCGAACTTTACTTACTACATTTGTATTTGGTTTCCATAATATTAGAATTTATTTTAATATAGCAGTTATAATAATACATATACTTCTACGTGGTAGAGCCATTCTGCACAGCGCGAATGGGTCGGCTCGACCGGGGAAGGACCACGCTCTCACAGAATACCAACGTAAAATAGCAGCTTAACGCTGCTGTGTTTCGTTTGGTGAGTGTAGAGAACCGGAGACCCTTTTTACTCGAAACGAGGCATTCCATCTTAGTCCTCACGGGTGACAACGCATCTGCATTTTGATTCGCAAACGAGGATAGATGTAGATGTCTATGGGCCACAGCAACCACTTACCATCAGGTGGACTGTGTGCTCGTTTGTCACCCTTATCCTATAAAAAAAAATATAATCAGTCACGCTTGTAATCCCGAGAGGGTAGGTAGAGTCCAAAGAGCAGCGATACAGAATATGGTATGGTAATAGATGCCAAATTGTGGAAGAATTATAATAATTATAAAAAAAAACTAAAACTAGAAACTTAATTATCATATAGTCCTACTCCCCGCGGTATCGTGCCAAGAAGAATTGTAGGTGGCTAGCACATCATCTACCATCATAAACCCATTACATCAATAGTCATCTTCGACATGCTAGGCAAGTAACCGTTGGCACATAAATATGGAATCTATAAGCCCCAGACCGAAATGTGACAAATTAAGATTAGAACTGTACAGAAAATCATTATATTAATAAGCTTTCTGCATCATTATCAGCCCGTAACGTTTAACTGCTGGGCATGGGCTTCTTCCCTTGTTCCCTGATTTGCCGTAATCGCCAAGTTTGGCGGAATGGCGATAGTATTGTATTGAGTTATCAGCGTAAAATAGCAGCTTAATGCTGCTATTGTCTCGTATGGTTAGCGAAGAGAACCGGATACCCTTTTTACTGGCAGCGAATACTAGACTATCTTAGTCCTCAGAATGAGGGCTAATAATTTTCTGCTCACCAGATGTCGCTAGTTGACACTGAGGTAATGTTTTTTTTGTTACGCAATGTCATTTAATTGAGAAGTTGGTTTTTAATAAATGTTTATCAGTTTCTAGAGTATTATACACACAAAAACACAAAACAATGCGTCAGTGGTTTGCTCTTTAGTTTTTTGCACATTTTAAAGTCTTTTTTAAATTTTCTACTTTTATGAACATCCGTGGATAGGTTTATTTATTTTTAATCTTATTAATATAAAATATAACTAATAGCACAGAAAGAAACAATAAACTTTACATTTTCCGAACAAATTTGTTGTTGTAGGGGAAGTTCCCCGCTATGAAATCTGTCAAATATTTACCTCACTTTCTAGTGGCGCCGCCCTTGGGGCAGAAAAAGTCGTGGATGTCCTCATTGACAACACATCTAAATTGTAATTCTTGATCGATGATACATGTAGGTTTTGTGTTATCTATATACCACCAGGTGGACTGAGTGCCGTTTGTCATCCTTATTCTTAAAAAAAATATTGTTTATTCGATGACGTGAACCATATTTCTTGTTATGTTGTTATGTAGTAACGGATCTGCCCGTAACTGGTAGGTAGTAAAAGTCGTGTTGCACTTGTGTTTTTTTTTAAAAAGAATAATGGTGAAAAACAAGCACACAGTTCACCGGATGGTAAGTGGATGCTGTGGCCTATAGACATCCTACATTTGTCCTCGATTAAGAATCAAAATGCAGTTGCGTTGTCAACCCTGAGGACTAAAATGGAGCGCCTCGTTTCCAGTAAAAAGGAATCTCCGGTTCTCTACACTCACCATACGAAACACAGCAGTGTTAAGCTGCTATTTCACGCTGGTATTCTGTGAGAGCGTTGTCCTTCCCCGGTCGAGCCGACGCATTCGTGCTACAACCATAATATAGCTTCAGCATGGCTCTACCACGTAAAATTACTTTTTATTATTTTACTTTCTTCTTTTTAGTATTACTTTCTTCTATTGGGGTCTTTTTCGTTTAGGAAGGATTTGTCTAAGACGTCACGCTTTGCGGGTGGATGGACGGTGTCAGTATACCCTATTCTGTCTGGTTATTTTACGTATGGCGTAAACTAGATGATTACACCGCCCTCTATTGGAAGCTTACGGCATCCACGGGACGAAATAGTGGTGTTGGATTCTATTACGCCGGCACCATCCGACACATTATATATTTACTTACTTACTTATCTTCACGCACAATCCCTGACGGGGTAGCCAGAGAGAACAGATCGCCAAGTGTCACGATCCTTACAAACCTCTTTCGCTTCTTTCAGATTCATTATCTTCTTCATACATGCACGTCTATATCTCTCACATTATATATTTACTTTATCAATTCAAACACCAATAGATGCGTAATAAGGCTGGTGCGAGGATATCAGATTTGCACTTACAAACTCGCCGCTCTATGTTCTAAGTATAAAAAAAAATAATATAAACTATAAATAATATAAACTGCCGTTCCAATGCTTGACTGGCGGCGTGTGTTATCTTGAAACGATATACATATATTCAGTAGTGAACTTCAAAGCCTGAAGAATATTATTATTAATAGTATTAAAAAAAAACAACAAAAATATTCTAGTACCATCCATTTATCACCATTATGAAACCTTTATGACAAATTCTTATTTTTTCTTTATCAGCCTGTAAAAGTACGTTGCTGGAAATGGGCCCGTCCTATTGAAGAGAGGACATATTAATTTTTTTTCAAAAGACGTTACCCCAATGCTAGGACTTTCTCCAGTATCGTGGATTATGTTTACATACATAAATTGCACAAGGATATAAATCCGGGCCCAGCCGGGCTATTCACAATCGTCTCGGAAAGCGAAATCGACTCGGATTCGATAACTTCTCGCACCGAAACCAATAAACGCTATTCACATTTAACGTTCGGATAAAGGTCACTTAGATACATCCCATAACTATTGTATCGTCATTTAGTTACATGAATTTACGAATTTTGTAGACAAAAGCCTATTTTGTATTTTTTTAGAGTAACGCCTGAACAAAAACATAATGCAATATTTTGGTGTTAGCCATTGATATCGAATATAAAAAATATATAATGTAACTATATAATAAATAACAAAAAAACTGAGATATGTCTCGTTTCACAAAGCAGCATATATATATATATATATATATATATATATATATATATATATGCTGCTTTGTGATAGAAAACTTATAAAAACACACCTTTCACAAAAATTCAGCTTTACGATTAAGTGCAAATATTGAAGTACTTATATGAAAATACGTCTTATAGATAATTGTAATTAATTTTTGTTACCTACCTTATAATTAAAAGGGTTTATTTATCTCTTCTAATCATCAATATTCGAAAAGTTTTCGCCAGCCTCAGAGCTCTCGTGAAGTTTCCGATGCAAACTGTCACAATTATCGAAAACAAACATCAAAGAAGTACGGTCACGCCCCATAGAAAAAAACCCAGACCCGACAGAAACGAGACATATCTCAGTTTTTTTGTTATTTATTATATAATTAAATTATATATTTTTTATATTCGATATCAATGGCTAACTCCAAAATATTGCATTATGTTTTTGTTCAGGCGTTACTCTAAAAAAATACAAAAGCCTATTTATCTACAAAATTCGTAAATGCATGTAACTAAATGACGATACAATAGTTATAGGATGTATCTAAGTGACCTTTATCCAAACGTTAAATGTGAATAGCGTTTATTGGTTTCGGTGCGAGAAGTTATCGAATCCGAGTCGATTTCGCTTTCCGAGACGATTGTGAATAGCCCGGCTGAACAATTATTTGTAGCCCATACAAATACTGGTTCCGTGCGGGATTCGAACCCGCGGTCCTCAACGCCGCAACTCATGTTAAGCCACTACGCCGTGGAGACGTCAAATTATCTATAATCATCATTTGTTGATGCATTGTACACCTAAATATAAGGTATACTTTATACTTATCCGCAGATCCGCCTTCTTCTGGTTCTGCAATGACGAACGTTCAAAAGTGAAAGCCAACAACCCAGAGTACACAATGGGCGACATCGCCAAGGAACTGGGCAGGCGCTGGGCCGCTGCTGACCCCGAAATTAAGTCCAAATACGAATCGCTGTCGGAGCAGGACAAGGCGAGATATGATAGGGTGAGTATCGAGCGTAATATATGAAGATTTATTGTGCGAGAAGCAACAGTCGCTTCATACTAATAATAGGGGAGAGGGCTTCGGGTCCTCCAAATTACTTGAAACGATCCAAAAAATTAGTCTAAATGGTTACAATAAAAACTTTACCCCAGTTTCCAGGTACAACCTATTTTTTTATATAGGAGAGGGGGAAAACGAGCATGCGGCTCACCTGATGGTAAGTGACTACCGCCGCCAATTAAACAAGTGGTAAATTAAAAATTTTGCATTATTTTGCATATTTATTTATTCATTAGAAAACTACGGCATGATTACAATAATAGTATACAACCTTTACTTAGTTTTAAATTAAAGCTAATTACATTTTTCTTACTTAGAAATCATAACTTAAGAGTACGAGCAGAAAGAGTAACTTAAAAATGTGTATTATCCATTCCATTCCATCCATTTAAAAGACACATGTGTGTATATGCGTGTGTGTGTGTGTGTGTGTGTGTGTGTGTGTGTGTGTGTGTGTGTGTGTGTGTGTGAGAGAGAGAGAGAGAGTGTCTGTGTGGGTGGAGGTATGTGTGTGTAAAATGCTTTAGTATTATATAAATTAACAGGCTATATTGATTTATATAAGCTTTTTGGTGACGACATGTTTAAAACCATATGTGGTCGAATTAAAGGGATCTATATCAGAAAATTTCGTGTTGTAATTATGTAGTATCCTAGACAGAATTGAGTTTGATGAATAACTGGTACGCGACAAAGGTACATGGAATAAACGTATATTTGTGTGACGAGTGCGCTTTGAAGGTACATTAAGCGATATCAACGATAGCAGCTCCGGAGAATCTATTTGACCTGTGAGCAATCTATGCAAAAATAACATATCGGGCAACTCGCGCCGATCTCTTAATGGTAGAAATCCGTAAAAACGACAGCTATCTGCGTAGATAACATAATTTTGCCGCATTTTGAAATTTAGGTATTTAATGAATTTTTTCTGGATGGATTCCATGGCATCAATATGCTTTGCGTACTGTGGAGACCATACACTGCTCGCATATTCGAGTAAGCTTCTTACATATGCAAAGTAAATGGCGTTTATGCACTTGATATTACTGAAAGGGTTGCACACTCTAAATACAAAACCTAGCATTTTATATGCTCTTTCTGTTATGTAGTTTCTATGGTCCACCATTGTGAGCTTGGAATCCAAAATTACTCCTAAATTCCTAATCCTACAAGATTTGTGTAGGGGAATATTATTTATTGTATATTGAAACAATACCGGATTTTTTACATGTAAAGGTTATTTGATTACACTTCTCCACATCGATGCTTATTCTATTAATGTTATAATATTTTGCTTAACTGTCTGAGTCGTATATAAATAAAAAAATATTTAAATAAAATGAGAACATCATGAATGTAGATGAAGTCGATTAAATACGCATTACTAAGTATAACTCGAAGACTACTGGTCCGATCTTGATCAAATTTATATGGAAACCACATGAGAATAACATGAGAAGCACATGCAATAAAGAAAGAATCCTGCTTTTTTTGAAGTCGGTTAGAAAAATAATCATTTTAACTGTCCAACCGTTTCCGGGAATTTTGTGAACATTAATAAAAAAAACCATACGCATTCATTTAAAACCTCATCCTTTTTTAAGTTGCTATAAATTATTTTTATGTATTGGGCAGTATTGACTAAGAACCTAATCGCTAGTTGCGGGTAATACTTAAGAGCACAATCCACATTTCCTACAATTATTTGCAGAGCACTGAGTTTGTAGCGTGTAGCCTGTAACACAGTTTTCAACTGCCACGGGTTACAGAGTTTCAGTAAGATTTGTGTCTGTATTAGTTATGTGAGAAACAACAAATTTTATTAGTATTATTGCACAACCAGAAGATCGATATTAGGAAATAAGTACCACTGACGTCGATAACTTGATATGGATTTCGCCCTACAACGAATAATGAGCTAAACATAAACTCCGGGTTAACTGGGAGAGAATGCGAAAAGGCATTAAGTCCGCCCTTTGTAATCCTTTTATTAAGGTGTACAATAAAGTGTAAATAAATAAAAAAAAATTACTACAACAATATAAACGTAAATATAAATTTTCTTTTGTACTTTTCAAAGCCCCTGTGTGAGACTGTGAACATCTTTTTTTTTAACCTACCTATCTTTCCACAACAAATTATAAGCTGGAGTTTAAACAATCAAATTATTATTCTTTTTTTTTATAGGATGAGGGTGACAAACGAGCACACAGTCCACCTGATGGTAAGTGGCTGCTGTGGCCCATAGACATCTACATCTATCTTCGATTAAGAGTCAAAATGCAGTTGCGTTGTCACCCGTGAGGACTAAGATGGAATGCCTCGTTTCCAGTAAAAAGGGTCTCCGGTTCTCTACACTCATCATAGGAAACACGGCAGCGTTAAGCTGCTATTTTACCCTGGTATTCTGTGAGAGCGTGTTCCTTCCCCGGTCGAGCCGACCCATTCGTGCTACAACCATAATATAGATGCAGCATGGCTCTACCACGTACAAATGAACAACTCAAGCTCATCTGAGCCGTGTGCTCGTTTGCCCTCTCTACTATAAAAAAAAGTTTGCCCTGGTTGGAAATCGAACTTATACATATCTGAAGTCGGCTTTAACATTTTATTAAAAGTTAGTTTTAACCCATCATTAAATTTTATTAGGACCTAAATGAAGAAGCTGAGCGAAATTTAAAACCTGTTTTCAATCTGACGGCTCCGTGGCGCAGTGGCTTAGCAATCAGTTGTTGCGCTGTGGGCCGCGGGTTCGAATCCCGCACGGAACAAGTATTTGTATGGCTTACAAATAATTGTTCCGGGTCTGGATGTTTGTCCTCGTGCAATTTATGTTTGTAAACTGCCTCCACGACACAGGAGAAAATCCTAGTGTGTGGGTAACGTTTTTAAAAGAAAAAAAAATCAAACAAAAATATTGCAAGTGTTAAGGACAATATATTGGTATATATAAGCAACTGAATAAATGAAATTTGGATAAAGAGGCCGCCAGACCGAACGAGTTTTTAACAGAACTTAAAAGACTTTACACTGGAGATATTACGAAGAGGGTAGTTATACTTTGTAATCTGACTCCATTCCAGGGACGACTACGAAAAATAACAGAATGATTTCATGAGTGATAGTTGGTGGTACAAATTCGTTTAACATGTCTGATCTGCATGTGAGCATCTGAGACGTCTGCTTTAGTACTCTTTGGCAGTCAAAAAATTTAACCCGTTATGTCTGTAATAATTACAAAGTCACTTGCGCAAATGTCGTAAACCAGGGGTTACCAAAGAAAGCAAAGAGAGGTGCCGTGAGGCGCTCTTGTTTACCATTCTCCAGAAACTAAACTTAGGTATTCGCGTACAAAAGTCGCGGTACAAAACAAACAATACCAATCGCGCGTGCTACATACGTTACTCACTCGCCGATAGGTACTTAGATGAATCGACAACGGGTCATCTTATCAACTTCGTATAATGGACTAGCTGTTCCCCGCGACTTCGCCCGCCTGAAATTTATTGTGATTGCATTTCATGGATTTTAATTTTTTTACGCGAAACCCTAATTCTTTTCCTAAAATAAAAGTAGCCTAAGTTACTCCTTATGACATCAGCTATCGAGTGTTAAAAAGGAGACTCATAAAATCCCCTATTTCAAATTTCACGTCATTATTAATATTTCATCACTTTGTCTTTTAGGAAATGACAGCCTACAAGAAAGCATTAGAGCAGCAGCAGTCGCAGCCGGAAGTCCACGAAGAGGAAGAATATGAAGGAGAAGAGGATTTCAAGTGTTAATTGTCTGAAACCACACCTGGAAGATATTGAGACGTCACGACCTCACTAAAATTATTATCGATGATATATTTTTTTTTAATTTTACGTTTAATCCTTAATGAACTGTAATTGGTTGACAGTAATATGAATTAGTAAAAGAAAACTTTAAGATTGATAGGCAACTTTTTCTCACAGACAATGCAATTTTACGAGTTCCTTTCATCTATATATTATTATACTCTAAATATTATTATATTATTTTAAAGTGTACTTTTATTATTTGCTATTTTAATTATTATTAATGCATACTAAGGAGACGAGTGAGAATACAATTGAAAAACACATGGAAATATTTGAAACGGAACTTCATAGTTTTAATGACAAATAATTTTTTGTAATGCAGAAATTAAAAATGCTAAGAAAAGAGTATGGACGATAAAGATAAGGTGGACCATCTCAGTGTATACAAATTTGTTCAACGTATATTTCTTAGTCACCTGCATCCATCTTATCAGACTTTTATATAATGGATATCATCATCATCATCATTACAGCCCTTCACAAGTCCACTGCTGAACATAGGCCTCCCCCAAAGAATGCCACAAAGCACGGTCCTGAGCCACCTGCATCCATCGACTTCCTGCATATCTTACCAGTATATTATAATGGATATAATACACTTTAATATAATGGATTTCCACAAAGTAACGCCTGATTCTTTCAATTAAAATTTAGTTCAATATTGCTTTGACCAATAACCTTTATCAACAAACTTTTCAAAATAATAAACATCTCATTGGAAGCAAATAGTAATGTTTTATACGTTTGTTTATATTTTGAAATGTTTTTCAAAAAACCTTGTTAAATATATAACTTTTCAAAGTGAACATTTTGAGCTTATTCACACGAGCGTCGTCGCTGTCATTCACTCAAAGAAGTTGTATATATATTTTTTTTATAAACTGCACAACTTATGTAAGTAAATAAATCGTAAATAACGACTAAATTCGTTTCAGGATTTTTTCGTTTGAAATGTCATAAATAAGATTTTAAATTGAAAATTTTATTCAATTTTATTATAGCTACTATTAATACGTGCGCAGCGAAGTCTGCATGTCTAAGAAAAGATATATTTCGTGGACATGTGAAGTCCACGCCGTGCACTTGGGCCGCACGGAGCACTATGGGACCAAACGGTGCGTTCCATCTAAAAATATATATAACTTTTTTGTTTCTTGACGTCTTGAATCGGAAATTTTCGAAGTTCAAAGTTTAGGTGTAATTTTATATACCTAAAACTGATTATTATTTTTTTCTACTATTATATCGGATATATCTGTCTGCTGAGAATATAAAACAATCAAAACGGTTTCAGTAACACGACTTTTGTCCTAACCATTTTTGAGATGGGGCCGTTTCGTCCACATAGTGCGGCGTTCTAATTACACCACAACACTTTCAGGTAGTAAGCCTGTGCTCTCAGGTGTTGGATGTATTTACGCTGCAACTTTACTTTTTATGTAAAGATATTAGAATTGCAGATTTTTAACATCACATTTTTTAAGTTGAATAATAATTTGAAAAAAACACACGTCAGTCATGCAAATGTTCGTGTGAAGAGGCTCTATTTACAAAAGGTTGAGTGCTCTATTAAAAACCTATACCGAAATTAAATTGACAAGGTGCAACTGTTTGTTATTTATTTAACAATATACATTTGCCGTTCTCTTAACAGTTTCTCATTACTGGATGTTTAAATACATATTTTACACATTAAGTGTATTTTAAACTCAGTATTTTCTATAATAGTACTCGAATAATTTATCTTGCATCTCAGAGTTGAGTCGTCAACTCGTATTAGTAGATTCATTTTTATAATTGATCATCCAATGAAAAAAAAAGTAATGTTTGGCACTATGTCGTTATTTTATGGCCTTGTAAAGTTTAAAAATATTCGGCTGTTAAATTTTATGTTGAAATTCTATAAATCTCCGGCAAGAAGTCCTTCAGGTGTAAGATAATGATTGTTGTTAGTATTAAGATAGATTAAATTTTTTGTTTAAATTGTTTTTGTTGTAGATTGTTTAGCGAACGACTGCATTATTTTATATCGAGCTCGTGTTACGACCGTTGTTCCTTTCAACTAATTTAAGGTCAAATTGAAAGATGTGGCCTTATCTACAAGCATCATACGGCAATATAAGTTAATGATAGGAACAAAACTAGTGTTAGGTTACATTTAAGTCATTCAAGAGGAAAGTTAACATAATTATGTAATATCGTAAGTTAGCGTTTTGAACATAGATTAAATATGAGAGACGATGTATGAATGATATTTTATTACGTGTCCAAAAAGAATGTACATAGTTACCTAGTAAATTATATTTTTTTTAAACATTAACAATCTGTCGAAATTAGATTATGATCGATATTTTGCAAATAATTGAACAAGGAGAATATGTGACATTGCAATGAAATGGGTTCTAAACATTGAGCTATTATGAACTACGTACTGTACAGTTCAACGGGGCTTAAGTAATTGTCAATATGTGGGACGTCAAAAAAAACTGTGTACCGATATCGAAAGGACTGCAAACGTGATAGTACTTAAAGTTTTAAGTAATAGGCACTAAGTATTTTGTGTACAGAACTCTGTAGTCGCGGTTAGATCTCTGGGACATCCCTTAGATGTTCAACAGTGTAATCTAAAAGCAACGCTATACGTTGGGTTTTAATACGAAAATCGTTCACTGAACAAAATATTCAATGATCGAAATTATATAATTTTAAATAATTTTAAATTTATTTTTAAATTAAGAGATTTTTGTTCCTGAAAGAAAATATGTTGAAAAATAAAAAGATTATATGCTAATGTAAGGCTGATGGATCACACTAGACGTTAAAGAAGCGGTAACATATTTAGTATTATCGTTTTTCTTTTAATTTTATTGAATTGTATATTGTTGAAGTGCTTTTGCACTAGCAATATTTTATATTTTCAATTATTTGGGTATATGTAGCAGAAAACAAGGCATTTAAGATGGAAATCGAATCTAAATATTCATTTACAATTTTACAACTATTTGTCAAGTAGACAAAATTCGATCAATTTTCTTATTATTTTGTGCAAGATATATGTATACCTCGTGTTTTTTTTTTACTTATGTTGTTTGAAAAGTTGCTTTATGAACCTAAAATAAAAAAAACTGTATCGGATGCCTTGTTTTTGAGACTTGTTCTTTTACAACATTGTAAATTTTTTTTTTCTGTTACCCGTTATGGCTAATTTTTTCGTTCAATGTGCGTCTGCGATGTTTGAACCCAACGTATATTTTAACCGATAATCTTTTTTTATCATAGCTAAGAGATTTTACAGACAAATAAATGTAAAGAATGCGTTTCAGCCCATTTTTTAGACTCCAATGTTTAAACTTTTATATTAACTATAGACTGTCGTCTATTTTGTTATTTTTATTGAGCTTATGATAATGGTACCATTGTGAAATTTGTACGTACTTGAACAATTCTAAACAACTCCAGAATATTTCCATGCAATGTTGAAAGTTACAAATAGCGAATGAAATGAATGAAGACTATTTTTAAGGAGTGCGTGTAATCGAGCGGTATTGTTTTGGATTTAAGGACTGTACAAAACAATATAGTGAATCTTTTACACTAAATTATTTTTTTATTTTTATCCCCTTTAAAAGTCTCTGTAACCTTATTCCTGTAATAAAAACAAAAAATAAGAATAAAAAAAAATTAGTTATAAGAAGAGACCTGTACAAAGTAGTAGTGGTGCAATTTTTTCAATATTTACCTACGTGTGGGTTGAGTAAAAATGCTGATTAGGATGATAAATGTATGTAATCTTTCGCACACACAGCAAGTATACAATTACGTCGTCCAAAATCGCTAAGCTTCTTCAGTGAGGTTCTTAATAATTGCTGATGTCGTAGGTCGACTGATCGTAATCACTGCCCGAAGTATAGTTCACTTTCGCGTTCCCGAAATAGTTAATTCTCCGGTCGCCGGCACCACAAATTACTTGTGCCGGCACACGTAGAACTTTCTAGGTCAATCCAGGTCATTAAACTCTTTTAACCAGAAGGTACTAAAACACTCGCAATTACATTATGTCCAAAGAAGAAAAGGTTTTAAACTGGTAGACATAGGGTTGCGTTTTGCTTCCATCAATAGTTTAATCGTTATCCATTTTTATGCCTACACATTTTATTACCTGACAGAGGCCATTGACCCTTACCGTCGGGAACATTCTCGTGCAACGTGATGCAATACCCAACTGGCTGTCGTAACAATATTTTCTTAAAATTTATGTTTACTGTCGCTCATGGGCTAAAGCGCTCGCTGTGAATTTCACACTATGCGAGCAACCCGGCTTCGATCCTGGCCAACATTGTTAATTGAAATTTTAAACACTGATTATCACGTGCTTGGCGGTGAAGAACATAGTCATCATCATCAACAACAAACATCGTGAGCAAAATCTGCATGTCTGAATTATTAAAAAAGAAATCGAAGACAGAATTTTAGCACTAATGGATCGGCTCGACCGAGGTACTGTGTTTCGTATGGTGAGTGCAGAGAATCGGAGAACCTTTTACTTTACTGCACTTTACTGGAAACGAGGCATTCCATTTTAGTGCTCAGGGGTGACAACGCATCTACATTTTGATTTTTAATCGAGGATAAATGCGGAGGCCGCAGCATCTACCTGCCGTCAGGTGGACAGTTTTTCACCCATTCTATAAAAAAGGTAAGAAGTTCGCCAACATGCATTGGGAAAGCGCGGTGGACTTCCTTGCCTTAAATACCTCGCCGTGTAGCGGCGACGTAAGAAAATCCATTACCTCATAACATCCGGTGGGTGTCGTAAGTCGTGGGAGCCGACAGAGGGAAATGGAAGAGGGAAACTGAAATAAGAAATGGAACAGCACCACCTACCTGATAAAAACTCAAAATAATAAAAAAAATAACTATAAAGGATGACAACCTTAGCATGAGTCACACAGATTTTGACTAATTTAATATTTTATTTCAGTTTTACGCGATGAACTACCCATTTTTATTTTTTCAGAACACCAATTGGCCTAGTCTTAAGGAAAATGTTAAAGGCAAAATTATACGAGGGCGACACTGAAAATTGTTAGAACTGGCCACTTGTGTGCGTATTTTATTAATTTGTCATTTGTTTACGATTTGGCGGCAAATTGTCTGTGTCACGTCAGCATGAATTTAACGCGAGAAAATTTTCGCACAATGATTTTTTATGACTCGATTTTCGATGTTATTTAAGTCATGAAGAAGATTATGATAGACTTCGCTTGGCCTTTCACGATGAATCCCCATCTCGTGCCACTGTTTACAACTGGTTTAATGAGTTTAAACGTGGTCGAACTATTCTCAGTAATGATCTGCGTGGGGGACGGCCTTCTACAGCGACGACTGAAGATAACATCAGTGTTGTCCGGCGTATGATAGAGACTGACAAAAGAGTGACTTATCAACAGATTCGGACAAGCTTAGGCATCGGTATGAGTCAAGTGCACAAATCCTCCATGAACATTTAGCGGTCAGGAAGCTTTGTGCTCGGTGGATACCTCATAATTTGACAGAGTCCGAAAAACTCCGTCGTGTTGATTGGTGTCGTGAAATGGTTTTATGGATTTAACGGTGACTCAAATGCTGTGTTGGACATACTTACAGGTGACGAAAGCTGGATTTATTGTTATGATACTGAAACTAAGAGACAGTCTACTGTCTGGGTGTTTCCTTCCGAGGAGTTGCCAACTAAAGTGAAGAGAGGTCGAAGCGTGGGAAAAAAGATGGTGGCCTCGTTCTTCGGAAGGACAGGTCATTACGCAATAATCGTTTTAGAGGATCGAAAAACGGTTACTGCAGAGTGGTACACTAACAATTGTTCGTCACTTGGCTTGGAAAAAGTTCAGGAGAAACGACCTCGCAGTAGGATCCTCCTTCACCACGACAACGCCTCGTCGCACACCGCCAAGCAAACAATCAACTACTTGGCGACGTCACACGTGGAATTACTGGGTCACCCGCCCTATAGCCCCGACCTCGCACGTCACAATTTTTATTTATTTCCGAAAATGAAAGAAAAACTTCGAGGAAAAGGTTTTATGGACGCCGAGGAAGCAGTGGCTGCGTTTCAAAATGCCGTCGAAGGTACCCCTAAGGACGAGTGGGCAGAGTGCTTTTCTCAGTGGTTATATCGGATGCAGCGATGTATTGATGTAAATGGACACTATTTTGAAAAGATATAATAAAACTAAATAACTTGCTAGTTTGTTCAATTTTTGATTTTCTAAGAACTTTCATTGTCCTCGTAACGTATTTAGTACCGTCTGGTCTTGCTTCCGCCACGCACAAAGCATGCATCAAAATCAAGGCCTGTTACGGATACATACAAAGTCCACTGATGAACATAGGCCTCCTCTATAGATTGCCTCATAGGGGGGCTATTTGCTATAGTTGTCACGCTTGGCGGGCGGCTGACTGGCAATCGTAGTTTTAATTACTGTTGAGTTATCAAAAATATTTTACTGCCCCATTTCTTATTTCAGTTTTTCTTTATCTTAAGACACGATAATGTAAGAATAGCACACTGGTATTTCTCGTCCTAATTTTCTCATTCCCGATGTTACACTGTACCATGAGAACAGAGGCAGGATAAGAAGCAGTGTCAGAGACGAGGAAAATCACAAGTAGAATCATGTCTTTAAAATGTTTTCTTTCCAAATAGCCCGTAAGACAGCAGAACTCCCGCAGGCCTCTTTCATTGTAAGGAGAATTTTCTTTCCATAGCGAGACATACCAGACTAGCACTACTAGCACACACATTACATCACACTAGCATATCAGATTGATTGGCCTGACTTGACTGGTGTTTTGACTATAAAAGTAAAAGTAAAGTTACAGCCTATATACGTTCCACTGCTGGGCACAGGTCTCCTCTCATTCCTGAGAAGGTTTTAGGGCAAGGAAATGTCCGCCGCGCTACCCCAATGCGTGTTGGCGAACTTCACATGTCTTCGAAAATATTTTTTCTTTTTTTCAGACATGCAGGTTTTACTCAATGCTAAATTAAGAGAAATAAAAACCACATTTAAATTTGAAACCTCATTTATTTTACAAAAATAAATGTATTGACGACAAATAGTTTATAATATTCGGGGTCCTTACGAATTCATCAACTCCCATCTGAGTTTCCATCAGAAATGTTTCAAGACATTGTAAAAAATTCAGTTTTTACAAAAGTTATTATTTTTATCTTAAAACATTAACAACATTACACTTTCACATCTACATCTAATAACGGTTGATCACTTTTATTTTTACATAATAACATTGGCGCTTAGGTAAATAAACATTTATGACACATATCTAGATAATGACTTTCAATCGACTTAATGTCAAAGTGACTAGGCCCAGTAAACGTATAACTTATCATAAATCAACCGTTGATTATTTATTTCATATATAATATATTTCACAAAAAATTATTAATGAAATGTAATAAATAATAACTTGAGATTTCTTACGTACTGCTTATACACATTGTGAATTTTCGGTTTCATTATAAAACCCTATGAATTTGTCAATAACTAAATGCAGGCGTGCAAAATAAAAACGACTATATACTCCCGTATACATTGTATATTAGTTATAGCGATTACCAATGATGTTTAAAACTATAGGTACTTTGGTGGCACCCTGACTGACAATTGAGGCTCTTCCGGCCTGTTGATGGAGGAAATGCATTCAAATGTGCCGAACCAGACTCTATAGACTGATGGAACGGAGCAAGCTCTACTAGGGTTTTCTGGGAAAATTCTTCCATCTGTGCACTTTACAGGTTATGTCCATCTGTGGACTTGGTTGATAATATTAATAAGTAGCCTTTGTAAAAAATTGAAAAGAAAGACACTCGAATGGCTTATAATAGCTTAAAAAATAGCTTTCGCTAAGTGGGTAACGCTCACGTGAGCTTCTACAACTTTTTTCGCCATCAGGGCGGCGCCACCTTAGAATGAGGTAAAATATTTGACAGATCTCATGGCGGGGAAGTTAAATTGTTAGAAAAGTGTAAATATTAATGTTTCTTTCTGAAATATTAGTTATATATTTATGGATTATAAATGAACAAACAAAACTACCGATAACTATCAAGATACGGATATTCATAAGAGTATAACTAATTATTGAAAAAAGTTAAAATTGTACAAAAAATTAAAAAGCTCATCAATGAGACACATACGGTAGAAACCGAAAATCTTTTTCTAAATGCAGCTTATCAATGACTATGACACTGTGTGACAAATAACTTCTCCTCAGTCCCAACTAGCGACATCTGGTGAGCGAAATATAGCCCCAATAGGCATATTTTTGTCTTCAGTGGTGTAAACATTTTTAAAACATCATGGATACATTATTTTTAAATAATTAAATGTCAATATTTGTTTTTATACCTATTCCTACATGCCATATTAGGGGTTTTTTTTACTTGGCAGAAAGTTTTACAATGATGTGGTTTTAATGACACATGAAAATCGTCTTTTTCACGGTAATTACGATCAAATTCTTATATTTATCAAAATTTTTATAGGGGAACATAGATTTATTAACAGAGACCGTGAACGACGTGTAGTCTTTTAACAATATAGATGTTTTGTAAAATAGGTATATACGACTATTTTTTTTTAAATAACTTCTATTATTGGGGCACGACCGGTTGTTAATGAATCATATTAAAATTCTGATAACGAAGGATTTTATTTAGGTATGCACGAAAAATTATTAAGTAGGTACTCGTAAGCTTTTCCATAGACATATAACCTAAAGCAGTCTTTTACATTTTCTCATACAATTCTTTTGAATAAATAAATTGGGGACAGAATACATTTTCAATTCGATAATGATAATGCCCAACAAAGTCAGATTAGGTATCTTAAAACGTTAAAACAATATTATTTTGTTCAAATTGTGCGCGTGACTAGAGACGCAAGGTTAAAAAGGGGCGCGCGCGGAAGTTTATAAACGAAAAAAAAAATCGCCTAAATATACATCGCCTTACTCTATCATCCCATTTTTCATTCACGCCCACCTGTTAGGGGTACTCGTGTCCTAATTATTTTGCAACTATTAAACTATATTATAAATTATAATATAGTTTATTTGAAAAATCAGTATGTACTTATAATTTATAATATATGGCCGTTACAGGGGCGCGATGAGGTGCTAGCCTGTGCTGTCGACATTTAATCCGCCTCTGTATGGAGTCCGTTTAGTTTTTATAATAATTATATCGATACGAGTACAATACACACAAGTCCGTATACCACGCTAATGATGCAAGCTCGTTCCAACATATTCTACATATTATAATACCAATATGTTATACATAGAAAAGTAAATTGCAAATTAAGCCTAAAACACCTACATTCTTCGACTAAGAAATCTACTTGGGCTCTGTCAGAGGATGTATATTTTCATAGCAAGGTTATTATGGTAGAAATTTATAAACATTTAAATGTCGTATGAAATAACAACCAATGTGTTTTAAGTAATATACTATGTACTATAGCTACCTAGGAAGGAAAGCGTGACAAGGCTTTTTTACACCCCATCATTAAATTACTGTTCCTGTAAAGAATTTTATAAATTATCAACGCGTTTGATTGTTTTTTTTTTAACCATGTCACGCTTTCCTCATATAGGGTTTGCTCTTAGCCAACACTATGCTCCATCACGTTTAAACTAAATAAAAATTGGTTGTTCCATCTACAGATATACTGTTATATAAAAGTTATATGCGTTACACAAAGCTAAAACGGTTTTTACTAAAAAAGAAAATCCATATTCGAAGGATACCCTGATAACAGCAACTAATAATGCGTTCAAATTACGTAAACACTGGCCGAGTTGTTGATGTTTGAGAAATATATATTTATTTCTAAACAATGGTATTTACAACGTCAATTTATAGTTTTATATCAGCAGACTATATGAATGATGGCAATTTTAAAGGAGAGTTTTGCTGTAAATACGTAGTTAAGTGAATGATTAAACCGAAGTACAAGATTGTTTATTTTTTTTTACTCATTTTATAACATTTTAATGGCATTTAAAGTAAAAAATATTTAGAAAAGAAAATAATTTAAAAATTAGGGTGGAGGGCTAACATTTTTCTATAATTTTATGTACCGTTTTACATACCATTTATAATCTGCTAATATAAAATAGCCAAAATTCAACTCTGCTTAGCTGTTCTCAAAAGTTTGCTATGATGCATCAGTTTCGTGCGGGTCGGGTGGTTGTTGGGGGATGTAGTTCCATCTTGCTCGCACTTCTGCCTCCTCAGTGGCCGTTGCTTGAGTCGGCGCCGAGGGAGACGACGCGACAGCAGCCCGTCTCGCTCGCACCACCGCAAGATGGCGCTGAATATAATGTTCGTGTGGAGCGAGAGCGGCGGCTCTAGCTAGGCATTCTTCAGCAACAGCCAACTTTCCCCTCTCCACTGCGACAACGCAAAGGTTGTGGAGGGCTTGTACATTGTCCGGTTCCAATTCTAGGATACGTCTGTAGCACTGAAAGTAGAGAAAAAAATTGTATACTTTACTTTACCAGTGGCTGAATAAAAGCATCCATCCATCAACCAATTAATTAAGCTTTTTTATATGGATTAAGGGTGACAAGCGGGCAACAGTCCACCTGATGGTAAGTGGATGCTGTGGCCCATTTATCCTCGATTAATACATAATCAAAATACAGATGCCTCGTCACTTCTGAGGATTAAGATGGAATTGCTTGTTTCTAGTCCAGGGTCTCCAGTTCTCTACACTCTACTCTACTATACTCTATACTCTACAAACTACACTCTACGCTCTCACAGAATATGAGCGTGGTACTACCCTCGGTCAGACCGACCCATTCGCCGATCCAGAGTCATGCTGCCGCTATATTATGCTGCAACCATAATATATCGGCAGCATGGGCTCCGCCACGTTGTTCGTCACCACTTACAGTCAGGTAGGATTGTTTAAAGAACTGGCTTATAATAAGTATAAAAGTACATTCTGTGGGTGTCGTAAGAAATGACATAGACATAAAGGGTTGATTCGAATGGGATAGGACCACGCTCTCACAGATTACCAGCGTAAAGAAGCAGCTTAATGCTGCTGTGTTTTGTAGGTGAGTTTAGAGAACCGGGGACCCTTTTTGCTGGAAGCGAGACATTCCATCTTAGTCCTCACGGGTGACAACGCATCTACATTTTGATTTGTAATAGAGGATAGATGTAGATGTGTACGTGTCATAGCATCCACTTACCACCAGGTGGAATGTGTGTTCGTTTGTTACTTTTATTCTATCATAAAATGTAAGGAACATCTTGTGACTTTCGAAAGATGGCAGTGTTACAGTTTCGTATTTTATACCAAATGTTAAACAGCATAGAGAGACCGGCGATGCGAAGCAGCGTTAAAAGGCCTTCCAGTAATATAACTGCCAATTCGCCATCCAAACAATCCCAGAAATTGTTGTTACATTTTTTATTAAAAATGAAAGTCGAAAATAGTGTATTTACATAATATAGGGTAAGTAAGCATGTGGATGTCGTAAGAGGTGACAGAGTGAAATTTAAACAGGTGATTGGCAGCAGCATCTACCTAATTACAACACAAAATAATAAAAAAACTGCGGTTGACAACCCGCTCGCCAAGCGTGTCAACCATGGCAATATCCCTCCTATGAAGCAATCTATGGGGGAGGCCTATGTTCAGCAGTGGACGTTTATAGGCTGTAATGGATGGATGGATGAAGTAAGTATTTGACGGCTACACGACGCAGTGGCTTAGCAATAAATTGCAGCGCCAAGGGTCGCGGGTTCGAATCCCGCACAGAACAGGTGTTTGTATGGCCTACAAATAATTGTTCCGGGTCTGGATGTTTGTCCATATGAAATTTATCTATGTAAACTGCCCCCCACGATACAGGAGAAAATCATATTGTGGAGGTAACGTTTCATAAAACAGAGTATACACATTAAATATGTTAAAATTTGGCCCTTTTTATGTTATAGGATTAAGAAGTTAGGATGATGTTACAGAAAAGCAAACGTACAGAACAATATTATAAGGGTTCCTTGCACGACAGGGGAAGCTTTAATAAACTATACAATGCTTTTTTTATAGTATAATGGTGACAAACGAGCACACAATCCACCTGATGGTAAGTGGTTGCTGCGGCCCATAGACATCTACATCTATCTTCTATTACAAATCAAAATGTAGATGCGTTGTCACCCGTGAGGACTAAGATGGAATGCCTCATTTCCAGTAAAAAGGGCCTCCGGCCACCTGCACTCACCAAACGAAACGCAGAAGTAAACCTCTACTTCACGCTGGTTTTCTGTGAGGTCGTGGTACCACCCCGGTTCGAGCCGGCCCATCCGTACGACAGCAAAAGCTGTCGCGTGGCTCTACCACTGTTAAGCTAAATTTCGATTGACGTTGAGTGTCCATGTCATTGTATATATATTTAAACTTATGCGTATAACAAAGTATTATTTAAGAATATATTTATTAAATATGTCTTATATTAAAAAATAACTTTAAGCCAATATAAAAATATATATTATATTATCAGACTCACGCTTTCGGCAGCATCCAAATCTTTCACGGAGTTAATATAGATGTCTCCGAGAAGGACTAATGCTTTAACATGGTCCGGATGATGGCGGACGAGTTGTTTTAAAAACGGCGCAGCTTCCAGCGGCCGCCTGCGATCTGCTAACAGCAGCGCTAAATTAAATAGCGCCGAGCGAAAGTCCGGTTTGAGGTGTACGGCGCCTCTAAACCACCGCTCTGCACATTCTGCATCGCCATCGTCCATGCACACCATGCCAAGGTTGAAATGGACGCGTTCGTTTGTTGCTGAAAACGAATTTATTATTGTTAGTCAAGTTTCTCTGATTCCTGTTGGGAAGAATATCCACTACCCCATATACCCCACTACCATACCACCCCCCACTACCATATACACAGGGAAAATGAAACAGGGGGATGGGCAGCAGCATCTTCCTGATAACAACTGTGAATAATAAAAAAAACTGCAGTTGGCAAACCGCTTGGCAAGCGTGGCAAGTATGGCCAATTGCCCCCACAAGGCAATCTACGAGGGAGGCCTATGTTCAGTAGTGGACTTTTCCACCAACTTCAATAAGGAGACGGTACTCAATTCGACTGTATGTTTTTTCTTCTCTTTTTTATGTGTGTTACCTCATAACTATTTACTGGGTGAACGGATTTCGAAGATTCTTGGAGCCTTTTTTGTCTTTGAGTCCGTCTGGGTAAATGCCATCCTCTTACCAACCTCCTATTGCTGCTGCAAAGCGGCAGTGCTTAAACGGTTGTGGTCTGGTCTGAGAGCCAGTATATATTAGCTGTGAGGCATTCCATCTTAATCCCTTAATCACATGGACTATTAGCTCGTTTTTACTTGAGGTTTTTCTTAAAGCAAGCACAGTTACCAGTACGAACATAATTGTTACAGTCAGTTATTTACACTAATGTGTGAGAATTGAAATCTACGAACTTCTATTAGAAAACTTACCGTCTTTATCTAGCAGCTTTAGAAGGCGTTGCCTCGCAAGCTGCCTCAGATCGGCGGCGCCTAATTCTTGAAGCAAAATGGCGGAGTTGAGTAGCGCTTGTTCATGCTCCGGTTCGAGCTCAAGGGCCTTGTCCAAATACGCGAGGGCTTGAGATGCTTTGCCTTGCTCTAGTAAGACGACGCCCAACTGGAATCAAAGAAGTATATTTATTACTAGTGACCAGACCGTCTTCAAGTTTTGAGGTATACTAAAAAAATAAAACGAAAAAGAGACTGTACAACCAATGCGTGTTGCCAGTGATGACTTATGAAACTGAGACGTGGTCCTTCACTGCTGACCGTATGAGGAAGCTCAAGGTTACACAGCGAGCTATGGAGAGGGCTTCGGGGTTTCTCTGCATGATAAACTTAGAAATGAGGATATCCGCAGTAGAACAACAGTGACCGACATAGTTCAATGGATTAGTAAGCTGAAGTGGCAATGGGCCAGCCGGCCATATATGTAGCTATATGGAACTGAAGCACCGACAACCGATGAGGGGAAAAAGGTTCTCGAATGGCAGCATCGTACCGGTAGGCGAAGTGTAGGGCGAGCCCCCACTAGATGGAGTGATGACCTGGTAAGACATGCAAGAAATAGATGGATGCAGGTAGCTCAGGACCGTGCTTTGTGGCATTACTTGGGGGAGGCCTATGTAAGCAGTGGACCTGTGAAGGGCTGTAATGATGATGATGATAACCAGACCGTAATTGACCGTGCGTACTAATATTTTAAGTAGGTATATCTAAAAGTTTGTGAAAACAATGGAATGTTACTGATGGTAGGAGTCCATTCCTGTATAGAAGTCCGTCGTGGCAGGTTCCATCTTCGTACCAATTTCTGCCGTCAAATACCACTGCTTGCACTGCGGTGTTCCAGTCTTAAGACTATACAGAGGCAGTATAATTACACGCTGTGAGACGTTCCATCTTAGTCCTCAGAGGTGATCACGCACAAACAACTGCAGCCCACTTCTTTGTTTGAAGGTGGCTGTAAGTATTACACTTACGTAACAGCCACTTATCGTCAGATGGACAGTACGTTCGTTTGTCACTTCAGTTTTATAAAAAAAAAAAAAACTTTACATTACGTGTAATATGCAAAACATATAAACGGATTTCAATAAAATTAGCATAACGTAAAGTACAAGAACACATGGAAAATTTTAAAATGTATCTGAAAAAGCGTTTCCGTCTCTACGAGACTGAAGCTTGAAATTAAAGGTCACATAATAATTTTAAGCAAGTTTAAACTTGTTCCGGTAAAAAATAAAGATCCTAAACTGATTTTGTACGTGGTAGAGCCATGCTGCAGCTATATCTATACATATAATAAAACTGTAAATAGCAGATGTCTGTACATTTTATATTTTTGTAATAAAAGTGATTGAGGGGTACTAAAAATAAGTAATTAAATACAATTCTACCATTTTTAGAATTTTCTGTCTGTCTGTCTGTCTGTCTGTCTGTCTGTTTGTTTGTTAACGTATCACGTATAAAGTACTAATTTATATCATAAGAATTGTTAAGGAAATTATAAAGTGTATCTTCGGGTTACATTTAGTCTTTATTTCATTAAAATCAGTTCATTCCATCAAAAGTTATGATAAATATTCTGAAGTATGGGTAGGGAAGTATAGGTACGAATTTGCTCAACGGTGGCTTTGTTTGAGTCATCAAGTGCATTTTAAAGTAATATCATATCATAAATCATAGTTAAATTATGTAAAATAATGATATAATTATGTATATCTAAAACGCAGTAAACAAAAGTATTAAAGAACGTATTAAATATATTATACAAAAATATATTAACCTTATTAACTAAATCTGAAGCACAATAGTTAACCCATTTCTTCGATAGATGGTGGTGTTGTGAAAATGTAATGCAATTGCAATGTGGTTTTGTTCCTGTAGATGAGTTTTCATATTTACTGCTAATCTTTATTATATTACTCGCTGCCCTACTGCGTGTTGACAAACTCAATTTATTCTTTACCGCCGAGTACTCTATGTGGTAAATCAAATTTTAAAAGAGCTATTAACAATTGCGTTGGTTTTGGCGAGAGTCAAACTTTATTTTTTGCTTACTGTGCAGGCACTGATTTATAAGTTCTCTTGCGTTTTATATAATGTATCAATCGTGTCAATTAATCTCTTTTATTTTTAGAATTGATGTTAGCAGCGCCATCTCTCTTTAAATATATACATATAATAAAAATGATGATAACATGTGTCTCTTTCTGTACATTGTATATATATTTTGGTGGCTAAAATCATTATGGGGAACTGAAAATAATTAAATAAGAACATTTTATAATTTTTAGAATTGTCTGTCTGTCTATTTGTCTGTTATTATATGAACGCATCACGTCTAAAGTAAACATCTTTTATTTTCAAAGAAATCGTTAAGAAAATCATAAAGCGTATCTTCGAGTTACATTTAATCTTTGTTTTATTAAAATTGGTTAATTCTATCGAAAGTAATGATTATTATTTTGAAATGTAGGTTCGAATTTGTTCAATGGCGCCATAAAATCTCAGAAATAGTAATAAAAAGATTTGTGTGTAAAAAAAACGTTCCATAATAATTAATATACTTAAAACACAAAAAGAGATTTAAAAAGGATGTTTTCTCACACAAAGGACGCAATAGATGGAGTTGTACAAATTACAAACTTTTCTGAATTGCTGTGTTGAGATTTTTCGCCGATGAATCGTATTGAGACTTACTGAAGAAATTTGTATCCACCGAAGCCATACAACGGAACCCGACCAAAAATAAAAATTTTGCAACGAAATGTCGTGATATTGTATTTATAATATACGCAAAATCAGTACTGCCATTTTAGCGCTTTGGGAACTAGATTTAGCGCTTTTTTGGAATGTATAGCGCGCATTTCGAAATTTTAGCACCTAGCTTAATCCAGCGCTTTTTGGTGTATTTAGCACACATTTCAATATTTTAGCGACTAGCGGGTTATTAACTCTTTTATAGCAGCACTGTTAGTCCACATTACCGATAATAATAATAATGACCTTTATTATTTTTTCCCACAAATAGTACATTGCAGTTTATCTTTTTCAAACATATTTTTTCCACAAAACAAAGAGCATGGGAGACGAGTCCAAACTAGGATACCCTGTGCTATGGATCTCCTGGCTTCCCCTTTAGGATGATCAACTTGATTTTTTTACCGACGACTATAAACGGGGAAATCCCCTTTATTAAAGTTTTCGTTCATGGTTTTGGCAACGCATTTATTTTGCTTTATTCAGTTTCAGTCAGTTGCTTAGAGCACAGCTAAGTTAAAAGTTACTTAGAAGTTATAACACAAAGAAACTGTGTAGCAACCGCAATCAGATGCTGACATCTGAAACTAAGTTGCGAAATACATTGCACTTTAAAACAATTAATGACATTTTTATTGTTCGTACAGTACTAACTACTGTTGACAGCAATTGCCATAATTATAAGTCGATGTCCTGCGAAGTATTGATACATCAAAAAAATATTGCCAGAAAAAAAAACTTAATGTTGTTTTCTTTATTATGATTATATAAAAATACACAAACTTTGTTTGTAGTTAATTTAGCGCGAAATCTAGGGCTTTTTTAAAGCGCTGTTTTCATGAAATCTAGCGCTTTTTGTGTTGTCCTAGAGCTGAATGAGTTTTTTTTATCTGGCAGCACTGCCCAAAAACCCTCTATTAAGAAGTAACTTTCCTTTCAGTTTTAAGCGCGTTCAGTTCCCAGTTACAGTGAGCGTGTGTTATGCGATGACCGTAAATAAAGCGCAAGGTCAAACTTTACGCGTTGTAGGAGTGTACCTCAGTACTGACTGTTTTGCACATGGCCAACTCTATGTTGCTTTTTCCCGCGTTAGTAGCCCCCGTAACCTTTTTGTGTACACCCCGGTTAAGCCTACTTCTAACATCGTTTACACAGAAGCTCTATCATAAACGACTTAGAACTTTGATGATAATGATTTATTTAGTTACCACCTATTGATACAGTAATGAAATAAATCGTTTAATATTCTCTTACCTAAACGACAAATTCTTTATGTAAAACCTGTATACGCGAGCTACGCCGCGGGCACAGCTAGTTAGTAATATAGTTGTAGCACGAATGGGTCGGCTCGACCGGGGAAGGGCCACGCTCTCACAGAATACCAGCGTAAAATAGCAACTTGACACTGCTGTGTTTCGTGTGGTGAGTGTAGAGAACCGGAGACCCTTTTTACTGGAAAAGAGGCATTCCATCTTAGTCCTCACGGGTAACGACGCATCTGCATTTTGATTCTTTATTGAGGATAAATGTAGATGTCTATGGGTCAGAGCAACCACTTACTATCAGGTGGACTGTGTGCTCGTTTGTTACCCTTATTCTATAAAAAAAAATGATCTCATTACGGTCTCTGGTACCAAAGTCTATCAGATCTAATTAAATTATATATTAAATATATTAAATACCAGTTCCAGCTCATTTTGAAACTTCAGTTCCTGCGTTTGAGTTCATAATCGCATAATATACTTACGTTGTAGTATATATCTGGGTTCCCACTATCATAGAGCAAAGCTCGCTCATAGACTTCTTGCGCTTCCTTTGTTCGATTTAGTTTTATCAAAATGTCCCCCCTATTTATATAAGCCTGCGTGTAATCCGCCCTCATACTGATCGCCTGTCTATACAGCATGTCGGCCTCTTCGAGCCTGGTCGCGTTTTTCGATATCAAATTGGCTAAATTCAAGAAGACGTTCAAATGGTTTGGAGCGATTCTTGCTTGGTACGATTCCCCTGGCTTTGCTTTCGGTAGGAGTGATTTAGCTTTGACGTAGGCTTCCTCGGCTTCTTGGTACCGTCCTAAGTGATTATAAGTTCTCCCGACGTTAATATGGGCACCGACGTCATCAGGTTGAACGCTGACGGCCGTGTTGAAGAATTCTAGAGCTTCTGCGTAACGGCCTTCTGATTCTAGAGCGTGACCTACGTTGTTGTAAAGTTTTGCATTGTTTCGGTTGACCTGAAACAAATTTGTTTTATATAATAAACAAATATAAGCCGTGATAATGTTTTGCCAGTTGGTAGCGGGTAAAAGCATCTATCTTGTTTATTTTGTGTATGTCGTAAGAAGCGAAGCCAAAGAGATTTCATAGGGCTCCGACAGATGGCGGTATAACAGTAACGGTGTCGAAGGGAAGCGTAGAAAAGCAACTCAATGCTGCTGTTTCGTATGGTGAGTGTAGAGAACCGGAGACCCTTTTTACTGGAAACGACGCATTCCATCTTAGTCCTCACGGGTGGCAACGCATATGCATTTTGATTCTTAATCGAGGATAGATGTAGATGTCTATGGACCACGGCATCCACTTACCATCAGGTGGACTGTGTGCTCGTTTGTCACCCCTACTCTATAAAAAAGCAATATTAAAGGTGCGACGTCTGGTAATGCGACCTCCAATCCGCCTGCTGCAGGCGAGGATTGAAAGGTTTTTAAGGCTCCCTTCTCCGCTGTATGCATGTTTTGTCCAGCACGAAGTAAGCATGCGACATTCGGTGGACAAAAGTTATTTTATTTGAAACGTTTATGATTATTATCAGAAAATAAAGGATCTAAATAAAAATGTCGCGGAGTAACAATCTAATTCAATAACATACTTCCCATATTATCGACAAATATTATATGTTTATCGCTTTAAAAAACAATACGCGCAAAGTTTACATTGTACACGTAAACTTTTATGTTGACTATTTATTCGAGTTTGGTAAGAAAATAATATGAGAATGTCAAAGCAAATATATTTTAATGTAATAACAGCCACAATTGCGGTCAAAATTATTGATCGAAGTACAGACTAAGGAGGTTAGTGAAAAAGACCCCTGAAAATCAGGACGTCCCGCGCAAATTGGGAACACCTGGCAACACTATATAAAATCGTGTCTAAATACGATATTTTCTCCAACCTGGCCTTAAGGCAAATCAGAGTGGCCCATGTAGAGTAATGAACTTTTACTGGCTGCTTTTGAAGAAAAGTATGACGTTTTCTGTAAGCTATTACTAATATCTTGCTAAAAATTGTAGCAACCGTGATTCCATGACAAGTATGTGAAGCCTTTTTAGTTTTTCATATTAACGGTTACAACGGTCATATTTTGTACAACTAGACTTTCGCTTAAAATTTAAAAGGTAAAATTTTGTAAGATACTGCTGGCACTACATAAATATCCAACTGTACAATTTCAAATGTAGGTACGGTCAAACCTAAACAATTTGTTTGAACCGTAAACCGCGCCCCTTGAGAGTGAATATGGCGGAAGTTATTTACGCAGCGAAATATGAGCCTGCGCCATCTGCATCTAACGATTTCCTGCATGTTTTAACCACGTAGTAGGAAATCGCACTAGATGTCGTTACCGGTACAAGGCTGCCTTAATTAAGCTTATAGTTTTTTTGTACGTTTTAAAAATTTACCTTAAGTCCAGACGCAAAAATGGAGTACTCAGTTTTCCAATCCCAATTCCTTACATAAGTCTTGGCGCTGAACACTAATAGTAGGAACATAAGAGATGCGACTGCTAATGTGGGCCTTTTTTTCGCCAATAATCGCCATCCGTGTGCGATCAACAGACACCAGCCCATCGACGGAATATATAGGACTCTTTCGGCCACTACAAAGCCCACCGGGAAGAATAGGTTTGAGGCTGGCAAAAATGGTAGCACCAGTAATGCAAGACCCTGAAAAAATTGTTTATGTATTAGGTTTGCCTTGTATATATTTCTAGTGTATGTATATTTACATTAATATTTAATAGAATAGGCCGTAGTCAATTAAGTTTTTCTTAAAGATTATAGAGATTTAACGATAGTTAAAAACTAAAAATTGTTACCATCGACAATGCTGAAGAACGCGTTCTCAACGCATGTATGGCGCCAGCTATTAAAGTAGTGGCCAGCGCCAAGGTGGCCAAGTTTCGAGGGTCCCGCCAAGAACGGAGTAAGGCCACAGTGCCCATGGTCCAGTCACAGCAGAGGGCCTCAGGGAGGGTTAAAAGCCAGGCGTTCAAGGCCGGCAGGTAGGCGAACGTTAAATGCCTGTAATATAATTTTGGTTAGAAAATAGCATTTTAGAAATAGAAAAAGGTTTATTTGAAATAAAATATACTGATTATAAATTATACTTATTGAAAGTCATTTTTATGTTTAATTTACTACTGCACTGGTTCAGAATAATATAGTTCTGTTCAGGGAAAATCAGCAAGTACGGGTGGCAACCCTGGTCTACAATCAGGGTTGCCACCCGTACTATAATATATAGTATCGTACTATGTTTCAGCCTTTTTGGTCTAGTGGTTGTAGTAGTGCGACTGCTGATCATGAGGTCCCGGGTTCGAATTCCAGGTCGGGACAAAAAATCAGTTAATGAGTTTTTGCATCAAGAAATTCTCAGTAGCTGCCCGGAGTCAGAAAGTTGGCGGTGTCTCACCCCTCACCTCTCATATTTTCCGTCATGAATGTAAAATGGAAAGAGGAAAGAAATAGAGCATGTATTAAAATTAAAAATGAATTGTAATTTATTTTAATTTGAATCTACTTTATTTTCATTTGAATCTATTTTAATTTGTTCAGATTTCTATAAGTATTTTCAAGGTAATAGATCGTTGATGGCCAAAGCCAAAAGCAATATATACAAATAAATAAAATTGAAGTGTCGGTTTGTAATGTTAAAATAACAGCTTTTTACTCAATGCATATGAATGTATATACGGTATTTATAACAAAAACACAATTTTTTAAATTTTTGTCTGTCTGTCGGTCTGTCTGTCTGTCTGTTTGTTCCAGCTAATCTCCGAAACGGCCGGATCGATTTCGACGGGACTTTGACTGGCAAATAAGGAGTAACTTACATACTTATATTTGAGAAAAAGAATTAGGGTTCTGAGCAATATAATTAAAACCTCAAACACTTGCGGGCGAAGCCGCGGCGCACAGCTAGTTATAAATATATAAGAAAAAATTACATAAACATTAAGAATAAATTTGTATGTGTACTATATTTCTGCATCTTTTTTGGAAAAAAAAGACTATAATTGTTCACAAAAAAAAAGGTGGCAACCCTATCTACAATTAACTATACAAATCACATTAGAAATAGCATGATAGCGAATTGCTATTAGCGATCACCTCATTCTCAGGCGTTAATATCATCCATTAATTCCTTAACATTACAATCACTTTTTTTCTAACAATTATTGAATAATAATTTTACTGAACTTGGCGGTGGCGGTGGTAATGTATTAGCTTATGTACGAGATGTAGGTAAATGTGCAATCTGTGCCAATCAGAATCCACTAATTGGACAGTTGTTATCTATGATAGGAAGATACTGCTACCAATTTCCTGTTTATTTACAAAATTCGTAATCAGCTCCATAACCACGGCATCTGATCTGCAGGGCTATTCACAATCGTCTCGGAAAGCGAAATCGACTCGGATTCGATAACTTCTCGCACAGAAACCAATAAACGCTATTAGCATTTAACGTTCAGATAAAGGTCACTTAGATACATCCTATAACTATTGTATCGTCATTTAGTTACATGCATTTACGAATTTTGTAGATAAATAGGCTTTTGTAATTTTTTAGAGTAACGCCTGCACAAAAACATAATGCAATATTTTGGAGTTAGCCATTGATATCGAATATAAAAAATATATAATTTAACTATATAATAAATAACAAAAAAATTGAGATATGTCTCGTTTCTGTCGGGTCTGGGTTTTTTTCTATGGGGCGTTCTTTGACGTTTGTTTTCGATAATTGTGACAGTTTGCATCGGAAACTTTACGAGAGCTCTGAGGCTGGCGAAAACTTTTCGAATATTGATGATTAGAAGAGATAAATAAACCCTTTTAATTATAAGGTAGGTAACAAAAATTAATTACAATTATCTATAAGACGTATTTTCATATAATTACTTCAATATTTGCACTTAATCGTAAAGCTGAATTTTTGTGAAAGGTGTGTTTTTATAAGTTTTCTATCACAAATATATATATATATATATATATATATATATATATATATATATATATATATATATATATATATATATATATATATATGCTGCTTTGTGAAAAGAGACATATCTCAGTTTTTTTGTTATTGATTATATAGTTTTTTATATTCGATATCAATGGCTAACACCAAAATATTGCATTATGTTTTTGTTTAGGCGTTACTCTAAAAAAATACAAAAGCCTATTTATCTACAAAATTCGTAAATGCATGTAACTAAATGACGATACAATAGTTATGGGATGTATCTAAGTGACCTTTATCCGAACGTTAAATGTGAATAGCGTTTATTGGTTTCGGTGCGAGAAGTTATCGAATCCGAGTCGAATTCGCTTTCCGAGACGATTGTGAATAGCCCGGCTGTAGTCTTCTCAATTTTAAATTGTTTTAGGTGTCCGTGGACTGCAGCGTCCAGTAATCATCAGTTGGGCCGTTGTGTAGCTCGTCACTTTATTTAAGAAAATTGCTCATTCTACTTCACGAAGTCGCATAGTACATGAAATGGTAAATGAAATATTTTGTGTTGATTACCTGGCAGGTGGTGGAGCGGCACCAGCAGGATTGTCGAATCTTGTAAAGACTGGTAACTGTGCACCCATAACGTGTAATCTCGCCGCCAATAAGGCAAGTGTAGCGCAGCACACGGTGGCAACCCTGCGCGCCGCTTCGCCGCAAGCGTATCCCCATCCAGAGCCTTTGACCCATGCTTCTAGCCATGATCGACCGCTCGCGACTGTGTTGCGACGCTAAGGGAAAAGGGACGTAACAAAACTCGATATAATATTATATGGTTTTTGAAAATAAATAAATAAAATAAATATCATTATAAGTATAAATTTTTTTTACAAGTGTCAAATAAATGCCGTCACAATTTTTTTATTCTAGATCTAAAGCATAGCTTTAGTATAAACTGACGTTGAATAGATTGGCAATGCAAAAGAGAAAGAGCATAGTGTACGTGTTAGAGCGAGAAAGATAGGCTTGACCATGCACGTACACGCTGTCAGCCTGTATCGGCATTCGTGAACGAAATAAATCCTGCTTGTATTTGAAAAATTTCAGGGTTTAAAGTGAAAATTAGTGTTTGAGTAGTAAATTATGAATGGGTGCGTAGTACCTAAGCTTCACTTAGGTACATCATGTGCGTCAAATCAAAAGATACGAACACACTGCGATCGGTATCGATAATTGAAGTTAAGGCAGGCGATGCATAGTGCAGCACTATTTGTCTCAAACACATTCAAATTACACGCACACTGGTGTATTTTGATTTTGGTCTCGCCCTATCACTCCATCGCCAATCTATACCATATTTATAATCTGATGTAAAAATATCGGTAAACGTTATAATCTCCATTCGTATTTCTGTGAGATTGAATATAAATAAAAAAAGTAAAAATACTCTCTGATCATATTTTATAAAGGGACTACTACCCGCTATAATCGTATTTGTAGAACGTCACCTCTGTCACACGAAGAAATAACGAACTAGCTGGTAGGTATATTAAGAGTTCCCAATCACATATTTTGTAAACAAATGAAATATCTATTTATAAAATTTATATATTTGCAAATCTTACGTATTACATAATACTTTGACCTGGAAACGACTAAACTCAAAAAACTTGAAAGATAACGATAAAGTCGAAGCCAGCCGATTGTAGCCGACAGTCTCTCAGGTTCGAGGTATATATTTTACGACCGTGTATATTACCAAAGTTATTGACATTCAATTTGAATGAAAGTTACAACATCCGATTGTTAAAGATGGATTTCTAGCCGATTTTCTAATATAGCGACAACTTTCGAATAATTGTAAGCTATCTGCTCCACAAGAAATCGTATAGTTTTTATTGTATTTTAGTAAAAAAAGTTGTTAGGATTTTCTATCGCGGAACCATTTTACATAACTAGATTCACAAGGATATACATCCAGACGGGGCACTATTGTTTGTAAGTTATACAAACATTTGTTCCGTGCGGGTTTCGAACCCGCTGCATCGCAGCGCCGCTGCCACTGTGCTACAATGCACACACAAACAGACAGACAGACGCTCATGCCAATCTAGCGCGGTCCATCTTGTCGTTGCTTATGCATGCACTACAACTCTGAACTTTCAAACATTTTATTTTGTTTCATAAAAAGTGAAGCGGGTTCCCTTTTTCTAGATTTTCTTTGATTCCGTTTCATTATTAGGTGCGGAATAAAGATGAAAATTCTTGCCACGTATGCGCCCCACCGTCCATTGTGACGTTTTCATTCCCGTCTAAGTTTCGTATTACGTTGAACCGGATAAAATTAACCGAACAAAGGAAAAGGGATGTGAACGCCAAACAAAGCTTTGTCTTTGTCAATGCCTTTGACCTGGCCCTTTGAGGTTAAAGTGTTCAGCTGTCAAAGACAAACTATGGGTTTTATGTAAACAATTGTGGAGCATAATCAATATTATTGTATAATATGATGTTATTATAATTTTTTTATTTACTCTTAGATGTGTATTTATTTTTCCATTTCTTTGTTTACTTATTTTTGTAGTAGAGCCACGCTGCAGCTATATTATGGTTGTAGCACGAATGGGTCTGCTCGACCAGGGTGGGACCACGCTCTCATATATTACCAGTGTAAAATAGCAGCTTAATGCTGCTGTGTTTCGTATGGTGAGTGTAGAGAACCGGAGACCCTTTATACTGGAAATGAAGCATTCCATCTCAGTCCTCACGGGTGACAACGCATCTGCATTTTGATTCTTAATTGAGGATAAATGTAGATCTCTATGGGCCACAGCATCCACTTAACATCAGGTGGACTGTGTGCTGTTTGTGACCCTTATTTTATAAAAAAATCTCAGCTCGGAAATTGGGATGTATGATTTTAATTTTCTGTCATGGCATTAACATTTGTTTTTCCTCGGTGACGTAAAATGATTTCAAGACTATGTCAAACGAAATCTGTATATTTCTGACTAACCGATTGAGTGTGATAGTGAAATTAAAGGGTCTATTTTTTCAATATTGAAGTTAATATTTTTGCTAGTTGCTAGATCCAATCCTGCAAACTTTTTTTAAGTTTATCCCACACTTTACTCGTTAACGACTAGATGTTGTCTATATTTTAATAATTTATTTTACCCAGATTCATCACTGTATGAGATAAAAAATGTATCATATAATATATGTGGTTATGATGAGCCAGTGAAATAACAGGCTGTGAGGCATTCCATCTTAGTCCTCAGACGTGACAACGCATCAGTAGCCTTCTTTGTTTTAAGTCAGCTCCAGGGGTTCATAGGCTGTAATATAGTAGTAGTAGTAATATAGTAGTAGTAGTGTAATATAGTAGTAGTAGTAACATAGTACCTAGTCAGGTCATAAGTATTGTCACACAGTAAAAACTTTTCTTTTAGAATGCTGGCCACAAAAAAGTTTATTGAGTTCGAATTTCGAATTGTTCATGAAAATAAAACTGTATACTTTTTAGAATTTTACTCATTTTTAAATATGGAGTGGACGCTTAAAGAAGACCGTGTTGCAGTTATTGCGTTGCATCGTTGCGGTTACGCGCCAATTCAAATTTATGACATACTGAAAAATTTGAATATAACCTAAAGATTCGTTTATCGTACCATCAAACGATACAATGAAGACTCTAGTGTAGATGACAGGTCAAGAAGTGGTCGCCCTCGGTCTTTTAGGACTCCAGGAGTGATAAAAGCTGTGAAGGCGCGAATTCAAAGAAATCCCAAACGTAAGCAGAAACTGCTGGCCTTTCAGATGGGGTTAAGCAGAATCACGGTGAAAAGGGTATTAAATGAAGACTTAGGGCTTCGGGCATATCGAAGAAAAACAGGACATCGTTTGAATGCTCGTCTAATGAACCTGAGACTGAAGAGCTGAAGAGATGCCGGGCTTTGTTGAAGCGGTACGCGGGAAAAAAATATCGGGAAATTCTTTTTTCGGATAAAAAAATTTTTACCGTAGAAGAGAGCTACAACAAACAAAATGATAAGGTGTACGCACACAGTAGTGAAGAAGCGAGCAACCGTATTCCGCGTGTCCAACGAGGTCATTTTCCATCTTCGCTCATGGTATGGTTGGGAGTTTCTTATTGGGGCTTAACAGAGGTACATTTTTGTGAGAAAGGTGTAAAAACGAATGCAGTTGTGTATCAAAATACAGTCCTGACGAACCTTGTGGAACCTGTTTCTCATACCATGTTCAATAACAGGCACTGGGTATTCCAACAAGATTCGGCGCCACCTCATAGAGCGAAGAGCACACAAAACTGGCTGGCGGCGCGTGAAATCGACTTCATCCGGCACGAAGACTGGCCCTCCTCCAGTCCAGATTTGAATCCGTTAGATTACAAGATATGGCAACACTTGGAGGAAAAGGCGTGCTCAAAGCCTCATCCCAATTTGGAGTCACTCAAGACATCCTTGATTAAGGCAGCCGCCGATATTGACATGGACCTCGTTCGTGCTGCGATAGACGACTGGCCGCGCAGATTGAAGGCCTGTATTCAAAATCACGGAGGCCATTTTGAATAAACTTTAGTGTCATAAGAATCTATGTTTTGTTAAGTTCATTTTGGTATATAAATGATTACATAATTAATAAACTTGTTTCAATTATTTTATATTAAACATGTGACAGAATTTATGACCTGACTAGGTACATAAAAAAAAATTACCTTCTGCGCTACAAACAGTTCATATACGACGCACACTGCAGTGATGGTAATGCCTTGCTCCTTACATAGCATGGCAACACCCACGCAAGCTATACACGCCGCTAAGTAACGCCAGTCTGAAAATAACAGTAAAATGCTATTGTTAATATTTAGTATGTACGCCATTTGTCATTCACGTCCTCTCCTGGCCCCGGCCGATTTGTCAAAAGTTGCTAATTGCGCAGATTGTATTAGAACGCGCTTCTCAATATAATAGACAAATGAAATAACCTGAAGAATATGTTATTAACAGTAAATTATATTTTACAATGTCCCTAGCAATGGAAATTGCAATTATTAAGCATTTATTCCAGAAATATGTTTAAAAAATGCATATAAAATGACAATTTTTTGATTGTTCTTTAATTAATATCGCATGCAATTTATACCTATGTTTAAGATGTTTTAAAATTTTTCTCCGTGATACTATTGGAAATACAATGGGGGACAGCAATTTACAAGCAATTTTGAAGAATTAATTCGAAAATATGTCCAATAAAACATAATACAATATTTTATTTTAACACTAAAATATATTTTTAACAGAGCTTATAATTGACACGATGTTCTCAAAAATTATCAATCATATATGTGAAATCTCTCAGAGGAAATTATCTGTGCTTTGGCAAAAAACCAAGTTGGTACTTTTTAAGGGATTTCGTGCATATTTTATGTAAGGATAGTAGAAAAATATTGGAGTTTTCTGATCAAGTCGTTTAATGATAACACGCAGTTACGTAATTAATACGGAATAAAAACAGGAAGGAAGTATTACATAATGTTGATATTTAATTGATGTTACATCTCTGTTCATGTCGATAGAGATCATTTCCAATTATAAGTTTAAGCATCTCAAATAACTTTTTATTTAATTTATTAAACAAAACGATAACGTGTCGCTGAGCTCATTTAAAATAATGCCGAAAATCAAAACAATTAGAAATTATTCAAATACTTATTCGCAACCCATAGCGGTATGAACCATTGCTGCGCCACTGTGATTTTTGTTTGTATAAGGGTGACAAATGAGCACACAGTCCACCTGCTGGTAGGTGCATGTGGTGACCTATAGGCAACTACATTTATCCTCGATTAAGAATCAAAATGCAGATGCGTCGTCACCCCTGATGACTAAGATTAGGGTTACCAGATGACAGGAATTTTCCTGACATGTCCGGAATTTTAGCTCTCTGTCAGGGAAACAGGAAAAATTTGAAACTGCCAGGAATTTTTAAATAAAAAGAAAAAAATATTAGAAGTACAAATTAATATATTTATTAAACAGTTTACATACAAAAAAATAATAATATATGAATCAATCCCGAAGTTAAATTATTTCATTCATCTGATCTGGCTCGTACTTTTTATTGCGCATATGTCAAGCACATGCGCGAGTTTTTATATATATTATTAGGATAGCTGGTTTCTTTACGTGGTAGAGCCATGATGCAGCTATATTAGTAGTATAGTTGTAGCACGAATGGGTTGGTTCGACCGGGTCAGGACCACACTTTTACAGAATAACAGCGTAAAATAGCAGCTTAACACTGTTGTGTTTCGTATGTTGAGTGTAGAGAACCAGATACCCTTTTTACTGGAAAAGAGGCATTCTATCTTAGTCCTCAAGGGTAACAACACATATGCATTTTGATTCTTTATTGAGGATAGATGTAGATGTCTATGGGTCACAGCAACCACTTACCATTAGGTGGACTGTGTGCTCGTTTGTCACCTTTATTCTATAAACAGTTTCTCAGCCTATCCTATAAAAAAAGACATTTTTGGGTAGGTATTTAGGCGCGCTAAAACCCTGTCAAATACCTACCCAAAAATGTCTACCAGCTCTCGTACTATTTGCTGCCTCTGCGTCAATATCAGTAAATTTATTGAAAACTCAGGTATATTGTCAGGAAAACTCATTGTGGGATCTGGTAGCCCTAACTAAGATGGAATGCCTCGTTTCTAGTAAAATTGATCTCCGGTTCTCTACACTCTCCACACGAAAGACAGCAGCATTACACTGCCGTTACGTTGGTATTCCGTGAGAGCATGGTCCTTCCCCGGTCGAGCCGACCCGTTAATGTTACAACCATAACATAACTGCAGCATAGCTCTACCACGTGAGTGTAGAAAACTGTTTAACAAAACTAGAACCTAGTGATTATATACTTTATAGTTGAGAGCAACAAACATAAGTATTCAATTGCACTGTGACTTATTTACAAAGAGTGAAATATATTTAAAACGTATTCCACTTTCTTACCGATTTTACGTTAGGAGAGAGGATAATTATAGTTAATCACTCTCCCAGCCGTATAATTTTAGCATCGTTCGGAACCGGTGATTTGTTACCTCGCCTTAACGAGCAAAAGATATCTGGATCATTGAATAATGTAATAACTTGTGTTAATTCCGTGAATTATCTTTGAATCACTTTTATTTTAACATACTACCTTCAAAATTTTTTGTATTACACATATACACAATTACAACCATAGCTCTGTGGTCAGAATGCCTTAATATTGTGATTACTGTGGCTAAGTATTAGATTCGGATCCCAGTTGGATTTTTTTGTAATTATTACAGCTAATTTGGATTTTATATTATAGCTATTAGCTACTAGCAGACAATAATGCTATCAAGATATCCATGATGCCATTATTGTCTGAAATTGCGCGATGGCAAGTAGCAACTGCAACGAATTTCAGACGGCCATTTTGCGTAATTCTAAGGAACAGGTATTAAGTTGAAATTAATATAAACTACTAAGGTCCCTTGAAAGTGTAAAAATCATTCAAATGATACGTTCACTTATGTCACATATTTAGGTAATCGCAAACTCACTCATGAAAAACCTACTTCCCATTGAACTAGAATAAAGAAATTTGGTAAGAAGCAAAGTCTCACTGCACAAGTATTAACTTTTGAATCTTTTTACCTCAAAGATCCAAAAATCGTTAATTTGTAGTTTTGTATTTATTGTTTCGTGCGGTAATCAAGCTCGTCACCCGCAGCGTCGCAATCCACAATCAGTGTTTTATATTATACATAAACATAATATAATATACCTACAATAATATTTATTAATTTATATTAAAACTTATATCTATCATTACAGGATTATACCCAATAAAGCACGATTTACAATCCTATATTACCTTATAGCTAGGTAGCTATAGCTTTTTTACGTGGTAGATCCATGCTGCAGCTATATCAGTAGTGTTGTTGTAGCACGAATGAGTCGGCTCGACCGGGGAAGATTTACGCCTTCACAGAATACTAGCGTAAAATAGCAGCTTAATTCTGCTGTATTTCGTATGGTGAGTGTAGAGAACCGGAGACCCTTTTTACTGAAAACGAGACATTACATCTTAGTCCTCAAGGGTGACAACGCATCTGCATTTTGATTCGTATTCGAGGACAGATGTTGGTAGATGTCTATGGGCCACTGCAACCACTTAACATCAGGTGGTATGTGCACTCGTTTGTCACCCTTAACCTATCCTTAATACCTAAAAAAAGGTAATTATCATTATCTATAAGGCAAGTTTTGTGAATATGAGGCGTAATAGCTCAAAAGCTAAGCCCGTTTACTTTTGCTTGAGTTATTTCCGCGGTGATTATGTTACACGATGAAGTTAATTGAAATTATGTTTTATTTTAAAGTAGAAGTAATAAAAATGTAGAGCAGAAAACGTATAACAGAGGTTTTTGGCGCTTGTGTAATACGATTCAAAAATTGTAGGGAATCCCAATTATTCCGTTTTGAAGAGAGTTGGGCCTCTAATTGAATTCGACCCAAACTCTCGACCGCGAATTTTTAAGTCAAAGGTACGTGGGTATACCTTTGAAGAGAAAATTTAAGTTAAAAGCAACTGCAAATAACCGAGCACACAGGCTTAACGAGATTATGTTCTCGTTACGGGAATAGGTGGCGTGAGTGTTTTCGCGTTTGTGTTGGTATATGAGAGGAAAGTTTGATAATATGGTTTTACCAGTCAAGTTAGGCAGAATTGAAATAAGTTTTTGCGGCACAACAATATTTTACAGTTGAATAATAATGCGTTTAATGTGCAATGCTGAAATAACAACGAAAAAACAATGACGAAATAATTGTTGATTGAATTGTCTATAGCTATAACAAATGTCATTATAATATATGGATAAAATAATAATAATATTATTTTTTCAAATTATTAAAGTTACAGCCAATATACATCCCACTGCTGGGCACAGGCCTCCTCTCATTTCTGAGAGAGTTTTCGGGCAAGGAAGTGTCCGCCGCGCTGCCGCAATGCGTGTTGGTGAACTTCACATGTCTTCGAAATATTTTTTTCTCATTTCTCAGACATGCAGGTTTCCTCGCAATGTTTTCCTTCACCGAGGAGCACGTGGTAAATCAGCACATAAAATTGCAATTAACAAATTCATTGGTGCAGGCGAGGATCGAACCCGGGTTGCCCGCGTACTGTGAAATTAACAGCGAGCGCTAACCATAAGCGCGCGTTAGCGCTCAAATTATTATTAAAAAAAAAATTAAAATTTTGTTAGAGATACGACTTATTCTGTAAATCATAGATTATACAAATAAGTTTACCATGTGCCACAAAATTCAACGTTCAGGGAAATATATCTGACTCCTTTTTTTTAAACCTATAATAATTTTTTCAATATACTTTAAAATTTGATACGCTATACAATATTTTAGGAACTACTTAAAAGCAAATTTCACTGTGATTTTTTTGCATTAGCTACCCAAGAAGCATAGCTTCATCCCAGTTCCAAATAAAAATAAAATATTTGAATTTTAAAGAAAAAATTAAATTAAGTAAAAAAATTTCTTGCAGATTTAGAAAATTTTAACTTTTGGTAAACTTTCATACGTCACGACATAAAAAATGTATCAATACTTCTATAGCAACTTATTATAAAAGTTAGTACAACTAATCAAGATACTAAAATGGTATAATACTCTATTGCAACTAAGCGCAAAAAAAATATATTCATAATTTTTCCGAAGAAGAACCAAACACAATTGTTAATTATTACCCTTGACAACGTTATTGGGTGCCCCAAAAACAGGTTTTGAGTTATGTTTTAGGTAGACAAGCGTTGCCAATAGATTTTTGAAGTGCGAGTAACATAGATTTACACCACATTGGTAAAGCGGGGAATTCACTAGACGGGCATGCCCACGGGCATGTCTGTAGACGTGCCTGCCGGACTTCGCTACTATAGGTCTGTGCAAAGTTTGATAGTGTAGGAACATCGCAGTTGGTCTGGCATATTTGCCTGTTGAACGTCCGCGCGATCTCATTTTGACTGCGCGGGCACAGACATGTGAATATTAACTGCGGGCTGTCTGTTCACAGACACAAGAGCGACAGCAACCAGTTCAGACGGCCTTTTATTTTTATTTAACGAACTTTGGAGATTTTTTAATTTGCAATGAGTTTTGATGATAATAAAATATTATGAGAACAAAGAAGAGAGAGAGAGAGAGAGAGAGAGAGAGTTGTAATAAAAATTCAAAATACAATATCCTTGCGCAAGTTCTAATTATATAAGTAAATTGATATGGCTAAACTTTTTTCTATTTTTATACCATTCTTTACACCAAATTCTTTTCTTTTTCTAATCATCGGACATTATTAATGCAGCACCAGTTACTATTGCAATTTTTCGTCGTTTCGTTGTCATTTTAATGTGCACGCACAACCAATCACGTAGCCGATCTAAAACAAACTGATGAGTCTGTGTAGAGTATTGTGGCGACAGACATGGCCTGTGGGCATGTCCGTGTAGTGAATTCCCCGCTTAAGCAAGAGTGGGACAGATAGTTGTTATGAGACTACATAATGATATGAAATTGTAAAATTTATTATTAAAGGTACTTCAAATTAAATGTTTAAATCATTTCCCTCTTGTATAATATATGCACGACAACACCTTAAAAATTATCTTGTAATCATTCGCGCATATCCTCGTGTATTTAAGTTTTCTGCAGCCTCCAAGAGTCTTTGTCGAAGTTCGCCTATTGTTGCTGTGGCAGTGGAGGGAAAGGGGAGATCTCCCGCGGCTAGCGCTCCGATTGGTAGTTCGGAGCTATTCTATATATGCTACTTTAACTTCAGAACTTTGTTAGTGCGATTTAGGATTCGATGTGTTTCGCTTGTAGCGCAACGACAGCGCCGCCACATCACCCCTCTGCTCAGACCGGAGGTCGATAGTGCAGTCCGATTACCGGTGCGTCCTTAATGTCGGTGGGGAATACATGCTGTGTGTGTAAGGGCAAGTGACGCCGGTGCGAACGATATGCCGGTGTATAATTTATGCCGTACTACGCACTTGCAAGTGATGCCGGTGAGAACGATGAGCCGGAGCAAGTGCCAGGGATTGCCTTGTAGTCTGCGGTGAGTCGAGAAGAAGGCAAGTAATCTGCGAGAGTGCCGTGAAGCAGAGGCGAGCAGTAAGGCTCAGAGCCGTGCCGAATACTGTAGCGCAGAGAGTAGCTTGAAGGAACAGGAAGCATTATTATTCCAGTGCTGCGATGAACCTTTGTAAAGCTAGATGGCTTGCAGAATGTCAAAACTGCAGACAATATCTGCTCGGGAGCGAATGAATGGGGTACTTGAGGATGATGACGAAGTTTACGTTACGTTACGTGTTCATGTTACGTCACCAGTGTGGCGGTGGAGGGAAAGGGGAGATCTCCCGCCGGGTAAGGTGTTCTGCCCCGGGAGCGGCCAGCGCTCCGATTGGTAGTTCGGAGCTATTCTATATATGCTGCTTTAACTTCGGAACTTTGTTAGTGCGATTTAGACTTCGATGTGTTTCGCTTGTGGCGCGACGACAGCGCCGCTTTTCAAACCAATAGCAACTGCGGCGCTGTCGTCGCGCCACAGTTGCTATTGGTTTTGAATATACTTCGTCTTTTAGGCAACCCCAGTAAAATTACGTCTCGAATTTAACAGTATTTTAAAAGGCTATTACATATATAACTTTAAAAAAAGGAGTCAGATTTTTGTTCCACTGGGTAGTTATCAATTTGTCCACTCCCTGGTGCCCGCTTTTGAGATTGAAAATTAAACCATTTTTGTTGCAAACACATTTGATAATAAGTATTATATTATGTAATTTCTTTAGTAATGTTTGTTTCGACAGCACTTAAAAACTATTTTGAACCTCTGACGCAAAAAAAAAGGGTTGCTATAAGTTTGCTCGCTTTGTCTCTGTCTTTCTAGGGGTATGTCTCTACCACCGTAGCTTTTAAGCGGGTGTATAGATTTGGCTGCGGTTTTGTTATTTAAAAGCAGGTTTTCTAGCGTTGGTTCTTATTATATTTCTTATTTATATGTTTTATCAAAATCGGTTGAGCCGTTTCAAGGTCATCTGCTGTTTTGTTAGCTGCGGTATGGTTTTTTTCGAAGGTTTTTAAAATTTTCAATTTAATTTATAATTGATTAAAGTTGCACTGCACTCACTGGGACGTCATCGTCCCAGTGAGTGCAGTGGATTCTGCGATTGGGCTCTGTAGACTTCGGACGTGTAGGTCGAGTTCACTCCCGTCACTCAACTCTCTTAGCACATGCGGAAAATTAAAATTAAAATTAAAATTATCTTTCCTGATACACCGCATTATTTTGTGCTCTGTGATTGGTTGCTGAATTGGTGTTCTCACTGTGGTGCGCGAAGCACGCTGTCCCGGGTGACTGCAATATCACGGTGCTGTTGTGAAGTGAATCGGACGCTTGTTGTGGTGCAAAGAGTGTTTGTACGTAACTCTCCTTCCTGGTACTGGTTGCTTGTTGCATTAGGTAACAGCTAGGTATACACCCTAGCGTATCAACGCGCTATGTGTATATGTGTTTGTTTTAGGCACACACATCTGTGCTGTGTTGGCATAGTAAACAAGGTGGCGTCATTTACAACCGACGAACTGGCCGACTTTTCTAGCCGAGCCTGCCCCGACATTTAGTCTGTGTTTATTGCACAGCGCAACGCCCATCCCACGCCCGAGCCCGCGCTCGAGTCCGCACTTCTAGCCGGCCCATCCAGCCAGCATGTCTGGCCCCCTATCGACCATCCGAACGTGCTGATCGACGACCTTTTATCGCCGGGCCCCAGACCTACAACCCCTGTGTCCATAGACACAACTTATGACACCCCGTCCCCCGCGATGTCCACCCGCGGTTTGTCTCTGGTCTTCTCCGATGCCGAATCAGGCTCTGACACGGAGACCGAAACGCGCGTTCCGCACAAGCCCGACGACGAAGGCTTCACCCTCGTCCAGGGCAAAAAACGCAAACGCGCAGCCCCTAAAAAGGCAGCCGAGCCTAACTCGTCCTCCTCGTCCCCCACCGCCATTCCAGGCAAAAAAGCCAGCCCCCGCGATGCGCGCTCATCCCCCTAAGCCTGCGGCCAAATCTGCAGTGAAAGGGTCCCCTGCTGAACGTAGAGAAAAGCTGCCGCCACCCATAATCATCCAAGATAAATCTAAATGGTTAATAATGGCTAAATGGTGGATAACCTATCATACTGGTTGGATTAAAAAAAATTGCCCTAAGGTTCAAAACGCCGGTGAGAGAATTAGAATGTTCGTCAACTCGACTGAATATTTCTGCAGCGTTACAAACCACCTGCGCGCCTAGCTGATAAGCTTTCATACGTACGCTCTCCCATAGTAACGCAACCTTCACGTAGTCCGCGAGCTCCCCAAGGAGCTCGAAACGGAACATATCCTTAAAGACCTCAAAGGTCAAATTCTCCCGGTCCGAGCTCCTTCTTTATAAAGCGTGCGTAAGACCTATCACGTCTTACGCAAGCGTAGTTTTCGCGCACCTAAACCATAGTCATTTGTACGAGCTCCAAGTCGTCCAAAATAGACTCTTCCGCATAGCAACCGGAGCTCGGTGCCACCAGCGAAACTTCGACCTACACAGAGACTGTCAACTTCCGACAGTCTCTTCATACTTCAAGGATATGTCTCGGCGCTACCCAACCCGCTAGTGGTAAACGCAACCAATCGAACTCTCTGTTCCGCCAGATTCCGACGATCGAAATGTCACCGGCCAGTTATACTCAAACACTCACAATCGCCTATATAGTGTCATAAACACTGTTAGGACAACAATGGATGGGACGCAGCGAGTCCGCCAACGGGCGCGCCGCACGGGTACACCCGCGTCCCCGGGCGGTTCTCACTTGAACATCGTACGATACGAGTTAGCCGTCAGAGCCGGGACCCGCCACCCCCTGTTCGGACGGTCGTTAGTCACTCATCCATGTTATGTTAATGTGATCACTGAACTGAACACAATATTATCCCACTCCTCCAAGATTATCGATTTTAAATAAATAATCTCCCGCCCCTATTTTATAAGTCGCGGCCTTTCAGGCCGAGTTCCATGAAGCTGTAAGAGCCGCATAGTCAAGCAGCATTAACATCGCAGAAACTAGACTGAAGCCGTCCTATAGGTTTGTGATATATACATAAGGTTATTATAAATATAATTTATTTTACTGTAGTTAATTTTTATAATAGCTTTTCAAACTGTTACTAATGATGACATCATAGCGAAGGCTGAAGAGTTTGCTACCAAAGAGAATAATTATAATCACTACGTTTATTTGCTACCTTTGACAAATTGTATTATCTATGTCAGAAACTGACATTTTACATAGAGATTTGTTAATGGTTCGTCTTACGAGTCTTAGAATAATTACATACATAGAAATCTAAAATTTTACATAAATTGAGTCAATAAACTTGTCTCGCTTTTCCAAATTTTATTTTCAAATAAGGCAAAAAAACTCCAATCTATTGAAAGATGTTGCGTGTAATTCATGCGTAGAAATAAAAATGTTCATTGTTCTCTTTATTAACACTAGTATCTTCTGATTTATAAGTAGCGGCATGAAAGTCTAGCGTTGACCGTTATTGCGCATAAGTCGCGCTGATTGGCTCATGCGTATCGATCGCACGCGCTGATTGGCTTGCTAGTCGCATTCGTGCAATTCAATTCGTGCGCGTGTCCTCCACGTTTCATTCAGCACTAGACTTACGTGCCGCGACTTGTACTAGAAAAATGACATCCCTACATATTGTAGTAGTATTATATGTGACGTTACTTTACAAGACTTGACGTCTTTAATCTATAGTGATTTCGTTCGTCGTTTCGTGGTCATTTATTATTAATACTAAAGTATTATAGGTCTAAAAATATAAACAAAATAGGACTAGACTTATTATTATTCGAACGATCAAGTAAATTGTTTTCAAAATCAAGTGATGATGATTATATTACATTGCAAATTAAAAACTAATAGTTAGTCGTGAGGTCTCGACAGTCACACTCTACATAAGCGACTTGGATTCCATTTGTAATCCCAATTTAATATGTTAGATTCACCACTTGCTCAGCGGAAAATAAAACCACCGCGAAAGCTATATCTGTATGGACGAAAACATTTCGAAAGCATAAATTGAAGACAGGATCATGATAGTACCGTGTAGCGGATGCGTAAGCGAATCCACTACCTCATACTAAGAAGATATAAGACCCCATCACATCCTGTGAGTAGAATGAAACAGGAGATAGACAGAAGCATCTTCCTGATAACAACTCAAAATAATAAAATAATGAGGTTGCCAACCCACGTGCTAAGAAAGGGAACTATGGTAAATATTCCCCCTATGAGGCAATCTATGGAAAAGGCCTACGTTCAGCAGTGGACTTTTGATAGGTTGTAATTAATGAATGAATGAATGAATGATAATAGCATGAGCAGCAGAGAGGAAAACGGGTAATACACGTTCGTAATCGATTTATTGATAGTTGTGGTGGAGCGAGCAAAGAGGAGGCAGACTGTGGTCGTGCCGCGGTTTCTGTATTACTTACTATGTACTATCGTAGGAGTGACCTTTGTGTACCCATTATTAACTATTTATTTATTTATTATCAGAAGAAACATAAAAATCGGTTCACTCGTTTCCAAGCATACGGTGAGCATACACAAAAAAAACACAAGTCAAATATAGATTCTTGTTTCTGGAACGCAGTTAAAAATCCTCTAAAAATAGAAATAAATGAAAAAGTTAATATTTACCTGTGTATCGCCTTTTACTGGCAGCTCGTGCGTAACATAGCAATGCTCCGAGGAAGAAGACGGATGAGAGCATTTCCGCTCTGCCGACGACACCGGTTACCTGTATCATAAAAGAAAAACATCTAATAAATTTATCCTGCAATAACAAATTTATTTTCTTGATAAATTATTGTTCAAGAACGCCATAATACCTAATATACATTCTTAAAATTTAACGTAAAGTTTATGGCATGTATTATTTTTATATAAGTAAGGGTGACGAACGAACACACAGTCCACCTGATGGTAAGTGGATGATGTGGTCCATAGATAGATGTCTATGAACCATACCACAGACGTGAAGAAACACGTGGAAATACCACGTTCTATACGTGGTAGAGCCATGCTGCAACTATATTAGTAGTATGGTTGTAGCACGAATGGGTCGGCTCGACCGGGGAAGGACCACGCTCTCACAGAATATCAGCGTAAAATGTCAGTTTGACACTGCTGTGTTTCGTATGGTGAGTGTAGAGAACCGGAGACCCATTTTACTGGAAAAGAGGCATTACATCTTAGTCCTCACGGGTGACGACGCATCTGCATTTTGATTCTTTATTGAGTAAAAGGTAGATGTCTATGGGTCACAGGAACCACTTACCATCAGGTGGACTGTGTGCTCGTTTGTCACCCTATCTTATAATAAAATACATACTTCGTTGAATGCTTCGTTTCCAGTAACAAGGGTCTACGGTTCTCTACACTCACCATACAAAAGACAGCAGCATTAAGCTGCTATTTTACGCTGGTATTCTGTGAGAGCGTGGTCCTACCCCGGACGAACCAACCCATTCGTGCTACAACCACAATATAGCTGCAGCATGGCTGCAACTATATTGTGGTTGCATGGTGTATGTAGATAACCGGACAGTCTTTTTACCGGTAACAACGCATACCTTCCTTGTCCTTGTCGGAGGTGACAAAGCAACTGTATTTTGAGCTGCGTCTTCTTAATTACAACTAAAAATAAATCACCGGCCAAGTGCGAATCGGACTCTCGCATGAAGGTTTTCGTATCATAGTAAAACACGTTTCTAGTAGGAGAGACCCTTTAATTTATAATTCATTTTTATTATTTGTTGTTATAGAGACAACAGAAATACACATTCTGTGAAAGATTCAACTGTCTTACCTATTACGGATCATGAGATACAGTCCGATGAGAGACAGACGGATGGATAGCGAAGGCTTAGTAATAGGATCCCGTTGGTAACTCTTTGGGTACGGAACCCCAAAAACTGCGGTTGCCAACCCGCCTGTCAATCGTGGTAACTATGGCAAAATCCCCCTTATGAGGCAATCTATGAAGAAAGCCTGTGTGGCAGCGGACTTTTAATAGGCTGTAACGGTAACTGCCACTAAAGAAAGTTGTTATCTCACACTATACTTGATTAAATCAATTTGCTGAAAGTATTGAACCGCATATCCTGTTTGTGACGGAAAATTGTGGCTATAAAATACCGAAGGAGACGCCGAAGGTAGTGGGTGTAAAGTCTGCGAAAATATAGGAGGCGGCCGCCATTGAACGGCGAGTGGGTCCATAATATAACAAACATTGTTACAACGTTAGCGGCGACATTTACGACACCTCTTCTTCGTTCCGCCTCCTCGCGTCTTCATAACAAATAGTTATGTAGCTACAGCAAAACAAGTAACATTTTGTTAGAGAAATACTTATTTTTCGGTCGCAGGTATTGCATGTTTAATCAGACTTTCGTAACGTGCAATCGATTACTAAAAAAAAGTAATTGATTACAAATTATAACTATAAAATATTAAATGTATGGTAAAATATTACATGGTTATCGCTAGAAAACGATAACTCGAACGTCATGTTTCTTCCCGGCAATAATTTTTTTTTTATCTCGTTTAATATAAGTTTTATATTTTAAATTGTAAAATGAAATAATTGTGTAAATATCGTTTTAAATTTGGAATTTTGAAACTTTTTATTAATTAAATGTTATTGTAAAAGGCCGCACTTGGGTAAATCTAAGGATTTTCTTTTAAATCTTAGGATTTACCGACATGAGCTGTTAAATGCAAGGTTTGGTATAAAATGAGACGATTTTCGGGGCTTTTACCCTTAGAGTTTGGTACATGCTAGGTTTTACCAATGACTATTAGTAAATGTTGGTTTTGGAAATAAAAAAAATATAATATAAGTAGAAAGTATTTATTAAACACCGAATCATGTTACCGACTAAATTTTAAAATGTTTTTATGATGAGTTTTTAACGTATAATACAGATAAATATATTTGTTTTCTTCTCACAAACATAATACCTACGTTAGCTACGCTTACTACTCATTAATTTTTCTTATGATATTATTGTCAGTAAGTACAAATTAAATCTCATATGGTATTGACTTTATAGTTACAAGAACTTCCTACAATTGTCTCGTGATTTCTTTCTCCGAATCAATATCGCATTATCTAGTGACATTATCATCAGTTGTTATATTAGAAACATCGGATTTTCTCTTAGTCTTCACTTTCTCCGTAATAATATCTTCTTGTATTTTATTCTTGACAGCGTTATTGGACAATGATTCTTGTGATTATTTCTCAACATTAATATCTTCTTCGTTATTTTAAATTAAATTTTCGGCGGAAATATATTGTACCGCATTTATCTGTGAATGCAACAATTTCTTCAAATTTGCAGATCTTAAACACCAATCATATCTCTAAGGGTCGCTGAAGTTGCGATGCCCATTTTCATTGGAAAACCAAACATTACTTCGTACGAGGTTCCTTTGACTGTCTCATGATATGCTCTATTTTTCGTTGCCCGGATGAATGTTAAGCCCTCTGAATATTTTAGCCTTTAATTTCTCTAAGCTCTACGCATTCATCCCTATCGAGATGAAAGTTTTTGCCTTCTTTTTTTGTCACGAGTTCGTATAGTATTCCATAAAATCTTTGTTTCACACTCATTTTGTCTCATAAATACTTCTAGATAACAAAAGCGTACGTAGTAATCGACCAATTATGTCTAGCGGAGAGAGAGGTGACACTGCACACTGTCCGCGAGCACGATAATGCGTCAAACACTTTTAGACTAGATTATTTTTCAACATTTTACGTGTCTTTGAGGTAAAACCTAAGATTTACTAAGTTTATGGTAGTAAAAGTCCGAAATTAATGATTACCAAAGAACCGTTCGGACTTTTACCATTAAGACTTACCATAAATCCTAGGTTGTACTGGAAAATCTTAGGATTTACCGTAGTTCGAGCTTTTACAGTAATAAATAACTTTCACATACTAAATTTGCCCCTATGATACGCGCGCCACTTACTGTAAGTTAATGGTAGCATGTCTATAACCTTCACGAAAGTGCAAGCAATAACTTCACAAAGTTTTATTTCTATCTCATGAGAGGTATCACAGCGCATAAACTTAGCTTATTTCATAGATTAATGATAAGTCATCGTGCGCTCTGACTAGATACTGCGCTCCCTGCAAGTAACAGCTCCATGATTGCGGCATCTTAATATTGTAGTGTGTATAAGACAATTTGCATGATGCTAGTGTGCGTGAAAAATTGTATATACCAGCAGCTTAACTATTACCCGATTAATGGGAAAATTTATTTTATGCTATGGCTTAGTAGTTAAGTTCATAGTTATGAATGTATTCCAGAAATACTTAAAAATGAATAGTTTATTAATAACGAATGTATCAATATATTTGTCTATATTATGTATAGGTTTTCCTTCTGAATAAATGACATATAAATGATAAGGCCTCCTTTTTAAGAGTTTAATATTTTTATTTACATGTCTAACTAATATTCACAAATTATTTAAAAAAAATAGTTACATATATGGTGTAATCAAAATAGTGCTTTCTATTCTACGCGTCAATATGAACAACTTTTACTATAGATCTATCTTCCAAATCGCAAGAAAAATTAGGTCTTCCATACATTTTGAGCAAGTTTGTACGAAATTTTGTATGGAATAACTGATTTTGAGATATTTTTTATAGGATCAGTCTCCGGTTCTCTACACTCACCATAGTTTCAAAAATTGTTTGGTTGAGTCTACAGCCTAAACGGATGGACCGATTATTTTTATTTTGCAAGCTCCCGTGCAGTCGGGTGTTTTTTTAAATTATTTTTTTCTCTTTGTTATAGTATTACTAAATAGTATTGTATAATAATTTTCAAAATCGAATGTGACCATTTAGTTACACGGTTTTTAGAATACCTTAGGATAAATTATTTAACTGTGACACAGTTGCAGCTGCCGGCCAACCTCTAGTATTTTTATAAGTGGTTGAATAATAAAACATATTTTGTAAATGCGTACCTCATTAATTTTTATTTAATTATATTTTTCTATACAAAAAAATTCAGACTCTAACTCAATAGACAACACAATTGAAAGCACCATATTAAAATATTATAATTTATGATTTTATTAACATGGCATAATTTTACAGTTTTTCCCCATTTTATATTTATTGATAGTTTACGTGGTAGAGCCATGCTATTAGTAGTATAGTTGTAGCACGAATGGGTTGGCTCAACCGGGGAAGGACCACTCTCTCACAAAATACCACCGTAAAATAGCAGCTTCAAACTGCTGTCTTTCGTATGGTGAGTGTAGAGAACCAGAGACCCATTTAACTGGAAACGAGGCATTCCATCTTAGTCCTCACGGGTGGCACCGCATCTGCATTTTGATTCACAAACGAGGATAGATGTAGATGTCTATGGGCCACAGCAACCACTTACCATCAGGTGGACTGTGTGCTCGTTTGTCACCCTATCCTATAAAAAAAATTATCCAGATAGATTCATTTGCTGGTAACTCCCAGATACAAATGACGCTGGAGTAAATATAGCAACCGCTAAGCGTGTGTGCGTGTAAATACTGGCCAGTTTTTGTCGTTGCATCGCTCATTGCGTGAGGCGTTATCTAGCGAACTTTGATTATATACATGTCATATAATCAAAGCGAATAAATAATCTCAGCGCATAAAATACAAACAAATAAACATTAAATTACATAGATATTACGAGTACAATAACGTCGGTTCAATGAGTCCAGCCAAAGCAGCCGCAAAGAAATTAGATAATAATAAAGTAAATGATTTTTATTATAAATATATAATTTTAATTATACACTTGCTAATAATAATTGCGGAAATATCGTTTTAAATTTGGAAGAGTTGAATTGTTCAATTGGGAATGATGATACATTCATTGAAGTTGAATTATATATAACTTTCGAATAAATTTGTCGGTACGAAACCCGCGCCACCTACGCATAAGTTAATTGTACCATGTCTATAACCTTTATCGCGTCTACGTGCTGTTTTCGAGAGTCATTACGAATCGTCTCGCGCGCAGACTCGACGACTTCCAGCCTCCCGAACAAGCCGGTTTCCGAAAAGGCTTTAGCACCATAGACCACATACATACCCTTCGGCAAATTGTACAGAAATCTGAGGAGTATAATTTGCCACTATGTCTGGCGTATATGGACTATGAGAATGCCTTTGATTCCGTCGAAATTTGGGCGGTGCTGCAGTCCCTTCAGCGATGCCAAGTTAACTGTCGGTATATCGAAGTGCTGAAGTGCTTGTACAGTAGGGCTACTATGGCTATCCGAGTACAGAACCAGAGTACGTAACCTATCCAATTGCAGAGAGGTGTAAGACAGGGTGACGTGATATCCCCGAAACTCTTCACCGCTGCATTGGAAGACGTTTTCAAGCTTCTGGACTGGAAAGGATACGGCATTAATATCAATGGCGAGTACATCACTCACCTTCGATTTGCCGACGATATAGTCCTTATGGCAGAATCGCTGGAGGAACTAAGCACTATGCTCAATGACCTCAATCGGGTTTCCCAACGGATAGGTCTTAAGATGAACATGGACAAAACAAAGATCATGTTTAATGTCCATGTCACACCTATGCCGGTAGTTGTTGAGAGAACTAAGCTCGAAGTTGTTGACGAGTATGTTTCCATGAGAGAAATAGTCTGACTAGGTAAGTCCTACTTCGACCGAGAGGTCAATCGATGGTTTCAACTCGGTTGGGCAGCGTTCGGGAAATTACGGCACATCCAGTGCGTATTGACAGTGATGACCTATGGTACTGAGACGTGGTTCTTCACTGCTGGTCGGATGAGGAAGCTCAAGGTCGCTCAGCGAGCTACGGAGAGGGCTATGCTCGGAGTTTCTCTGCGTGATAAACTTAGAAATGAGGATATCCGCAGTAGAACCAGAGTGACCGGCATAGCCCAACGGATTAGTAAGCTGAAGTGGAATTGGGCCGGCCATATAGCTCGAAGAACCGACAACCGTTGGGGAAAAAAGGTTCTCGAGTGGCGGCCTCGTACCGTCGGACGAAGTGTAGGGCGTCCCCCCACTAGATGGAGTGACGATTTGGTAAGATATGCAGGAAGTCGATGGATGCAGGTGGCTCAGGACCGTGCTTTGTGATATTCCTTGTGGGAGACCTATGTTCACAGTGGACTTGTGAAGGGCTGTAATGATGATGAATGATACAGAAAAAAATCTTACTTTAGTCGAGAATGAATTCTGTTTAAAAAATTACCCGGATTATAACTCGATAATTTTGATCATAAGAATTAAGTCCTGCTGAGAAAAACTATATGCCAAATCAAATGAAATGTCACAATTTTTTATGTTTTATTGTACACTTATCTTTAATTTTAATTTGGTACACACTGGAAAAGTTAAAACTGATATATTATCAATTTTGCTGTCTATATATAAACTTAATTGATAGTTTAGGATGAAATTATGGATCTTTAGAATAATTATGTAAATATATTATTCCATGATATTTTCAAAATGCCTCAGTGGAAAACGTTGGTTTAGGCGTGGAGGTAGTCGATGATAAGCACATGCTCCTGTATTGTCTTGTCTTATCTGTGTCTTGAGTGAGGGTGACTGCTCATAATGTACAATTGTACATATACAGAAAGCGTCGCACGTATCGCTCCCCACATAATTTAGAATTAAAAATTTTGTACAGCCGACTTCAATATAAGTTATTAAGAATAACTCAAAAACTATTGTTCTAACCTTGATCAAATTCATATGGGACCACACGAGAAGTACCAGCTTTAAAATAAAAAAAAAGAATCATCGAAATCGGTTCACCCAGTAAAAAGTTATGAGGTAACACACATAAAAAAAAACATACGGTCGAATTGAGTACCGTCCCCTTTTTGGAAGTCGGCAGAAAAATAATATTAAAAGTGCGAGCTCAAATTTGTTGCAGATCTACTCGTAGTTTATTACTTTTCTCAAATTTTAACCACGTTAGTTCTTAAACATGGTATTGTATTTCATTTCTCGTCAACAATAAATTAGCAATTTACCAGAAAGAGAAGACTTAAAAGAATTAAATTAAAAATCTTTCTACGACTAAGCGTCTAATATTTGCAAGTAGCCATATTAACACAACAACACTTTCCAGCACACACCGTACACCCGCGTACCTGGGCGGTTCTTACCGCCCAGAACATCGAGCGACACGAGTTAAGCAGTCAGAGGCGGGATTTAAAAAGTTGAAAGGCCGCGATCCCTGTGTCAGATAAAGCTGTTACAGCTGTTAGTCTATGCGGCTCTTAGAGCCGCATAGACTACCAGCGCAAACATCTCGAGAATAGACAACTGCACAAATCATGACTTGTCCTGACTAAGCTATTGATATTAGATTGCTAGTAAACATATTACGAAGTATAATGTCACAGAACCCGCTGACGGGTTCAGCTAGTTAAAGCAAGGTGTCATACTTTCAGTAAAAGGACTTCTTTTGACTTTACAAAAGACCACTGCGGAACTCCCACATAAATTGCGTCATCGGGGGCTAGTTGCCATAGTTGACACGCTTGGTAACCGCAGTTTGTTATTTTTTGTCAGTTGTTATCGGGAAGACTCTGCTGGCCATCTCCTGGTTCAGTTTCTCTATGTCGCCTCTTACGACAACCAGGGGATGATATGGGTTAATAGATATTCATTCGCCAATACACGGTTAATTTATTACGTAGAGCCATAAGAATTAAAAGAAAATACTGAAGCCCTACAAATTTTCTTTTGCAAAAGGGAAATTTAAAAGGCGCGAAGATTGTCGGTGTACAGTGTAGATATTAAGCCGCTGTGACAATGTTAAGTCGTGAAACAAATAGGATTGCGAGCAGACGTTGCGTCGAAGTCAATAACTTATTTCCACTTATTATGTCGGTCTGTGTTTACTTTTTATTTATTTATTTGCTCTTTACCGCAAACAACTTAAAATAAAGTTTTCAAAAGGCGGACTTACAGGTTTGACTTATTACTATATTTTTGTCTTTATTATAAATACTAAAGCGGAATGGTTCGATTTAGATTATAACATAATATTCTAAAGAAAATATTTTAATATAATAAAGAAACGAAGAAAAGGCTCCGGAGAATGAATGAACTATTAATATTAAAATTTTATAAAATACTAGAGGCACGCTGAAGCTGGATTAAATATGCAGCCTTTCATGGGACTGCTTGACTGGAGAAGGATTACGATCACACGGCATATCGACGTAAAATGGCAACGTAATGCTGTTGTATTTCATATGATTAGTAACCAGTACCAGCGACCCTTTTTACTAGTAAGGCATTGAATCTTAGACCTATGGGCGACGGCATGCGCTACTTTGCCTCCCTTGTGTAAAATAATTGTATATATTTTTATCACAACTTAAAAATCTTGTGATCAACACGTTTGGAAACGGGATATAGACTTATAGACTTTTGACGCCATCATCGATATTAGACTGGTATTCGGAGACAATCTCGAGTTTAAGCTCAAACTCCACAATTTTATAATTTGAGTTTAGACTATAATATTATGGTACAAATTTTCACTTTGTGAAGCTAGAACCTAAGTTCGAGATTGTCGCTGAACGTTGGCCTTAGTATATTATTAAATTTTTATAGAATAAGGGTGGTGCTATTCCTTTTTATAGAATAAGGCTGACAAGCGAGCACACAATCCACTTGATGGTATGTGACATCTAGCCATAGACACATCTATCCTCGATTGAGTGAAAGAATCAAAATGCAGATGCCTTGTCACCCCTGGAGGCTAAGATGGAATGCCTCTGACGGTTCTCGACAGAAAATATAGCATTATTCTGCTTTTTCATGCTGGTATTCTGAGAGTGTGGTCCTAACTCGGTCAAATCGACCCATTCGTGGTGCAACCATAATATAGCTGCAGAGTGGCTCGATCACGTATTAAAAGTTACTTATTATTACTAGCGTACTTATAATTATTAATTTATTATTTATTTTTCAAAGTAACCACATTTAGGATGTGGACAAATTCTATCCATCAGGATACAAGTCCATGAAATTTTGCTTTCTGCACTCCTTCTCCGTACAAACTTAATGTCACACTGGTCCGTTTTTTTATAGTATAAGGGTAAAAAACGAGCACACAGTCCACTTGATGGTAAGTGGTAGCTGTGGCCCATATACTTCTACATCTACCCCCAATTACGAATCAAAGTGCAGATGCATCGTCATCCGTGAGGACTAAGATAAAATGCCTCGTTTCCTTACTGGAAACGAGGCATTCCACATGATGGTAAGTGGTTCCTGTGACCCATAGACATCTACCTTTTACTCAATAAAAAATCAAAATGCAAATGCGTCGTCACCCGTGAGGACTAAGATGTAATGCCTCTTTTCCATTAAAACGGGTCTACGATTCTCTACACTCACCATACGAAACATAGCAGCGTTGAGCTGTTATTTTACGCTGGTATTCTGTGAGAGCGTGGTCCTTCCCGGATCGAGCCGCCCATTCGTGCTACTACTATTCTACTAATATAGCTGCAGCATGGCTCTACCACGTAAAAACTGTACGCGCAATATGCTTACGAAGGGGTACAATGTTTTACCTTCACGTTCTGTCCGTTCATATAACTGATTTATTTTTAGTTCAATTATAGTAAATACAGCAGCATCTATTGGGCACCAATTCGTTGGGTATATAAAATCACACACTATTACAGGCAGCCCAGGCCAGATGTAATTAATTACTAGGGAGCGCTGAATAGCTTACAACGTTTCAAAGGCTTTTGCAAAACACCAACTGCGCTGTCGGTGATACAGCCCGCGTTCAATACTATTAGTCAAATTAAAGATCCGTGATACTACTATATTTAAAATAGAAGAAGCTTCAATGCCATCTTTTGATGTAAATTATTAATATAAAATAATAAATAATGTTTCGCTTAATTGCAATAATCACTTTCTTCATATTTTTTGCGCTTTGTAAACGCCAATTTTGGATAAAAATATTTTGACTTTGAATTATAAATACTACTTATATTTTGGAAAGAAGATGAACAATATTATTTAACCTTGTATTTGTTGTGCTGTTCTGTGTTATTAATATTATATAGTTATATATGGACTTTTTAAAGATTTTTTCAATATTAATTAAAATTAATAGTCTAGAAGAAATTAAGTCTTTTTATCATACAAATTTACTACGGCGATTAAAAAAAATAACAATTTCATTTGAAATAAAAAAAATTACGAATTTTTTTTTATTTTTTACTAAAGACTTTAAAATAATATCATTCTTCCATTTACCATATCAGAAATTTCTTTATAGATTTTTAGATATTTGATGAAATAAACAATATCCCTAGATTCTGTTGATGTGTTTATGAATCTGAGATATGGTCTTTCACTGCTGGCTGCATGAGGAAGCCTCAGGTGAAGTAGAATCTGCGGAGGCTGGCTGCTAAGATCCGCAGTCTACTTCACCTGAGGATGCCTGTCGTATTTTCGAGAGTGGTGTGTCGTGCCTAGTGTAGTGGTGATGAGGATGGTAGTGCTGGGATTGACGGCGACGGGTATAGTGCGCACGATTGAGGGAGGGTGAGAGGTCCCCTTAAAACTGGGCAGGACACATCACTCTTGAAAATACGACACGTGTTTCGCCTCTACACACAAGGCATCCTCAGGTGAAGTAGACTCTGCGGGTCTTAGTGGCCAGCCTCCGCAGAGTCTACTTCACCTGAGGCTGTTTCGTGTAGAGACGAAACACGTGACGTATTTTCGAGAGTGGTGTGTCGTGCCTAGTGTGGTGGTGCTGGGGATGGTAGTGCTGGGATTGACGGCAACGGGTATAGTGCGCGTGATTGAGGGAGGGTGGGAGGTCCCCTTAAAATTGGGTAGGACACGTCATTTTCTTTCTTTACGCGGAATTAAGCAAATTAATTTATAACAACCCCATTATAATGGATTTCCGCAAAGTTACGCCTGATTCTATTAATTATAGAATAATATTAGTATTATACTGTGCCGGACGGGCGTAACTCTCCGGAGTAAATGTTGTCGAAGATACTCCGCGAGCCGCTCACGTCCTACACCTATAGGTTCAGGAGGATACTTTCACTACCGCCTTTGTATGCTGTTGGAGAACTGTGGACTGAGGTTCAGAATTAAAAATGCACGATTTATAAATTAAAATAGCGAGGGAGTGGCCAGCGGTTCAACTGATTAATTAGTTGCGAAATATTATAACTTATTTATTTATTTAACACTGTTTTTCAACTATGATTGTTCACTATATATTTTAAAACACAGATTTAATTAAACACACAGTAATATTAAAATTTCTATTGGTTTTTTAAAATTTCTATTCGTATTTTCAAAATATCTGTTGGTAATATCAAATTTCTATTGGCAGTAACAAGTTTCTATTGGTATTCTCTACTATTTCTATTGGTAATTTTGAATATCTATTGGGAGTAACAAATTTCTATTGGTAGTATCAAATATTTCTATTGGTAGCAGCTGGTTTTCTAACACTTTCTGACTAGCAGCTATTAATCAACTAAATTTAGTTGAATTTAACACTAATGTAACTGCGAATATCAGTTACCACTTTTTCCGTCTAGCTAACACTTTTCACTATATGTAACGGCGAAATTTCCGTTACATACTTTTTTCAGCTAGCCAACACTTTTTCACTATATGTAACTGCGAATATCAGTTACCACTATTTTTGGCTAGCTGACACTATTTTACTATATGCAACTGAGAATTTTCAGTTGCCACTTTTTCCGACTATGTGTAACTGCGATTTTTCAGTTACGACCTTTTTCGGCTAGCTAAACTTTTTCTATTTCACTTTAACTTTTCACTGTGTTCTGCTACTAGTCACTTCAGCTACTACCGGATACTACTGCTTGTTACTGGTAGTTCTTCCTACTACAATGTTACTGTGATTTGCCCCCATAAGGTAGACTTCGGCTATACTCTATAGAGAGCCGGTTGCCAATTTCCGGTTTTGCCTTTTTATTATCAAACATTTTCATTACGTAATTTGCACAAATCGCAATTTTTCTATATAATGCTAATTTTTACATTAACACGCTATACACTATAAAATAGGCATTTTAGTCCTTTATCATTATGTGATAAGGGTTACTTGATATATTTACATTCAAAAAAGTTATTAATCAAAATGTACCTAATTTACATAACAAAAGTGCACATTAAATCTTTAATTTTACTATATTTCTCAAATGCGTTTATTTACATAAATTATCTATTTACTTATTTCAACCTATACACCATATGCTAACTAAATATCGTATTTACAATTCTTTCAGAACATAAAAATATTCTCATTATTTTCATATAAACTATTGCGCAGTTAATTAACTTCTAGAAAGTTCCACGATATGCTGCGCTGTGATTGGTCGAAATTTTATTTAATGTTTAAAGTCGTTTATATCAATTTATTATTAAAACGATACTTTATACAAATATATTACGAGTTGTAAACATACTGTAAAACTATATTAAGACACAATTTGTTCGATTTTGTCGCTAATTTCACTTTTTAAAACACTTTAATATTCTTTAATCACTTTTTGCTTAAAGTCTTTAAACCGTCGCGAACATCTCTCCCGCCGTGCAGCGTCGTGAAGATCTCATCGTAGTGGCGCTGCATCAATTTCGGTGGGCGACGTTGCTTCTACTTCGGCAGCGGCACGAGTTTCTTAGTTGGCCTTTTGATTAGGCCGTTCGCGGTTCGTACCTCCACAGTGCGGATCTGTCCGTCCGCACCGGGGAAACAGCTTCCACCCTAGAGATGGGGCCTCGTCCACGGGCCTCCCGCCGGTTTTGAAGTTCCGGTCTATGTGATTCCGTAATGGTGAGGCATTTTTCCTCACCGGTGGGTTCGGATAACGTGGGTCTTTCGGTTGGCCATGCTGACGGTTCTTTGTACAGAAATGATGGGCCGCAGTACCACTCATGATTTGAGTCGAAGTTCGGTGGTACGTCCCTCGTGGCGGTGTCAGCTATGTTTAGTTTAGTAGGTACCCAGCGCCAGTCATCTACTTTACAATTATCCTCGATTGCTGCTATTCGGTGCGCAACAAAAGGTTTATAAGTTCTGGACCCCTTTTGTATCCATGTGAGGACAGTCTTGCTGTCAGTCCAATACGTGACAGCTTCGGGCTTTACGCGATGCTCCTGTATGACGGCAGCAGCTACGCGACTTCCCATCACGGCGGCTTGTAACTCAAGGCGAGGTATGGATGTTACTTTGAGTGGGGCTACCTTCGCCTTGGCCATGACGAGGCTCACGTGTACCTTCCCATCAGGTGTCATTGCCCTCCAGTATACTGCCGTTGCGTATGCGCTCTCACTGGCATCGGTAAATACGTGGACTTGTAGTGAACACGCGTCGCTGAATCCTGGGTAGCATCTTGGTATGCTCACTAATTTAAGTCGTTTCAGGTGTTGGATCCACGCGGACCACTGTTCAGTTAGGTCTTTGTCCAACTCCTGGTCCCAGTCAGTTCCTCGTCTCCATGCTTCCTGCAGTATTTGCTTTGCTCGAATTGTAACTGGGGAGGCGAGGCCGAGCGGGTCATACAGCGACATCACTATTTTCAGTGCTTCCCTCTTGGTTGGTTTTTTATGGAGCACATCGATCGGAAGTCGAGCGAGCTTTAGATTGAAGCTCAGCTGATCGGTACTCGGTTTCCAGATTAGTCCGAGTATTTTTTCTTCGTTTTCCTTGTTGCTCAGGTCAACTGACTCAGTTGCCTCGCGGTCAGGTTCCAATTCTTTCACAATTTCGGGCGCGTTGGAAACCCATTTTCTTAAGGTGAAGTGCGCGTTTTTGTGTATATCGCGTACTTCCTTTGATATTCTCATCGCATCTTCTACTGACTGGAAACTGTCAAGATAGTCATCCATGTAATGATTTTGGATGATCGCCTCTACGGCTTCTGGGTATTTTTCAACAAATTTTTTAGCATTCTAGTTTTTTGCGTATATGGCTGTGCAGGGTGAACTAGCTGCACCAAAAATAATCGACGTCATCCTGTATTCTTGTGGCGCCTCATTACGTCGATTCCCTCTCCAGAGATATCTCAAGGCATCTCTGTCTTCGGGTCTAACTTTTACCTGCATAAACATTTCGGCGATGTCCGCCGAGACAGCGACGTTATGGCGACGAAAACGCATCATGACCCCTGGTAGCGACTGCAGTAGGTCCGGACCCGTGAGCAGGAAGTCGTTCAATGCCACCCCCTTTGTTTTGGCTGCGGCATCATGCACTATTCTGAACTTCTCTGGCTTCATCGGGTTGTGAACGTCAAAATGAGGTAGGTACCATGTCCTTCCTGGTGTATTGGTTTTTGGTGCTATCTCGGCGTATCCCTTTTGTACTAGGGAGTCCATATGTTCGTTGTATTTCTGTTTTAGATTTTCGTCTCGATCTAATTTTTTCTCGATTGAAACGAGCCTTTTTATGGCTGTTTCATAATTGCCAGGCATTTCGGCATCTTTCTTCTTCCAGAGAAGCGCCGTCTCTATGTGCCCGTCTTCCAACTGACGGGTGCTGTTATTTAGTATGTCTTCGGCTTTCTTCTCTGGATCAGAGTCTGGTCTTCTCGGATTGATTACGAGAGACTCCAGCGCGAAATAGTCGCGGAGTTGGTCATTTATGGACTCCTCGCTCGTGTGCAGCTCATTGGCCGCGTGGACGCGCTGATACGGGGCTTTAGTGTGTGCCCCGTGTAGCACCCATCCTAATTCTGTGAGCGAGGCGATTGGTTGGTGCGGCGGACCTCTGCGAATTTGAGTGGCTATCAAGAGTCTCCAATTATCTTGTCCTATTAAGATCCTCGGGTTGCCGGAGTCGTATATTAATTGCTCCTTAAGGTCTTTTAAATGTCTACACTTTTCTATATCTACTGCACGCACAGTCTGTGGCCCCAAGTTTAGGCTGGCGACCGTGCGTGCTCTGAATTGCACCCTTTTCCTGTGGAGACTCTTGAGCGAAACTTTGACTCGTCGGGAGTTCGGCGAATCAAGGGTATTGTTCCCGATGGCGGTGATCTTAAAGGGGTCCAACCGCCCTGTTGCTCCAATTTGATTGGCTATTTCCTCATCCATTAATGAGACTGTCGATCCGTCATCCAGCAGGGCGTGTGTATTTACCGCTCCCGCCGGTCCAATTACTCGGACTGGTATTATTTTTAAATAAGCGTGATGCTTTGACACGGCGAATGAATTTGCAACCGTTTCCTGAGGTTCTATTTGTGTGACCTCCGTTTTCTCCTTTTTATAATGGTGGAGAAGTCTATTGTGTGTCGCGGTGCATCCTTTTATTCCACACTTCGTGGTTTTACATTGGTGTGTTTGGTTTTTGTATCGCAAACACCGGAAACATAAATTATATTGTTTTGCGAGTTCCCATCTTTTGCCGGTATCCGCTTCTTTAAATTTTCTGCAGTCGGATCCGTAGTGGCCTTCCTTTTGGCACACTCTGCACTTCGGAGACGGCTTAGTGGTAGCCGTGTGTGTCCTATGTACTGGATGATTGTTCTGCGCCCCGTTTATGATTTCGGGAGGCGCAAATGCACTACAGTAGCGAGCTTGTTCGGTGATAAACTCGCTGAAAGAACCGAGGTCTGGCCTAGAGTCGTATTTTTCGGTATAAACTTTATACCACTGTGCCCGTATAGAATTGGGCAATTTGTCTGTGAGGTGTCGTAGCAGCTCTGCGTTGATGAGATAGTGGTCTCGTTTGAGTGCCTGTAGAGTGACGACACTTCCCCTCACTTTGCTTGCGAATGTGCAAATATCCCTAGGCGCTTCTGTACAGCGTGGCAATCCTCGTAACTTCTCGGTCTCAGCTTGTGCAATTGAGTCTGGACGCCCAAATTGTAGCTCCAGTTCTCGCATGATCTCATCTGGCTTAGCATGCCCGATGAGTTCCGAACTAACTGTCTCCAAGGCTCTTCCCTGTAAACTTCTTCGTAGTCTTGCCGTATTTTCGATATCGTTGAAGTAGCCTCGGGTTGTTTCATAAATGGCACGGAACGATAGCCATTCAGTATGTGCTCCGCTAAAGCACGGCAGTGTCATTATAGCTTTCGACGCTGCGAAAGTATGCGACGATGCACTCTCTGGTTTTGGTTTGTCAGCGAGTGCGGCTATAGCGGATGTGAGCTCCGATATAAATGGTCGGAGCCCTCTGTCTTCATTTATGACAGATGCCTGGTTAGGCTTCGTTGGCAGGGGATTCTTCGTTACGTCTGCCGGATAGGGATCCTGGTAGGTGAGCTCTGATACAGCTGGTAGGAGCTCCCTGTTTTCATCAACCTTCGATTCCTGGCTAATTTTTAGTGGCACAGGATTTTTGGTTACTTCTTCCGGATCGTGGTCCTGGTAGGTGGGCTCTGATACGATTGGTAGGAGCCCCCTTTCTTCATCAACCCTCGAATCATTGTTTGTGAGCTTCTTTTGTGGCTCACTGAGGTCGACAACCTCCGGGGGTGGCCTTGTGACGGTTTTGTTTAGTGGGGCCTCCCCTCCGGTGGCGACGCCATGAGTTGGCTTTTGCTTGGCTACGCTATTTTCGAGCCAAGATCGGACGTACTCGCTTTTAGAGTGACCATCTTCATCATAGTCGTCCGAATCATCTTCTTCCTCAGCCATTTGCAAGGAAATTTGTGCGAGTTCCAATTTAATTCTCAGCACTTCTTCACGAGCCTTCAAAACTTTTCTATTGGGCCGAATAGTCCTTTTTGACTTTATACTTTTATTTCGGTGGCCCCTGGGTGGCTCTTCGGTGCGGGAGTCTTCCCGGACTGTTGGCGGTGATGCACATCGAATGTCATCGTTGCCCTCTATATGTTTCTTCTGCTTCGGTGTACCGGTTGTAGCGGCCGGCCCGGGCAGGAGTACCCCCCCATCGCGGGGGCAAGGTGGCGCCTCAACGCCCTCTGTGGTCGATGGTGAGCGTGGTGGCATCTGGTGGCGGACGGCGTCGGTATTGTCCGACGGGCCTCCTTCCAGACCGACGGTCCACGCCATGGCTCCCCTTCCTTGCGAACGAGTGATCGGCATCTTGATTCTGAAAATTCTACTGACTTTAATACGGTAGTGTCTATGTATCCGGTTCCGAAATACAAACGGATGAGGGATTCAGCTCGTACGACCAGCTAATGCTGGACTTGGCTCGAAGTATAACCGGAAGTATCCGGCTCGAAGGACCAACGAATGTTGGCCTCGGCTCGGAGTTTAAACGCAAAAATCCGGCTCGAAGGACCAACGAATGTGCCGGACGGGCGTAACTCTCCGGAGTAAATGTTGTCGAAGATACTCCGCGAGCCGCTCACGTCCTACACCTATAGGTTCAGGAGGATACTTTCACTACCGCCTTTGTATGCTGTTGGAGAACTGTGGACTGAGGTTCAGAATTAAAAATGCACGATTTATAAATTAAAATAGCGAGGGAGTGGCCAGCGGTTCAACTGATTAATTAGTTGCGAAATATTATAACTTATTTATTTATTTAACACTGTTTTTCAACTATGATTGTTCACTATATATTTTAAAACACAGATTTAATTAAACACACAGTAATATTAAAATTTCTATTGGTTTTTTTAAATTTCTATTCGTATTTTCAAAATATCTGTTGGTAATATCAAATTTCTATTGGCAGTAACAAGTTTCTATTGGTATTCTCTACTATTTCTATTGGTAATTTTGAATATCTATTGGGAGTAACAAATTTCTATTGGTAGTATCAAATATTTCTATTGCTAGCAGCTGGTTTTCTAACACTACTGACTAGCAGCTATTAATCAACTAAATTTAGTTGAATTTAACACTAATGTAACTGCGAATATCAGTTACCACTTTTTCCGTCTAGCTAACACTTTTCACTATATGTAACGGCGAAATTTCCGTTACATACTTTTTTCAGCTAGCCAACACTTTTTCACTATATGTAACTGCGAATATCAGTTACCACTATTTTTGGCTAGCTGACACTATTTTACTATATGCAACTGAGAATTTTCAGTTGCCACTTTTTCCGACTATGTGTAACTGCGATTTTTCAGTTACGACCTTTTTCGGCTAGCTAAACTTTTTCTATTTCACTTTAACTTTTCACTGTGTTCTGCTACTAGTCACTTCAGCTACTACCGGATACTACTGCTTGTTACTGGTAGTTCTTCCTACTACAATGTTACTGTGATTTGCCCCCATAAGGTAGACTTCGGCTATACTCTATAGAGAGCCGCTTGCCAATTTCCGGTTTTGCCTTTTTATTATCAAACATTTTCATTACGTAATTTGCACAAATCGCAATTTTTCTATATAATGCTAATTTTTACATTAACACGCTATACACTATAAAATAGGCATTTTAGTCCTTTATCATTATGTGATAAGGGTTACTTGATATATTTACATTCAAAAAAGTTATTAATCAAAATGTACCTAATTTACATAACAAAAGTGCACATTAAATCTTTAATTTTACTATATTTCTCAAATGCGTTTATTTACATAAATTATCTATTTACTTATTTCAACCTATACACCATATGCTAACTAAATATCGTATTTACAATTCTTTCAGAACATAAAAATATTCTCATTATTTTCATATAAACTATTGCGCAGTTAATTAACTTCTAGAAAGTTCCACGATATGCTGCGCTGTGATTGGTCCAAATTTTATTTAATGTTTAAAGTCGTTTATATCAATTTATTATTAAAACGATACTTTATACAAATATATTACGAGTTGTAAACATACTGTAAAACTATATTAAGACACAATTTGTTCGATTTTGTCGCTAATTTCACTTTTTAAAACACTTTAATATTCTTTAATCACTTTTTGCTTAAAGTCTTTAAACCGTCGCGAACATATACAGTTAGCTATACAGAAACTGCAATAAAGTCAATATGATAATTATTAGACATATGTACATATAATTAGGGTACATGCATAAGGTTGATTTTAACGATTTTGACGTCGCTAATGATGAGAGATAGTCACAACAGCATTTTGAAAACAGTAGCGGAGAACTATAATTTTCCGATTTTGAAAAAGTTTGTCCATACATTAATGTTTACTAACACTAGTTTATAAGTCAATTGTTACTAAGACTACTATGGATTAATTTTGGTCCGAAATAAAGATTATTATTATTATTATTATTAATAAAGAAAGCATGGTTAAATATATTTAAATTAAATTCGTAAGAGAGGTTCATTTCCTATTTCATGACTCTATCATGAGGAAACCGGATACATATCTTATGTCACTGACAGGCAAGGAAGTCCGGTTTTCCACAATTCTGATTGCCACTCGAGCGAAGTCGCGAGCAAAAGCGCGCGTGTTTTAATGCCTCAAAAAGATAAAAGCATAGTTACGTAAGTATCCAACTTGGTCTATACCGTTCTGAGTTTATTACACGACGTCATACATAAAAAAATAGGCGATCACACATAGAACAGTTTTTAATTATCCATTTTGTTATATCATGAGTTTATTTGCTGGTTCAAATCAAGTATTTAAACTTAGTATTGCAATATACACAACAAAAAAGTCATGGAGGAGGTTGACTTATTGTTAAAGCAATCTTTAAGATTATAAAACATAACAATAATCTGTGTCTTTTGAGTATTTAGGTAAAACGTCTTATACACGGTCCATCTTGCTTTACTTCATGCACGACGCACGACGCAAACAACAATGAGTAGGCTTGTCGTACGTAATTATTGACGTACGTCAAGCCTACTCATTGTCGTTTTGCGTCGTGCGTCGTGCATGACCTTGGCGGGACGTACAGCAAGACGGACCGTGAATAAGGAGCATAAGCCGACAGTTCACTTCAATTTATGGTTTATCGTCTTTCTTTTGGACAAATCTTTCTTTAAAATCGATGAAACGCCATATGTGCACGTATTTTTCCTGAAATCCACATATTTTTACGCGCGTGAGGCGTTCGGCGGAAAAGGGAAGTGTGATCACTAGCAAACCTTCTGAGCGCGATTTATCCATTTAAACATTACAATAGTTTTTTTAATTAAAATGAAGTGACAAATGAGCTGACAGGTCATAGGTAAGGCTTCTGCAGCCCATGGGCACCTGCAACCAACTTCATACTAAAAAGGAAGCTACACATTGAGACGCCGCATTTTTAGAAATAATTGAAATTGACTGATGTGAACCTGATACAAGTGGGATAGGAACAATTAATGTTTTTTAACCTTTTTGAGTCCTTTCCTTGTGAAAGGTGTTCAACGTTACAACATGCATTGTCATTTATTAGAACTGAGGTAGAATGGTTCACAGTCAAGAGCAGAGCAATGCTTGTGTCTGAAGGTTATGGAGAGATGCTGCTTGGCGTCATAAATAGGCAACGGGGGCAGTAACTACACACATTGACACCTTGGCAGAAAAGGAGCTCTTCTAATTTCTAAATCTTCGGCGCATTTGATATCTTACGAATATTTACTGGTAGCTGTGGATTAAAATGTCCAGCAGATTTTACGTGGTAGAGCCATGCTGCAGTTATATTAGTAGTATAGTTGTAGCACGACTGGGTCGGCTCGACCGGGGAAGGACCACGGTCTCACAGAAAACCAGCGTAAAATAGCAGCTTAACGCTGCTGTGTTTCGTATGGTGAGTGTAGCAGAGCAGAACATTGACATAATCGTCATCATTATCATCATCAAAATGATAAATAACTTTTTATTAATTAAAAGTGCATTTGAAGTTTTTTTTACGTTTACTATTTACTTTGAACATTAATTTCAACAGTTTATCCAAATTTTTACTAAATGAAAAGTTAATTATAATTTCACTAACGTTTAAGCCTCCATTGTTTAATTGTCTACCCAAGCTATTGTAATCGTGGGAGTAATGAACATTTGACTTTCAATCTCAATTCATCCAATTATCCATTTATAAAATGAACAAAGAAACAAGCAACGCTTTTGTACATCGCTAAAGGAGTACTCTTAGAATTTAATGAAATACAGGCAGAACGCGATCAGTGTTCTTGCTTATGTTTTTGTATAAAACTTAACTATTAACAAAGTTTCCTCTGCTATTAGCGCTGATAACTTAGATATCCTGCTTCGTTGATCTAGTGGTGGTAAAAGCGATTGCTGATCATGAGATGCTAGGTTCGAATCCCGGGTCGGGACAAAATCAGTTATTGGATTTTTCTGCCAAGAAATTTTCTATAGCAGCCCGGAGTCATAAAGTTGGCGATATTTTCACTCCGTGTCGCGGAAAACACGTAAACCCGTAGGTCCGGCGCCTGTTTTCTCTCCGGTCGTATCTGATTACAGTCCAATCGGACTATGAGAGTGAGGGAATAGAGAGTGCACCTGTGCTGGTGCATACACTTGGGCAATACTATCCTGTCCTGCGCAGACGAGCAGAGAGAGTCTACGTTAAGACTGAGAAAATTCAGTGTGGAGAACATTATTATTACTCAGATATCCACAGTAAAACTAGAGTAATAATAATAGGCGTAGTTAGTAGTAAGTGATCATTAATGGAAGTGGCAATATGCCGGCCATATAGCTCGGAAAACTAATACCCGAATGGAAAGAAAGCTCCTCCAGAGGCAGCAACCTACGGGTAAGCGAAGTGTGGAGTGGCCCCCACTAGATGTAGTGACGACCTGGTAAGAGATTCAGGAAGTCGATGAATGCAGGGGGCTCAGGAATGTTCTTTGTGGCATTCCTTGGGGGCGACCTATGAACACCAGTAAATTTGTGATGGGTTATAACGAACATGATGATGATGAGGATGAACTAGTTCTAAAAACGACGAAAACCTTTTAGAATATTCAGTTATCAGTCAAAAAAAATTTAAAATTGTAATCAAGTATTTTATAATATGTATGAAGCAAATTTTTATGTGTTTTTTTTATGATATACAAATAACGGCGTTCATTATTATATTGTCTAAGAATATATTACGATAATTAGTGAAACATATTTAAGACAAAAAGATATTTATAGAGTTCAACTAAAAAGAACTGGTGAATATTTCTTCAAAAAAAGAAAAATAAAGCAAGGAAACTGGCTCTCTTATTCTATTCTCTATTACTGTGTAATATTATATTAATTGCGGAGAGTTCCATGAATTACAAATGGATGATGTTCCAAGCTATCAATTTAGAAAAATAGGTTAGACAACGAATCTAGGTAAGACAAAGGCTTTTACAAATTCTAAGGATATGTACATAAGTGGACTAAGAATGGACCAGAATAGCACATACATAGGAATAAAAACCAAGGGATTGAGAAACGGAAAGATAATCTACCACACGGTTGAAATATGACACGGGACAAGCACATAAGGAAGTAAGAGGATTCGGGAGTTCCTAATCTAAAAGAAGCGGGAGACAGTGTTAAATATTAGAGAAGTATGAAAATAATTCATTTAAAGTCAATTTAAATATGTTTTTATTAACGATTCCATTTTTTATTAATTATAAATAAAATTAAATTTTAATTGAAATTTTTGAATGAAAAAAAAAAACGACTTGAGATTGATTCCAGCCAATCGCAATCATGCTATACCTTTATATTTTCTACTAAGTTTTGCCCGCAACTTCGTCCGCGTAGATATTATACTTTAAAACGTAGGTGATCCATCAATAATCGCTTTCATTGTAATTTCCATCTTTAGGGGTGATTTCCGTAATCAAAGCTATCCTATTTTCTTCCCCGGGACTTAAACTGTCTCGATAATTTAAAATCGGTTCAGCGGTTTAAGGTTTAAGCGTGAAGAGGTAGGTATATTTACTCACGCTGCGATGAGCGATTTTCCCCCACCTCGCCCGCAGTTTGCCCAGACCAGAGCGGTCTGGGCAAACTGCGCGCGCCGAACCGCACAATTTTATATCGTCGTAACTTTAAAATATTTGACAAAATTGCGTAATTTAAAAGACAAAGTTTATCTACTTTGAACATAAGAAGCGATTAAAATATTTATTTAGATAAAATCCATTTGTTACTGCAAAATGTTCATTGGAAATAAAGTATCAATTTTTTTGGTATTTGTGGTTCCCTATTTTGGTAATAATACCTTATACATAAAAAATTGATGTATACTTTCGCGGACTTTCTTTGTAGAACTATTTAGGAGAAACCATTCCACTATACATTATTTATATTTGTGTAACTCCTACAGTTTTTGCAACGCACGCCAAAATAGCTCGCAGATGACAGATTTTCCTGACTTACTAACTACTAATATAACTACTAACAGTTATTATCGCTATATTTTGACCAATTACAAAGTATCAATATTAATTATAGCCTATGTATTGTTCTGTGAATGAGCTATATTATTGTAAAGTTGCATTAAAATACATGCAGTAGTTTTTGCGTCGAAGAGTAAAGTAACAAACATTCATACATCTTCACAAACTTTCAGGTTTATAATATTAGTAGATTATTCGGATCACCATGTGTCATAAAAAACATTCAATTAACAAACAATCAACAGACAACTTTTTTTAATTTTGACAACGTAAACATGAGTGTTTTATCATTTCACCATGCGGTGGCGTTACTAAAGCGATATAATAACGTCACTGGCGTTTGAATCTACATTTTAGAAAAACCAATTAATATTGTAAAATTACATGAAAAATCCATTGTATTTTTTTAATTTTTCTTAATAATTTTTGGTAAACTTCCAAAAGAAAAATTAAAAATCATGCCAATTCTCTATTAATAGCTATGTAAATAAAAGCCCATGCATAGATATTGAAAATAGGGAAATGTATACATCGTCAGAGGAATAACAGGCCATTAGAAATAAAATAAATAATTGAATAATACTGTACATCAGACCATTTATGTAATGAGCATGGTTATGCAATGGATGTTATTCAAAATATTGATGTTTTTATTTATCCTGTGAAATGAGGCATTATAGATTTAAAAATGGAGGGCACAAGAATTCCGTACCCAACATATAATATAAGGCATATATTCAAATTTTATTCTATATCAAATTACTCTAGAATGTGAGCAAGAGGAAATATCACGCCGTCACTTTTGTCGGGCGCCAAAAAGTCAAAATACTGATTGACCAAACTTCTGTCCTGTGGCTGGCATTCGGTGGCTAAATTAAACTGGCCAACTTTAAACAACTCCTGATTCCCATTGACAGCGCACATGAGTTTTTGTTGATTCCGTCGTTTGTTTTTTGACGTTGTTTGTAGTTTCATGGCAGACATTGAGAACTCCAAACTATTATATTTTTTGAATACTTTAACACTTTGACTGTCCGGTTTTGAGATCGGTAGTGCACGGGACAGCGAAAGGATCAACATATTCAAAGCCTAATGCCTGTTAGGGCATTAAGAAATATGATATCACATCACACAACATTTGGGTCATGAAGTATACTCATCCTCCAACATCGCTTATGTGTACGGTATTATGCACTCTAGTGGCCGCCTAGTTGTCGATATTCAACCGTTTTTAAAGAAAATATTTCAACTGTACAGTAATATATAAAACACTGATATCTTATATATAAAATATATGTTAAACGCTTTTTTGCCCACACATACACTCTACTCCACACACTATTGAAAACGGGCAATCTGTGAGTAGGTAATTATTTGTTGGCAACATTTTGATATTATTTGGCGACAATCTCTACTCTGTGCGACTGTTTGACTACAGACCATTAAGTGTTTCACAATGACCTTAGGGTAATAATATAAATGTATACTTGTACTTACTCTGAGACATTGGATTTGGATGTGAGCGTGAACGTCAACAAACGACAATTTTTGTTTGTTCATATTTTATACATTGCCATACCGTTTTACCGATTGCGGTAAAATTTTGTCAACTTATTGCTTGCACTTGCGCGAAGGTTATAGGCATAGTACAATTAACATAGAGTAGGTGGCGCGCGTATCGTACCGACAAAGTTATTTGAAAGTTATACCTATATCATTCAACTTCAATTAATGTAGGTATTATCATTCCTTACTAAAGAATATAACTCTTCCAAATTTAAAACGACATTTCCGCATTTATTTCTTCTGCGGCTGCCAAAGAGTATAATAAGTATATACAGGAAAAGAGAGCCCTCTGACGATATTTTATTGCAGACAAAATTGAACTACTAGCGTCTCCTACAAATTGAATCCGAACTAATTCACTATATATAGCTATATTATATACATCATATTTAATTCCTACTTTTTTGTAATACTAATTTATACTTTTAATATTAAAAGTAGGTCAATAGTTTCAATAAGTACACTTGTATTTCTGAGATAATACTATATAAAAGGGTATTTGCAATGAAACAAGAAATATGACAATTATTAAATTTTTTATTTTTATTTTTATTATAATATTATGCTGGTTGCCAGTATCATAATAATCATATTAATCCATTGATTCGATAATTATTACGTATTTTTATGTTAAAATAATAATTTGTTATTAATAACATCATCAATAATTTTTTGGTGCACTTATTTTTATTTTGTAAGTAAATTTCATTTTATTTTTCCAAAGTAGCGACGTAGTATGAATGACAAGCTCGTGGAAACTGTCCATGCGGTCGGAGCTAAGTTTTGCAAGACCCGCCGCAGAAGAACACAAAAACTCTCCGATCACACTCTTAATCTCATGGCTGTTAGACGGGATATGAAGCTGCAGTCTTCAGTAGATTTGACAGCATACAGGCAACTAGACAGACAGATCTCCAAATGCATGCGGCGGGACTTATGCAACTTTAATACTGCTCGTATTAAAGAAGCGATCGAGCGGAACCAGGGCTCCAAAGTCTTTGCTAGAGATCTGTCTGCCAGAAAGAGCCAACTGCCGAAGCTGAAGTTTCCGGGACACATGCGATTTTGAGTGAGATTGAGAGGTTCTATGGGCAGCTATACACATCATCGTTTGAGCCACACGTAAGTGTGAGTAACGATCCAAGAGCGAGTCTTATCTGACACTATTCCGATGATATCCCGAACGTCAGTCTGAGCGAGATTAGAATAGCTGTCCAGCACTTTAAAAACGGCAAGGTCCCAGGCGAGGTTGGAACTACAGCGGAGTTTCTGAAAGCGGGTGGAAAACCGGTACTTGAAGTCCTTCAGAAGCTCTTTAATCTCCATGGTGGCACTACACCGGAGGCGTGGAGCAGAAGTGCGGTGGTCTTATTCTTCAAGAAAGGTGACAACGCTCTCTTGAAGAACTACAGACCGATTTCCCTTCTGAGCCGCGTCTACGTGCTGTTTTCGAGAGTCATTACCAATCGTCTCGCGCGCAGACTTGACGACTTCCAGCCTCCCGAACAAGCCGGTTTCCGAAAGGGCTTTAGCACCATAGACCACATACATACCCTTCGGCAAATTGTACAGAAGTCCGAAGAGTACAATTTTTCCACTATGTCTGGCGTATGTGGACTATAAGAAAGCCTTTGATTCCGTCGAAATTTGGGCGGTGCTGCAGTCCCTTCAGCGATGCCAGGTTGACTGTCGGTATATCGAAGTGCTGAAGTGCTTGTACAGTAGGGCTACGATGGCTATCCGAGTACAGAACCAGAGTACGAAACCTATCCAATTGCAGAGAGGTGTAAGACAGGGTGACGGGATATCCCCGAAACTCTTCACCGCTGCATTGGAAGATGTTTTCAAGCTTCTGGACTGAAAAGGATACGGTATTAACATCAATGGCGAGTGCATCACTCATCTTCGATTTGCCGACGATATAGTGCTTATGGCAGAATCGCTGGAGGAACTAAGCACCATGCTCAATGACCTCAATAGTGTCTCCCAACGGATAGGTCTTAAGATGAACATGGACAAAACAAAGATCATGTTTAATGTCCATGTCACACCTATGCCGGTAGTTGTTGGGAGCACTAAGCTCGAAGTTGTTGACGAGTATGTTTACCTGGGACAAATAGTCCGACTAGGTAAGTCCAACTTCGACCGAGAGGTCATTCGACGGATTCAACTCGGTTGGGCAGCGTTCGGGAAATTACGGCACATCCTCAAAACCTCAATACCTCAAAACTTGAAAACCTTGAAAACAAGACTGTACAACCAGTGTGTGTTGCCAGTGAGGACCTATGTAACTGAGACGTGGTCCTTCACTGCTGGCCGGATAAGGAAGCTCAAGGTCGCTCAGCGAGCTATGGAGAGGGCTATGCTCGGAGTTTCTCTGCGTGATAAACTTAGAAATGAGGATATCCGCAGTAAAACCACCTGAAGTGGCAATGGGCCGGCCATATAGCTCGAAGAACCGACAACCGTTGGGGAAAAAAGGTTCTCGAGTGGCGGCCTCGTGACGGCGGACGAAGTGTAGGGCGTCCCCCCACTAGATGGAGTGACGACCTGACATGACAAGACATGCAGGAAGTCGATGGATGCAGGTGGCTCAGGACCGTGCTTTGTGGCATTCCTTGGGAGAGGCCTATGTTCAGCAGTGGACTTGTGATGGGTTGTAATGATAATAATGAAAGTAGCGACATCTGTGAAGCCATAAGACCAGCTATAAACAATTTTTTTTGGAAACAAATTATGTATGGCGCCACAATTCATTGAATTTTAGTGCTTCAAGGCAGTTGCCTTGAAGCACTAAAATTCAATACGCCTGACAGCTACAACGCGCCGGGTACCAACTATCATCATCATCATCATCATTCGTTACATATAAATTTTAGCTTTCTGCACTCCTTTTCCATATAATCTTTAACTATGCCAAATCTCACACTTCTGTATAAGCGTAATATGCTTAAAAAGGGTTACCTACAAAGTTTTCTCTAAAAATATTAATACTAATTTAAATTTTTCCGTCTACTTGTGCTGTTTGCCGAGTATCAAAATATTTGACATAAGTGGGCGTAACTTCTGCTTACGTTGCCTTAGAATATGATTTTTTTACAACTCCGGGCGTTTGTTCCGGTACGTTTTATTATGTTTTTCAACTTGATACCCCTTCCCGTTCCTGAAAAAAGGGTCTTGATAGACGGACAAAAAAAGCTGTCATATAATGGTTCAATTTTTTCCTTTTAAGGCACGGAACCCAACAAATGTGTATTAATCTTTTAGTGTACAGTTCAATGTTGTAAATTAATGATCAGCCACAAGTTTAATCATATAAAGTGGGCTTCTTTAATCCAACTAAATAGACATAATCAGATCGTGTCATCTGCGTCATTCTTAGCTGACAGTTATCTGGCCGATTATCACACAGTCACTACGAGTATATTCCAGGCTATAAGCCTTTGAAGTGTTGCGAAGCCTTACTAGTTACTAGCTCCAAAGGACTTGTAGGAAATTAATTAATTAATTCTGTTGAATTTATATATCTCGTTTTTGTGGCACTACCTACTGCTATTGCTATGAATTAGTAATTGCCTATTTTGATATTGCTATTTATTTTAATATACATATACTAATTAAATATTTCTGACTTTGAAAAATGTATTATTTTATTAAACAAACTTACTTGTTTAGTAAAATAAAACATTTTTAGTGTTATGTGGTTGAGAATATGTGATTTTCTTTTTTGCACTAAATCATATTATATTGGCAATATTAGGATTTGTCAATAATTTGACTACAGCACCTTATCGAATTCTAGCATAACTATAAACCACCGTCTCGACAAAAGAAATATATTGTGTAAATATGATTTTATTCGATCAAGTCCCACAGAATTCAGAACTTACACCATCACTAGCAGAGGCACAAATGATTATATATTTTAAGATAAACATGCTTTTGTATAATTATGTACGGAGCTGTTTGTGGTTGGAGATTACTTGTTAATTGCTACAGAGCGCTTTTTACTGTTTTAATCTAAAATAAAGTGTAATCTAATTTAAAATAAAGTGATTGATTACTGTACCACCTGGTGGTAAGTGGTTATGTAGTCGAAGATGGTAAAGCTATAGGTAAATTGGTTAAGAAAAGTGTGTTTTGTAGGGCACTACCAAAAAACAGTCATAGCCCATTTACTGTCGCTTATTTATTTATTTATTTTAATTTTATAACAATATTTTTACATAAATTGATTGATTTCCTGGCCCCTGAGCTAGTATAACTGCGTTTCAGGTAACAGTTCCTCCCTTTCCCTTTAAAGTAAGTCTAGTCAAAAGTTCCATTCCTACATAATAGGTCGGGAAAAGTTTCTTCGTATTTTTTTTGTATAAAAACGAAGAAAAATATCTTTAGTTGTACTGTATGAATCTGGGCTGGTTTTAATATCAATACATACAGGACATTAAAAAAAGAAAAATAAAAAGTGAAAAACACTCCCGCCATTTTGCAATTGTTTTTCTGTTCGCCAAAATGAGTGAATCTAACAAAGAAATTCGTAACATTCTGAAGTTTTATTACAAAAAAGGGAAAACGCGACTCAAGTCGCGAAACAAATTTATGACGGTTATAGACCTAATGCAGTGTCAGTAAGAGAAGCACAAAGTTGTTTCAAGCATTTTTAGTCCGGGAATTTTGATGTCAAAGATGCAGCTCGCTCCGGTCGCCTTCATACGGATAAAGTCGGTATATTAGTAGTTATGATATAGCCAAAAATTGAGGATTGACTACAAAACAAGTCTTGGGCCATTTGAAAAAGTCTGGCTATACAAAAAAGCTTAATATTTGGGTACCACACGAGTTCACTGAAAGAAACCTAATGCATCGTGTAGTCATTTTTCGACATCGATTCTCTATTGAAACGTAATGAAACCGAACCATTTTTGAAAAAAATTGAACACTGGTGATGAAAAGTGGATTACCTAAGACAAAAACGTGCGAAAAAGATCATAGTTAAAGGGTAGTCAAGCTCTACGGAGTGTAACGAAACCCGGATTAATACGCAATAAGGTGATGCTGTGTGTAAGGTGAGATTGGAAGGGCATCGTTTATTATTAGCTTTTACTGTCAGGCAAAACCATCGACTCGGATCTCTACTGCCAACAAATAATGAGACTCAAGCAAGATATTCAGAAAAAACGGCCGGAATTGATAAACAGAAAAGGATTGGTCTTTCATCATGATAACGCCAGACCATAGACATCTTTGGCCACTCTGCAAAATTTGGAGAGCTTGGTTGGGAAGTACTAATGCATCCACGATATAGTCCTAATCTTGCACCCTCAGATTTTCTCCAGTTTCGGTCTCTTCAAAATTCTTTGGGTAGTGTTAGGTTAACATCAAGAGAGGATTGTCAAAACTACTTGTCGCATTTTCCACGCTTCTCCAGTACATATTAGCGGACTTCACATGTCCTCGATATATTTTAGTTCTCATAATGCAAGTTTCCTCAAGACGTTTTCCTTTACCGTCGATGACAAATCAACATTTAAAATTGCTATTGCTCTAGTGCAGTAGATAGCTTTCGATTATTCGAAGATTGTCGCCGTAGTATAAAATATAATACATGTAGAATATTCGTACGTAACTTACGAATGACTGTCTAGAGCTCTAGAGCACCAAGCAGTATTAATTCAACTAAGTGGATACTGAGCATGCATCTGACACTGGTCATTTCCGTTAAACTAACTCGGTCTATGAACCTTACTTCATCACGTCGATCGCTAAGACTTGGTTCTTCAAACTTAAGTTTGAGTGTTGCGAATACTATAACCATTTATTGTCTATTACCGTCCAAACAAAGAAGGCTATGGATGCGATGTCACCTTTGAGGACCTAAGATGGAATGCCTGATGATGATGTAATAATACTGGAGTTTAATAACCTTCAGGCCGAAACATATAGATGCAAACATTACTATTTGTCGACAGAAATAGTTCAGGATACGTAAATGGACTCCTTAGGCAGAAAAAGATTCACCTGATGGTAAGCGGATGCTGTAATCCATTAACATCTACATCTATCCTCAATTAAGAATCTGAATGTAGATGCGTTGTCACACCTGAGGACTGAGATGGAATATTTCGATACCAGTGGAAAGGGTCTTCGGTTCTCCACATTCACCATACAAAAAAGCAGTTAATTATTTCTAAGTTCTGAAATTTTACAATATGAATTGAAATCCGTTAACATTTGTTTTATTCAATGTATAATATGCTCCATAAATAAAAGAATCCTCTTCCCTCTGATAGTATGAGGCAGCACATGAACAACTGCAACCACCTTTACAGAAAGGCCTTATTTGGGACTAAAGGAGTCACAAGGACTTTACACATCATCTGTCAGGCAAAACAATATTCTCAACTATAGATCTAAATCGGGCTTATGGACAAATCAACGTAAGGCAAGAAGACATAGAAAAAATTAGCTAAATTATACCATTTGGACTATATGAATTCCCTCGTATGTGTGCTGGCTTAAAAAACGCCGGACAAATATTTCAACGTTTTGCTATTTACAAAGTTAACGAACAAGAATTTACCAAAATGATGATTCAAAACAAAGTAATTTTTAGGTTTTCTTTTCTAATTCATTGTTTGTCTAATAAAAAGAATAAAGCATCGGACGTCCTTTTGGCCGTAGTTAATGCATCTAGTAACAAAGAAAAGCCCCGGAGACGTAATTCCAACTAAGAATGTAGGTTGTTTATTTTCCTCGAGCAAAACTGTTTGTAATGAAGCCATGAGGACATGTCCGTGGATAAGGAAGGATTTCTAAGCTAGACGTTTAAAATGTGTCTATTTTGTGTACTGTATTTGAAAATAAAAATAAACCAAATCCATTGAGATTGCTATGCCGTGGTATTATATCTACGTGAATAGGGCAATACGCTATCAATGCGGGTTTGATCCCCACCGTCATCAGTAAAATCGCTACTGGCAACATGCATTTCTAAGAAATTATGTATATATATATATATATATATTCTCTCGAAAACGTCATGTAAAGTCCGCCAACAAGCATAAGGGCTACGCGGCGAACAATTCCTTGCCCTCAATGTTCCCAGTAACTAATAACAACACTGAAATGACCACACTTAATTAAGAGAGGTGATGGCTTTTCTTAGGTGGCTAGCACACCAAACTCTTTTTTAACATAGTTTTAGATCAAAATTTTTTTGTAGGTCTTAAAAATTTATGTTTTATAATGAACTATCGTTTTGTTAAATTCTTATTCGTTATAAGAATTTAATAATTTTAATAAAGTGCCTCGTTGGTCTAGTGATTGTTGCAGTACGACTGCTGAACATGAAGTCCCAGGATCGAATCCCGGGTTGGGCCAGTAAGAAAAAATCAGTTACTGAGTTTTTCCATCGAAAAATTCTCAGTAGCTGCCCGGAGTTAGCAAGTTGGCGGTGTCTCACCTCGAAAAGCACGTAAAGCCGTTGGTCCTGCGCCTGATCTCTCTCCGGTTGTGCCAGTTTACCGTCACATCGACCTATGAGAGTGAGGGAATAGATAGGCTTGCGCGTATACTTGGACACTATAATCCTGCCATGCGCCGATGGCTAGTCTTCGTTGAGACTGTCCGTCGTGACCGAAATTCGGTCTGGAATACATTATTTAATGAAGTATCTGTAAATGTACTGCAGAATATGTGTTACCTACTGATCTTACCTATTTTTAAAACAAACAAGATATTTTTACTATGACAGACAGCGTTATAATTTAAGTGATAAATATTTGGCTTCGCAAGGGTACAAAAGTCAACGTTAAACGTTAAAGTGACAGACAACGTTATAATTTATGTAATAAATCATTTGCTTCGTAAGGGTACAAAAAGCCAACGTTAAACGTTAAAGTGACAGACAACGTTATAATTTATGTAATAAATAATTTGCTTCGTAAGGGTACAAAAAGCCAACGTTAAACGTTAAAGTGACAGACAACGTTATAATTTATGTAATAAATAATTTGCTTCGTAAGGGTACAAAAAGCCAACGTTAAACGATAAAGTGATAGACAGCGTTATAATATATGTAATAAATATTTTGCTTCGTAAGGGTACAAAAAGCCAAGCAATAAATATGAAAGAAAAGTTAAAATACACTGGCACCTATATTGATATGTGCGATAAAGTCATTTTATTTAGGCGGTACGTGAGCGGAATATATAAAAACTATTTGGCTAGGCTGCCGGTAGTAATGTAGATATCACCAATTTTGTTACTTGACATTTTATTGCCCCATCACAAAATCGAATAAAAACGTAGTACGGGCCATTTTAAATATTTAAATTTATTCTGAATAGTACGTATCGCATAGTCACAAGTAAAGAAAGAGACAACAACAAAAGTAAATTGTATTGGACCGGCAATAAAAGTTAAAGTTACAGCCTATATACGTCCCACTGCTGGTCACAGGCCTCTCCTCATTTCTGAGAGGGTTTTAGGGTAAGGAAATGTCCGCCACGCTGCCCCAATGCATGTTGGTGAACTTCACATGTCTTTGAATTTTTTTTCTTATTTCTCAGACATGGTTCCGACGAGCACGTGATAAATAAGCACTTAAAATTGCAATTAACAATTTCATTGGTGCCGGCGGGGATCAAACCCTGGCTGCTCGCGTACTGTGAAATTTACAGCGGGCGCTAACCATTTGAGCTACCACGGCTCTTTTGTATTGGACTGGCAATAATGAAATCCAAATTAACAAAAATAGTTTGAAAAATTTATTACTCATTTTGTCGTATAGAAGCGGGTTTAGGGAAACCACTACTTCATGTAATCCCGTTGGAGTCGTAAGAGACGACAGAGGGAAACGGAAGCAGATGGGCAGCAGCATCTTGATAACAATTCAATAATAATACAAGAAAACTGCGGTAGCCGACCCGCTATGTGTTTATACCTGATTTATGTCAAATTTACATATTTATTAATATACTTAGTGATTAGCTGATTAGTTAATAAATATATAAATCTACCATTATTATCAATAATAGTTTTATATAAAATAATAGTTTATAGTTAATAGACCACAGCAACTAAACCGTGTGTGGTTTCTGCTGTAGGGATAAAAAAAATCACTTTGTTTTTTATATTTTAAAAAATGAAAAAAAAGTCAAGGGAACTTTTAATAGGCTGTGATGAATGAATGAAAATTATCCATTTTACGAAATATAAGTTTAGCAACAACTTTTGTGAAGTACCGCTTATGGATGAATTATTATATTTTTCATTACATATACTTCTTTACTGAATTTTTTATAGAATAAGGGTGACAAACAAGTCCCCCTGTTGGTAAGTGGATGCTGTGCCCCATAGACATCGCCTCGATTAAGAAATGTGGTAGGTAAAATTCTAAAGATTACTTTGTCTGACTTTGCACAACACAATGACATCAAAAACTGGGAATCAATACACATTTAAACCTGAAATTTTGTGTTATTGCACAAATGTTTGTCGTTGCAGGCATTCAGTGCAAGCGCAAGCACAAATTAATATGATAGTTACTACGTAAGCGCAAGATAGGATCCATAATAAGACGAAGAAGATAATTTATTTTTATTTTATTTATTTTGGCAACATTTAGTCCTTACCAAATAATTACTACTTGATATTAAATACATAACGACAAATAGTACAAACACAAAATAATACAGCTTCTGTTAGGTAATTATGACAAATTAAATTTATATTTACATAGTATCATTAATTGTAATCGCAATTAAGCATTACTAATTACAGAACAAAATCTGCAACACGATCCGCGGTACATACATATATAATTCCGTTCTGTGTACAGTGCACTGAAAACTTCTAATAAGCTTAGCGACGAACACGCTCATCACAGTTGTATCCCATGACGGTTTCAGTCTATTATCGATTTGTTATTCAAAATAATTTAAATTATTGTTATATTGAAAGCTATCCGTACTAAGCAAATATCGTATATTTTCAATTAGGGAAATTATTTTCTGCAGTGGCTATTAGGATTTATATTCGAACGTCTATTGTTCCTTCGCGTTGATAACAATAGCATTTTTTTACATGGTAAATTATCATTCTTGTAAAATACCACCCTGTGTTAATGGACTTTAGTCGTCATTGGAATATAAATAAATTATATGTGAATTGAAATATCTCGCACCGGGGAAGGTGTTAAACCCAGGGATCAGTCAACATTTCTCCTTTTCCATATAATAAAAAGTTTTTAAAGTTATACTTCTTTAGGCGCGTTTTTGTTTTATTGTTTTACGATGTTCCTTTCCTTCATCCACCTCTCGCGATCCTATAATGCATGTACTTTTTTTAAAACTTGGAACCACTTTATTCTTTGAGCCCTCTTAAGCGATTGATAAATAATGAATAATTATTAATTAAAAAGAGAACAAAGTTTTTATTTAAAATTTACTTTCCTGTTCGCACGAAACAATCTTTGTTTATATGAGATATAACGTAATTAAAAGTAGGCGTGTGTGTGACAACAAAGGAAATTTTAATTAATTTAAAACTTTATTACTTTGAAACGGTATTAGCTATTACGAGAACATTAATTATGAAGCAAAATTTAATTGTTCACATGCAAAGATAAGATATGGGTCGACATAATTAACGCAGGGGTTATGACACTCGCGGCGTTGGCGGTCTATTAAGACTAAGCGACAAAAAGTTTTTGTGTCGAATTCCCACTTCATTAAGTTATGACTGTAATAAGTCTGCTGTGTGATGGCCCGGGCCTGGCGGAGGGTGGTGGCGTGTATGAGGATCAAGCCATTTCATTCCGTGGGTGTCGTAAGAGGCAAGAGTCGTTAATATAGTAAATATTATTGATTGATGATTTGTGTAGTGGCGGCGTAAGATAATTGGGTTTTTCTGTCAAGAGATTCTCAATAGCAGCCTAGAGCCAGGAATTTGGTGCTGTCTCACCCGGAAAGCACGTAAAGTGGACCCCGGACGCCCGGAGGGGAGTAGCCATAAGCAGGCGTGCCCTTCTGTCAAAGTATAAGTCCACGCGGTCCTATGCGTACAATAATACAAGTTGTGGCCGCACTGCTCACTGGATTAAATCTAGTTGCGCGGCTGAATCGACGTCCTACAAAAATGACGGATTGTTCAATTTTTTTTGCTGCCATAAAAGAGATCTGTCACAACAAATTTACAAAAAGATGGCATTTTTTGTAACCTTTCATAAATAAGTGATTTTTAATCACATTATTGCCATTTACTTTATTTCACCTTAAAAATTAGAATAATAACGGTCGTAATGATTCGGATTTGTTTACCAACACTGGTTGTTCGTCGTTATACAATATGCAGATCGGTGGAGCGACTGATTCGAGTCTGTATTCGTGTTGTCGATGTCACCGAACGTTAGTGTTATAATGTATCCATGTGTAGTGAAATTGTTAGTTTATTAATTTAATTGTTATGTGCGAGTTTCAGTAGTGACGAACGATTGTTTTTGTTAACGCAGATCCCGCCTCCCCTCCCCCAATGACAGACAGTTCTGTATCGGGAGAAAACGCTATCGGCTACTCCCCTCCACTCCTCCGATAGCTCGTGTTGCTCTATGTTTGAACGTAATAGAAACATGTCAAGTGAACAATGTCCAATCCAGTTTACAGTTAATTAATACAATACTCCAATACAGATTTTTAATAGCAACAAGATATCAGTTTTTTACCTCTTTGTAATCATTAGCTGACCGAGCCTCATTAGAGGATGTCTGAGGCACTAGTCATTATACCATTAATATTATTGTGCTCAATTTGCCAATGATTTATTTGTTTTATGTAAGTGCTGTTTCCTGTTTATACATTTTTTTATAGGATAGGGTGTCAAGCGAGCATGCAGTCCACCTGATGGTAAGTGGTTGCTGTGAGCGATAGACATCTACATCTACCCTCAAGAAAGAATCAAAACGCACATGCGTTGTCATCCGTGAGGTCTATGATGGAATGCCTCTTTTCCAGTAAAAAAGGACTCCGGTTGTTTACACTCACCATACGAAACACAGTAGTGTTAAGCTGCTATTTTGCAAAGTAAGTGACATAACCCAACAGATTAGTAAGCTGAAGTTGCAATGGGCCGGCAATATAGCGCGAAGAATCGACAGCCGATGAGGTAGCAAGGTTCTCGAGTGGCAGCCTCGTACCGGTAGGTGAAGTGTGGAGCGGCCCGTCACTAGATGGAGTGACAACCTGGTAAGACATGTAGGAAGCCGGTGGAAGCAGGTGGCTCAGGACCGTGCTTTGTGGCATTCTTTGGGGGAGGCCTGTGTTCAGCAGTGGAGTTGTGATGGGATGTAATGATGATAAATAAAACTGATTATAATACAATATTTTCAGGATCACCACAGCGCAATCAATGTGTGTTGTTTAAGTTTTCTTAAACTCGTTTAAGAAAATAAGAGGTCGGCAATAAAGTATACGCATGACGGACTGCTATTAAAATTTTATGTTTTTGAAGGTAATGGAAAAGTAGTTGAAGATGCTAAACTTAAAAAGCTTACTAATGAACTTATAGAAAGAGCTCGCTACGAACTGTTTTGGAGCTAAAAGGAGCATCTTGGTATTATAAAGAGCTAATAAAAGTTTGATCAAAAGTTTGTTCCACTCGCTGGCCTTGCATTCTGATGTTGGAATCTCAGTAAAACTTTATAAAGTATTTCAAATATTTTTATATATTTTTTTGTTATACTCTGTGAATGTAAAATTATTTACTAAAAATAATCAAAACGATATTTTACCTACATTACTTATTGACGTTCCTGTAAAGACCTGTTAGCTGGTTATTCCCGCTGGTGATAAGAAGGTTAGTTATTTTATCGCCCAAAGGCTAAGTGAAAATCGTATTTTAGCAAGAAAACGCAGTCAGCATTCTTGGCTTGAATCCGGAGAGAGAAACGCTACATAATTTCAGTTTTTTTTTAATTGAATCAATGTTGTATAGGCTACGTGAAAAAATAAAAATTTAGACACAATATAAGTTACCTTCCTTTTTTTAATAGAATAAGGGCGACAAACGAGCACACTGTCCACCTGATGGTAAGTGGTTGCTGTGGCCCATAGACATCTACATCGATCTTCAACTAAAATGCAGATGCGCTTGCAGCCGTGAGGACTAAGATAGAATGCCTCTTTTCCAGTAAAAGGGTAGCCGGTTCTCTACACTCACCATACAAAACACAGCAGCATTAAGCTGCTATTTTGCGCTGGTATTGCGCTGGTGTGAGAGCGTGGTCCTTCCCCGGTCGCGCCGACCCATTCGTGCTACCACGTACAAAATTATCAGTACTCCAGTGAACCACTAGAACTAAGCTCAAAAATTCATGTGTTTCGAGCGGTTTACGACAATACTCTAATGGAATATTCGGACTTATGAGTTTTTGTCATACATTCCATTTCGGTTACTTTTCCGCGCATTAATAAGTGTTGAATTACTGAATTTTCGGAAGGTGTCGACATGATTGAAATCGGCCAATTTTTTTTATAGAAGTGTGTCAAAGCAGAACTTCCATTTACACTTAAACCTGTCATCGCTTAAGGGAGTTTTGGCGGAAACTTGAATGCCGCCAGCGGATAATCATTTAAATAATGATTGAGGTGGATTTTGATGTTAAAGTGGTAGGAATGTCTATGTGTGTGAACAATTAGTGGACCCGAAGAAATGAGTGTTACTATATTGACAAAAGTTTCTTGTTATTTGGACCGTTTATACGTCTTGAGAACTTGAGATACTATCTCCATCAATTATCTGCTGTGTTGAGCTGCCGTCAAAATCACTTAAAACATCGCAAAGTTACGCATCAACATATTGTGCAGTTAAAAATATTTATATTTTGTAAAATGTATGGATTGCAGCGTATGCTGTATTTTTTGTGGCTGAAGGCCTTGTAGCCAATGAAATGAAAAAGAATCATTGATTTAAAACAAAAATGCCAGAAGCGTTCCCCCCTTGGGCAAAGATGTGATGGCAGAGTAGTAGAGAGTAAATAGGCATTCGTGCTGCAGTCAGCCAAATGTTAATATTGTGACTGCGTTGATCTAACATGAATATTTCTAGATATAACATATAACATTAATTAACATTTTGATGTAAGAAAAGCACCGGATAAGCATACGTTTATTAAGCATATATATATTTTATGTTTATTTACATTATACGTCTAGTCATTTTACCATTTTTTTTAGCACCCACCAACTTTTATTTATCCGTTTCTTCCAGGGGTGACTGGGAGAGAATGCCATAAGGCATCAAGTCCGCTAATTGTAACCCTTAGATTAAGGTGTAACACAATAAAAATTAAATAAATAGCAAACAAATGAGATAACTTACGGCTTCCGTGTGTATCGGATGCACGGCGAACAAGATAGCAGCAACGAAACTTGCGATTTCCGGCAGGAACATCGCACACACCCTGAAACAGAATAACTTAATCATTTCTTGAACTGTTGAACATTATTCGTACAAGACGTTGAAAGTGAGGTCAAAATAACTGGCAAAATAGAATCTGCTCAACCTTTTTTATTCATTCATTAATCATTTCAGCCTATCCAAAATCCACTGCTCAAAATAAGCATCGCCATAGGCCTCATAGAAGAGATTTTGCCATAATCGTCACTCTTGAGTTGGATTGGAAACCGCAGTTATTGTTGGTTGTTACCAGGAAGATGCTGCTGCCCATCTCCTATTTAAGAAAACTTCTATCGTCACTTACGACAACCACGGGTAAAATATTGGTCGATATTATTATAATGAATACACACACACGCACGCACACACACACATACACACACACACACACACACACACACACATACACACACACACACACACACACACACACACACACACACATATATATAAATAATATATATACTCACTATGTAGTACTTAGTACCTACTATGTAGTTGAGTCACTGTGTACTATGTAGAATCGTTCAGTTTAGAAGCGCGAGCGTTTATCTTCCGACCTATCACGACTCTCAATTGATATGTATTATGTTTATGACATATAAGAAACTGTCTGCATCGTTGGTCTAGTGGTCGCAAACGCGATTGTTGATCACTAGGTACCGGGTTCGAATCCGGGTCGGGCCAAAATCAGTTATTGCTTTTTCTGTCAAGAAATTCTCAATAGCAACCTGGAGTCAAGAATTTGGCGCTGTTTCATTCACCACCGTGCCTCGGAAAGCACGTTAAGCCGTTGGTCCTGCGCCTGATCCCTCTCCGGTCCTGTCGAATTACTGTCCCATCGGACTATGAGAGTGAGGGAATATAGAGTGTACCTGTGCTTGCGAATACACTTGGGCACTATTAACCTATCTAATCTCCATTGAAGACTGGCCGCTGTGACCGAAATTCGATCTGGAGGACATTATTATTATTTTAGAATCGTTTACAATTTAGTAACGTTCATTTGTCTTATGGAAAAAAATGTATAAACAAAGTAAAGGAAGTAGACACGAATTTGAAATTTAAATATATAAGCATAGTATTAAAACGTATTTATATATAATAGCAGTAGCTTTGTTTATCAGCATACAGGGCAGCCATTTTGTACACATTATAATGACGGTATTGAAGGCATGTTAATGTACGCCGTACAAGTTCATTACTGGAATGCCTGAACGGCCATTAGATGTTACGAAATTGCTATTTAAAATTAACCACAGCATTACATCTTGATAAGTTTATTGAAATTTAATTTTGTAATAAACATGTATGAAATTGAGAATATAAAATATACAGAAAATTAAGGGATAAACCATAAATAAAAAATACAGTTTTTATTTTAACTTCAATGAATTAATTCATTCTTCTTAAGAAAAATAAAATAATTCACAACGTATAAAATAATTAAAGCTCCGACTTAAGAAGCTTTTATGTTAAAACTAGCTATCCGTCCCGGCTTCGCATGGGTGATTCCTGGATCTCGACAGCGCTGGGTCCAAATGTGAATCTAAAGCATCTCGGCAAACACACAATATATATATATATATATAATAATTTTCATCATAACTAATAATTTAAAAATTTTATACAACCTACTTCAAAATAAATTATTAAGAATAACTCAAAAACAATTGGTTAGACCTTGATCAAATTTATATAGGACCACACGTGAAGCACCAGCTTTCAAATAAAAAAGAATCATCGAAATCGGTTCACCTAGTAAAAAGTTATGAGGTAAAACACATTAAAAAAACATACATTTAAAAGTGTATAGAAAATGGGTCGAGCCGTTTTTGAATTTTAGCGAGACTAACGGACAGCTATTGACTTTTATATATAGACATTATTTTAGTTTTAGTACTAAGGACTATCACAAGCCCAAGGTTACCGACTAGAATGTCGTCTAAATAGTTACATTAAAATTTTGGATGTTGTTTTTTTCTCAAATTTTATTATATTTATGTTATGGGATTAATGGTCAGTGCTTGACCATTATCCCATTTGATGGCAAGTAGTGCTGTAGCCGGTGATAATAAGGCAGACTGCCTTCGCTTAACAAAAGCTTATACACTCTTGCCTTGAAGACACATTGTAATTGTTAAAAGACAGACTAGAAAATTAATACACTCCTTTACGGTACGCATCACGAACCTGAAAAGAAATTGTTTGATTCGAATGCATGATATGTTCGTAATAGTGATGGTAGGCTTTATAATCGATCATACAGTTAAATTAAAAAAAAAGACAATAATTGAAGCTAAAAAAAAAGAATATACAAAGACGATGTCATAATTTCAAAAAGAGTAAAGCAGGTGCGTGTTTAACCGATTAAAATTCGCATTAGACTTACTGAATAGAAACCACAATCGATAGTTGTAATAACAGTCCCTAACAGCATCATGGCTAATAATAGAGTTCAGAAGTTTCGTTATTGGACGTGGAAACGCTAGTGTTGGTAATTTGTATCGCTGGTGGCGCGTTACCCGGCTTATGTGGTCGAAGGCAGTTGGCAAAACTTTTGCGATAAACGGCACAGCCTGCGCCTTGTTGAATGCGATTTTCATGTGAACATGCGTTAATATGCTTCTATTTACTTGTAAAACTCTATGATCTAGTTCATTTCTTGGAACAGAAATAGATTTTAGATTTGATTGTAGTAATGTAATAAAGATACACAATTCTCTTATAATTTAAAATTAAATATTTTGTACAACCGACTTCAATATAAATTATTAAGAATAACTCAAAAATTATTAGTCAGACCTTGATCAATATAATATGATCATATGAGATGCACTAGCTTTCAAATACAAAAAGAATCATCGAAATCGGTTTACGCAGAAAAAAGTTATGAGGTACTTAAAAAAAGAAAATACAGTCGAATTGAGTACCTCTTCCTTCTAAAAGTCAGTAGAATAAGTGTTGAACAAGAATTTTCTTACTTTATGAAATATATGTCAGATGCAGGGAATCACACCATAATGAGATCCAAAATTCTGATGCACAGGTCTCCTAGTTCGGCTGCAGATGCTATGTTTCAAATATATGTACCAAATTAGCTTTATTAAGTGTTAAGCAAATATCTGGTTGTACTACCTTTTGGAAATAAAGAACTTATTATTATTAAAAAAAAATAAGCAAGCGTTTTGCATAAATTATCCATTCGGCTAGGCTCACGAGCACGCCGATAGGGCATTCGATACGATAAGTTTTTTTCAAGTTTTTTTTTTTAGAATAAGGGTGATAAACGAGCACACAGTCCACAGCGCATAGTGGTTTCTACCTATCACCTAGACATCTACATCCATCTTCAGTTAAGAATCAAAATGCAGATGCGTCGTAGGTCCCTGAGAACTAAGATGTAATGCCTCATTTCCAGTACTAAGGGTCTCCGGTTTTCTACATTCACTATACGAGTTTTGTGGAGTTCTTAGACGTCAATAGTAGAGAAGAGTCTTTAAACGTATATTCAAGAAAGTAGATTTTATGGAATTAAATACTCGTCTATGAAAGTTCTACAGGCCAATCGTCATTACGTGCTTATCAACACCAACGGATGGCGGGCGGAGTACGGTTTAGGAAAAAAACTGCTGCTATAAGCAAACTGCATTTTAAGCTCTTTTTTATTTATAATAATAACAATAACAAGTAAAAAATTAACAGTGCCTCCTACAACGCCCACGGGATGAAATGGGGTTTCTCTCTATTCGCAAAATAAGTCCGCGTCCTTAAGCCGCAACCTTACAATGAATGCATTAGTACTATGTAATATCCGATAATCATAATAAATTAACATAATCTATGTGAGGTAAGATTGTAAGCTGAAGTGGCAATGGACCGGCCATCTTGCGCGAAAAACGGACAACCGATAGGGAAAAAAGGTTCTCGAGTAGCAACCTTGTACCGGTAGGCGAAGTGTAGGGCGACCACCCCACTAGATGGAGTGCTGACCTGGTAAGACACGCAGGAAGTCGATGGATGCAGGGGGCTCAGGACCGTGATTTGTGGCATTCCTTGGGGTAGGCCTATGTTCAGCAGTGGACTTGTCATCATCATCATCATCATCATTACAGCCCTTTACAAGCACGAGGGGGACTTCATTAGACGAGACCTCGCTAACTTAACGTTTAGGTTCAGTGTGCCTCTCACCATTCGGTGATCACTGCCGGTTTTCACCCTCGCGATCACTGAGACATCACTGAACAGTTGTCGTCTGATCGTCATAATGAAGTCAATCTCATTTTTGTCGAACCGTCTGGGCTCGACCAGATCCACTTTCTGTGGGGCCGCTCCTGGAAAAAAGAGTTCATCATATTGAGTATCTTTCTCCATGAAGTCGGCCAGCTGCTGGCCCCTCGGGTTCCGTTGCCCTATTCCGAATTTCCCTACTTTCAGCTCACCGTTCTCACTTGTGCCTAGTTTTGCGTTGAAGTCTCCCATTAATACCGTATAGTGGGTTTAGAGGAATGCATGGCTCTAGAGATATCCTCATACATTTCCTCCACCTCATTTCCTCTATTTACATTTCCTCCACCTCATCATCGGGGTGTGCCGAGCTTGGTGCGTAAACATGTATGACCTTCAGCGAACACCGTTTGGTGATATAAGGTACGCGACCCTCGTCGACACACTCCCAATCTTTACAACGTTGTTAACAAGAGACTTGTGGACGATAAATGCGACACCTCCTTGGGACAGATGGTCGCCCTCGCGGTGATAGAACAAGTTACCGGAATCGAGGATTACCGTGTCCTCCACCTCTCTTCGGACATCGGATAGTCCTATCATATTCCAGCTCAACTTGTTCATGTCTTCTTCCAGCGCCAGGATCCTCTCGTCAGTCCTCAGGGTGCGTCCGTTATAAGTTGCCAGATCGAGTCATCGTAGGTGGCAACCGAACCTCCACGGGAGATTCTTAGCATCCCCTGCGCCGCCGTTACCATGGACTTGTGAAGGGCTGTAATTATGTTGATGATTATAATGTGAGGTAAGAAAAGAAATTCCCTTTATTTTTATATTATGTGATAAAAATGTAAGTTTGATTCTGTCCACGTACCTCGAAATTGGCAATTTGGATTTAAGTGCATGGGTTTATATTGAACAAATTCGTTGTAATAGTCGTAGCAATTTTCCCACCAAATTCCAAACTATATTTAGAGAACCCTCTTTAAAAATATTATATTATTATTTTAAAGTATGGTATAGTCCTGTTTCCTTTGTGTTATGATCTTTGACTAATTTAAGCACTCGTAATAATTTATAATAAGATCTTTTAACATAGTTGGCATTTAAATCTTTTTGATAAATTACAAATTCAAAGTCAAGAGATTAATAGTTACAAAATAAATGAGTATATATATTTTGGTTCTTACAAAACGACATCTTTAAATTAATCGGTGAACGTGTTTCTGAGATTTATGAATACGGCCTTCGGTTAAAAGTCTTGCTAAGAATGAGCCGCTATATTTGACAAAGTCTCATTTTATTCTGTTTGTTTAATTAAAAAGTGAAACTCGTCGCATTGTCTAGAGGAGTACGATCACAGTGTGTATTTGATTTTATCAACGCGAGACGGTTTCTTTTTGGCTGGGCTTTTATTTTTGTTTATAGGCCGTAGAGTGAATGCTATTTGCTGCGCCGATCTTACGTTTGCACCAAATTAAAGGTCCTTATTTTCTATTTTAAAATAATTATATTTGATGAAAAGAAACAGAATATCATTGGGCGCTATTATATATTTTCTGACAGTGTGGTGGTAGTGCTATTCACTACCCCATATCGTCCCGTGGGTATCGTAAGAGGCAACAGAGGAAAATGAAACAGGAAATAATTCCAAACATTAATATGTTAAGCCTGCAGTTGTAAACCCGCTTGCCTCCCTCCTAAGAGGCAATCTATGGTGAGGGCCTGTATTTACTCGTATCAAGGGACTTTCGATAGGCTGTGATATTGGTATTGGTAATATATATATATATATATATATATATATATATATATATATATATATATATATATATATATATTTTACCAAAACCAATATATATATATCTTTGTACTGAGGCCAGGAAAGTCTTATGCCTTCCGATAGTAGGCGGTTTGACTTTGGTTATGTTAGCAGACGTGCACATACACATTGCGTAGGCCTCGGGAGCCATAAACAGTCCGATAACACGTGACTAATTTTGATTTGTCATTGTATGCGTCAGCTAGTGATGTACATTTTATATACAAGTATTATCGAAAAATGATTGTTAAGGAAGCGGTAAAAATATTTAAAAAATAGTTTAGTGCACAAAATTGAATTACTTCAAAAATTTACTGAATTTTTACCATGATACCTAGTAGTAAAATAATTAAAAAAACGTGTGGGTGTGTACTTATGTACGCACGTAGGAAGTTATACTTCTTTAGCGTAACAAAACAAAAATAACTAATCATAACTACTCTAAATATAGTTATCAGTTCCCACGAAAACTTGAAAGACAGTTACCCACTGAAGTTGTCGCTTTGAGGTGTCAGTATGCACAAGCATCGTAACAACTCCATGGTGTCATTTTTAGGCGCGCGCACACCGCGCATCGTAAAAATACACCCTCATCATTTTTCCCAAACGCCCCAAAAGAAGTATAACTTCAAAAATATTAATATAACATGTTCCTGGGAATAATCTCAACCTACGTTTCCTTTATTGGATTTTAATTAAATTGTAAAAAATCCCAGGTGACTCAAAACTCCCCAAGAATCAGATCGGAAAGTTGTATTTTCGAGTTATGATCTATGGAGAAAAATATTTACTGCCATGGACAGTTATCCCGGAATTTCTTTTTTAACATGTTTTAATATAATTATGTAGATACTTAACTAAGTATATACCTATATGTATTTTATATATTTTATAAAATGTTTTGATGGAGAAATAAAAAACGGGCACGGAGTATATAATGGCTGCTTTATTTTTCATATAACTATTACTTTTGATAATTAAAAACATTTAGTAATTAATAATTAAATACATTATAGAAGTTTATTTTAACATTCGACTTAAATATGAATGTATACTTAATAATTTAAGTAAGGAAACTTGTAAGAACCAGTTAAATAAGATTGCTCTTTTTAAAGGTCAATATGTTTATGAGGCTTCATCATGCCTCATGTTTATATTCTTTCATCTATCCCTGAAATGTATAAAGCAATAATAAACTTATTATCATTTTAGCTGCAAGAATTTTAAAAACATAAAGATCTTAACAGAGTAAAGTGCACCAAGTGTCTATCCTGTCAGAATAGAGAGTACATCTGTATCCAGGTGCACTCTCTATTCTGTCAATTGCGGTATTTTACGAAAATGGTCACTCATTCATAGACTGACCGCGGCAAGTGCAACTTTATTTCGCAGATCTATTGATCCGCGCAGCTATTACTTAACCACGAGTTCCTCTTCTCTACGAGTATCGCTGTAGGCGATAAACCACGCAATTTAAGCCCTCGGCACAATGTCGTCGGTCATCAAGCATGAATCGGGCATCGAGCGTTGTGAGTATCAAATACTATGGAATTTATACTATCCTGGCACATTGAACCGCGCGTCTCATGCGTGGGCGTCTAGTGGCGTTTCAAAAGCATTACTAAATATATTATATTTAACTACGCTAAAAATTTTATCATTGTGACTTGGGAATATAATTCGAAGCTCCGTGCAACCCCTTGGGGAAAATAGGGTGATGCTATGAATATTGCACTAGTGTGACCATATAGATGCATTTTTTTGGTTCAATATATACTTAGTTGGGTTCATAATTGCTTAAATAGGATAATCTCAAGATTTTTTATCTTTAAATTAAAGATACAGTTTTATAATGTATAAAAATCTGTCTCTATTTTATCTAAAGTTTTGTTAGTTGCCTACCCACTTGCCAAGCGTGGCAACTATGGCAAAGTCCCCCCATGAGGCAATCTATGAGGGAGGCCTATGTTCAGTAGTGTACTTTTATAGGCTGTAATGGATGGACGAATTGATTATGAAGAAAATATTTTTTAAATTACTTTAAAATAACATCATTTAGTTCTGCACGTGAGCTACACAAACACAGTCGTTGTCACATCCTGTCATTAATAAATATAAAGCAATACTAGCGATCCGCCCCGGCATAGCACGGGTTATTTCTGAACCCCGATAATAGCGCCACCTACCGGATCCTATTGTGAATCCAAACCATCCAGGAACCCACTGAAACACACACAAAAATTATCAAAATTGGTCGAGCCATTTTCGAGTTTTTGCGAGACTAACGGCACGTCAGTCAATTTTTATATGTATATATAGATGAGGGGCAATTTCAGTGCAGTGTCTGTGTCAGAAGCAATCTATCATCCATCATCATCAGTGTCGGAAATAATCCATTATCCCATCTCGCTCTGTGGGTGTCGAAACAGTTAACTAAGGGAAATGCTATGATTTTGTGGTCTCCAACAGATGGCGGTGGAGCTATCTAGTACATAAGCCGTACATAAGTTGTAAAATAAATTATTGTCGTCAAAATAAGGATCACCTATTTTCCGAATAAGTTAATCAATCATCAAGAGCCGCTACTAAATCTAATATAAAAGCTAAAGTTTCATACTTTTATTTGTCAGGCCCCTGCGTATTTGGCTAGTTTTTAAAAGTTGCAAACATGCATGTAAATATGGCGAAAGAAAGAGTTCCTTAGTAGGAAGAATGTGCCTTGCAGTGAGACGTACATGAACTGGTAATGTTACTTCAACATAATATTATCCACAGGCATCCATTAATTGTGGCTTAATTTCGCTCAATTCTAAAGTTTTTTTTTATAGGATAAGGGTGACAAACGAGCACACAGTTCACCTGATGGTAAGTGGTTGCTGCGGCCCATAGACATCTACAACTATCCTCGTTTGCGAATCAAAATGCAGATGCGTTGTCACCCGTGAGGACTAAGATGGAATGCCTCATTTCCAGTAAAAGGGGCCTCCGGCCACCTGCACTCACCAAGCGAAACGCAGAGGTAAACCTCTACTTCACGCTGGTATTCTGTGAGGTCGTGGTACCACCCCGATTTGAGCCGGCCCATCCGTGCGACAGCAAAATCTGCCGCGTGGCTCTACCACTGTTGAAGTACTGTTAAAGTAATATAGATGCAGATTTTTCCATATATTCTTCAAGTCACGTACGTTTTATTGGTATCCATGTACAGCTAACCTTAGGCCTCCCCCAAAGAATGTCACAAAATACGTTCCTGAAACACCTGCATTCATCGAATTTACAACAATTTAACAAACACTGCTTCACAATAAAATACGAATATTGTTTTCCTTTTTTCTACTTTATGCTTTTACCCCAACGCTTAACTTAGAAAAAGTTACAAATTGTTTCACTAGAGCCCTTCAAAAGATTTTCAAGCAATAGTTACTTGAGGGGCATCCTTTTTTATATTTCCGTTAAGAGTTGAGAGTTCACGTGGTACGCGTGGCGAAACTTAAAAACAGTTCTGTAATGAATATAGATTTAGAAAAGTTAAATACAAATATATAAATTCTTAAAATCCTTCCTCTATTCTTCTCTGCTCACCCTGTCAGTAAGCTTTAAGTAGTTCAGCAAGCTATGGACAGGTCTTATACCAAGTTCCTTTGGATAATATATCCCGTAGTAAAGATATATGTAAAGGACTTGTAAGGAAGGGGTTATAATGATGATGATGATGAGACCCCCGTTAAGTCATATTCTAGTTATATTTTATGATATAATAATACGTTATGATGTAATATTACAATTTATAGAATAGCAAAACTTTATTTTATTCCACCGTTTTGCACTTCGCATTATGAAAATAAAAGCAATACAATTGGTTCGAATGCGTATATCGACAACGAAGAGGTATCACCGAGCGGTGTCCGATGGTGGAAGGGAGAGGGAAGAATAATTATATTTATATATTATGTCGGAGGTTTATGATAAAATCTGGTTTTTGATCAAAAACCGGAAGAAGATAAAATTACAACTTTATGTTGTATTTTGATCAAAAACCTAGATTGATTTAGGTTATGATAAAAGCAACCTAACCTAATCTAAGCTTAAATTTTATCATAAGCCCAAACAAGGTTTTGATCAGAAAACAGGATTTTTTCACGTTAGTGAAACATCATAAACCTGCGACACCCTTTAGACCGAATTTTGGTTACGGCAGCCCGTCTCAACAGAGGCCTAGGATATTCCTATAGTGCATGAGCGTGTGCGTAAGACCAGGTGTACTTTCTATACCCTGATACTTGTAGTCCAATGGAACGGAAATCCGATTACAAGTGATACGGCCGGAGAGAGATCAGGCGCAGGACTAACGGCTTACGCTGAGGCACGGGGGTATAACAACGCTAACTTGCTGACTGCAAGCTGCTACTGAGGATTTCTTGACATGAAAACCCAAGAACTGACTTTGGTTATATCCGGGTTTCGTACCCGGGACCTCATGATTACGTTCACGATTGGACCAACGAGCAATCAATTTATTTATATAACAAGTATATTATACTTGTTATATAAATAAATTGGCATGTAATTCAAATAATTAAATATAGAGAGACTGTGCTGCGCAGACATTTTGTCTATATTTTATAGTCCACATATATCGAAATTACGACCTTTGCGGTTCGTTGTTTAATTGACAATAATGTTCTTTTTATTTTTGACACCTATCTCATTATTTCCACTAGTCCCGGGTTGAGTGGGAGAGAATGGTAAAAAGCATTAAGTCCGCCCTTTGTAATCCTTTTAATTAAGGTGTACACTTAATAATATAAATAAAAAAAATAAAATAAAATCTTTCTTCTCCATCGGTTGCAGATTCTTCGAGGTATATCGCCAGCTTATAGCCACTTCAACTTACTGATCCGTTGGGCTATGTCAATTACTTTTATCTTCTGCGAATGTTAGACACGCAGGCAGTGCGGGTGGTTCAGTACCGTATTTTGTGGAAATCTATGGGGTAAGCCTATGTTTAGCAATGGACTTGTGATGGCAGTAGTAGGAGTAGTAGTCTATATTGCCCTACTGCTGCCCAAAGGCCTCTTCTTCACCCTCTCCGTCATGTAGGGTTCTTAATCTGTCAAGTCCCACCGGTCCACATCGGTCTCCCCCGTGATTATTTTGTAAACCCCGCCAAAGAGTATAGTAATATTTAGAATGGACCCCTCAGAACCAAAGAGTATATAATCACTACGTTTACTCAGAATAATAGATAAGAGTGCTCAGAACAATTCTTTTTTACATGTTATTTATAAGAATTATACAAATAAATTTTATTTAGAATTTTAGTTGAATTAGTTTCGTTTTTATTAAATTTTATTAGAATTAGTTTCGTTAAAAAAAGTTATTGTATTGTATTGTTGTATTGTATTAGATTCCTTACTAAATTACGCTTCTCTAAATTAAGAGAATGTACTACTACTAATGTTTACCGTCTCGTTTACTTCATATACGTAAGTCTATTTCCTTCACCGTGTGAGTACAAGAGGCAACTTCAATTTTAAAAATTAAGTAGGTAGAAAATAAAGTTTGTTGATTAGTTTTTTATATAAAAGGTAAAAATTACACCGTTTTTAAAAGTTATTTGCTTATGTTTAGTCTCGTAACAATTTCATAGATTTTGTGCACGTATAAAATAATGTAAAATTAAAAATTTTGTACAGTCGACTTCAATATAAATTATCAAGAATAACTGTTGGTCAGACCTTAATCAAATTGGGACCACATGTGAAGCACCAGTTTTCAAATGAAAAAAGAATCATCGAAATCGGTACACCCAGTAAAAAGTAATGAGGTAACACACATAAAAAACATACAGTCGAATTGAGTACCGTCTCCTTTTTGAAGTCGGTAGATAAAGTAGTCAGAAGGAACTGAAAATGAAATATAAAGTGTGAGTTATCATGTAAAAAAAGAAATTTTCATATTTCACAAAGTCCAATGTGCGAAAATTTCGTTTTATGTTATAATTTTGATATATTATCCTGAATATTATGGCGAAGTTGTTTTTAATTAAAATGGCGTTATTCAAAGATAGCTTAATAAAGTATGTACCTATGATTGCATTTTTATTTATTTGCGGAAATATCGCTCACCTCAACAACGCTACCCGCAAAATCGCACGGAGACCCGCGTCTTCTTTTCCTCCTACTATTACATTTATCTTAATACTATTACGGTAAGTGTTTGTTACACTTACCGTTATATTGCCTTATAGGGAGTATATTTGCCATAGCTGCCACTATGTAACAAGGTACGTGTACCGTGTAGACTAGAACGGTACACCGACTAGGCATGACGATCTGTAATCGACTAATCGATTTCTTGTTCCAAAAAAAAGCAGTGAATCGATATTTCAACCTAGAAATCGAGATTCGATTTTTTCTGTTTTGACAAGAACTATAAAATTAATTAGAATTACTTGAAAGTACCCAAACACGTAAAAATTAGTTTTTCACTTTATTATTTGAAAACTCGCGAAATACTCAGTTTATCTCGCCTCTTCTTAATAGATTAATGAATAAAAAAAGTTACGTTTGTTGTCGCTTTGTAGTATTTTGTTGGTAGTGTAAATACAAACTCGAAAAGTAAATCAAAGGCGATCAATTTTAATCGATCTTTTAAATCTCGATTTATTTGAGAATCAGATGTCGATTCAAATCCATTTGAAAATCGATCTTTATCAGAAAAACCGCCATCCCGACCGAATAATCGGGTTTCAAAAATAATAGTAAGAAAGGAAATAAAAAATCGACTATTGAAATAAAACTTAATACTGAGCCGTGGTAGCTCAGATTGTTAGCGCTCGCTGTAAATTTCACAGCGCGAGCAACCCTGGTTCGATCTTCGCCGGCACCAATGAAATTTTTAGTTGCAATTTTAAGTGCTGATTTACCACGCGCTCGGTCCACGAGATGATAAGGATATTCATGCACCGCCACTACAAGGTTTATCAACAACGTCTTCCAATCGTCGTTTCTCTAGCGCTCACTTGATCTTCATACAAATAATTAAATATTTAAATTGTTGATATTTTTTTTATTTTACAATAAAACAGTAAAATGAGTTGGCAAGGAAAATTTATCTAAAAAAATGTTTTTGTCTGACCATAGCTATGACTAAGTTGGTCCAATAAAATGTCGGGGCCTGAGTGGTTAAATTTCCCATGCCTTTTTGTATAAGTCAATCTGGTTTAACGCCTAGTGGGATCCATTTAGTGGTAGCTTTGGCCCATATCTCATCTGACATACGGCAGGCACGAGACTGGGCTCATTGCGCATAGCGGTTGTTGTATCACGTCAGTGATCTGTGTCTTAGAACCAAGATTTCAGATGCAATTTATTGGTTTTTTGCGCTCCACGGCTCGTTGATAAATATCGAGTGTGGATCTTTACAGAGCTGTTAAAGACCAAGTTTGAGTATGTAAGGACGGGGAGAAAACAAAATTGTGCATGTTAGCTCCGGACGAGTGACTAGAGTTTACTGAAAAACGATTCTCTCAAAGTATATACAATTGACGAAGGAAGTAAATGAAAGGATTTGATAAAATATATTACGTAAATTATATTACATAAAAATATATGACTTTTACATTATTCATTTCGCGCTATGAGATGCGCGAATATGTTGCGCAGAGGAAAACCGTAACGGCTTCACTTTTTGTTAACGCTTGATTTTTTTTTGATTTGACTTTTCTGAATTTTTCTTACCATGCGCTATATATGAAACGATTAGTAAGGAGTAAACTCCAATAAACTCTAGCTGCAAATCAAATTTCAAAATTTAAACTCTGTCTTTAACCCGGAAAGTTAGCTACCACGATGAAGAAAAATGATTGCTAATTATTACTTTGTAAATTTTCCACCATAATCCAATACGGTCAGCATATTTTATGCGACCGAGGAACTTTCGTTTGAACTTTTAGTAGCTAATTAAAATTTAAGAAGACGAAACTGCCGGCTAACAAAATGCAAAAATGTTTCCAGACTGCGTCGAATGTAGACTATCGCTTTTGATTAATAATAAATTTATTCACATTATTTACTCTTCATATAACCCGAATCACTGGTAACCGAGGGAAAAGAGAGGATCTCGAACTGTAGCCTCTTATGGTAAGAGCAATTATGATCAACCCCATCTGCCACTAAATATAGTGACGAACTTAAAATTGATGGTTACATTGGTGGCTAAGAACCATGCTTGTATTGTGGGGAAGGCCGTGTTCAGCAGGGTACTTGTAATGGCCTATTGGTCCTTAAATTCAGTTAATTGATTTTATTGTCGTGTTAAAATCAAATTGCTTTTTAGAATACATCATTATCATGAACGTTGGCGTCATTATCAGTTGCGTAAGAGGAAGGAAGAAATAAAAAAATCCTAACCTCTTTTCTCATCTGTCGATAAAAGCAAGGAAGGATTTCCTTTTGCGACATCGCTTTTAAAAATTTCACTTCAAAGCAAGAAGGAACAAGCTTTTCCTAGGTATTATTCAGTTTTCGCCAGCCACCTTGTGCGCTAACGTTCATGTGCACCAGTGTACATGAACATTAGCCTAAATGCGACTTCTATCTACTCCATTCTCTTTTTTTTTAAACCTATTATTGTACTTTAAAATTTAATGCAGTTAATTACACTTGGAATTGGACTTCTCAAAACTAAAAAGAAAAAATATTTTCCATATAATTTAATGACGGATTACAGCCGTGGTAGTAGTCTCTCAACCTACCGACCTTTCGATCTGAACCAAATGTGACCAGATCACTACCGCGTCTACGGACAGCGTGGCTTAGTGATGAGAGCAAGTAGGACAAATTCCTAATTGTACATGGACAAACAATCATTTGTAGCCATTCTAACAAGAGTATGGGATTCACACCCGCAATCCAATGTATTCACTGCGCCAGCCGTCATAATATAAAAAATAATTTCATAGGCTACGCTTTATAAAGTAATAAAGTAAAGTAAACGATTATAAAACAAATAATAAGATGCTCAAAACAACGAGGACATTTAGAATCGGTTAGTCTTTTTTTCATGAAGCAAAACTACGTATATTTCGAGTGACGCACAAAAACACAACAACTTTTTTTTACACACACATCCTTCTTCTTCCTTACTATATATCAACACCTCGTCTTTCTATACACACATGCACTGAAAAACATGTTGTTTGTTGCAAATTATTTTAGATGAATATGTATGCGTGTGTGCATGTTCTTATAATATGTTGAGCATGGTCTTGGTTTGGCTTCGGCGTCACTTGAAATGTACTTACTTAGTGTTCTGTATATTTCTTGGTTGGTCTGAGATGACAGCTTTTATATTAAATATTTACATTTTTATTATATGTATAGTTAAGATAAACCACGTAAACAGTGAAATAATTATTTAAAAGTATTGTCTTACAGCGTTCAGTTTTTATAAAGGGTAAAAGGTACCAGTATACCCCACGAGTTATAATTATCAGGATCTTCTTTGGTTACCAATAATTACAACTCTAGAACTGATGAGCTGTGATTTTGAACTTATTTATAACATTGATAAAAGAAATCCCAAAAGAATATTGAAATTATTTTTCAGAATAGTATAATTTTTATTCAATGTAGATTTTATTAGATTCAATTTATTGCTAAATTAAATTTAATAAAACCTATATAATATATAAATATAAAAGGCTATACTTAATCTTTGAGTCAGAAAAAAACCAGCCCTCTTATCACCAGCAGCAACGATCAGTCGCAGGTTTCTTTAGGAACTTCACCGCACGTGGATCCCACGGACCGATAGTCTCTACAGCAAATGGCACAAATGTGTAGTCATCTCTCAGAGACATATTTACGCCTCTTACTCAGTTCAGCTGCCTCTGATGTCGCCCTGGCTCTAAACGAGGTACCCCTGAGATGAGAGGCCGCCAAAGTATCTACGCAAGTAGCATCCCACACTTTATCTTTACCTCTCTCTTAAGGGACCAATGTCATACCGTCGGGTCTCCTGCCATTATCGTTTCTAAATATTCCACAAGGCTCCAGAACCGAGGGAACATTTATAGAGACAAGAGCCCTTCGGATGGCATCGTTCAAAGAACCGTGCCGTGAAAATCCACCAGCACTTTTCTTACATGAAAGTCCGTGGAGCTCAAACTCGTCGACTCTGCTACCACAGGGGCACTGATGGGGTTGACAAATGGCCGCTCATAGTCGGATTCCTACGACGATGCGTAAGCTTTCCCCACATTGAAAATAAAACCTAAGAATACTTTTTTCACTTCGAGTTTTTTTACAACTGAAAATAAATCTTTGTCAAATAAAATTACTGACTACTATGATAAAAGTACATCAGTACTTAGGTCCGAGAAGTAGTATGAAATGAACTTTAGCATTATGTTAGTAATCAATCGCTCAGCATTTTCACGTTTCAGTGCACCGAACGTTCGCCTTTGAATTTTCTCTCAATAGACTGACCCTTGGAGATCAGAAAGTAAAGGCCCGTTGCCATGGCACTGCGATATTGAGATAAATGAATGTTGAAACTGAACACTTTACGAGTTGTTTCGTTCCTTCTTTGTTTTCCTTTTAGATACGATAAGTATATTCACAAAATAGTAAGTATTCTGTATATAATATGGTTAATGGAAATGGAAAATATGTTTTTTTTTTAATTACTAAGGTGGTGGCAATATCTTTCAAATGAAATGATGTCAATTAATTTTTGAGTAAAATAATGATTTTTTTTTTGTATTTAAGCTTTAAATTGAAAACTAAAGAGAGTTTAGTATCTTTGACAATTACATACTTAAGGGGGTAAAAATAAAGTATTAAAGATTATGGTAATATGTTTTTATTATATTTTTGAAAAAGCTTTTGATTGGAAACTTAGATATACATAATATTTAATGTTGTATTAAGACGCACCGCCCAGAAAGCTAGACGAAGAAATCTGAAATTTGAACAGTAGCACAGAATACATAGGGCACAAGTAACAATAGCTGGCTTTTATGTACGTATCCACTAAAAAAGAATATTGGAAAATTGAACTCGTAAGAGGGGTAAATAGCATATTACAGTTTTTGTGAAACTTTTTATTTTATGAAGCGAGTGGCTGGAAGTACTCTGGAAAAGACATACATGAATACGGATTTTGCGATTTTTTAAAACAACCCTTAAGGACGGTGGCCAGAGGACGTGAAAATTTGTATGGAGAAAAAATAATTCATGATTTTTAAACTTGAAAACTGGTGCAAATACTCTTGAATTGAAATTATAAAATCTTAGTCACAGTTTATATGAAAGTTTTTATTTTACTACGAGATTGACTCGAAACTTAGAATAAAATAAAACACCGAAAGTACTCTGTAAATAAAAAAAAAATGAATACATATTTCGCGATTTTCCAAAACAACGGGGAGACCAGAAGTTGTTCAAATTTATATGGAGAAAAAATCATTAATGTTTTTTTGTTTAAAAAATGATTTCTTCGAAAACTTAATAATGAGTTTATAAGGTTTTAAGACGAGGGTAAAAAGAACAAAAAAACCGTTTAGCTTTTTAACTTGCAAGGTGGTGGGGATACTCTTAAAACGAAAATATGATATTCATGGATAATACATATTTTAGAACTTTACAAAATATGCCCCTCTTTACCCCTAAAAAAGTAGATTATCTAAATCAGTATTTGGGCGAAATATGATGGGAAATATTAGAGTTCCAAGTAATAAGTTTTCAGTGGATTTTTGAAAGATAAAAGGGATTGAGTATGACAACTTTGTAGAGACAATGAGTAAAAGCGTACATCTGTAACATAAAATGAATTATTTAAGAAGGATGATACTGGAGTACGAAGAGAAATATTTTTACATCGGTTTACACTATTCAAAAAACCTTAGTCTAATTTAAAATCTGCGATCATTAGCATTACGAAATATGAAAAAGTTTCCATGTGGTAGCCTAAGCTTTCCGTTTTATGCGATCTCATAATTAGCGTCATAACTGTCTAGACGTTACAACATGGACACGGATAATATCGCGGAGCGAAAAATTTGTATGTAATACCTATAAAATGCTATATCATATAATACCTAATTACATAATACCTCTATACCCATAATGCTAGTAAATATACCATTTATAATACTACTATACATATTAAATTACATGCAAATTATTTCCTTTTTTATTATTGAGATGTAGTTTTTTAACGTTTCAAATTTTAAGTAACTGCATTAAATTTGAAGTAAAAAAAATCTATTTTGTAGCTGTCACTCATTGAAAATTGTTTCAATAATATATAGTAAAGTAGTCGTTTAAAAAATAACTAATGGTAGGAATAAACCACAAAGAAGGTCGAGGTAAACTAATGAACGTCAAGTAAATGCCAATCTAAGGATAAATGTAGCGAAGAATTGGTAAATAACCCGAGGTGAACGCTACATGATTGGCACAAATCAGAATCGATAGAAAGCAGAATTAGATTTTCTCTTTCCATACTCGTTTTTGCGAACTTGTTATGCTCGTTTCTTGTGGAGAATGAGTTTTGATTGAAAGCTAGAAAAATATGTTTTGTGAGTAGCCGGTGGAAAAAAATATTTCGTATGGTGAGTGTAGGGAATCGGGGACCCTTTATTACTGGAAACGAGGCATTCCATCTTAGTACTCAGGAGTGTGTATATAGATGTCTATGGGTAAATCTACTTATTATCAGATGGACTGTGTGCTCGTTTGTCAGCCTTATACTGCAAAAAAAATGCCATACGAAAAGCTGCCTCCGCCAGTGGCTTGGTCCACTAGTCGGAATGGCGGAATTATTTAAAACTAACGAATGTGCGCCAATTTGCTCATGTATAATTTATTTCAGTTAGGACGTTTATCATTAATTCCTTCGCTTTGTATGTGATAGCATGTACGGCAAATTAATGTTCCAAAATAAACTATTTAAATAAAACTTCGCTAAATTTTAAGTGATACTGAGTTTGCAGTTTTTACGTGGTGCATTTGTAAACCAAAAATACTAACAATAGTATTGGTTTGCATTTCATCTTAAAGGATAGACAACCTTTTTCAACGCTTTATTCGATTCAATCTGACAACCAGTAATCAATTTTCATATTATTATACATTGGTGGACTATCTTTATAGCCTTAGTTTCATAGCATATTATAAACAGGTTCCAAGTTGCACGGGAACTCTAAATGGTTAAAATATTATTTCTAAAACGTATGATTATATACTCTTTAATTATTTCAAATATGAATAATATATTATTTTCAAGATTTTTTTCATTCAACAGCCTATCAAGATCTACGGCCATTATGGGGATATTTGCCGAAGATATACTAGTTGGCACGCTTAGCACGTGGGTCGGCAACCGAAGTTTTTATAGTTGTTAACTTCTTTAGCCGCGTTGAGCGATTTTTGGTAGAGGAAAAACTTATAGGTTTGCGTTACCCATGACCTCGACATGCACGTCACGGGCATGTTTATAGCGACGCGTAGTATAGCGGCCTATTCGCATATATCATTCAGTTTTCACTTCTGTTGGCAGACCTTATGGCTGCCTCTGTTTTTTTTTATTTTCTATTTGTTATCAGGAAGACACTGCTCCTCATCTTCTGGTTTATTTCCCTTTGTCACCTATTACGATACCCACGGAACGATTGATGATAAATGTAAACAAATTTTATCGACAATATAAAAACTTAATAGAAGAAGCTTTTAAATGCAGGAAATGTCTGTAGCGGAGGGCCACTGCAAAGAGAGTGTAGCAATCAAAATGAAGAAAAGAACATGCATATGTACATATAAAAAAATAATTAATACACACGTTTCACTATTGGACATAAGTTTCCTATCGTTGTTTTGAGAGTTGTGGAGCAGAAGGTTTCCAACAGTGTTCCAGTGCGAATTTGAGGATGTCTCACTATAGTATTTTTTTAAAATTATAGTAGTTTTTAAATTTTTGGAAATTATCTCTATGTTTTTTATCGAAAAGTGACAAAAACGAAATTACAGTCTGTCAGATGGTATTTGGCTACTGTAGTCAATGAACACCTACAACCAACTTCGTGCAAAGAAGACTACTCAGCCTACAATGCCTCAAAGCTTGGTATATTATACTGGTTCTATATGGCCTTCAGGCCGGAACACAGTGGCAAATAATAGATAATAAATGTATACAAACGCAGATAAATTACATTTGATACATTAATAAATATCTAAGTTTAAATATACCCCTATATAGCGATGTTATAACTTGTACTGCAGTATACAGCTTGAGCGTTCTGCTCTATGCACTTTCAAAGGAACCTTTGAATATAGTTTGACCCGACATTCTAAGCTCCCTCTGACAATTCCGCATTGAATATTATCTGTACTTGTGAACTGTATGGTTGCATTTATCATATACTGTATGAGAAATTAAAGTTTAACGAAAATAGAATTTCTGTAACGGTTGAAAACAGTTCGCTATTACACAAGTTTTTATTTAATTTGTCAAGCAATGTTTTAGTCATTCAAGTTCAAAGTTTGGAATTAATTTTTGATAATTAATAAAAACAGGCGTTACTTTGCGAAAATCTATTAAAATAAAGATGTTAAAATTAATGAGCTAAATCCATTTAAAAAATGAAAATGATGTGTCTTACCTGGTTTAAAGAGAGGGAGGGCGGAAGGTGATTAATAGACCCGGATGCTGGACCTAGCAGCTTGTAAAAGGTTGTTTTTATGTAGATAGACTAGCTGTTCCTCACGACTTCGATTGTGTGTGATTTAGAGTTTTAATTTTTGCGCGAAATCCTAATTATTTTTCTAAAATAAAAGTAGCCTAAGTTATTCCTTATAACATCAGCTATCTACCAGTGAAAGTCCCGTCAAAATCGGTCCAGCCATTTCGGAGATTATCCTCAATAAACAGACAGACAAAAAAATGTTTTTTGTTATAAGTACCTTATTTTGCGATTACCAACAGACACTTTAATTTATTTATGTGTAGAGATTTTATTTAAATTAATTTTCGAATGCCTATTAATTGGTTCGAAAGGAAATACTATCAAGAATAATCATATGCGCGAAAAAGTTATTCAGCAAGTGCCTTACCTTACATATAACTTGTGATTTCTTTTATTAAAGCGAGTCTTTTGGCTTCGTTTTTCATTTGGTAACGAATGCCGAGAATATGTGTTGTATTCATTATTCAAAATTGTATGTGGTAAAGTCACATTACAACTGTAGGAAGGACCGAGGAAGGACCAAGCTGTCCCAGACACTCATACTGATACTTTAAACTGATAACGAGGCATTTAATCTTAATCCACAGCGGTGACAACGCATCTGCATTTTGATTCTTAACGGATGATTGATGCAGGTGCCTGCGGGCCTCAGCGTCCACATATCATCAGGCAGACTGTGTGTTTATTTGCCACACTCACTTCATTAAGAAATTATAAAAAGTCTTTACAAGCATCATTAAATTTTGACGGCTCGATAGCGCAGTGGTTTAGCATTTTGCTGCGGCTTTGCGGGCCGCTGATTTGATCCTCGCAAGTATCTATATAAGTAATAAGCCTCGTACTGCTGGGCACAGGCCTCCTCTCATTTCTGAGAGGATTTTAGGGCAAGGAAGTATCCGCCGCGCTGCATCAATACGTGGTGGCAGACTACACATGTCTTCGAAATATTTTTTTAATTTCTCAGACATGCAGGTTTCCTCACGATGTTTTCCTTCACCGCCAAGCACGTGGTAAATCAGCACTTAAAATTGCAATTAACAATTTCATTGGTGCCGGCGGGGATCGAACTCGCGGTTTGCTCGCGTACTGTGAAATTTACAGCGAGCGCTAACCATCTGAGCTACCACATTTAAATTAAAATTACACCACAATTAAAATTATTTCAATTAATTGTATGATATTTCAAGACACAAGAAAGATTTTCAAATCATAGTAATACATTTGCATCTCTAAATTGTTCTTAGTACGCTGGGTAACTAAAAACGTACTCTTTTAAACCGTTTTAAACTAGTTCCCGGCTGCAGTTCGAAAGTTGCCTTGAATTTTCGTTAATAGTCGCATCTTGGTAAATTTGAACAACGTATTAAAAGTTGGACGAAAGTTCCGCCGTTCTTCTTAACTCCGACCGAATCCCAATTATTAGCTATTCACACGTTTAACGTTATATTCTCTTTCTTACATTTACACGAACACGACACATTTAATAAAACTATTTTTACGGGTTTTATCGCATTTAGTTTACTTACTTTTCATCAAAATTTAAGGCTTTAACTAGCCTGAATGACCTTGACGAAACGGCGATCGCAGAGATTTTGGCCGACGTCACCACCGTCTAGCAACTACGTTCTGTGTTACTTATAAAAGTGCAAAGATTAAAAGACTGCAGAGATGACAATTATATAAGTGACATACTGCCTGTTATGCTTGCGCATCACTGAGATTTATGTCGCGATTACGAATCTTCAATTACATTGTGCTGTAGCTTTGTCCGGTAGGCGTCACGAGCTATCAAGTGTTCAAGTTTCAAGTACGTAAGAGTTTTTTATTTTATATGTTAAATCGTATTTATTTCTATCGTATTAGTAGATCTGGGTCAAAGTGTTCGCTGTAAATTTTCCCGGGTTTGATCCCCGACAGCACGAATGAAATTAGTAATTGCAATTTTCGTCAACACGCATTGGGGAAGCACGGCGGGCATTTCCTTGCCCTAAAACCCTCTCAGAAATAAAAAAAGAGTCTTGTGCCCAGTATACTTGTATAGCCTATTACTTTACTATGTAGCAATATTTATATTCGTTTCAGATATAGAAGGGTACCTTATTCTGACAAAAATATCATGTGGAGGCGACGAAAACGTAAAACATCTTTGTACCTAGATAAAACGTTCGAAAGATTGTCAGTCTGTCATACGCCACATTTTCTATAGAGGGTAGAACATTGCAGATAGGGCAAAATAAAAAATAATCCAAAATATTATAGGAATGATTTATTAATAATATATACGTTTATAGGTATTTATAGTAAAAATAATGAACAAGCTGCAAGGTTCGACTAATAATGTTTTTTGTAAACACAATTGTAAAATTCCTGTTTTAATTTTTACCAATGGTTAATTGATAAAATGTAGTCAAGCTCACTTCGTATAAAATATATTTAATTAAAATTGACACATGACCTATTTGGCCTTCTACTTACAACTCGGCGGAAATTTGAAAAGAAGATTTTGTCTTTTCACACAAGTATTGTTTACAACTGGCGTGGTTTCGAAAAGCGTGATTAAGTGTCAGCGGTATATAATCAATTAAATACTGAACTTTTTTGAAATTTATTTTTTTGTTTATTTTTGTTATATCTTCTTAAAAACTGACGCCATCTCACTATTTTATTATTTGTTTTTTTTTTGTAACGCATAAGGATAAGTTAGACTAAGTTAGATTAACCTGGATAAGTTTATAATTTTTTTAATTTTATCACAAAACTTCCGCAACAAATTATTACCTTTTCTACAGTGATTCTCTCCTCTTAGTTTCGGCGTGACTGTAGGATGTTATAGTGAGTCACCGTCAGTTACTAAGCGGCCATAAATCATTACATGTATGTATAGACATACATATATACATTTTTTGATTTTAATATTTATGTTTTTATGAATTTTGATTGATTTTTCGAAACCTGGTAAAATTATTTTTTTCCATACCAATTGATGGGCCTGAGTATAATGCCAGTTATGCTCTTTGGATGAAGTTATTTTTTATTTTATGCTCAATTGCAGACAAAACAATATTGATTGCGCATTTCTAAAACAAAATTTTACCTCTTCTCCTTTTAATAATAGCTCCTGCACCTAACACGACGGAATAGTTATTATTATCTATAAGACCATTTGCGGAAACAGTTTTTGTTAACAGTTATGAGTGTAACATTTTATCAGCTGCTTTGTTTATAGTGCCTTGAGCAACACTTTGCCGGTTTCATGCAGAAAATGACGCTGGCTTTGCAAATATGGATGGCCGCTACCATTGAATATAATACCCGCTATGTTACACTTATTTACATAGAAACTTTAATTATCATTTGCATAAAATTCTAAATAGCACCTTTTACACAAGAAAGTAAATTTTTAGATCAGTCCATCTTGTTTTTCACTAATTAAAAAGTAAAACAAACCAATAGGTCCGTGATTTAAATTTTCTTGCAACTTTTTATAGAAAAGCATGACCTTATCATAATATAAAAGTCAATCATTTAGCCATGTGATAAAACTTTTAAGTGTGCCAGTCAAACATTAATGATGATATTCGGGTCATTATACTGGAAATAGTCTTTTAAATATTTTGTAGTACAATTGATAATCTTCAGTATGATTGACCGTGTCTTGACTTTTATAAGTCTATGTTATTTTTGATGAAAATTATTATTGCAGATAAAAGCCCTTTCACATTTATTTTAGTCTCGAATTAAATTAATCAAAACGAAAATAATAACTTTGGCTTTTTATAACTGATCTTTAAATGTAAAACACTGACTTGAAATTATATAATTATTGGCATTTTTTTAATTCATTGAACTTTTTTAAGATTTTGTTGAAACTCTACTGGTAAAAAAAACAAATATATATATTATAGTTCTTGATGAAAATAATGTATGCTCGTTACATCGCATCCCATCAAGAATTTCTAATGTAATTCTTGGTGTAAAGCTAAGACGTAATAATAACTGTAAACAATAGAATAACAAAATAATGAAAAAATTTACATTTACATACACAACATTTACAAAAATACTTGCTTTATAACCTAATAAATATTATTTGACCGTAATAAAATAAAACAAGGTAGTCTTCGGCACGAAAGTAAAAATAAATATTTTCGATTATTTTTGCAATATCTAACAGCCGGATTAGCGCGCGATTCTGATCAATCTAAAGATGCTAAATTTCAACAAGCACTGTCAAATTCAATAGGAGTGACAGAAACAAACGGTTCTTGATATAGAAGGGTAAATAAATTATTTAATCTATAAAGTAAAATCACTTTATTAAAAATCAAAATAGTCCAATAGCTTTATTAACATGAGACACATAATTGTACGAGTGCTTACAATACTTAACATTATTTTACTGAAATCTCAGAAAGTTCTTTTTTAATAGAATAAGGTAGCAAACGTGCACACAGTCCACCTGATGGTACACATCTACATCTATTCTCGATTACGTATCAAAATGTAGATGCGTTGTCACCCGTGAGGACTAATATGTAATGCCTCGTTTCCAGTAAAAAGGTTTTCCAGTTCTCTACACTCACCATACGAAACAAAGCAGGGTTAAACTGCTATTTTACATGTTATTCCGTGGCCCTTCCCCAGTCAAGCCGACCCATTCGTGCTACAACTATACCTACTACTAATATAGCTACAGCATGGCTCTACCACGTAAGAAAAAATTGACGTTGAAAATTTAAGTATTTTTAGAAGCAACTTTGCAATTATTTTCTATTGAGTTAATTTTTGTGGAATCGTGTTTTTCAAACCGCCACCTGAAATACGTATATTTTTTTCGATAATGACGTGAAATTACAAAACGGTCCCCATGCATATCAATGTGGCTCTATTCAGCATCTTAATATGAACATACCTCGGGATACAGAGATTTTAAAAGTTTTCATGTGTAGATAATGGAATATATAATATTATATTATTACAGTCCCGTGTGAGGCAACCTTTATACTTATATACATATTCTCATCATATTTTTATGGTTGGTTAGAAAAATTATATCTAAATGCAAACTTTCACAGGGTAATTATTTTTACTATTTTTACCCAGCAAGTAGTAAAGCAACTACAATCCCATCGGAAGCTAAGATGGTGAATTGCACTGACTTAACAAAAACCTATTCACTCTTGCCTAATAGTACTAGGTAAGTATTATTTGCGACCTATTCGTGTGTGTGTGTGTGTGTGTGTGTGTGTGTGTGTGTGTGTGTGTGTGTGTATGTGTGAAGAAAAGCGTATGAGAATACGTGAAGAGGAATAAAGGTTGAGTACTAATTCGCTTACCTGTACGAGGTTGCCACTCGAGGACCTTTCTTCCTATTTTTTATCTGTTTTCCAAGTTATATAGCCAGCCCATTGCCATTTCACTGTAATATTCCGTTGGGCTATGTCATTTACTCTGGTTCTAATGCAAATATCTTCATTTCTAACTTTATCGCGTAGAGAAACCCCTCTCCAATTTAAAATTTTTACATTTTTTAGATGATAGTTTGTCTAACATAAAAAAAAACCATAAACCCAAGAATGTCTTTATATAGTTATTTATACTTAGGTAAGCACCATTCTTTTATTTATTTAAATTGTTTGATTTAATTTGAAAACAGTGTACATAAATGTAGGTATCTGTATCTTTATTTCCCTCCCCAATAATATTTTATAAACTCATACTGATAAAAACAGCGTTTTATTGTAATACATAATTATAAAATTCAGTATCAACTAATTAATAAAAATATGCAATAATAAAATTACATAGGTATTAAAAACTATCGAAATCTAAGTAACGAGACCATGTTCGTCGTTCCACATCTAAATTATATAAAAATGCATTCTTCAATTTCACTAATCAACGTCGCCTCGAAAATTTCTTCTTCTTTGGGCACTTTAAAAATTCATTTATTTAGAAAATAATATTTACAGTTACCAGTGTACAGATATTAACTAAATTAAGTATTTCTAGTCATAAAAATATTGATAATTGAGTATAAACTTTTAAAAACTAATATATATTTGAACGAAGTCGCTCCAATACCGACGTGCGGTCCACCCTCGACGATGTCCGAAAACGGACTGTGACCAAAGAGTATAATAAGTATATACAGGAAAAGAGAGCCCTCTGATGATATTTTATTGCAGACAAAATTGAACTACTAGCGTCTCCTACAAATTGAATCCGAACTAATTCGCTATATATAGCTATATTATGTAGTACATCATATTAATTTAACTATTATGTTCTTTAATTCGCATACTTACTGAAACAATTTCTACTTTTTTTGTAATACTAATTTATACTTTTAATATTAAAAGTAGGTAAATAGTTTCAATAAGTACACTTGTATTTGTAAGATAATAATATATAAAAAGGGTATTTTCAATGTTACAGGAATGACAATTTAATATGACAATTATTTCATTTTTTTTATTATAAAATGCTGGTTGCCAGTATCATAATTGTCATATTTATCGATTGATTCGATAATTATTACGTGTTTTTATTGTTAAAATGATAATTTTTTATCAATAAAATCACCAATAATTTTTTGGTGCACTTATTTTTATTTTGTAAGTAAATTTCATTTTATTTTTCCAAAGTAGCGACATCTGTGAAGCCATAAGACCAACTATAAACAAATTATTTTTGGAAACAAATTATGGATGGCGCCACCATCCATTAAATTTTTGTGGTTCAAGGCAACTGTCCTACGCCTGACTGTGACAGAGCTTACATGGCGACGGAGCATGCGCACTCACGTAAATATATTCAATTTCAGGGAAAAATGATATATTCTCTTATAAAACGAAAAATAAAAATAAAACTCTCAATTAAAAATATTAATATTTTTAAGACCTTTTTTTTAGTGTAAGAACTATTTAAAAAGCTTGTGCCGTTTTGGAGAAATTTTGCAAAATATGACTAAGATAGGTACTCTTTGGGGATTTTTTTTCTATTAAGGGGTTGACAAAAATACAATTTTGTTAAATTAAAAACATTTACCAAATCCTCTTCTGTTACCCTGTATTTTTTCTTTATGGATTAAATGAACAGTTATTGAGATTTTTTTACTTAAATATCCAAGATTTAGGCATTTCAACGACTGTTAAGGCCTTAATATTCAAAAATTAAAGGTAGCCGGGCTAACTATGACATCGGGACATCAAACATCTCAGTCCCCCCGTGACCATCGGAGCTATAAAGCGTACGAAACGCCGGGAATTAAAAATAAATAAATTAAACGTGATAACATCCGTAAAAAGAGTTTTATTCAATGACTAGCTTTTCCCCGCGAATCCGCCCGCGTGTAATTTATTACGATTGGATTTTATGGGTTTTAATTTTTTTGCGCGGACCCTAATTCGTTTTCTAAAATAAAAGTAGCCTAAGTTACTCTTTATAATATCAGCTAGCTGCCAGTGGAAGTCTCGTCAAAATCGGTCCAGTCGTTTCGGAGAATAGCCGGAACAAACAGACAGACAGACAGAAAGACAGACAAAAATTTTTAAAATTGTGTTTTTGTTATAATTAATAAGTTAAGAATTTATTAATTAACTAGCTGTCCCCCGCGACTTCGCCCGCGTGTAATTTAGGGTTTTAATTATGTTGCGCGGAACCCTTATTCTTTTTCTAAAATATAAGTAGCCTACGTTACTCCTTATAACTTCAGCTATCTGCCAGTGAAAGTCCCGTTGAAATCGGTCCAGCCGTTTCGGAGATTAGCCGGAACAAACAGACAGACAGACAAAAACTTTAAAAATTGTGTTTTTGTTATAAGTACCGTATGTACTTTCATATGCATTTAGTAAAAAGCAATTATTTTAACATTACTAATAGATATATTTTCTGTGAATTTATTTAAGTTTTGGTTACTTTATTCTCCTATTTACACTTGTATTTATACTTATACTAGGTGGTTGGACTCCTTTCCTGCCTTCTGTCTAGGAGTCAGTCTGAGAAGGTACCTTTTACTTATTTTTGTCGCCAAATAGCCGTACGTACATTGCTGGGCTCTGGTATGAAGGATATAGAATATAAGTGCAACTACGTGCCATCAGGCATTCCATCTTAGTCCTAAACGGTGACATCGCATTCTGTAGTCTTTTTATTTGAGTTGGTTGGAGGTGTTCATGGGCTGCAATAGCCACTTACCATCAGGTGGATTGTAAGGTCTGCCAATTCAATTTTATTACAAAATCAGTAGGGTATTTTTAATTAATTTTTGGCGGTTAGTTGCAAAGCAGCAAGGCCAGAGGTTTTCAGTTTTCATATTTATTTAATGATATTGAAGTCACTACTGGATATAGGTTTATCTACTGGATATAATTTGATCAAATATATAAAAAGTAAAATAATTTGAATCGAAGTGAAAATAATAATCAATAAAGAAAGATTTAAAATTAAAAAAAATGAATTTAGGGTCTATTTTTTAATTTTCAGACATAATTTATTCATAGGATAGAAAACAACACAAACAAATTAAAAATTAACTTAAAAAAGCCGACGTCAATGACCTGAAAAGAATAAAATAATTTAACGTTCCTAACTTCTATATCACATTAGATCTTAAACTTTCCTTATTCTATCTCCAAATTTGTATGGAACCAAGGTATATATTAAAAAAGAACCAATAAAATCGGTTGGTACAATGGTTTACTTTCGCATCTACCACGGGGAGTGCTCTGAGGAATTGTTCGGATTAATCCTATAAAAAAAAAACAATGGACGAACATATCGCGTAACGTACACAAAAAACATGCAGTTCTCACACGTTAGAAGTGAAATCTTCAGAAAACTAACTATCGAGAGATTGAGACTAATGCAGGGTATGAGGAGTAGGATAATTGTACGGTTTATTTATTACAATATTGTTATCTAGTTTAAATATTATTTTACATTTTATTCTACATAATATTTTATACGTGGTAGAGCAATGCTGCAGCTATATTAGTAGTATAGTTGTAGCACGAATAGGTCGGCGCGACCGGGGAAGGACCACGCTCTCACAGAATACCAGAATAAAATAGCAACTTAACACTGCTGTGTTTCGTATGATGAGAACAGAGAACCGGATACACTTTTTACTTTAAAAGAGCGATAACGATAGTTTCTTCATATTCCTAACTAATTTTAAAGTCTCTCGGCCCGCATTTTCTGTTAATCCTTTCTGTTCATAGATCACATTTATAATCTACATACATAATGAGAGTGACTGTCCTGTATTCTATCTCATTCTCTCGCAGGCTAAATCCTATATGTTTGCCTCTTTTTAGTATTGCTTTTTCATTTCATCGAGTTTCAAGTCAAAACGATTCTAAAGAAGTTTTCACAAAACCTGAACTGAAAATTTGAGAGAAAATCCAGCATTTGGTGGAATATTCATCGGTAAACGTATTATCTGCTCAAGTATTAAGACACCGAGTGCAAAGGTTTCCTTTATCCTTTCAGTGACTAACCGCAGTAAAATAAGTTTAATTAAGTTTCCACGCCCTCGCATAAAATTTTAATTGAAGTCTGTATTTGTGAAATGTAGAGCAACGGTAGCAGAATAAAATATTTTTAAATAATATATTATTACTTAAATGAACCAGCATACAATTGCGTCACCCGTGTCAATGTGTATGTAATTCTCGTGAAATATGATAACGACCGCCACCAGCGGGACGGCAATCGGTAAGCGAGTAGTTCAGTGCCTTTTGGAGTATATAATGTGAACACGCGTGTCGGGTTCGACTAAATAAATCGGCTACAAACTAATGTGAACAGTTTAATCATTTTCCTCCCTACACAAGCCCCTATGACACACCAGCCACCAAGGTTCACAAAACGCTTATTTCAAATATTCTGTTAAGATTGGCGTAAATGAAGAAAATGAAAGTTAAATTATTTATAATTACGTATTCCTTATCGTCTATGGAAAATTACGGACAAATGATGAGCTTTTGATTACTAACTGGAAATTATAGCCAAGAATGATAAAATCATAATAACAACCGAGGAGAATGAAGCAAGCCATAATACTTATGTTCGGGCTTCTCTTGAGTTGCACTTACTCTCAAATTAGAAAACGAACTCAAACAATTAAAAACTCTTAAATTGAAACCGTCTAAAAAGGAAAAGAGAATCACAACAGTCTACTTCAGTAACTAACCTTTTTTATACAATAAAGAGTGATTGACGAGCAAACAGCCCACCTTATTGTGGACGTTGTGGCCCATAGACATTTATCTTTAATTAAGAATGAAAAGGCATAAAGTCACTAGGCTTGTGTTGATTACGATTTATTTCTTTTCATTTTGATTCGATCACAACCCACATGCGAGTGATCGAGTCACGGATCTCAAAACATTCAATCAAATTGACCCCGTGTCACGCTGATTCGCTAGGCTAGTCTCCACTCTCACCGACTCGCGCGTTCGAATTGCGTAGCATACGAGTAAGACACTTTTTTGCTTTGCTATTTGCTAACTTTCTGTGCACGGATTATTTTATTAACAATATTAAACTATAAATCTTGATTACCGTTATCGTTACAGCCTATTAAAAATTCACTGCTGAACAAAGGCCTTCCCTATAGAGGCGATATTTGACATGGTTGCCACTATTGGTAGGAGTTACATAAATATTCAATTTAGAGTGCAACCTCGCCAACAAACTGTTCTACCGATTGGCGTTATCATTAAATCAGAAACTACTTGTACATTTGCCTCAATATAAATAAAAAGTATAAACATAGATTCAAATTATTAAAATTATGATTATTTTACTAAAGTAGGTCAAATGTGTATTACCATTATCATTCGATCATTCTTATATATTTTTTATTTATAGAAGAGTGGGCAAACGAGCATGCGGGTCAAGTGATGGTAAGTGACTACCGCCGCACATAAACAACTGCAACACCAGGGGAATTGCAGGTGCGTTGCCGGCCTTTTACAAAGGAGTAAGCTCCTTTCTTGAAGGTATCTAAGGTGTATCGGTCCGGAAATAATGCGATGATCCGCAACAGAAAAATGATCGAATGATAGAAATAATCGAATCGTTTTGATCTGATCACCTTAATAGAGAGTTACAGAGTTACGTTGGAGCCAGGTTACAACAAAATAAATGATCAATTGACATAGACCTAGTTGTCACCTAATCCCTTCTTTGCATTTTGATGACAGGGTTAAAGATAGAATACCTAATTATTAGTAAAAAGGGTTTCCGATTCTCGTTCCCTACCATACGAAACAGAGTAGCGCTATGTAATTTTACGTTGGTCCTTCAACTATCGTGGAAAACTTTGTTAACACTATTTAATTATTAACTATCGAAGTCATTTGTAAGTCTCATTACGAATCAATGCGACTAAACTACGTATAAATGTTTTCCTCTAACTTTATTGATTTGGTAAGTTTACAGAAGTTGCTAACTAGTATCCTTAGTTACGGCGGAGTTGGACGTCAGACTTCGCCTCTCTCAATTAGTGTATCGTTCAGAATATCCGAGTCGGACGGCAGTGTCGCCACTACTGTCGCTTGTTAGGTTTACTTACATTTATTTTCCTTTATCTGTACACCTGTATCAAAATTAGATTGATAGTGTAAATTGTGTTTACGCTATACATTAATTTTTATGAATCAATATTCTGTCGCGAACTACGAGCTAGGCGGAATATACAGGGTTATTTTTCAAAAGTTAGCCATATTTTAAACTTATGTTCAAATATATAAATAATAATGATATACAAATATTGCAGTTTTTGAAAGTACGATTAAATAAGGCTTCTACTTTTATTTGAAGTTATCCCAAATTGAATGTAATTTATCTGCCGACTTAGAAAAAGTAGACGGTATTCAATTCGACTGTATGTTTTTTTTATGTGTGTTACCTCATAACTTTTTACTGGGTGAACCGATTTCGATGATTCTTTTTTTATATGAAAGCTGGTACTTCTCGTGTGGTCCCATATGAATTAGATCAAGGTCAGACCAATAGTTTTTGAGTTATTCTTAATAACTTATATTGAAGTCGGCTGTACAAAATTTTTAATTTTATTAATATTTAAACTATGGGCAACAATGTTTTTGCCTACCGATCGACCCTTACGAATGTGTGCAGTACTGTATTACCATGTATTTTGAATTTAAAAGATAAAAAGGACAGATGTTGGAGATATTTTTTTATCAAATTTTCCTTCATCATTTGCCTATAATACTTATTCTGCACCTTCTCTGCAAATTTGGCCGTTTATTGCAAAATAACCCTATATACGAGTATTAGGTGCTGGGACTATCTCTACGGCCAAATAGCAGTACCTGCACTATTGTGTTTTGGCCTGAAGGAAGCCAGTATAATTACAGGCTATGAAGCATTCCTTTTGTAGCCTTCCTTGTTCTTAAGTTGACTGCAGGTGTCCATGGACTGCAGTAGCCATTTACCATCATCAGAACATGCAAAGCTATTATTTTTAAAATAAAAAAAATCTGAATTATCATTTGTGCCACGGATGCTTGCGAACCAAAAACAACTTACTTAGGTTAAGCCGTAACTTGTGAGTTAAACTGTATGATGGGATTTGGTAAAACATGTTGTCTTTTATGCTATTTTTATAAAGCTTTTATTTCGCGGACGTACAAGTTTCTTCGCGAAATTTCCTACAACGACAACTATGTACGTGTTAAGTTAGGACGTAAAATTGTTAATTAACAATTGGTAGTGGCAGTAAGACCCTACTTGGCAACGCACCTGCAATTCCCCTGGCGTTGCAGTTGTTCATAGGCGGCGGTAGTCGTCTACTATCAGGTAAGCTGCATGCTGATTTGCCTCCTCTTATAAAACAAGAGTAACGAGACTATACTCTGGTTCTAATGTAAGCTCTGCACCTGAGCCACCAAATCGGCTATAGTTCACAGAATAGATACTTTACGATACTTTACGCATTCTGGTGGCAGGATGAAAGAATCCATCCATCATATCTTATTCAGTTATTATTACTTCTAACAGATGGCGTTGTAATCATATAGCATATAGCAAACACCCAAGGAATTCTAGTTAATTCTAATCTAATTTCAATTCAATTGTACGTGGTAGAGCCATGTTGCAGCTATATTAATAGTATAGTTGTAGCACGAATGGGTCGGCTCGACCGGGGAAGGGCACGCTCTCGCAGAATACCAGCGTAAAATGGGAGCTTGACACTGCTGTGTTTCGTATGGTGAGTGTAGAGAACCGGAGACCCTTTTTACTGGAAAAGAGGCATTCTATCTTAGTCCTCACGGGTGGCATCGCATCTGCATTTTGATTCGCAAACGAGGGTAAATGTAATGTCTATGGGCCACAGCAACCACTTACCACCAGGTGGACTATGTGCTCGTTTGTCACCCTGTCCTATAATAAAAATATCGATCCCTTGTGGTGAGTTTAATACAATATATACTATATTTATTATTGTAGGCAACAAAGTGATATAATATATTTTATATACAGTCAGTTCCTTACACACAAACTAAACCACTAATGCGAAACCCATGTCAGTGCGTATTACAGTGAGAGTTAAATAGACTTAACGGTAGTTCTCTGAGAGGGCCATGTTCCCAACTGTAGTTGGGCACTTTACGTTGGGGACTTGTACAATGTGCCACGTACTCTTGCCTAAAATATTTAACTTAAGGCGACACCTATAATATATTATTTATCACGTATAGTTGGCGATGAAGGAATACATTGTGATGAATGACTGAGAAATTATTAACAAAACATTCTATATTATTTTTGCTAATCGGGGTCCGAGTAGCTCACTGCTTTTTGGACTCTGCCTACCCCTTGGAGGATTATAAATGTGACGCTATGTACGTATATGTATCTGTATATTCGCGGCGGATACATCAAAGGTGCGTTTGGTACCTACCGCGATCCGCCTGTAAACTCATAGAGGATTTCTCATATTTTTTTTGTTCGTTGGACTTTAATTGATTCCTGTATCAGACAGGATTTGACTTAATGGACAACCCGAGAGGATTACGTCCAGCAGTAGACTTTTACGGTCTGAAGACAAAGGAAAAGAAGAAGAAAACGAGAAATAAGAAAAAGAAGTAGACGAAATGATATTTAGCAGCTGAAAATACTACAGATTAAATAAAATGTTCAACAAATATCAATCTTTATATAATCTGTACTTTTCTGCATGTAAGGTATTGTATTTATATATGAAATTATATGGAATTATAAGTTTGATATGAAAAATTAAACTCAACATAAAATACCTACGTTGGTTATTTACTGTTAAGTAAAGAAGCTTTTAACGATTTTAATAGGTTCCTACTTAAATTTTGTTTTCGTTTTAGTTGTGTATTTAGATGTAAGATAAATGTCGTGGGCGACACATCACACGTCGTGTTCATATCGCGTCACGTCGCATCGTGTCGAATAATGAAGTGTCGTATTGCTTGGCCCTTTCTTGATATGTCGGTTTGAAAGCAACGTCGGCCTTGTCGAAGTATTACCGATGCCGATACCGCGCACCTTTTTTGATTTATCGGTATTATTTATTATTATTATTTTATTATTTATTTATTATTATTCTGCCTCGTTGGTCTTCTGGTCGTTAACTCGGCTGCTGATCATGAGGTTCCGGGATCGAATCCGATATCGGGCCAAGAATCAGTTATTGAGTTTTATGTCAAGATATTGTCAAAAGCAGCTCGTAATCAGGAAGTAGGCGGTTTTCACCTCCGTGCATCGGAAAGCACGTAAAGCCCTTAGTCCTGCGCCTGATATCTCTCAGGTCGTGTGGGATTTCTATCCCATTGGACGTGAGTTGGTTCTGAGGGAATAGAGAGTGCACCTGTGCATGCGCATACGCAGGTACAATGTAATCCTAATCCTGTCCTGCGCAGATGGCTAGTCTCCGTTGAGACTGGCCGCAGTTACAGCAATTCAGTCTGGAGGACATTATTATTCAAGGCAGCTTGTGATAATGTTTTCCACAATTTTTTTATAGAATGGTAACAAACGAGCACACAGTCCACCTGATGGTAACTGAATGCTGTGGCCCTTAAACATCTACATTTATCCTCGAATTCGTAACAATATCTTCGTCTAGTGAAGAACAGGCTATGACGAGGTTTTCACTCGCTATAAGCGGCATCTAACGATATTTAGAAAGAAATCATAGCGAATAGCTATTTATTTATTCATCACTTATAACAGCCTATCAAAAGCCCACCGCTGGACAAAGGCCTCACCTATAGATTGCCTTATAGGGAGGGAATTTGCCACATTTGGCAGGCGGATTGGCAACCGTAGTTATTTTGTTATTTCAAGTTGTTATTAAAAAGGTAATGCTGCCTATCTGCAGTTTCATTTTCCTATCTCGTTTCTTACGACACCCAAAGGAAGGTAATGAGCTAGTGGAATTTCTTACGTCGCCACTACATGGTAATTACAACAAGTGAATACTTTGACAGATGTTTTAATACTAAAGATATAAAGATGTCTACAATATTTAACACATGTCGTACGATAAATATGAATGTGACACAAAGATGTTGCTAGGTGAACGTGTTCTATCACTGTCGCGATCGTCGAGTAATAAAGAAGTCTCCATTGTTTAATGTGCACTTGACACCATCTTATACGTAGTAGAGCCATGCTACAGCTATATTAAAAGTATAGTTGTAGCACGAATGGGTCGGCTCGACCGGGGAAGGACCACGCTTTCACAGAATACCAGCGTAAAATAGCAGCTTAATGCAGCTGTGTTTCTTTTGGTGAGTGTAGAGAACTGGACACCCTTTTTACTGGAAATGAGGCTTTCCATCTTAGTCCTCACGACTGACAACGCGTCTGCATTTTATTTGGAAACGAGGATAGATGTAGATGTCTATGGGCCAGAGCAACCACTTACCATCTGATGGACTGTGTGCTCGTTTGTCACCATTATTATATAAAAAAGGATACATGGATAAAAAATAGATTTACAGTAGGTTCCACACACAACTCTTCCCTTTTGTGGCAGTAGTTGCCAAATATCTTTGTAGTTAAACTTATTGTAAGCGGTTCGGTAACTGTTCCTACTTATAAGATTTATTTGTTTCAGCCCAAACTTCGTCAGTAGAATACCCTCTTTCCAATCAGTCAGCCGAATCACAAAATAGATTTACAAGCTGACGTTCTATCTGAACACTGAACTATCACTTTTCTTCCTCGATTGAATGAGCTTTTATTTTCTTGGAAGCACCATTTTAAGGCAAACGATTACACAGTCTACCTGATGGTAAGTGGATGTTGTGGTTTATAGACATCTTCATTTATCCTCGATTAAGGAAAAAAAGCAGATACTTTGTCGCCCCTGAGGACTAAGATGGAATGCCTCGTTTCCTAGTGACAAGGGTCTCCGGTTCCCTACACTCACCATACGAAATATAGTAGCATACGGCTTCCCCGGTCGAGCCGATCCATTCGTGCTAAGTTGCTTTTTACAAAGTCTATCACCCTCTATGACCAGATATCTAAACATTTACACTTTAATAATACCTTAACTAAAGCACCTACCATAATGTAATAATAATATAATATTCTCCTGACCGATTTTCGCGGCGAGTCTCAACGGAGACTAGATATCTGTGCAAAACATCCAGTCTTGTGCACAAGTGTGTGCACAAGCACAGATATACGCTCATAGTCCGATGGGACGACAATCCGACAAGACCGGAGAGAGATATTTTTTTTATAAGATAGGGTGACAAACGAGTACACAGTCCACCTGATGGTAAGTGGTTGCTGTAGCCCATAGACATCTACATCTATCCTTGTTTGCGAATCAAAATGCAGATGCGTCGTCACACGTGAGGACTAAGATAGAATACCACTTTTCCAGTAAAAAATGGTCTCCGGTTTCTTATACTCACCATACGAAACACAGCAGCATTAAGCTGCTATTTTAGGCTGGTATTCTGTGAGAGCGTGGTCCTTCCCCGGTCGAGCCGACCCATTCGTGCTACAACTATACTACTAATATAGCTGCAGCATGGCTCTACCACGTATAATAATTATGCACAAGAGCGGAGAGAGATTTTACGCAAGACCAGAGAGAGATTACGCCCAGGACCAACAGTTTTACGTGCTTTCCGAGGCGCGGTGTTCAAAAACGCCAACTTTATGACTCCTGGTACGGGTTGACACTGAGAATTTATTAACAGACAAATTACTAGTTTAGTTCGACCCAGGATTGAAGCCTCAAACCAACGAATCCGTATTACACATTTTTAGTTAAAACAAGTTAAAAGCCTAGTTTATTGCAGGTGTTTTCACCGTTGTTGCTTCTAATATATTATGATAATGCTGTGAGGCGTTCGGCGATGATACGCTTGAAGTATCGGGATAATTTTTTATAGGATAAGGATGACAAATGATCACACAGTCCATCTGATGGCAAGTGGTTGCTGTAACCCATAGACATCTACATTTATCCTCAATTAAGAATCAATATGCAGATGTGTTGTCACACCTGAGGACTAAGATGGATTGCCTCATATCCAGTGAAAAGGGTCTTCGGTTCTCTACACTCATCACACGAAACACAGCTGCATTAAGCTGCTATTTTACGCTGGTATTCTGTGAGAGCCTGGTCCTACCTAGCCATGATAAAGCTCTACCCTGCGTAGGTTTATTTTTTTAGTTATGGTTATTTAAGTTTTTTTATACTAGATATTTTTATTGTTTTTTTTTCTTTACCGGCACTCTAAAGTCCATAGTTAGGCATGGACCTCTTATGATGTTACACTTGGCACTTTAAAAGTCACAATCTGATATCTATATATGCATATATAATCTGGTATTGCGATTTTCAATCGACGTGCCAAGTACGTTTCGCACCTTTGACACTGCTGCCCGGCGCCAATTACCTTTCTGAAACCTAATCAATTTTTTTTGGCATTTCCTTTTTTTACATTTTACGACACCCATATCATCTACTCAACTCTACTCTAGCAGGTTTCTGTATCGTTCCACATATATTACGCTATTCTAAAAACATAAGTTTACAAAGATTTAAGAAATTATACATATTTTTTGTATGCGTTTTAAAATGAACTTTCAAACTTTTTTGGAGTTAGCGATCCTTGAAATGGCAACGTGAGATTGTGATTAATGGGCGGTGAAATTGAACACGGGTACCGAACGATACCTCGCATTCAGTTTGTGTCGGCTAACAGATTAAAAAAAAAACAGATTTTCATTTCACTGCTCCGTCTTTTATGTAACATACACTAACCCGATAAAATGGAACAACATATAGTATTTTCACAATTTTGACTGTCATTTTGCAGTTTTTGATATGACAAGTTTAAAAGACCAAGAATAAAAAGTTTCAGCATATCAGAAATCGCTATCTACAAAATAATAATAATAATTAAGATGTTATCCCATAAGCAAAAATACACATAAATATTATGTCAATCAATTCGGTGAACTGACTTTGGTAAATATTGAATATTGCCTTGACTTGAGAATAAAATAATCGCTTTTTTCGTTTGGATTTTTGAGCCCAACCTTTCATTCTAAAACTGAATATTTATTAGAGCTGCAAGCTATACCTCAAATTCATCATCATCATCATTACAGCTCGTCACAAGACCATAGCTGAACATAAGTCTCCCCTTTAAATTACCACAAAATATGCTCCTGAATTTACTGCATCCTTCAACTATCTACGTGTTTTATCAGGTCGTCATTCTATCTACTGTGAGGTCACTCCAGACTTCGTTTACTCGATAGCCCGTCGATAACCTTTCTTCCTCATCGGTTGCAGGTTCTTGTAGTTATATGGCCGGTTTTTTGCAACTAACAAAAAAAACATAGTTTTTAAATTTTTGTAATATATCTGTCTCTTTGTTCCGGCTAATCTCAAAAGTGCTGCGCCGATTTTGAAGGAACTTTCACTGGCTGATAGCTGATGTTATACTGAGTAACTTAGGCAACTTTTATTTTAGAAAAATAATTAGGTTACCACGCAAAAAAAACTACACAAAAAACCCATGAAATTGCGAACAAAATCCTAATATTAATCAAATAAGTATAATAATAAATTACTGAAGACTATGCGTACGAAATGCGGGCACAGCCAGTATGAAATAAAATTCGGTATAGTTCGTGGCATCGCTTAATGGCTAATTACTATAATGTTTTGCACTCTATATAGCCTTGGATGCGGCGCGCGGTTTCACCCACGGGAAATACTAACGTTTACTACTACTCAGTTTACGTAGCGTTCATGTTTGCGTTGTACATTCGCATTGGTGCAAAAATTACTGTAGTGCTTATGTAAGTGTGTAGTTCGGTGTAAATATATGAATGTTTGCCTTTGATCGTGGAAACCCGCCAGCACCCGACAAGTACATTGCTTGTGAAACATCGGGCAGAAGCTAGTGCCGTTTATAAATCGTGTAGCTGACTTTGTTTTAGATCTTCCGATGACAAATATTTTTAAAGTTTTTCCAAGTACACCCAACCATTTGATTAGCGCACGTCGATAAAGCAAGTGCATGCTCTACTTGCATTGCTCTGCGTGCCAAGAAAATAAATATTACTAAAACTTTTAACTTTTGCGAATATGAGGTCAACAATATTAATAAGAGCCGCCTTATCTAAGTGGATAAAAGTTCGTTTTAAAATTCATAAAACACCAACAAACCCTTCCCACCAGGACCGATGAAATAGTTAACTTTGCAATTTTAAGTTCTGATTTACCACGTGCTCGGCGCTAAAGTAGAATATCGTGAGGAAACTTTAATATCTGAGAATTTAAAATAGAAATTATATTCAGAGCTTAAGATGGTTGTTACAAAACAAATTTTTCTTAAAGGCAAGTTGATTTTAATTGTAATACAAGTAAAACTACATATGGTCATGGATTTTTTCAAAAGTCACTTTTCAGAGACGGGAATCGAAACGACCCAAACGCAAATAAGACAGATTGTATTTATGCTTCCATTTATTAAAGGCAATGATATGAATGAGATATCGCCAGTAAACATTAAGCCATTAATTAATGGAATACCTCGAAGTCATATGTAATTTTATTAAAATACAAGTAAAGAATAAAAATGAATTTATGCAAATCTTCGCAAAATAAGTTACTTTCAATCGTACTTATTGTCAATATTTGCGACATTTAAAATTTTATGCGGAGCAGTTCTAACAGCCTAATAAAGTCCACTGCTAAATATCCCCCATAGATTGCCTCATATTTACATAGGGATCACCCCCGTGTAAATATTTTGCCATAGTTGCCACGCTTGGCAAGCGGGCTGGCAACCGTAGTTTTTTATTTTTAGTCGTTATTAGGAAGACGCTGTTGCCCATCTCCTGATTTGTGTCCCTCTGTCGCCTCTTACGACACCCACGGGATATGGGGTAGTGGATATTCTTACACCACCACTGTACGGATTGACTTGCTCTTTCTCTCTCATTTAAAAAATGTTACCCTCACACTAAGGATTTTCTCCTGTGTCGTGGAGGCAGTTTACAAACATAAATTGTACGAGGACAAACATCCAGACCCGGAACAATTATTTGTAGGTCATACAAATAGTTGTTCTGTGCGGGATTTGAACCCGCGGCCGCCGGCGCAACAACTCATTGCTAAGCCACTGCGCCACGGAGCTGTCAAATTGATTGATTGATTGTGCGGAACAGCAATATGAGCTAAAACATATTTTTGACAAAGTAAAATTAAACACAAAATAAAGTTTAACATATTTTTTTATGATGCTTCAATGTTTTGACACATTTACGAAAATTTAAAAAATTGCTTCCTTTTTTAAATAAAACTAATTTTACGGATTTTATCGCGTATATTAACTTATTTTTATATTCCCGACGTTTCAGGTGCTTTCCAGCACCCGTGGTCACGGAGGACTGAGGTGTTTGACGTCCTGCTGTAGTATATAGCCGGCATAGTTAGCCCGGCTACCTTCAGTTTTTTAATATTAATTTTTGGTTCGATTTACGCAGAATCAGCTTACAGTATCTTGAAGTCTAGCAGTGGTATACTTGGGTTTGGATTTGATTTTATTAATTATGGGATCCCAAGCAGATGGCAGCACTCATCCATCTTCTCTATTGAAATTAGGATGTTTTTTAATTTCAATAGCCTCGCGAATCATCCTTGGGAGAAATCGGTGTTCTTTTGCGAGGATTTGTCTATCAAATCTAATGTAATGGCGAGGTCTATCAAATCTAATGTAATGGCGGGGACGATCTTGAACATGTTCACAAACTGCAGACTTCCCGATACGTCGGTGCTTCACGTCAGCTATATGTTCCGTAAAATTAGTTTTATTTAAAAATGTGTAGTGTTCGCGTAAATATAAGAAATCATTAAATTGCTTCCTATTTACTCCTTAAAACTTTTTATTATTTATCATCAAAAATTCTAATTTTAAACTCCACGTCTATATTTGATTAACAATATTATAACAGCTATCCTAAATTTCAATCATCTACGTGAAATAGTTTCAGAGAGGAACGTTTGTGATAGACAGACAGACAGACACACTGACAGATAACTAGGTGCTCGTAAAAGTGCTCCACTTTCCGAATTTGCCATGGAACTCTAATAATGAAGCGAATTCTATGAATAAAAATATATACAAAGGAAAAAACAACCCAAACAAAGGCACGAACTCGCACAGTTCAATTAAAATTTTGATGAGGTATAAAGGTCGGTAAGATGGTGTTGGATTGGAATTTGAATTAGGATTATAACACGCTAAAATTGGGTTAGAATGAGCTTGCATGAAGCCAGACATCGAAAGTTTAAAAGTAATTTCATTATAAGTTTCAGATGGAATTTTGCAGGGATAGCACGCGATTATCAAAATTTAAGTCTTCTGTATCACAATATTGTGTAGAATGGCATTTGGTGATCACGCGATACAGTGGTGAGCTTAGTTCATATTAATTCATAGATTACCTAATCTATGAATTAATATGAACTAAGCTAAACCTTAAGGGCAGGCGTTCCAAGCGCAATGCGGACACAAAAAATAAATATAGGTAACTTACCATATTTCTTTCGCAATTCGCGGAAAAATTTGACACAAATCTGACCTTGGCAACGTCCCACGGGGCAGTGGCAAGCGACGCGCGTATTAAAAATCACTTGAAAAATCGATAATTTTAAAATAAATGTAATGAAAAAAAAATTATGGGGTAGAATCGGTTCCAAAATGAATGAACTATAAATTGATATTATTTATAAAAAAAGGAGTATTAGTACTTGTTTAAAATGAAATTTGGATTGTAAAAAAACTGCAAATCTAACGTAGTTCGGTATTTTTTTTTCTATCGAGAAAATTGTATTGTATCGTGTTTTAATCTAAGTAAATGCAAGTTTTACATCGTAAGGATAAAGAATGTATCTAAAATATTTTTTTACAGATTCTACATGTAATAATTTGCCTATCAAAAACCAATTTTTAAAACGAACAAAAACAGGAGACTTATTTCTGAAGAGGACATTCAACCGAACCTTAAAATAATATTTTTAGACATTTAATGGGATTTAATGGATATTGTAGCGCTTCTGAAATGATCGTAAAAAGCCGGGTTCACTCTTTTAATAAACTTTTTTGCAATCCATCGAAAGAGGAGAGCATTTATGAACAGAGTTGACGTCTAAGCGTAGTGATTATATCCTCTTTGTTGACGTCTATAGCCATAGACTTCGAATATACTGGTCTATAACGGTAATATTGTTAGTGGTTTGGCAGATATCGCCACCTGACTTTCAGAAATATTGCCAGTGAATATTAAAAAAAATATAATTATTATATATTATTAAATGCGACCGGGAGTACAGAGGAAAATAAAACATGGAATGGGCAGCAGTATCAATTTGATAACTTTTCAAAAAAAAAAAATCTGCGCTTAAGAACACGTCTGAGAAGCGTTGCAACTGTTGTAAAATCTCCTTCTATGAGGCAATTAATGGGGGAGGGTCTTTGTTCAGGAGTGGACTCTTGTTGGGCTGTAATAAAATACTAACAAATAATAACATAATTGTAAAGCTATGTAAGGCAGCTCTTTGTAACATTTATATTAAAAGAGAAAGAAATAAATGCTTATAAAATATTTTTACATGTTATTCACACAACTGCATCTCTCGTAATCAGAGACTGCATTAACGCGATCCAAATGATGATTAGAATTTGAAAAATCGCTAATGGTATTACGCTGGCAAATTGGATATTGAACAAAATCCTTACTTAGTGCGCGGCGGACGCGGCTAGTATCCTTAATTAGGAGTAATTGAGGGTAGCAGTCTGATTAAAACTGGATTAACCTAAACATTTCATTCCTCTCCACCGAAACCGTGTGGGTAATGCGGAATGGCGTAGTCATTAATATGTTAAGAGAGATTTTTGGGCTCTGATTTTATATTTCTAAAAAGAAATGACCTTTTTTTAAGATAACTTGACACGCTATATAAAATCCTAACCTTCTTAATAGACTAAGCAAAACAATAAAGCACAAAAACATCTACATCTATCTTCGATTAAGAATCACAATACATAATGCGTTGTCACTTGTCACCCATGAGGACTAAGATGGAATGTCTCGTTTCCAGATAGAAAAGGTTTCCGGTTCTCCATACTCACCATAAGGAACACAGCAGCATAGAGCTGCTATTTTGACAGAGCGTCGTCCTTCCCCGGTGGAGCCGATCCATTCGTGCTACAACTATAACATAGCTGTACCAAGGCTTTACCACGTATATACGAAACGTGTCATCGAAATTTAGTAGCATTATGCAGTTACAATATTTTACGTTGTAATTGCGCACAAGCGTGGTCATACCAGTTCGAAACGACTTATACGTGCTGTAGATTGTAGCTACAGTGCGTATAATAAGTACAAACAAAGAAGGATACCTATAGTAGACTTCATTCAATTATTCACTCGTAACAGCCTATCAAAAGTCCACAGTTGAACATAGGCCTCCCCCATAGATTGCCTCATAGGAGAAATATTTGTCGCTTACATGTTTGCCAGGCAGGTTACTTGGCGGGGTAAGTTGTTGCTACATATCACCTGTTTCATATCCTTCTGACGCCTCATATTACACCCACGGGATGATATGGGGTATTGGATTTATTAGTCTTTATCAAGGATGAATTAAGGTTCATGCTCAATATCGCACGTTAGACAGGCTTATAACCTCATAAATTATCTCTGACTTATTGCGAAATAATCCCAACTTCCAACACAACATAACCTTCACTAATTAAAGTGAAATGTCAGTGCGACCTTAAGCACTAATGCCAGACGGCGCGACAATACGAGGGTACAGTGAAAGAACTTTATTTATATCAAGGGTTTTCCTTGGAGGAATCTTTGTCGCTGAAGATAATTCAATTGTACATAATGTTGTAATTAGTCTGCTTGCTATATTTTGGTGTCACTGTTTTCTTCGTATAAGGAAAATGCGCTCACAAAACAGACGCCGCTCTATTTGTTTTGTAAATAAATATTTTGTTAAGTAAATTGATACATAAGTGCGTTGTGATGTTGGTGCTAAGACATGGTACCGAATAATTTATGAAAATACTTCAGAAGCGGAATTGTGTGGAATTTCATTTTATTATTTGTTATTGAAATCAGTTTTACTTTTTTAATTGTTGAATTATTTTAACCTTTTGAGTGGCCGTTTAATAAATTTATGCTGTGATCGTCTTAGTTAGGACCCTTATTTACGTTGTGTTTGTTATAGTAACTTAGTTCTTTTAGGTGTATCTTGGAAGAATGAATATTCACGAGAGCAGTCAAAAGCTGTTGGTAGCGTCTTATAAGCTTAAGAACCCCGTTCACGAAGACAGAGTTGAAAAAGGTTAAGAACAATAAATTGTCCCTATTCCACTTGTATCTGGTTCACAACATTCAATTCCTTATTAATTAATCCCTTCCCGCTTGGAAAAGGCTCACAAAATTTATATCAAATACCAGATACAAGGGCTTCGCTCTCCCACATTTAAAAAAAAATGTGGAGGAGGTACACGGCTCCGCACACGCCGTGCACGGTGAGCGCCAACCATTTTAATGCGCTTCCCCCGAAGGGTACGCTAAGTTGGGAACTGGACCGTAGTCTACAGCAAATTAACTGGCGAACCAGTAAAAGTGGACTTGGCCCCTTGATAGTGCGTAAGTACAAACATCGACCGAAGTCGCGCATGTCAATGCGTGTAAACGCCATACAGAATACGATCAAATCCAGCCACAGTGAATGTACGTCACAAGGGGTTAGGAAACAACAGGCACACTGGCCATAAAAAGCCCTCCGTGAGCGCCACCACCTGCCGCTGTTCCTGCAGACGTGATGTAAGTGTAAGGCATCACCACCAATTGCATGGTCAGCACGGCCAATTGGCCGCAGAGCGTGTCATGAGTCTACCGCTCACCTCAAGGGAATGGGGTCCCATGTTGCGCGGCTTTCGGCCGCAGCCTTGAAAGCCTCTTCAGATTCTCCGTCCAGCTACCACCCGAATGAGGTCGACACATATGCTCCACCAACCAATATAATTGCAGATATAGCCAATAGGCAGTTATAAGATATTAGTAATAATTCGCCATCAGAAAGGGTTTGTGTCACTGACGTTGAGTATTGCATATACTCAACGTCAATATACAATCGTTTTCCGATCATGTTTGTCTCACCCACCAACAAGTTGCCTTCAATCTTTCAAAGGTGGGAACTTTATAGAGATATAATTATTATGTTGTTATATAAAACATCATGGAGGACAGACAGTCTGCAGCCCCGCAATGAAGGGACCCGACTTGGGCAAGGCTACTTAGGTTGTGAGTCAAACCAAGACGCAGGGAGCGCCATTGAGAATAGCGACCCGCCAAACATCGCAGAGACGCAGTGCTGCAGAACGCAACAAGCATCAATACGACTATCGTCGGGCTTACACCATCCCAAGGTTCCGCATACAGTTCCAGCAGACATCACCACCCGCATACCTCCATCGACCAGAACCACAAGAAGCGTCGAATCAGGTGCAGCACACCCGCAGATCCATCACAAGATGCAATACTGCAAGTAGCAGTAAGCATCAATGCAACTATCATACGGATGGTGCTCCCTCACAACACACCCACATGATCTCTATCGACTTTGGTAACAAAATTGATAATTTTGTTAACTAAAAAATACCACCAACGTATCATAGTAGCACGGCACTAAGACGTTAGTAGCCAAGACTCCACGTATCATAGCGCTATTGCACTAAGACATGAAGTCGAGTATGCTTGCTGCACTTAAAAGTACTACCAAACACACTCACCCTAATCCGAAAGATAGCCGACGTATCATAACGCTTTGCTCTAAGACGTCGCCTACAAACGGTAAGGGTGTGCAATGTTCACGGGCAAGTCGTATTGCTACAACAAACCCGCTTACCACTGACACTAAGATGATATGTCTAGGACACATCGGTTAGCGAGTCCAAGTTTACCTCGGTCTCGGAGGCTGCGAAGCAACCTACACGCCACTATAATAATCCTTTTCAAGTCCCATTTCTTTCAATATAATGCTTTTACATATTTGAGACCTTCCACATATTTGCTTTATTTCATAGACCATACTATTGTATGTCTTATTCATATGGGACTTCAAGTCATAGCTCTGCTATCATAATGCTTATGCATCATAGAGACCTTCTATATAAATGCTTTGGTTCGTTAGACCTTACTATGATAAGTCCCTAATATAGGACTAGTCATTGTGCAACCTTAGTACTAGTAGTCGATCAGCCAACCACCCCATATATATGTACAACCTTGGGTATGCGTCTCCGACAACGCCCCCATATAAGGGAACATTACAAGAACACGTTCATCAACTTTCTATTATATTACAAATGTTATTTATCTTTATTATTGCAATATAATCGACTTTTATTTATATGATTTAGTACATTTTGAATATTTTAAGCAGAATTTTAATAAATTTAGAGATTTTTAGAGACAATTTATGCGTTTACTAATACTATAATATTCAATATTCCAAATGAATATTTTTGAACTTTATGCTTATTATTTGCATTTTAATTGTTTAAAATATAATTTCTATGACATTTTTAAATGTCTTTATAATGAATTTAATTATTATTTATTAATAATAATTATGAGGCGTCACAAAGGCATTATATCTTAGTTCTCAGCGGTGACAACGTATAAATGTGGATTTCTATGGGCCCCAGCATCTACTTACCATCAGGTGCACTGTGTGCTTGTTGGTCACCCTTATTCTATATAAAATAAAAGCTTTTTGTTGAGTAGTATTTTAATAGAGAGTAGAATATATTTGTTAGTTAATAAATATTTTAGTAAGTAAAAGAAAAGAACACTTACTCGTAATACCTTTTACAGACTATTTTACTTACAGATTATATAGACTTTGATGTTTTTGAGAAAGAGGCGAAGGGAATACAGTAACATTGTACATAATATAACGAAAAACATATTGGGGTTTCATTACATCTTGCCTAAAGATATAAGAGTCGTAACAGAGAGGGAATGGGAAAGGTGGAGGGGTTACACCGCGCGGGTGGAGGGGAGGAGAAATCCAGTATTTATGCGAAAAAATGTAACATGTAAAAATTATATGTTAGATTTTTATATGTTATATTTTAAAAACTTTGTCAACTTATTGCTTGCACTTGCGAGAAGGTTATAGGCATATTACAATAGGTGGCGCGCGTATCGTAACGACAAATTTATTTGAAAGTTCTATATCATTCACTTTCAATAACTGTTCCAAATTTAAAACGATATTTCCACAATTATTTCTTCTGCGGCAGCAGCGCCCCGGGTACCAGCTAGTGATATATAAGAATTGAAGATATGATTTTAAATTTGGTCATTTTAATGTATACCACAACTCAAAGTGGCGGCCATTTATAAATATACATTTGTTTTTGATAAAATATGCAGTCTCAATTAAGTAAATTGTAGTGATTTAAATTGAAAATTTGTTTTTGTGACTGCTCCGAAGTTAACGTAACAAAACGTAGGCGCACTCGTGCTTGCTTTCGTAGCATCGGCTATTTGGTCACCGAAAGCCAGCGGACAGCCTCAGCTACTCTGGCTCACAAGAGTGTTGGGGTTGTGATACAGCAGACAGGGGCTGCACTCCCTCCGCGCCTCCGGCTTTGCAAATTCACTCTAGATGCAGAAGCGACAAGGCCACGTGTATAGGTCTACGTGGAACTCGGTTTGACTGAATACTATTTTACACTATGAGTTCTTGTGGGTGCAATACCACAAAATCTTCACACGGGAGCCTAATATTGGTTTTATGGTAACTACTAAACTCACCAACCTTTTTCTTTTCCAGTAGGAAATAAAAAATAACATAGAAATAGTAACATAAAAGATGTAATTGAAAACAGAAATTGTGTTGTTAAATAGAAAATTGAGTATAATCCTGGCAAAGGTCGTAGTGGACACAGCATGTTACATGTATCTGTAATTAGCAGTAACAGGGATAGAGCGGACAACGTTTTGATTATAACTGGCTTAATTCAAGCAGTGCGCTATCTACAAGGACTCTGGGGAAACAAATGGGTGATCTATATGGAATTAAGCTTAGTGATAAAACAGGAGACGTTATTAACAGTGTTTGAGCACTTAACAAAAACTGTTACTCATAAACATTACTCTTACAAACCCAAGGGAAGGTTCGCCACAATTGCTAGGTAGAGAACGATACCTGGTGACTAAACTAATCGATTTTCGATATTCTCCCGGCGATGGTTCAGTTCTGCGATCACCCGTCAATGATTGCTTGTTTTCCCATAGACCTGGCAATAGAAACCTGTAAATAATCCGTTGATATGAGCCACTACCATTTAGAACGGAGCATTTAAGTATAGACGCCTTGCTTGGCAGACGAATTGATGACTTTTTCTAGGCTTTCTTTCCTACAGTCCACTTTTATAACACCGGCGAAATAGGGAAAAAATTATCTTGCGCCAACACTACATAGAAAAATGCGATGTTTACCTAAAGAAAACTTTATGGTTCTTAGTTATAAGGGGTGAATTTAAATGTACGAGTTTATCTTTATATATAAAATTCCGGTGTGCGTGTGTTCGTAATACTTATTTTCTTAAACGGCTTGACGATTTTGATAAAACTTTTATGGTTTCTTATGGGGTCACCTGGATGGTTCTTATTTATAGTAGGGCCAGGTAAGTGGCGAGTGTCGAGATCCAGAAAACACCCGTGCGAAGCCGGGGCTGACGCTAGTATGTTTATATTATTGTATGTATTTATATTTGCTACCATATATATGTGGAAAATAGGGAGAATACATCGGAAGGTTCATTGTTAAAAAAAATAATAAAAGTGTGAGAGCGGATGTTCAACGCTCTCTTCCTTACGCAATTAATCATTATCAGTAATAAAACAGCGTGAGCAATTACAGTTCGACCACACCGTAATTTGTCCCCGTCACAATTACGTGAGGGACGTAATTTCATGATAACCGTCAGCAACACTACACATCTGTGTAACACAGAGCTGCCTCTCGGCAACACCATCGTCTTTTCTTGCACTAGAAGAATTACTACAACTAACAAAACCACGATACTGTCACTCTAAGAGCCTTAGCACTTGTTGAATGACTTAGGCGTAATCTCTTGCGTACGGCGCCTACAGTGAAATGTATACTGCACAAATGAATGGAGGTTTCTCTATATACCCTGAATTCTATCACACCACCATAGATATGACACTCCGCTAGAGTAATACAACCTCTCGCTCAATCTCGATCCAACCGGTATTTTATAGACTCGCCGACATATATTTACATGTAATTATATCTGGTGTGTGGTAGCATAAGGAATCTATCACCCCATTTCATCCAGTGGAAGTCGTACAGGCGATTATGAGTAATGTTGGAAAGATTTCCGAAAGATGGCTTTATCACAATCTCGTTTACGCCAGATATAAAAAAAACCACGCCGGCGACGGGCAACAGCGTCAGGTGCGCAAGACTTCTTGAACTGCTATCGTACATCTGTCTACCAAACGTGATGACAAGGCAAAGGATGCTAGAGTCATGCTGCAGCTATATTGGTAGTACAGTTGTAGCACGAATGGATCCGATCGACCGGGGAAGGACCACGCTCTCACAATACCAGCGTAAAATAGCTGCATAACGCTGCTGTGTTTCGTATGGTGAGTGTAGAGAACCAGAGACCCTTTTTACTACAAACCGCTATGAAACGCCCGCCTACCCTGCACCCAAACTACCAATCGCTGGCCACCGTGAGGATGACAAACAACCACATTGCCAGGATGTATGTTATTTAAGAGCAGGCTTAAAGATGTTAAAGAGAGGTGAGTTAAAAAAATTTGTTTGTTCATTCAGCAGTGCATCGTTACTATTATTTTTTTATATATAACTATTACAGCACACACAGTGGGATACTGGGATTAGTGGTGACGTGGATAGTGCACACAATTGAGGGAGCGCGGGAGGTGCTGCTCAAAAGAAGCTACTCTCAACATAAAACAGCGCCTTAGTTTTTGTTAAAGAATTCATAGTTGCATATGCTTTAATAAAGAGCTAAGAGTAATTATTCGAATAAAAAATATTAAATTGTGTTTTCTGTTATATATTACGCTTGGTTTTTTTTAGTAATCAACATTTAGTGTTTTATTTTTAGTGTTATATCCATGTCGCGTCGCCTTGAAATTGAGTTCTCGCTATCACTGAAACGCAATATTAAGATTAATGGACGGTGAAACTACTACAGACGTTGAACACGTGTTATTGGTGTTAGCTAATTTTACAAAATAAAATAAATTGTTGTAGTCTTTGTTGTTATCAAAGTTAGTTTCACGCGTAAAATGTAATATTGGAAAATAAAATATTGATAGAAAGGTATTGGAAAGTTATGTTTAAAAAGAATAATGGTGTCAGAGCGAATGTTCAACTTACTTTATACGTGCTTTATACTTCGAGCGAGTGGGAGTTCAGTGCCCTACCGTCACTTCTTCATATTTTATTTTGTTTTTCTTTACCCACATTCCTAATGTTAGGATAGAATATAATTTTTATAATTGTATTGCACCAACAAGTCTTTTCTCGACCAACTAAAGATTACTACCAGACTATCCACTATATTCTACCAACGAGTCCTAAGTTATTTTGGTCATATTGCCCGGAGACAACCAGACAATCTGGATAAATTGGTTGTAGTAGGGACGATCGAAGGAAAAAGATCACGTGGGCGATTACCTACCCGCTGGTCCGACCAAAATATAACGGGACTTAATATTCCGACTGCCCTGAGACCCTCAGTAATGAAGCACACGTATAAAAAGAAATTGCATAATCATCATTATCAGGTATGCTTGAAAACGAGATTGTACACCCAGTGCATGTTGCCAGTGATGACTTATGGATCTGTCGCTCAGCGAGCTATGGAGAGAGCTATGCTCGGGGTTTCTCTTTGTGATAAACTTAGAAATGACGATATCCGTAGTAAAACCACAGTGACTGAAATAGACCGAGCGGGGACTTAGAATATCTTACACAATATCGGCATAAAATAGCAGTTTAATGCTGCTTTGTTTCGTACAGTGAGTGTAGAGAATCGGAGACCATTCTTATTGGCAATGCGACATTCTATCTTAGTACTCAAGGGTGAAAATTCATCTTGGTGATCCTTAATCGGGAATAGGAGTAGGTGACTATTGGCCACAGCATCCACTTAGCATCAGGTGGACTGCGTGCTCGTTTGTCACCCTTATTCTATAAAAAATATATATATTCATAGCGTAGTATTTATTATTATTATTAGTATTATTATTTATTTATTAGTATTCTTTCTTAATATAAAATATGAAAAACAAATTTTTTCTGCAGTTTGTATTAACAATGATAAAGTATCGACTGTTACTTGGAAAAAATATTGTTCCACGTAAACTCATAATAACGCGATTTATGTAAACGTACGAAGTAAGTTAAAATTGTTTGAAATTAGCAATTTAGAATGTTGAAATTACGTTTTGCGCATGCATGAAGCAGACAGACGAGAATTTAAAAGTACCTCCATTATAAGTTAAAGAGTTGAAAATGTTCGAGTAGCAAACATCGCGCCGCACCGCCCGAGTTTCACTTGGTACACGAGTGTGATTGGCCTGTTTGCTTTAAGCGTATTACAACTTTTGAGTGGAGGAGATATACTGAAACTGTAGATAGATATGTGAAGATGCGAACACATTTATTTACATTGGACTCTTTTATTTACGTTATTATTACAAATATATAGTTTGACGCCGCTGCCCGTCGCATTAGTGGTATTTTACGTTTGAAGTAAACTAGATGATCACTATCGAAAGTCACAAGATTTTTCTGCTATTTCCCATAAAATGAGGAGAATTTCAGGTGAACGGACGCCATTCAGGTAGCAAGGTGCGAGGCGTATGGCACTGCGATCGTCAATGCAAATGCAAATCCTCCACAACGGGAGAGTCTCATGTTCAGTAGTGGTTTTATTGTTTTTTTTTTAAATACTGGCAATGGTATTCACTTTACTTATATTCCCTATAAACATTCCTGACAAACTTAATATACTTGTGATAGGAGTGATTCACGACAGTCGAGTAGCGGAATCGAACCCACGACCGTTACAGTTCGCGGTCCGCACCTACAATAAATATTATAATATAGGAGACTTTTAAAGATTCGGTTTAAGAATACAATTTATATTTATTCTAAATATTACATAACTAAAGTAGGACACAAATCATGAAAAGACAATTTTAGTTTATAATTAAATTGGTTCTAGGAATACCTTGGCGCGCAAAATATAGTTTTTTTGTAGTAAATTTATCATATCTTCGTCATCAAAGAAAATGTGTGTTGTGTATGTATATTTTTTTCTTAAATATAATAACGTTGCAAAAAATTAAAGGTAAGACAAATTAGCATGCTCAAAAACCATTCCAAATGGACTGGGCATTGCTCGCTAAGTATACTTGTTTCTATAACAATCGTCGGTTAATTACGTTTTGAATGATCACAAATGTTTTAAATAAATACAGAATTGGATTAAAATAAAATTTGATAAAATAAAAAAAATTATGAAAATCGACAACTCAATCCTTTATGAAGAATAATATGGACATGTTCAAACTTCCCGACAATCCAATGGTACCTTACTTCCCCTATATAACTTTGATTGTAGATTCTTATAGTAAATAAGGAAAAAAAGATTTATTTTTACTCTTTTACTTACGGTTTGCTTTCTCGTTTTCTATGCGTACCGCAAAGAAGTGGAATAATATGGCAGGCGATTACAATGGGAGTGTTTTTAAGGCAAGAGTGAAATAGTCTTTTGTTAAACGAAGTCAGTGCCTTAACCACCTTCAGGTACCAGCTTCAGTTATCATTTACCATCATATTGATAGGAAAGGTAGAATTGACTTCTCAGTGAAACAAGTAACTATTTGAGTAAGTGAGTGGTTTACTAAGTAGGTACTCACTGGTGAAGGAAAACATTACAATAACTTCATGTTTGATAAATTAACAAGCGGTAAAATTAAAAATTTTAGTACAACCGACTTCAATACAAATATAATTTATTGTTGATTTTTTTTTAAACAGATCGACCGATTTCGATAGAATTTAAATGAGACCACCTGGAAAGGCATCTTCGAGTAATCGGTGTATATACAAGGTCCCGACGAATTGTAATCCTCTCCTCTTTTTGAAGTCGGTGGAAAAATATTTAGAATAAATATGAACTGTTTTCATAGTGTTAAGTCCCTCATAAGTGAGACGATGCCTACGCCCAGCATTGGGATGTAAGCTATTTACAACAAAAGTGCTTAAAATTTAAATTTTTATAAAGCTTTATATTAGCTATTTCGTTACGTCGCTCTGAAGACGGCTCCGTGGCGCAGTGGCTTAGCTTAGGTAAGGTTGCGGGTACAAATCCTGCACGGAACAAGTATTTGTACAACCTACAAATATGTTCCGGGTCTGGATGTTTGCCCTTGTGAAATTTATGTATGTAAACTACCCCCGCGATACAGGAGAAAATCCTAGTGTGGTAACGTTTACAAAAAGTGAAAAAAAAAATTCCACATAATAGTTTCTGAAGTTGGTGCTAAAATATAATGTATAGAATAATTAAAGCCCCGTCTTCAGAAGGTATTCATCATCATCATCATAATCATTATCGTCATCAGTCCACTACTAAACAAAGGCTTCCCGAGGAATGCCACAAAACATAACGTACAGGCGTTCACTCCAACTAGTGAGGGTTCGCTCTACACTGCTTACCGGTTCTTTGCAGAAGCTATTATGTAGACTTTTTTTCTAAATTAAAGTGTTTTTATGCATTAAACCAACACCAATAAGTTCCAGCTCACATTTATTGAACTTATATAATGATGACAACTCAAAAATCGTTAATGGGATTAAAGAAACAAATTGGATATCGACCGAAATTCAGACTTAGTTCGCGTTGGACGCAGCAAGTATCCGTAATTAGCAGTAGCTGAGGGGATTTGGCGGACGCTGGCTTGATTAAAACTGGCTTAATTCTAGCAGTTTGCTTTCTACCGTTGCTGTGTGGTGTCCCCGGGGTGGACAACAATTTATATGTTTTAGGTTAATGTATGGGATGGTCATTGTTGTATCTTTATATTAGGTATTAATGTTTTAATCCGAATGCCCTAGGAGGGTAGTTTTATTTGTATTTACATTATATGTTTATTTGTGGGTGTGTTTGCTTGTCTGTTTCTGTAGCCGAAAAAATAGGTTGTCGGATTTTGAAGTGCGATTGGGCGATAGATTCATTTTATGTTCGGAGTACTATTCTTATGTTCGGAGTACTATTCTTATGTTCGGAGTACTAATTATTTTTGCACGGTAAATCAATATGGTGCTTACATGTGAAGTGCATTTTGATGTATCTGTCATTTTATAACTTAATGCGTCGTCGCTGAAGTAGATTTTTTGTTATGTAATGATGATGATGATGATGGTAATTATAAAACTGTATAGTTTGGAATTGTGATACTATTAACATTTTAATTTAGATAATGAAAATTGACAATAAATGGAACATTTTTATCAGACACACTTCAAGAGTCTGAGGCAGAATTCTAATTTGATTTGATAGCCATGCTACAGATATATTATGGTTGTAGCATGAATGGGTCGACTTAACCAGGGTAGAACCACGCTCTCGCAAAATACTAGCATTTTATTCTAGAATAAGGGTGACAATCGAGCACACAGACCACCTGATGGTAAGTGGATGCTGTTGCCTTTTTTTTTTTTTTTTTATAGGAGAGGGGGCAAACGAGCATGCGGCTCACCTGATGGTAAGTGACTACCGCCGCCCATGAACAACCGCAACACCAGGGGAATTGCAGATGCGTTGCCGGCCTTTTAAAAAGGAGTAGGCTCTTTTCTTGAAGGTCCCTAAGTCGTATCGGTCCGGAAAAATCGCTGATGGTAATCGATTCCACAAGGAAGTCGTGCGAGGAAGAAAACATCTTCTAAATCGCACAGTGGTGGACCGCCAATCATCCAGATGGTGTGGATGGTATCGGGAGTTCTGCCGCGATGTGCGTTCATGAAATTTGGCGGCTGGGATTAATCCGAACAATTCCTCAGAGCACTCCCCATGGTAGATGCGAAAGAAAATGCAAAGAGATGCAACATCTCTTCGCAGTGCCAATGAATCGAGCCGATCGGAAAGGGCTCGGTCGTCGACGATTCGAGCCGCTCTGCGCTGGATGCGGTCAAGTGGAAGGAGCTGGCACTGGGGAGCCCCTGCCCAGAGATGGGAACAGTATTCCATGTGAGGCCGAACCTGCGCCTTGTAAAGTTGCAGGCGGTGTGCCGGCATGAAATACTGTCCCGCTCTGCTGAGCACGCCAAGCTTTTTAGAGGCCAATTTGGCCTTCTCTTCCAAGTGACCACGAAACTGCACGTCACTCGATATGTCGACTCCGAGGATACCGATACTGGCTGAGGCAAGAAGGGGAGTGCCTTGAAACTGAGGAGATACGACAAAGGGGTTCTTTTTAGCGGTAAACGCGCAAACTTGTGTCTTCTGAGGATTAAACTGGACTAGATTTAGTCGCCCCCAATCCGAGACTTTGTCCAGCAAAGACTCGACTTCAGACACAAGTTTGTTCCGGTACTCGGCGACGTTTTCCCGAGAAATATTGGCCCGGCCGGTGTATAGAGCATCACCAGTGCTGTCATCCGCATAGCAATGAATGTTACCAGTTAGCAACATATCATTGATATGCAGAAGAAACAGCGTTGGTGATAGCACACAGCCTTGTGGAACACCAGCGTTAATAGGCTTGTAGTCAGAACATGCACCGTCTACAACGACCTTGATGCTCCGATCTGCAAGGAAGCTGGTGATCCAATTTCACAATTTCTCGGGAAGCCCATAGGAAGGGAGCTTCGAAAGAAGCGCTTTGTGCCAAACCCGATCGAAGGCCTTCGCAATGTCCAGACTAACGGCCAACGCCTCCCCCTTGGACTCTACTGCCTCCGCCCATCTATGGGTCAGGTAGACTAGAAGATCACCAGCTGATCGACCCCGACGAAAACCGTATTGGCGGTCACTGATCAGCTGGTGATCTTCAAGGTACCGGATGAGCTGGCAGTTAATAATGGATTCCATTATTTTGGAGAACAAGGAGGTGATCGCGATAGGCCTATAGTTGGACGGGTCTGAGCGGTCGCCTTTTTTAGGGATCGGGTGGACAAAAGCTGTCTTCCATGAGTTCGGGACAACGCCATGGGAGTAGGAGTACCGGAAAAGACGCGTTAGAACCGGTGCCAACTCCGGAGCACACGTCCTCAGCACAATTGGGGGGATTCCGTCAGGCCCACTCGACTTGTGGATGTCAAGGGAGAGGAGTGCTCTGCGAACCAAGCGCTGTGAGAATAGCACATCCGGCATAGAGCACTCACACCGCGGGATGGTCGGCGGTGTGTTCCCCCCGTCATCAACAGTCGAGTTGGACGCAAAAAGGGAGCCTAAAAGGTCGGCCTTCTCTTTTGCGTCGTGGGCCAGTGAGTCGTCCTCCCTGTGCAGAGATGGTAGTGATGGCTTACAGAAATTCCCTTGGACAGCCTTGGCGAGAGACCAGAATGCACGGGTTACCGAAGGAAGGCGAACTAGTTTCTCGCCAATTCTGCCTATGTGCTCTGACTTTGCCTTGGCAATAACTCTTTTGAAGGACCTGGAGGCGAAGTTATACTTCTTTTTAAGTGTGCTGGTGTTTACATCCCGAGTCACCGAAGGCGCAGCCCAGGCTTGATAACACTCCTGCTTTCTGCGCAATGCAGTCTTACAGGAGCGACCAAACCAAGGCTGAGATCTGCCTCCGATGGGTACCACAGATGATGGAATAAATAGTTCCATTCCCTGTAGCACCACATCAGTGACAGAGTCAGCAACAGCGCTGGGATCATCCGGCGAGAAGCAAACCCGCCCCCATGGGTAGGATGCAAAGAAAGACCGCATTCCGTCCCAATCTGCCGACCTGTAATGCCAAACACGGCGGCAACCTGCAGAACGCAACCGCGAAGGGAGCGTGAGTGGCACCATACTCCGGATCAGACAATGGTCCGAAGAGCCGAGAGGGGCATCGACGGAAACCTGATATCCGTCCGGATGAGAGGTCAGCAGAAGGTCCAACAGGGAAGGTGTATGATCCTCCACATCTGGAATCCGCGTAGGCGAAGTAACCAGTTGTGTCAGACCATATGCCAAAGCAAAGTCATAAACAGATCTCCCCGCATGATCGGTTAAACGTGAACCGAGCCATTCTGCATGGTGGGCGTTAAAATCGCCAAGGATCACGATCTCTGCGGATGGGACCTGTTGTAGCAAGGAATCTGTAGCCATTTGGACGTGGTCGATGAGTCGGTCTGTTTCGGCATTACCGCTATGGGACCTATAGAGGCACCCGTAGACGCGCGGATGGTCGTCGCAGTCTACGCGTAGCCAAAGGATGGACAGGTCCGAACCTTCAAGACTGCCGAGGCGTCGAGAACAGATGTCCTCTCTGACATACACGCAAACTCCAGCCCGAGGCACAAAGGAGTGCTCCAATTTGTACCCCGGGCAGGAGAGATACGAAATATCAGCCGGAGAGGAAACCTGCGTCTCGGTCAGAAAGAGCAAGGCCGGCTTCGCCGTCTCGAGATGGTAGTGGACGGCGTTTAGGTTAGAGTGAAGTCCCTTGATGTTGCAGAAATTCACGGATAGCGTGGCAGGGGTCGCCTTGGTATTGTTGCTCAGTTTGCCCCAAGCAGTTTTGTTTTTGAGCGGAATTTTGCCCCCCCCAGAATACGCGGGGCAGCCTGAGCACCCACGCTCAGGATTGGAATAACATGGTCGTGGATGCTCAGCGAGGGATTCTCCAGGGGTACTGGTACCCTCCTGGGGTAGTCTACTTTGTAATTCCGCTACCATGTTGATGGGGGGGGGGGGGGGGGGGGGAATTGGGCCTCCGGCCACCTGCACTCACCAGACGAAACGCAGAAGCAGAGCCTCTACTTCACGCCGGTATTCTGTGAGGTCGTGGTACCAACCCGGCTCGAGCCTGCCCATACGTGCAACAGCAAAAAACTGCTGCGGGGCTCTACCACCGTTTAAATGCCTATAGAAATCTACACTTATTCTCGAAAGAATCAAAATGCACATGCGTTTTCACCCCTGAGGACTACGATGGAATGCCTTATTTCCAGTTAAAAGGGTTTCTAGTTCTCTATACTCACCATACGAAATACAGTGGCGTGAGCTGCTATTTCACGCTCACAGCTCGTCTGATGGTAAGTGATAACTGTGGCCCTTAGATATCTAAATCAATCTTAGATTAAAAATCAAAATGGAGATACGTTAAGGTCCCTGACGAATAAGATGACCATTTGAAGGCATTCTGTCTTAATCCAGTTATCTACAATGACCATATGAAACAGCAGCATTAAGCTACTGTTTCACGTTATTATACTGTGAAGACGTGGTTCTTCTCGGTTGTACCACGTTATTAGTGTTGCAAACATAATATAGCTGCGCGTGGCTTTACTTTTCTACGTGGTAGAGCCATGCTGCAGCTATATTATGGTTGTAGCACGAATGGGTCGGCTCGAACGGGGAAGGACCACCCTCTCACAGAATACCGGCGTAAAATAGCAGCTTAACGCTGCTGTGTTTCGTATGGTGAGTGTAGAGAACCGGAGACCCTTTTTACTGGCAAAGAGGCATTCCATCTTAGTCCTCACGGGTGACAACGCATCTGCATCTTGAGTCTATATTGAGGATAGATGTGGATGTCTATGGGTCACAGTAACCACTTACCATCAGGTGGACTGTGTGCTCGTTTGTCACCCGATCCTATAAAAAAAAACCACTTTTAAAAAATAACAATTGTAAATAATGTATGAGTCAGTGCGGTTGCATTGTAACATTATCCATAACTTCATCGCATTCCATAGGTGAGATAAGTTTCAATATCAAGAAGACCTAATCCTAATTCATATTACGGCCTTTGGCAAATGGTGAAATAAATATTTCGTGACTTATTCCTCTTTACCAGCACGTAATATAACCACAGTTGAACATGAACCACTGTTAAGGGAATTTTAGGATAAACATTAGCCGATTTATAATTAAATAATGATGAAAACTGAGAGCCGTGGTAGCTCAGATGGTTGCGCTCGTGGTAAATTTCATAGTACGCGAGTAACCCGGGTTCGATCCCCGCCATCACCGATGAAATTGTTAATTGCAATTTTAAGTGCTGATTTACCACGTGCTCGGCGGTGAAGGAAAACATCGTGAGGAAACCTGAATGGGGCAGCGTTTGGGGACACTTCCTTGCCCTACAACCCTTTCAGAAATGAGAGGAGGCCTGTGCCCAGCAGTGGGACGTATATAGGCTGTAACTTTATCTTTTAACTTTAATACTGAACACACGTGAAAATTATTAAAAGGAATGTACTAAAATGTTAAACGAAATACATATTAAAATGAAAGAGTAATTAAATTTAAAATACTCGTAAGGTTTCTAACATTATTCTATCACATTTTCGGTAGACCAAAATCCTTACACAAAAGGTAGGCAAAGTAGCACTAATTATTTTAAGCAGGCTATGGAAAATAAGCCGACACTCTTGCTCCTGTAAACTCACCATAAAGAGAGATTATGCGGGACATTGTCCGGAATAATTAAAGGGAGGTTTAAATTTTCTGTGCCATGATTACATTATAAAGTAGTAGCAATTATAAGTTCTTGTTCTGGACAATTATCAAGCACTAACTGGGTGGTCACTTGCACACGTGATTTGTCTTTTAATAACTCATTTTAGATGAAACATTAGTTGCAGATAGTGGTCACAGAACACAATTACTTTCTACCGAGAGATAGTGGTTGTGATGAGATGTTTCAAAAATGTATGAAGTCTAATAAAAAAATAGGAAGAGTTTTTAACTATCCTAATTTTTAAATGTCTTTGTTTTCTGTTTCAAAACAAGAATTAGGTAATATGTTTTTAAATAGTTATACAAAAAATTTAACAAAAATGACGTTTGAAGTACACACACACACACACACACACACACACACACACACGCACACACACACACAAACACTCACGCCTGTCACCCAGAGGGGTAGGCAGAGACTATGGACTTCCATATGGCGCGATCCTGTCACACCTCTCTCGCCTCCTTTACATCCATATATCTACGCATACACGCTCGTCGGTTAAGGGTACTCCTAATCTGGCCCATTTTAAATGTATCGCCGATTTGGTCGATAAAACTTCGTCTAGGGCGTTCCTTTCCGACCCTGCCGTTCACTTCTGCAACATAAATTTGCTTTGTCACTCTTTCCTCGTTCATTCTTTCTACATGAACAAACCAGCGAAGCATTCCTTTACTTAATCCTGGTCACAACGTCATCTTGCAAACCACACTTTTTGCTTATCACACTATTTCTCACCCTGTCATTCACATTCAGCCCTAGCATACTCCTTAATGGCCGCATTTCTACAGCATTAATTCTACTTTCATGCTTCTTCTGCCAGATCCAACCTTCACTACCATATATTAAAGTAGGAATTAACACAGCATTATGAACTGCCATACGTGCCTTAATTGACATATTCTGACTCCTCATAATAGCGTGTAGAGCCCTATTCACTCTATTTCCTGCGTTCACTCGTCGTTCTATATCCCTATCATATCTACCATCCCTGCTAAATAAGCATCTCAAATATACAAACTCATCCACTTGCTCAATCAACTCCCCTTCTATTCTTATTTCACATATCGTTTTACTTTCTTCTGTTTCAAAAACCATAACTTTCGTCTTACTTACGTTCATTTTCATACCCCTTTCTTTTAATGGCCAATTCATTAAAGTAACCATCATTTGCAACTTGGCCACCGACGATGCAAATATGACTTGATCATCGGCGTACAAAAGGCATTTGACGGTTAACTCACCCATTCTCAACCCAAATTCTTCAACTTTCAAAGTTTGTAAACAACTGTCCATAAATAGGTTAAACAGCTACGGGAAGCTACACAGCCCTGTCTGACACCTTTTTGAATGCCAAACCAGTCCGAGTAGACCCCGTTGATCCTGACACAAGCACTAGAGTCCCTATAAAGAGACCTTAATGCCTGTATTAAACAAGCGCTCAACCCAAATGAGTTCAGTGCTTTTCATAACACATTCCTGTCCACTCTGTCATAAGCCTCCAAGTCTATGAACGCACAAAAAACTTTCTGGTTTTTGGCCAAAAACTTCTCCGTAATGATGCGCATGGAAAAGACTTGATCCGTACTCCCCATCCCCTTTCTAAATACAGCTTGCACATCCCAAATTTTTCCATCAGTTTCTTCCATAACTCTTTCAATTAACACCTTAGCGTACAGTTTACCCACAATGCTAAACAAGCTGATACCACGGTAGTTTTTACAGTCCTGCTGCGACCCCTTTCCCTTATATATTGAGACTATAACGGCTTTGTACCAGTCTTCTGGTACCCGCTTCAGTTCCCAACATAAATTAAACAAGGTGTGCAGCAGGCCTGCAACCACACCCCCTCCAGCCCTTAGCATTTCGAGTGATACTCTATCATATCCTGCCTTACTTGCTTTCATGCTTTTCATTGCTTTCATTATTTCATCTACACTTATCTGCCTACCTCTCTCCACTTCTTTCGGAATTTCTATTTCACTTAATTCGGACGACTCTTCACTCTTAAACAAGCTTTCAAAGTATTCCTTTCATCTCTTTAAATTCGAAACTTCATCATTCAGCATGTAGCCATTCTCGTCTCGTATAGCATTCATTCTAGGCTATTTTGAATTTCCCCTGGCAGTTCTTACGAGTTTCCAGAACGTTTTAATATTTGCCTGGAAGTTTGAAGTAGTATTAGAAATTATGGAAATTAGTAATGTGTGACAGTTGACAGCTGACTGTTCACTTCAATGTACGGTTCACCGTCTCTGAAACAAATCGATGGGACGCTGTTCGATCGATTCGAATCAAATCGATTGAAAGTTGATTAAAATGATTAATTAATAAATCATTTCGAACCATTATATATATATATATATATATATATATATATATATATATATATATATATATATATATATATATGTATGTATTTATAGTATTTATATGTTCTATTTTCCGATTTCCTCACATTTACTTAATATTTTTGTGGTAGTGTACTTCGACCTGGCCCGTTTCGAAACATGTCATTTATTATGTAAGATATTAAAAAGTATTTAATTTTTTAACTATGCCCGTGCCCGCGACTTTGTACGCATAGTTTTTAGTAATTTATTATAATGTATGCTTGTATGCTTCCCTATTTGAATAGGATTTTGTTCACATTTAGATAGTTTTTAATTTTTTTGTGCGGAACCCTAATTCTTTTTCTAAAATAAAAGTAGCCTGAGTTACTCATTATAATTTATCAACTATCTGCCAAATTATTTTTTTTGTTGAAAGTACCGTATATACTTTCATATGTGTTTAGCAAAAAGCTGTTATTTTGACATTAAAACATACACCTGTTCATGAGAGCACAGCTTTTTATTAATGTGTACTATCTAAAGTAAATACAATGTCATACAAACGAGGCAAAAATCCACTTAATGTAAGTAGTTACTTTACTAGCCATGGCAGACACCGGAAAATGACTTTAGTTAGAAAAAACCACAAATGCTTTGTCACTGCTAAGACGAAATGCCCCGATTCTTATAAGCTCTTCAAATCGAGAACAGGAGAAAAAATGATATACCGCCATTTCTCGGTAAATAGAGCCTCGTTTGTTAGTTAGTAGGCTGTATCTCGAGCAAGTAAGATCAGCATTTCGATAAGCATTTTTTTGTACGCCCTTTGTACTTTATTTACCTTTTTCTTTTACTAGTGGAAAGATCTGTTTTTACGATATTAAATATAAATTATTCTATTTAATTTTTTTTGTGTAATCCTTTCAGACACCCAAATTTCATCGAATATAAAATAACTGTGATATTTTCTTGTGATGTCAGATTAAAGAAAATAAACTGGAAATTCTTTTTGATCCATCGTCTCGTTTATTAAATTCAGAATGTTAAAGAGGAGCGTCGTGCCACGGTTAATGCCTACAAGGTGATTTTCTCTTTAAATTAAGATTTCCATCGCTCTTTTAATCCGCTTTCATGTTGTAACCATATATTGATTTTTTAAGACCTTGTCATATAATAACATCACACGTTAAAAATATACTGCTAGCTTGTAACACAAAGAAAATATTTGAAGTCTGTTTTACTGTTACAGCCTATTAAAGTCCACTGCTGAACATAAGCCTACCCTATAGATTGCCTCATACGAGGGATATTCGCCATAATTGCCACCCCTTGGCAAGCTCTTTCTTACGTGGTAGAGCCATGCTGCAGCTATATTAGTAATATAGTTGTAGCACGAATGGGTCGACTCGACCGGGGAAGGACCACGCTCTCACAGAATACCAGCGTAAAATAGCGGCTTAGTGCTGCTGTGTTTCGTATGGTGAGTGTAGAGAACCGGAGACGCTTTTTACTGGAAACAAGACATTATAAGACAGTCTGACAACGCATCTGCATTTTTATTCTTTGAGATGTAGATGTCTATGGGCCACAGCAACCACTTACCATCAGGTGGACTGTGTGCTCGCTTGTCACCCTTAACCTATAAAAAAAGCGAGTTGGCAACCGCCGTTTTTATTTTTAGTCGTTATTAGAAAGACGCCGCTGCCCATCTCCCGATTTGTTTCACTCTGTCGCCTTTTACGACAACCACGGGATGATATGGGGTTCTGATAGCACCACTACACGGTCAAGTCAGGTTTAGATTGTTAAAAATAAAATTCTGTCGTCCAGTCTACAAAAGTCTGTAAAGTACCCATTTCGTAAATTATTTCTGAAGTTAAATTTTAATTTAATTCGTTAATTGTTATATGAACCGCGTAGTGGTGGTGTAAAATAATCCGTAACACCATATCATCCCGTGGGTGTCGTAAGAGGCGACAGAGGGAAAGGAAGTTAGCAGCATCTTCCTTACTCAATAATAATAAAAAATCAGTGTTAGCAAACCCGCCTGTCATGTATAGCAACTATCGCAAATATCGACCCTATAAGGCACTCTATGGGCGAGTCGTATGTTCAGTAGCGAACCTTTGATGGCCTGTAATAGAGGAATGAATGAATAATTAATATATATAATTGTTTATCAAGTGGCGAAGCTTGCGAAGTCACTTATTAAGTGGCGAAGCTTGCGAAGTCACTTATTGATTTCACGATGTCTGTCCGTCTGTCCGTCTGCCCGTCTGTCCGTCTGTCCGTCTGTCCCACGATTATCTCGAGAACAGTTTTGAATTTTCAAATTCTGTTTTAAGCAATCGATTACTGATCACCCAGGCATCTGAACCTCCTATTTTGAAACTGATTGCTCGGCAACTGTTAGAAACTGCTACAAAGCTAAATGCTTCGCCACTTTGCTATGCTGTTAGCTTGTTAGGTTTATTTAAATTTAATTCCGTCTAAAATTGAAAACGAAATATCAGAATAGTGCAAGTAAAAATCACTCACCTGTAGTAAAGTAATGAAACCAGAACGTGCAAGAGTACATTAACAAAGTGATAACCAGCCGGCTGCAGGCCGTGGATAGCATAGTTCCATCGGAATGTGAGCACTGTTAGCGGACGGTACGATTTGTGGGATTGTTCCTGAAACAAAAACAAATAAATATTACAATCTAAAAGTTGAAAAATGTGTTGGTGTGTGAGTCATATATATATATCATATAAAATTAAATATGTACTGCATGCACGTATCCCCCCCGTCTCATCCTGTAAGTGTCGTGGCGACTTAAGGAAATTTAAAAAATTTATCGAAAGCTTAAATGAGATAATGAAGCTAAGTTCGGTACAAGCCAAAGGATACGTATACTCTAAAAGGTCCCCAGTTGCGGTAGCTGAGGAAGTTGTTCTATTCTAGGTATGCCAAGAAATGGGAGAGCAACAAACGCTGCAAACTTAGTAGGGAGATAATTGATAATTGATAAATTCATTATTAAACATCTATCCAAAAACTTTGTATGAATGTAAGTTTTATTTAAAAAAATATCTTTCAAAGCTTGGTTATGACGACACTGAATCATTTGTTGCTATTGTAAGCTAATACACACGCACGCACGCACACACACTCACTCTCACACACACACACACACACAAAACAAACCCCCCCCCCTACATACACACACACACTTTCCGACAAACTTGGAAGTAGTCAGCGAGCGAGTGACCTGGAGTCCTGAAATACAGGGACACCCTAGTTTAGGCTCCAGTCCACCGCAAAAAATATATTAAAATATTTAATATTTCTTAAGTTTTGTTAGTAGACTTATCTATATACTTTTGTGGTGGAGAAATAAATATAATTTTCATTTTCATTTTCATTGATATTCGCTAAAATCCATATTTAAACCAAACAAGCGTTGAGAAAATCGTTTTTCAGCATCTTTTAATTGGACTTGGAACTGTTCACAGTTTTTAAAAAGTGCGTAATGTTTTTGTGGCTATCTGTAAAAGTAGCTTTGAGTCTTGTTTTGCTTTGCTATTGCTATCTGATATCTAATAATGAATATTGCATTTAATATTCGCGTTCGTATGTTTGTTACATGTTTATTTGTAGCCTTTAATTTATTTAACTCCATATTTTTTTAATAGGATAAGGGTGACAAGCGAGCACACAGTCCACCTGATGGTGAGTGGTTGCTGTGGCCTCTAGACGTCTACATTTATCCTCGTTTGCGAATCAAAATGCAGATGCGTTGTCACCCGTGAAGACTAAGAAAAAGGGTTTCCTGTTCTCTACACTCACCACACGAAACACAGCAGTGTTAAGCTGCTATTTTACGCTGGTATTCTGTGAGAGCATGGTCCTTCTCCGGTCGAGCCGACCCATTCGTGCTACATCTATACTACTAATATAGCTGCAGCATGGCTCTACCACGTATGAATATGTTTGTTTCATGTATACTCGTATTTGTACTTTTAATTAATTTAACTCCATCTTCATCATGCTGTAAATACTTTTTATTCCCGGTGGACTGCCACGCTTCGCAGGTGGATTGTAATGTCAGACGTCTCGGATCTTTGATCCTGCTTAGTCGGCAGTCTGAGTATTTTAGTTATATCGTAAACGAGTTGGTAATACTGCAATCTTTTGAAAGCCATGAGATCTATCTCAAATTTTCCATAGTCGCCTCTTACAACACCCACGGAACGAAATAGGGTGATATAATTAATATCTTTATTTTACATTTTTACGAAAGTTGTAAGACAGTTGCCGACCAGGTTAAAATTGGCCAAAATAATACAAAATAATATAAAAAAAATTACATTTTTTTTATTCTCATAGGCTCATTAACAAACTCTTATGAATAGTCAAGAGAAAGAAAAATAATACATTGTAACAAATTTACAAAGTTTAACAAAATAATTTTGTTGTGTTGTTGACCTGTTCAAGCGGGAAAAATTACACATATTACGAGTAGACTACATAAGATTTACATAGAGTCGACGGATTGAATCGGCTTAAAATCGTGCTTTGTGGCAATATTTGCAGAATGACCTGCAGTGAACTCGTGATAGGCTGATATAATACATGCTATAATAAAATTATATATCATGGAGATTAAATAAAAAAATAAATTTACAATCCTATGTCATTATTCCAGCTTGTAAAGCTTACTGCTGAACATAGGCTTCCACCATAGATTCCCTGATAGAAAGGATTTTGCCATAGTTGCTACACAAGCGGGTTGGCAACCGCAGTTTCTTTAATATTATTAGTTATTATCAGGAAGTTGCTGCTGTCCATCTTCTGTTTTAGTTTACCTCTGTCGCCTCTTATGACACATTCACCACGATATGGGGTAGTGGAGTGTTGAAATAGAATTTTACTACCCCACTGACCTCTATACTTTGCTACCCGGTTAATCGTTCGTTTGTGTTAAATTGTGCTATACTTTTAGATTATATTAACTTGGACAGCGTAGTAAAACAATTGGCGACCATTTTACGGAGGCCAAAAATTTTATTATTGATTTCATTATGTAAACACGAGAGTGAAATATGCTTCTAAATAATTAAGTTTGAATTCAGGATCCAGAATTGAAAAGTCAGGTCGTCAAAACAGTAAAAAACAGTATATATAAAAGGGCTTCAGAGCAACTTCGAACAGGTCTGGGAGATCTCACTAAGCTTCTTTTTCAAATAAATAAGGCTCAACGTTTTTATCGCTTAATAAAGCCTAAGGGTATATTTTATTGTTCTAACTGAATCCAACAAAAATTTAACGTGGATTTAATATGATTCTTAGGTGACTTCAAAGAAGGACGCAATATCTTCGCCAATTCTGACTCGATTTTGAAGATCCTTCTTTTATTTAATGAGTTGTACTTCGGGGGTCATTTAGGCGACATTGGGATTGTGATATTAAAAAAAGGAGACGGTACTCAATTCGACTGAATGTTTTTTTATGTGTGTTACCTCATAACTTTTTTCTGGGTGTCATTTTTTTATTTGAATGCTTTTTTATTTGGTGCTTCTCATGTAGTCTCATTAAAATTTGATCAATGTCTGACCAATAATTTTTGAGTTATCCTTAATAATTTATATTGAAGTCGGTTGTACAAAAATTTTAATTTTAAATTATAGTACTTTGAAATCGGCTTTTATTTTTTGTTAAAAAGTTATTTTCGTAGATATATATTATATTCGAAAAACGTCTACCACGTTTTTAATGGCCAGTCCAATACTGGACTTGGGCCTATACCGTTGTTGTGCGAATTCGCCATAATCGTCACCCTTAACTGAACGATTGACGACAGTAGCCAAAATTAAAGCAATCGGGTGCTTTGCTTACTTTAAATTTGGCAGTACATGAAGAGCCCGATTTTGTTTTGACTTCTGCTGGACCACTAGACTGGACACGACACTAGTAATTTTAAGTGATAAACCATCACTTTACGTGACGGAAAACATGATGAGATGACCAGAATGTCTGAAAAACTAAAATACTTTTATTTATTTTATTTTATTTTCATTTATTTTTAAAAAACGTTCCCCCCCCCACACTAGGATTTTCTCCAGTGTCATGGAGGCAGTTTACAAACATAAATTGCACGAAGACAAACATCCAGACCCGGAACAATTATTTGTAGGGCATACAAATACTTGTTCCGTGCGGGATTCGAACCCGCGGCCCCCAGCGCAACAACTAATTGCTAAGCCACTGCGCTACGGAGAAGCAGCGCACATATTCTTCCCAGTCCGTAAAATACCGTTACAAACTATTAAAGTCCACTGCTCAACATAGGCCACTCCATTAGAACGGGGAATTTCGGGGATCCTCAAATGGATCCCCCCTTTTTTGCCATAGTTGTCACGGTTGGCAGGCGGAATTTTTTTGTTCTTAATAAGACGCTGCCCATCTCCTGCTTTATTTCCTTCTGTTGCCTCCTACGACACTCGCAGAACGATAAATGCAATATGGGTTAGTAGTTATTCATACACCACCGTTACACGGCAACCTCTCTAAACATGACTTAAATATTACAAAGCGAAAAAAACTCAGACTCGAGACCTCGTTACATGCTTAACGCAGTGCTACCACGTAGAGCCATGCTGGACCTATATTATGGTTGTAGCACGAATGGGTCGGCTCGACCGGGGAAGGACCACATTCTCACAGAAAACCAGCGTAAAATAGCAGCTTAACGCTGCTGTGTTTCGTATGGTAAGTGTAGAGAACCGGAGACCCTTTATACTGGCAAAGAGGCATTCCATCTTAGTCCTCACGGGTGACAGCGCATCTGCGTTTTGATTCGCAAACGAGGATAGATGTAGATTTCTATGGGCCACGGCAACCACTTACGATCAGGTGGACTGTGTGCTCCTTTATCACCCTATAAAAAATATTTTCACTTAAATTATGGTGATAAAATTACTAAGCAATCTATCTGAGGGAGGCCTATGTTCAGCAGTGGACTTTTGAAAGACTGCATCTGATCTGCATCTTGAGTCTTTATTGAGGATAGATGTAGATGTCTATGGGTCACAGTAACGACTTACCATCAGGTGGACTGTGTGCTCGTATGTCACCCGATCCTATAAAAAAAAATGTTACAAATATGAAAATACCTTAACATTTTCTGATCTTATATCTTTTTGATGCGCGCATTTTATGAATCGTTCGCGTTCCATCAGCATCAATAAAGCGCACAATGCTGATGAAACTTTAAATAATGGAAGTATTCAGCGAGAAAAAGCAGTCAGCGTTTTTGGCACTATACTGTGGGGAGTAGGACTGATCGACAATTTTTATTTTATTTTAATAATTAATGTAAGTATGTTTATAGTTAATGTTCCGCTGCGATATGTCGGTTACTCTGTTTTACTACGGACATCCTCATTATGAAGTCTATCACGCAGAGAAACTCCGAGCATAGCACTCTTCATAGCACGCTGATCGACCTTGAGTTTCCTCATACCACACACTGGTTGTACACCTTTGTTTTTAAGTTATCTCGAAGGACCGAAAACCGATGGGAAGAAAAGTTCTCGAGCGGCAGCCTCGTACCGTACAGTTAGGACACCCGCGATCATCAAACAGTGAAGGCGCGAAACCAAAGAAATCCTGTTCGTAAACAACAAATCTTAGCTCTTCAGATGGGCCTTAGCAGAACCACGGTCAAAATAGTGATCAATGAAGACCTAGGACTACGAGCTTATCGTAAGAAGACCGGACATTTTTTGAACGAGCGTTTGAAAAAAATTAGGCTGGATAGATCGCGCGCTTTGTTATCGGATGAAAAAGTTTTTAACATCGAAGAAAGTTATAATAAACAAAATGATAAGGTGTATGCATACAGCAGTGAAGAAGCCAGCACGCGTATTTCGAGGGTTCAACGAGGACATTATCCTTCGTCACTCATGGTTTGGCTTGGAGTCTCATATTCAGGCTTAACTGAGGTGTTTTTCTGTGAAAAAGGTGTAAAAACCAGTGCCAAGGTGTACCAAAATACCGTCCTAACAAACATAGTGGAACCTCTTTCTCAAACAATGTTCAAAAACAGACATTGGATATTTCAACAGGACTCTGCACCAGCTCATAGGCAACGAAGCACGCAAAACTGGTTGACCGCCCGTGCAATTAACTTTATCGGACATGAAGACTGGCCCTCTTCTAGTCCAGATTTAAACCCACTGGATTACAAGATATGGCAAAATTTGGAGGAGAAAGTCTGCGCTTAACCTCATCAGAATTTGGAATCTCTCCGAGCATCTTTGGCTAAAGCAGCGGCAGAAATAGATATGAATGTGGTGCGTGCTGCGATTGAGGATTGGCCGCGTCGATTAAGGGCATGTATTCAAAATAGGGGAGGGCATTTTGAATAATGTAAACAAAAGTGTATTCTTAATTAAATTTCCTTTCATTTCATATACAACTTCTATATAATTATCAAAAAGTGTATCATTAATTTTATCAAAAGTTTTTGATAGAACTTATGACCTAAGTATTATTATACCTAAGTGTTACAAGGTTTTAAAAGTTTGCTCATTTTAGGGGAAATTATACTTTAGTATACGTGGGATTGAAATTAAATAAATTTTTTAAAAGTATTCACGTATTAAATATCGTTTTATGTATATTCTTTACATCTTTTACTATAACTGCATATCCCTTTTATATCCTAATTACGAAAGAGTTTTTAGACGAGAAAAAGTCCCTTGCGCTTTTCGTAATGTGTTGTTCTAGACTTGACTATGAATGTGTTTCATATCACATTCATATTTAAGAACAATAAATGTAATAAAAATATAATAAGCATATCTTTTTTTATATAAGCTAACTGGGACAGCGCCTGGAGACATGGCGAAAATTACATTTCTTTCCGACTCTCTTTGTATGTTCTTTGTTTAGAAATAAAAGTTGTAATGTTCACAAGCCAACGGGAACCTTAATTAAAATGAAAAAAAGAATCTGTTTCAGGGTTCATTGTATCGCATTATTTCGATAAAACAAATGTAAATAGTGCCCGTGGAGAGGCAAATAAGAGTTTTATTTCATTTGTCTGTTTTCTTTACAAGATAAAAGAATAAAGATTTAAAGCACAACGTAATGGATTATACTTTTTATGACCTCTAAATAAATATCTTAGATTCTTAGAAGATCTTAAAATATTTCAAAGCCCTTTTATATCCCCCAAAACAAACCGTCAAAAATTCAAATATTTGACATCTGTATTTAGGTAACCCTAGATCGTAGTACTCTTTTAGTACCTAGTCTGCTGTAAAGATTAAACTTTGAAAATAAATATAGTTATTAGGTTATTTTTCTATTCATCATTCTCAAAAAAAAAACCTCTGCGATCGACAGACAGACACCGAGATAATTCCATAAATGTTCCGTTTTGTTGAACTTAGCAGGGAAACTTTAAAAGCCTGATTAAAAAGAAAACTTTTCACTTCATCTGATTGTATCAAATAATTTTTAGTTTTATGACAAATACTCGGAATTAAAATTCGAAACTTATAATACGGAGAAAAAATTTTAGTCCACAATATTCTTAACTGCTAATTGCTATTGTTACTGCTATATTTATACGGCGTATATTTTGGCATGTAACTAATTAAGTTTAGCAGCGTAACAATTAAACGCTCTATTAAGGTGTACAAACGGTTGCACAATAAAGGCATTAGCATGCATGCTTCCATTAACTACAGTAAGCATGGGAAGAGCAGTTGCTGCGCAGTTAAATCTTGACCATTTTGTGGTTAAAACCAGCTTATATAAAAAGGTTTTAACGTTATTTAAGCTACACTTCTGCAATTAATTAGAGGTATAGAAGCGTGTAAAAAGTTCTTTTATTACATGTTGTTACAAAATACGAGACTAATGGTCTTACTTGTAATCGTTGACTATCGCTTACATATGTATCTATTATCTTTAAGCCTGTCTCTTTCTATGTCATTTCATGAAGAGAGAGGGCACATTTAAGCATTTCTTAAATTAACGTTGATTTCTATGAGTATAATCTATAATGATTTCTTATATTAACGCTATTATCTATTCTGCAATTTGCGCGAATACTACACATTGAATAAAACAATTTTTACGGATTTTATCGCATTTAATTTCAAACTTATTTTTAATTTTTTCAGGTTCACCCATGGTTACGGGGGGGGGGGGGGCTGAGGTGTTTGACGTCGGAACGTCGGTGCTCCGATTCCTACCAAGGATTATACGCAAGGCTATTGAAATTAAAAACAATCTAATTTCAATAGAGTAGATGGATTGATGGGTGCCGGGGGCGTTAATTTAAAAAATTACATTAACCACCGCGACCCCCTTGCGGGTGAAATTGCGTAAAATCCGTTCTTAGTTGACCTCAACTCGGTGAAAGGAGTATATCTACCAAATTTCAAGTCTCTAGACCTTATGGTTCCAGGGATATCGTGATGAGTCAGTACATAGGTGGAAATCAGTTATCTATGCAATCTATACATACAAAAAAATAAAATTGAAGTGTCTGTTTGTAATGTTAAAATAACAGCTTTTTACTAAATGCATATGAAAGTATATACTGTACTAATAACAAAAACACAATTTTTAAAATTTTTGTCTGTCTGTCTGTTTGCTCCGGCTAATCTCCGAAAGGGCTAGACCGATTTTGACGGGAATTTCACTGGCAGATAGCTGATGATATAAGGAATAACTCAGACTACTTTTGTTTTAAAAAAGAATTAGGGTTTCGCGCCAAAAAATTAAAACCCATGAAATCCATGTTCCACGCGGGCGAAGTCGCGGGGAACAGCTAGTATATATATAATAATATAGAAGATTTATTCGAAAGCAGTTGCAGTAGGTCTGCTATAGCAGAACTCGACACCAAGCTTTGTTTATATTTGTGCACACATATCAGTGTATTAGTATTCGTTATTTACTTCTAACGGTGTAGATCGTGTACTGTAAAATCGAAAGGAGCTTTGGTCGGAGTGTTTGGGATTTGAAGACAATATTTGAATTCTAGAGAGCGATGATATACAAAAAAATTCTTTTGACCTTATATGGTTTATATGTCATTTGTGGATTCCGCAGGTAGGCTGGTCATAACCTCATTAAACAACAATTTAATTTTAATTAATTGGGTATTAATAAATTGTGCTAATTTGTTCAGCATTAGATTAGTGAAGGTTTGTAATGAATCGCATTTATATCTCACTTCTTTTTTATTTTTTCATAAAATAATATTTAAAAACTTTGTCTAAGCCGCGTTATTTAACTAAAAGCAAAAATAAAATAAAAATATATCCATTGAGTCTTAGAAGGAGCAGTCTTTATTGAAACTATTATTGGAAAAGTATCGAGCAAAAGCTTCTGAATTGTTCCAATGTTAATACAATACGCGAAAAATCTCAGCAAAAACGACTATTGATAACAAACAGCTATCTCTCTGTTAAAACAGCACAAAGTAACTCAAAAGAAATTTTCTACATAGTAGCCCTCTTGTGGCTCGTAACTACACAATAAGTGAACAAAAACTGTGATTTATACGCAAAAAGTGTAGCTTGCGTTTAATACATTACCACTGAGGTTTTCTCTAAAACATTGTGTTGTTGCGGCGTCTACTTTTCTATAGTTTATATTGTGAATAGGGTTGTATACAGGCAAAGCGAAATAATTCTTAACATAATACGCCTTTACACTATTTACATTTGTAACAATGTAAATATGAAATAAATTTAAGGTATGTTAAAAGGTAACGCTTGTGAATTATTTTTAATGAGTACTAGCGACCCGCCCCTGCTTTTCCTGGAAAGGATCTAACAATAGGAAGTTATTCAAATGTAAGATAATAAAACATCATTTAATTTGCCAATTTTTCATATTTTCAAACAACAAAAAAATATAGTTTTTCGGATAAAATGTAGCCTCGATTCCCCCTGATATTGCTCGGTTCGCATCGGTTCAGCCATTTCGAACATGAAACGGAACTGTTATTTCAAAATTTAAAACAGACACTTCAATTTTGTATATAATACATAGATTACCTGATAGGTAACGTAATTATAAACACTTTTGTTTTTTCTGTGGTTCAGGGTATTGATATCGGTTTGGTGAAAGCAACTACTTCCGTACTGGACTGCGAAAATAAACATAGTAGATTCAGGTAATTTTGTAGTTGTTGTTGCCTAGAAAAAACCAGGGCCTATTTCAAATTATATATAATTTGGACCGATTGCAACCACGTCGCTATGCTTATGATTTTCATAAACTTTCAACAGCGCAGGACAAACCATGGTGCCGTAACTAATATAATGTACACTTACTTATTCAAACCTACGTCACACAATGAGATTATCAACCCAACTAGACCGTAAACCAACAAATTAAAACATTTGAAAGTTAAGAAGCCCCCTAAAATAATATTACCATAACTTTGTTTCTCTTTCCCGAGTTTGTATCGGCGAAAAAAAATCAAATCGTGAAAAGTATGTCAGCGTCACGTCGTTTCTAGGGCTGAATTTGGCTGAATAGTAATTACCTCTATACAAAATAGTTTCCTTTCTTAACCGACTTCAAAAAAGCAGGAGGTACTCAATTCGACTGTATTTTTTTATATGTTTTACCTCAAAACTTTTTTCTTTGATTCTTTTTTTATTTAATTGGGGACACGTAACTAGTGTCTCACGTGTCCTATATGAATTTGATCAAGATTAGACCAGTAGTTTTTGAGTTGAGACTTCAACTAAATTGATGATGTTCTCACTTTATTTCAGAAGTCGGTTGTACAAAATTTTTAATTTTGCCATTTGTTCTTACTTATGTATGTATATAATTAATTATGTTATGATATTTATTTAACAATTACTTTATGACTGGCTCTGCTTTTTGACACAATTTTTAAATAACAAGCAATAGGTCTCCATTTTTGTCTAGAAGTCCGCCTGGTTAGGAACTACCTTCACAAATGTGCATGCACTGCGATTTACCGGTGTGAAGGGTATACAGCCAATAATTACAGGTTGCAAGGCAATCCATCTTTAGTCCTTAGAGGTGACAAGGCATTTTTGGCCATCTTTATTTGAGGTTGCTTGCGGGTGATCATAGGCAGCCCATGGACAGAAGCAACTAACCATCACCCCACGCTTTTCTACAACAAAATGATTTTTTTTATGTTAATCATTATTTTCTTATTTTAAACTTATTGAAAACTATTTTCTATTTTTTAGATCGGTTATCTACAAATGCGAGTTTTTTATTTTTTTAAACTATTATTTATTTTATATTTTTTAGTGCGGCTAACTAAAAAAGCATTTTTTTGGGGAACAAAGTTCGTTTACATGGCTTACAGTAGATTGAACTGGCAGAAATCGTAGTTGTTTTATGAATTATTTGCAAATACTGAGGATCCTGGCAAGGATAATGAGACCAACTATTTAAATTGTTGCATTTTTATAGGTCGTTGATAAATGTGCGATGTTTCAAATCAATCCGACGTTTTGAAGGGGATAAAAATCACATTCACAAATTCCGTTACATAGATTCTACATACCAAGCTAGTAAAAGCGCATTAAAAACCTAATTTTTGAAGAAATACAAATAATTATTGTATACTTGTTTTATTTAAAACTAGCGACTCGCTCGGCTTCACCTGGGTAGGATCTATACTAAGGGCTAAATAATCAAACGCTATTCAATTTTAAGATGTCGTTAAGTCTCGTCGTGTCACAGTCAGTTTGACTTTAGGTGATAGAGACAGCATCAGACTTAAGGGCATTTTAAAATTGAGCAGCGTTGAACAGCCAAAAATTTTAAGAATAGTTATCAAGTCATAATGGCAAACAAGCCCCCCACCTCAAATTAAGACAGACATTTCAATATTACATACGGACACCTCAATGTTCTCTTTTCAGATACTCCGATCGGTGTAAGGGGATCTATGAGTTTTTACTTTTTACTGTTACAACTTAGAATCCATTACTATTGTAACAATTCCAATATTAAAATAACTATTCCCGCCCTGAGGTTGTCGTAAAATAGACTAAAGTTAAGGTGAAAGCTTCAGGGTGGCCCGCGAAATTCAAATTTTCTTACGTTTTTCGGACTTTGCAGGTCAGGGTCAGGTTGAATATTTAACAAAATATGATTCGCGGCCGTAACGAGTATGTGTTTACAGAATTATTATCATTAAAATCACCAATACAACCCTCCAAGTTCATATAATTCCTTTGAATGAGTTTTTATGGAAATAGCCATACAAAAATTGATAAGGGCGTGCTTCGGTGGTTTGGGCACGTTGAGCGAATGAGTGAAGACCGAATGGTGAAGAAAATATATAGCGCGAAAGTTAATATTAAAAGGTGTCGAGGTAGACCGAGACTAACTTTCGAAGACCATGTGAGCAAATTGCTCGAAGAGGGTAGGGTCAAGAGTACTCGGATACCTAGACGTGCATGCATGAAGAAGATAATGAATCTGAAAGAAGCGAAAGAGGTTTGTAAGGATCGTGACACTTGGATAACGGTGGTAGAGCCTTGCAGCAGCTTTTGCTGTTGCACGTATGGGCCGGCTCGAGCCGGGTTAGTACCACGACCTCACAGAATACCGGCGTGAAGTGGAACCTCTGCTTCCGCGTTTCGTCTGGTGAGTGCAGGTGACCGGATGCCCAATTCCCCCCCCCCCCCCCCCATCAACATGGTAGCGGAATTACGTCAAAAACTACCCCAGGAGGGTACCAGTACCCCTGGAGAATCCCTCGCTGAGCATCCACGACCATGCTATTCCACTCCTGAGCGTGGGTGCTCAGGCTGCCCCGCGTATTCTGGGGGGGGCAAAATTCCGCTCAACACAATAACTGCTCGGGGCAAACTGAGCAACAAGACCAAGGCGACCCCTGCCACGCTATCCGTGAATTTCTGCAACATCAGGGGACTTCACTCGAACCTAAACGCCGTCCACTACCATCTTGAGACGGCGAAGCCGGCCTTGCTCTTTCTGACCGAGACGCAGGTGTCCTCTCCGGCTGATACTTCGTATCTCTCCTGCCCGGGGTACAAATTGGAGCACTCCTTTGTGCCTCGGGCTGGAGTTTGCGTGTATGTCAGAGAGGACATCTGTTCTCGACGCCTCGGCAGTCTTGAAGGTTCGGACCTGTCCATCCTTTGGCTACGCGTAGACAGCGACGACCATCCGCGCGTCTACGTGTGCCTCTATAGGTCCCATAGCGGTAATGCCGAAACAGACCGACTCATCGACCACGTCCAAATGGCTACAGATTCCTTGCTACAACAGGTCCCATCCGCAGAGATCGTGATCCTTGGCGATTTTAACGCCCACCACGCCGAATGGCTCGGTTCACGTTTAACCGATCATGCGGGGAGATCTGTTTATGACTTTGCCTTGGCATATGGTCTGACACAACTGGTTACATCGCCTACGCGGATTCCAGATGTTGAGGATCATACACCTTCCCTGTTGGACCTTCTGCTGACCTCTCATCCGGACGGATATCAGGTTTCCGTCGATGCCCCTCTTGGCTCTTCGGACCATTGTCTGATCCGGAGTGTGGTGCCACTCACGCTCCCCTCGCGGTTGCGTTCTGCAGGTTGCCGCCGTGTTTGGCATTACAGGTCGGCGGATTGGGACGGAATGCGGTCTTTCTTTGCTTCCTACCCATGGGGGCGGGTTTGCTTCTTGCCGGATGATCCCAGCGCTGTTGCTGACTCTGTCACTGATGTAGTGCTACAGGGAATGGAACTATTTATTCCATCATCTGTGGTACCCATCGGAGGCAGATCTCAGCCTTGGTTTGGTCGCTCCTGTAAGACTGCATTACGCAGTAAGCAGGAGTGTTATCAAGCCTGGGCTGCGGCTTCGGTGACTCGGGATGTAAACACCAGCACACTCAAAAAGAAGTATAACTTCGCCTCCAGGTCCTTCAAAAGAGTTATTGCCAAGGCAAAGTCAGAGCACATAGGCAGAATTGGCGAGAAACTAGTTCGCCTTCCTTCGGGAACCCGTGCATTCTGGTCTCTCGCCAAGGCTGTCCAAGGGAATTTCTGTAAGCCATCACTACCATCTCTGCACAGGGAGGACGACTCACTGGCCCACGACGCAAAAGAGAAGGCCGACCTTTTAGGCTCCCTTTTTGCGTCCAACTCGACTGTTGATGACGGGGGGAACACACCGCCGACCATCCCGCGGTGTGAGTGCTCCATGCCGGATGTGCGATTCTCACAGCGCTCGGTTCGCAGAGCACTCCTCTCCCTTGACATCCACAAGTCGAGTGGGCCTGACGGAATCCCCCCAATTGTGCTGAGGACGTGTGCTCCGGAGTTGGCACCGGTTCTAACGCGTCTTTTCCGGTACTCCTACTCCCTAGGCGTAGTCCCGAAATCATGGAAGACAGCTTTTGTCCACCCGATCCCTAAAAAAGGCGACCGCTCAGATCCGTCCAACTACAGGCCTATCGCCATCACCCCCTTGTTCTCCAAAATAATGGAATCCGTTGTAAACTGCCACCTCATGCGGTACCTTGAGGATCACCAGCTGATTAGTGACCGCCAGTACGGTTTTCGTCGGGGTCGATCAGCTGGTGATCTTCTGGTCTACTTAACTCATAGATGGGCGTTGGCAGTAGAGTCCAAGGGGGAGGCATTGGCCGTTAGTCTGGACATTGCGAAGGCCTTCGATCGGGTTTGGCACAAAGCGCTTCTTTCGAAGCTCCCTTCCTATGGGCTTCCCGAGAAATTATGCAATTGGATCACCAGCTTTCTTGCAGATCGGAGCATCAAGGTCGTTGTAGACGGTGCATGCTCCGACTACAAGCCTATTAACGCTGGTGTTCCACAAGGCTGCGTGCTATCACCAACGCTGTTTCTTCTGCATATCAATGATATGTTGCAAGCTGGTAGCATTCATTGCTATGCAGATGACAGCACTGGTGATGCTCTATACACCGGCCGTGCCAATATTTCTCGGGAAAACGTCACCGAGTACCGGAACAAACTTGTGTCTGAAGTCGAGTCTTTGCTGGACAAAGTCTCGGATTGGGGGCGACTAAATCTAGTCCAGTTTAATCCTCAGAAGACACAAGTTTGCGCGTTTACCGCTAAAAAGAACCCCTTTGTCGTATCTCCTCAGTTTCAAGGTACTCCCCTTGTTGCCTCAGCCAGTATCGGAATCCTCGGCGTCGACATATCGAGTAGCGTGCAGTTTCGTGGTCACTTGGAAGAGAAGGCCAAATTGGCCTCTAAAAAGCTTGGCGTGCTCAGCAGAGCGGGACAGTATTTCATGCCGGCTCAACGCCTGCAACTTTACAAAGCGCAGGTTCGGCCTCACATGGAATACTGTTCCCATCTCTGGGCTGGGGCTCCCCAGTGCCAGCTTCTTCCACTTGACCGCATCCAGCGCAGAGCGGCTCGAATCGTCGACGACCGAGTCCTTTCCGATCGGCTCGACTCATTGGCATTGCGAAGAGATGTTGCATCTCTTAGCATTTTCTTTCGCATTTACCATGGGGAGTGCTCTGAGGAATTGTTCGGATTAATCCCAGCCGCCAAATTTCACGAACGCACATCGCGGCAGAACTCCCGATACCATCCACACCATCTGGATGATTGGCGGTCCACCACTGTGCGATTTAGAAGATGTTTTCTTCCTCGCACAACTTCCTTGTGGAATAGTTTACCACCAGCGATTTTTCCGGACCGATACGACTTAGGGACCTTCAAGAAAAGAGCCTACTCCTTTTTAAAAGGCCGGCAACGCATCTGCAATTCCCCTGGTGTTGCGGTTGTTCATGGGCGGCGGTAGTCACTTACCATCAGGTGAGCCGCATGCTCGTTTGCCCCCTCTCCTATAAAAAAAAAAAAAAAAAAAAAACTTGGCGATCTGTTCTCTCTGGCTACCCCGTCAGGGATTGTGCGTGAAGATAAGTAAGTAAGTAAGCCATACAATACAAATATAGCATGTCTGAGAAATAAACTGTGTCGAGGACATTAAAGTCTACCAACTCGTATTGGGCGACGCGGCGGATTTATTGTAGCACAATTTGGTGTTGCTTTTGTTTATAGGCGTCAGTAGTCATATAGGTGAGCCGCATGCTCGTTTGATCCCTCCTATATAAAAATCAAAATGAGGCGAGGCATGTGTCCAGCAGTGGAACGTGTTTTTCTGATATTAACAAATGCCACAAAATATTGAATAAATTTATTTTACACATTTCGGAAATTTATTTTAACTCATTTTAATTCCGACGTTACGAATGTTTTAACTGCATGCTGCAAAGTGCACAAAACGTCGGGAGTTAGGAAAAAGTTTAAATTAAACGAGCCAAGCCTGATTTCAGGACAAACTAGTTTTTTCTAGACTAAAATAGTTTTTACTAAGGCCATCGTGAGTATCAATCAAAGAAAAACTAGTTTGTCCTAAAATCGGGTTTGGCTGGTAACGTACATATAATTACACACATGGACAAATGTAGAAGAATGCAAAAGAAAAGGTTTAATTTCTCCTGTTTTAATTATCGTGCGTACTGGGCACAAACAAATACTATTTAAAAAAAAGTTTTGGAATGATTTTTTCTAACTGTATTTGTTTTCATGTAATTATTGTGCATTTTTGCTCTTTCATGCTGCGAAAAATTATGCCAATTTTTAAATTTAGGTTGTAAGTGCTAATTGCTACTCCAAATAAACTGAGAATTCCAGATTTATACTCAAGTAACTCAATCCACAAGTTACTTTATTTGAAACTGGGTACACCGAAAAACATGTGACACACATTAGAAGTATCAAAATCTGTGGTACAGTGAGTTATCATGAAGTATCGGCAGACCAGACTATGCCATACTTGCAGGACAGGGACGTAAACGGATAACTGTGGCCACATATGACCGGTTCTTCGCTATCAACGTGCTTAGAAATCGGACCTTAACTTCTTCTGAGTTAAGTAAGAAGCTCCAAGAAGTTCAAGGGGTTACAGTAAGCACAAGAACTGTGTCAAAAATGTTGCAATCGACCGGAATGCCATCGAGTAACTTAAGGCTTTACATAGCCTGAATGACCTTGACGAAACGGCGATCGCAGAGATTTTGGCCGACGTCAACACCGTCTAGCAACTACGTTCTGTGTTACTTATAAAAGTGCAAAGATTAATAGACTGTAGAGATGACAATTATATAAGTGACATACTGCCTGTTATGGTTGCGCATCACTGAGAATTATCTCGCGGTTACGAATCTTCAATTACATTGTGCTGTAGCTTTGTCCGGTAGGCGTCACGAGCTATCAAGTGTTCAAGTTTCAAGTACGTAAGAGTTTTTTATTTTATATGTTAAATCGTATTTATTTGTATCGTATTAGTAGATCTGGGTCAAAGCGTTCGCTGTAAATTTTCCCAGGTTTGATCCCCGACAGCACGAATGAAATTTGTAATTGCAATTTTCATCAACACGCATTGGGGAAGCACGGCGGGCATTTCCTTGCCCTAAAACCCTCTCAGAAATAAAAAAAAGAGTCTTGTGCCCAGTATACTTGTATAGCCTGTTACTTTACTTTGTAGCAATATTTATATTCGTTTCAGATATAGAAGGGTAACTTATGCTGACAAAAATATCATGTGGAGGCGACGAAAACGTAAAACATCTTTGTACCTAGATAAAACGTTCGAAAGATTGTCAGTCTGTCATACGCCACATTTTCTATAGAGCGTAGAACATTGCAGATAGGGCAAAATAAAAAATAATCCAAAATATTATAGGAATGATTTATTAATAATATATACATTTATAGGTATTTATAGTTAAAATAATAAACAAGCTGCAAGGTTCGACTAATAATGTTTTTTGTAAACACAATTGTAAAATTCCTGTTTTAATTTTTACCAATGGTTAGTTGATAAAACGTAGTCAAGATCACTTTGTATAAAATATATTTAATTAAAATTGACACATGACCTATTTGGCCTTCTACTTACAACTCGGTGGAAATTTAAAAAGAAGATTTTGTCTTTTCACACAAGTATTGTTTACAACTGGCGTGGTTTCGAAAAGCGTGATTAAGTGTCAGCGGTATATAATCAATTAAATACTGAACTTTTTTGAAATTTATTTTTTTGTTTATTTTTGTTATATCTTCTTAAAAACTGACGTTATCTCACTATTTTATTATTTGTTTATTTTGTAACGCATAAGGATAAGTTAGACTAAGTTAGATTAACCTGGATAAGTTTATAATTTTTTTTAATTTTATCACAAAATTTCCGCAATAAATTATTACCTTTTCTACAGTGATTCTCTCCTCTTAGTTTCGGCGTGACTGTAGGATGTTATAGTGAGTCACCGTCAGTTACTAAGCGGCCATAAATCATTATATGTATGTATAGACATACATATATACATTTTTTGATTTTAATATTTATGTTTTTATGAATTTTGATTGATTTTTGAAACCTGGTAAAATTATTTTTTTCCATACCAATTGATGGGCCTGAGTATAATGCCAGTTATGCTCTTTGGATGGCTTGGCTTCTAATAATAGCTTCTGCACCTAACACGGCGGAATAGTTATTATTATCTATAAGACCATTTGAGGAAACAGTTTTTGTTAATAGTTATGAGTGTAACATTTTATCAGCTGCTTTGTTTATAGTGCCTTGAGCAACACTTTGCCGGTTTCTGTACAGAAAATGATGCTGGCTTTGCAAATATGGATGGCCGCTACCATTGAATATAATACCCGCTATGTTACACTTATTACATAGAAACTTTAATTATCTTTTGCATAAAATTCTAAATAGCACCTTTTACACAAGAAAGTAAACTTTTAAATCAGTCCATCTAGTTTTCACTAAATAAAAAGTAAAACAAACCAATAGGTCCGTGATTTAAATTTTTTTGCAACTTTTTATAGAAAAGCATGACCTTATCATAATATAAAAGTCAATCATTTAGCCATGTGATAAAACTTTTAAGTGTGCCAGTCAAACATTATTGATGATATTCGGGTCATTATACTGGAAATAGTCTTTTAAATATTTTGTAGTACAATTGATAATCTTCAGTATGATTGACCGTGTATATGACTTTTATAAGTCTATGTTATTTTTGATGTAAATTATTATTGCAGATAAAAGCCCTTTCACATTTATTTTAGTCTCGAATTAAATTAATCAAAATGAAAATAATAACTTTGGCTCTTTATAACTGATCTTTAAATGTAAAACACTGACTTGAAATTATATAATTATTGGCATTTTTTTAATTCATTGAACTTTTTTAAGATTTTGTTGAAACTCTACTGGTAAAAAAAAAAACAAATATATATATTATAGTTCTTGATGAAAATAATGTACGCTCGTTACATCGCATCCCATCAAGAATTTCTAATGTAATTCTTGGTGTAAAGCTAAGACGTGATAATAACTGTAAACAATAGAATAACAAAATAATGAAAAAATTTACATTTACATACACAACATTTACAAAAATACTTGCTTTATAACCTAATAAATATTATTTGACCGTAATAAAATAAAACAAGGTAGTCTTCGGCACGAAAGTAAAAATAAATATTTTCGATTATTTTTGCAATATCTAACAGCCGGGTCAGCGCGCGATTCTGATCAATCTAAAGATGCTAAATTTCAGCAAGCACTGTCAAATTCAATAGGAGTGACAGAAAAAAACGGTTCTTGATATAGAAGGGTAAATAAATTATTTAATCTATAAAGTAAAATCACTTTATTGAAAATCAAAATAATCCAATAGCTTTATTAACATGAGACACATAATTGTACGAGTGCTTACAATACTTAACATTATTTTACTGAAATCTCAGAAAGTTTTTTTTTAATAGAATAAGGTTGACAAACGAGCACACAGTCCACCTGATGGTACACTTACCATTTAGATGTGTATGGGCCGTAGCAACCACTTTGCTACGGCCCATACACATCTACATCTATTCTCGATTACGTATCAAAATGTAGATGCGTTGTCACCCGTGAGGACTAAGATGTAATGCCTCGTTTCCAGTAAAAAGGTTCTCCGGTTCTCTTCACTCACCATACGAAACACAGCAGGGTTAAACTGCTATTTTACATGTTATTCCGTGGCCCTTCCCCGGTCAAGCCGACCCATTCGTGCTACAACTATACCTACTACTAATATAGCTACAGCATGGCTCTACCACGTAAGAAAAAATTGACGTTGAAAATTTAAGTATTTTATAAGCAACTTTGCAATTATTTTCTATTGAGTTAATTTTTGTGGAATCGTGTTTTTCAAACCGCCACCTGAAATACGTACAATTTGTTTTTCGATAATGACGTGAAATTACAAAACGGTCCCCATGCATATCAATGTGGCTCTATTCAGCATCTTAATATGAACATACCTCGGGATACAGAGATTTTAAAAGTTTTCATGCTGTCCCGTGTGAGGCAACCTTTACACTTATATACGTATTCTCATCTTATTTTTATGGTTGGTTAGAAAAATTATATCTAAATGCAAACTTTCACAGGGTAAATTTTTTTTTACTATTTTTACCCAGCAAGTAGGAAAGCAACTACAATCCCATCGGAAGCTAAGATGGTGAATTGCACTGACTTAACAAAAACCTATTCACTCTTGCCTAATAGTACTAGGTAAGTATTATTTGCGACCTATTCGTGTGTGTGTATGTGTGAAGAAAAGCGTATGAGAATACGTGAAGAGGAAGAAAAGTTGAGTACTAATTCACTTACCTGTACGAGGTTGCCACTCGAGGACCTTTCTTCCTATTTTTTATGTTTTCCAAGTTATATAGCCAGCCCATTGCCATTTCACTGTAATATTCCGTTGGGCTATGTCAGTTACTCTGGTTCTAATGCAAATATCTTCATTTCTAACTTTATCGCGTAGAGAAACCCCTCTCCAATTTAAAATTTTTACATTTTTAGATGATAGTTTGTCTAACATAAAAAAAAAACCATAAACCCAAGAATGTCTTTATATAGTTATTTATACTTAGGTAAGCACCATTCTTTTATTTATTTTAATTGTTTGATTTAATTTGATAACAGTGTACATAAATGTAAGTATCTGTATCTTTATTTCCCTCCCCAATAATATTTTACAAAGTCATACTGATAAAAACAGCGTTTTATTGTAATACATAATTATAAAATTCAGTATGAACTAATTAATAAAAATATGCAATAATAAAATTACATAAGTATTAAAAACTATCGAAATCTAAGTAACGAGACCATGTTCGTCGTTCCACATCTAAATTATATAAAAATGCATTTTTCAATTTCACTAATCAACGTCGCCTCGAAAATTTCTTCTTCTTTGGGCACTTTAAAAATTCATTTATTTAGAAAATAATATTTACAGTTACCAGTGTACAGATATTAACTAAATTAAGTATTTCTAGTCATAAAAATATTTATAATTGAGTATAAACTTTTAAAAAACTAATATATATTTGAACGAAGTCGCTCCAACACCGACGTGCGGTCCACCATCGACGATGTCCGAAAACGGACTGTGACAGAGCTTACATGGCGACGGAGCATGCGCACTCACGTAAATATATTCAATTTCAGGGAAAAATGATATATTCTCTTATAAAACGGGGAATAAAAATAAAACTCTCAATTAAAAATATTAATATTTTTAAGACCTTTTTTTTAGTGTAAGAACTATTTAAAAAGTTTGTGCCGTTTTGGAGAAATTTTGCAAAATATGACAAAGATAGGTACTCTTTGGGGATTTTTTTTTCTAATAAGGGGTTGACAAAAATACAATTTTGTTAAATTAAAAACATTTACCAAATCTTCTTCTGTTACCCTGTATTTTTTCTTTGTGGATTAAATGAACAGTTATTGAGATTTTTTTACTTAAATATCCAAGATTTAGGCATTTCAACGACTGTTAAGGCCTTAAGTAAATTTTGATCACAAATACGAAAATTGGAATGACGAAGCGGGACTCAAGTTCCATTCTGGCCGGAAAAAGAGGTACGATCATTGGAAAGAGGCATACGGTGAAGGGGCAGTCATGGTATGGGAAGGTATTTGTAGGGGAGTATTTATATATGTAAATTGAGATTTTGGAAGAAATTCTAGAGTATTTTGCCTCTTTTATAGGAGGTTGATTTGTTTATAAGCATGGCGATGCACGCCCCCATACTGCAGGCGTAGTTGACAGCAATGCTACGGGATGGCAAGTGCACTCCTTAGACTAAAACCTTATATAATCTATGGGATAAGTTTGTAAGACAAATTAAGAAAAGCAATTCTGCCCCCGCTAATTTGAGAGATCTTAAAAACGCATTACACTTCATGTAATGCGGAACGCAATATTTCAAGATTTTATTGATAACTTATGGTAACTCATAAATAGGAGTATGCCAAGGAGACTGGATGAAGTTCGAAGGATTAGAGGGGTCAAGGCTAAGTACTGATTAAATCCCATGTTATATATATATATATATTGTTAGTAATGTTATTAGTAACAATATTGGCTTAAAACTATGTTAGTATTGTAAGTAATTACATATTATTATATATATAGCCCTTCCTAAGCATTTATGAAAAAAAAGTTAGGTACAAAAGTGTTTCTTTCATGTACATTTTTTTTATAGTATAGGGTGACAAACGAGTACACAGTCCACCTGATGGTAAGTGGCTGCTGTGGCCCATAGATGTACATTTATCCTCGTTTGCGAATCAAAATGCAGATGCGTTGCCACCCGTGAGGACTAAGATAGAATGCCTCGTTTCCAGTAAAAAGGGTCTCCGGTTCTCTACTTATATTCGTAAATTTTAATGAAAAAATAAATGTTAGTTTTGTCGTCGTTTGTAATTTTAAATTAGAATAGACACAATTTAAATTAGAATAAGCAAAATCCAAATTAATAAAATTGATTCTCATTTTTTTTTGTGTTCCTCTAATCTAATTTGTTCATAAGTATATTTGTCATTCGTTCTGAGGTTAGCAAATGGCAAAGGAGTTCTTACAACTCATTTCACTTTTTTTTGAGAAGTTTTCTGTTATGTATGCATATTTATGTATGTGCGCGTGTCCCTACCTACGATACTTAACATTTCCCATGAACTAAGGTAAGGTTTTTTTTGATAGGACAAACGAGCACACAGTCCACATGATGGTAAGTGGTTGCTGTGGCCCATAGACTCAATTGACTCAATTAAGAATCAAGATGCAGTAGTCACCCTTGAGGACTAAGATAGAATACCTCGTTTCCAATAAAAAGGGTCTCCGGTTCTCTACACTGACTCTACAAAACACAGCAGCGTTAAACTGCTATTTTACGCTGATATTCTGTGAGAGCGTGGTCCTTCCCCGGTGCTACAACTATACCACTAATATAGCTGCAGCGTGGCTCTACCACGAACAAGACCGCTTCCGCGGTATTTTTACTAAAACTCGAAAAGAGATCGAAAATTAAGTATTTAGTGTACCCTTTTGAAGGTTTTGCTACTCTTATCAGAATCATTATTGTTTCTACTTTTGAAACAGATGTAGGTTTGGGTATTAAATTTTGTTTTATATTGTACGCAGTTATATTTTCAATTGAATAAGAGATCTTGCTGTAAAAAAGAGCTTGAAAACCGCTCGTAAACGCAGTTTTTCTAAATATCTCGGAATATGGTGCAAATTTTAGAACCCTTCGGAATAAGCTGCCTTTACCTTAGTCAGACAGCGCAATGCTGCTTACGTATTATCGTTTAAATATTGGTTCCAAGCAGTTTTTGATATGTAAATGTGGTACGATTCGATATGCCCGCGCTTGTGACCGACGTGTGTATTTGTGAAAATTATTAAATACGTGCTCCGATGGCGATATAAACCTCAAGTTCTTTTGTCCACTTCAGCGTCTTTACTGTAGTCGAAATCTCGTAAAACTTAACAATGTTATCAAAATATTGTAAATCGAATACAATTTATATTTATTTTCTCATTACAAAATTACATCCGATTACTTCACCCTGGGAAAATACTAATCGTGAACCAAAGAAAGAGAATATTTTATCGTGTTTTGGACTATGCATAAAATGCAAATATGCATAATATACATACATACATAAACTCTCACGGCCGTTATCTGGAGGGGAGGCAAAGTCTACGAACTTCCATTTGGCTTTGGCGCATACATGATCTCCGATTAAGGGTACTCTTAATTTGGCCCATTTTTAATATATCGTCAATTTGTTTGATATTCTGCCGCTAGAGCGTGCCAACTCTATTACTTACTACTGCAGTATATATTTGCCTTGTCACTCTTTTCTCACTTTTTGCTTTGCCACTTTTTGTGCAAGCCACTGAAGCATTTCTTTGTTGGTCACAAAATCTTCTTTCATAATATAATACTTTCTGGTCACTTTTCGGAAATTTACTTTTTATTTATTTTATTTATTTATTTATTCTTTATTGCACCAAATATTTGTACAAAAGGCGAGCTTAATGCTATATGGCATTCTCTACCAGCTAACCTTGGGTACAACAGAGAGTGAGTTTGGGCAGTTAAGTTGTCATGAAATAAATCGGTTCAAGTATATACATGCAACACATACATAAAATATACACATATATAAAAATATATATAATTCATATACATATATAAATAAATACACATATTTATACATATATATCTCAATAAATGTAAATATAAATAACTATAAACATATAAAGTAAGTTGACTCAACTTTGTAGCCTACGGATATGCTCATATAGTTTTCTTTTAAAAACATTTTTGGCAGGTATTGTTCTTACTTTTCCGGATAGTTAGTATTTTTCATTAACTTCCCGTTTGCTGGTAGAAAATGCCATATGGCAATTATGTCCGCCTTTTGTACAAAAAGCGATAATAAATAAATAAAATGAAATACATGATGATATAATATGGTATCTATTCCTTTTTCTTTTAATAGTGTAGCGGATTAGAGCTATAAACTTGAACTGGAAAGTGAAGATGTAAGCATTTTGCCAAGATATGACGCTACGGAGCAGTATAACCTGAAATTTTAAAGTCGATTACGTTAGACTAGAGGAGTTTGTTGGGATTACGTGAACAGAAGTAAATTCAATTTTTTTCACTTTTAATGATCTTGTATTTTTAAAAGCCACTTATTATTATTTTTATTTAAACCAAGAAAAGATGTCATACATTATAAATTAAGAAAAAAGCGTATTATTATTTTACTGTTTATTGATGACTCAGTAGCGAAGTGACAAAGCGTTTGTTTGCGGGATTACAGGGAGTCGAATCCAGGGAATAAGTGTTTTATGGCCTACAAATAACTGTTCCGCGTCTGGAAGTTTTTCCATGTGCAATTTATGTATGTAAAACGCCTTCACGATACAGAAGGCAATAATACTGCAGAGGCAACGTTTCTTTTAACGAACAAGAACTTTTGTATCTGTAGGTAACTATTTTATGTATTTTTTTAGAAATCTTATCATAGTTTTGTCTTTAGAAAGATAGCTAACAACGCTATCAACATTATTAGTAGTCCTGTTAAACTCCAACTCAGTTAAAACTCTAATCATTCATTGAAAACGATAGATTTAGTCGCCAGAATGGTCGGTAGTTACCAGGGCGCACTTTATCCTTACTCTTACCATATCAAAGAATATTAATAGTTTTCATAGTACATTTTCCCTTAGTAGAAGTTTTGACTTCATTTGACTTTAATTCTTGTCTACATTTTGGTTTTTTCGGTAAATATGTAGGTAACATTTTTTTTAAGCGACAGTAGCCTAATGTTAGCCTAATGTGGGTTCGAATCCGCTATTCGACTACTGTCGTGAACCATTCCTAATACACGCATTTTAAACTTACCAGGAGTGATGAAAGAGAATATTAGTAATGTTCATACTATGTTTCATACCATTACTAGTATTGTTTAAAAATATTTTTTTAAATATTTATCTTATAAATTTTACGTTCCTCTTACAAGAAATTAGTTTATTGTGGTATAGCAGGTTGAAATTCGACTTACCTAGTTGGACTATTTGTCCCACTCGTCAACAATTTCGAGCGTAGTGCTTCCAACAACTACCGACATAGGCGTGACATGGACGTTTCATATGACCAATGTTTTGTCCATGTTCATCTTAAGACCTATCCGTTGGGAGGCACTATTGAGCTCATCGAGACTAGTGCTTAGGTCCTCCAACGGCTACATCGTCGACAAATCGAAGGTGAGTGATGTACTCGCCATTGATGTTAATACCGTATCGTTTCCAGTTTTCCTAATAATAGCTAGAAAATTAAAAAAAACTGCGGTTGCTTAACAGCCTGCCAAGCGTAGCAACTATGGCAAAGATCCCCCTTATACCGTTATTTACGGAGAGGCCTATGTTTATCAGTTGGTTATCTATACAAATAAATAAAATAGAAGTGTCTGTTTGTAATGTCAAAATAACAGCTTTTTACTAATTGCATATAATAGTATATACAGTACTTATAACAGGAAAACAATTTTTAAAATTTTTGTATGTCTGTCTGTCTGTTTATTCCGGCTAATATCCGAAACGGCTGGACCGATTTTGACGGGATTTTCACTGGTAGATAGCTCATGTTATAAGGAGTAACTTAGGTTACTTATATTTTTGAAAAATAATTAGGGTTCCGCGCAACAAAATTAAAACCCTAAATTACACGCGGGCGAAGTCGCGAGAAACAGCTAGTAATAAATATGATGATAGTAAACAGTGAGAATATAGTTTAAATTAATTAATCTAGAAATATCTGTCACAATATTATATTAACAAAACAGGAAAAAGCCCCAATATTACAAGGCAGGTATTAGAAGATATAAATTTGTGATTGGTTAAAGAATGCTCCCTAAATATAATTTGGAATACGGTGGAAAATCCGTACGATCGTTACGATGAATTTGTTCGAGATAAACCCACGCACTTAAATCCAAATTGCCAATTTCGAGATACGCGAACAGAATCGAATCTACATTTTCATCACAAGGGAGAGAAGGAAGCTATGTATTTTGCCATTACATAGAAATATCTAATATAACCAACTCCACGAGGAGTCATAACGTGCCACCCATTCTTCTTAAAAATAGTCTTGATTGGGCAAGAGGAAAGCAGATGTAGCTCAGTTCTTCCGTCATTCGCTCCATCTCAATCACGGATTAGCATAAAAGAAGGAAAGTGTATCTTGTGGTAATTACAACAGTAGCCTTATGCGTGGAAAAATTGTAATGTTATCGTATATGTGACAAACAGGCAAAATCCCAAGGTATTCCGTCAATTTGATCTGGGTTACCGAAACACTTTCGCATACAACCGCAACCCTAATGCACACCACGGCCTCCTCGTCCCGAAAGAAAGAAACAACATGCGTGCCACCTCGATGCCTTATGCATAGAACGACGGACCATTCCCGTGTCCGTCGCCACCTTTTACAATATATATTTCTCATCCATGTAATTTCCTTACAATGTTTAGCTTTTAAGCAGAACAACTTTTAACCACAGTTACTTGGTAATCGCCAAAAATAATCAATAATTTCAGTGGCGCAGGTCAAAAGGATCGAACTATGGCTTTTAAGAAGTTATATTAAAAAATAACTTTAACATTTGGTTTTCTTAACTGTTTCGTAATTAAAACAAATTATATATCTTAGACTTTTATTTAGCACCAAGTATAGCAACGAGTATTATTATCGCAAACCATTATTTTGTTATAAAAAGCTTTAAATATAAAACATAAATTCTATAATCCGAAAGGGTCTACTTTTATCACGTCCATAAGCCGATTCATGATTCAGGCCTGTTGAATAGGTGCATGAATCAGCACTCCTACATTATAATATCCTTTCAGCCGTTCCTATAGAGCTATATTATAATATGAATGCATTAAATTATGAATAGCCGTAAATATATTCTTTACATCGACTTCGCTTTTCCTTCTTAAAGTATTCCATGATTTAAGATTAGTAGGAAAATCAAAAATCATTTAATGTAATCTCTGTATTATAACTTCGTACAATAGTCATTTATTTTATTTTTACAAAAAATATTTTGTTTAATTATTCTGTTATTTTTTAAACTGAATAATTAAATAAATATATATAGAGAGAATTATATAATCGCCCGATATTATTCACAAGTTGTGATAACGAGCAGTATCATAAATCCGTAGCTATTAGTAATGAACTTTATCAACTCTGGTGGGTTGCGCCTAACGTGGTAAGAATACGTAACGTTATGAGCATAACTAAGTATTCCAAGCAATTGTATGGTAACTGACGTATTCTTAAATAGACGACAAGTGTTCCGTGGTGGACTTAAAAGAAGGCTCGCGAAGAACCAAAATAATAACACTAATCTCTACGTTGTAGAGCCCTGTAGCTGTAGCTATTTTATATTGTAGCACGAATGGGTCAGCTCGATTCGGGAAGGATCGCGCTCTCACAGAATACAAGCGTGAAGTAGCAGCTTAAAACTGCTGTGTTTCGTATGGTGAGTGTTGAGAACCGGAGATCCTTTTTACTGGATACGAAGCATTCCATTTTAGTCCTCAGGGGTGATAATGAATCTGCATTTTGATTCTTAAGCGAGGATAGGTGTAGAAGTCTATGGGCCATAGCATCCTAGCTGTGTGTCCGTTTGTCATCCTTATTCTATAAAAAAGTCGAATCTTCTTCTTTCATCGGCTTGTATGAGACCACAACTGGATATGGCCTCACCTCTCACGTTAAATCACATTATTGACGTGACAACGTCTTATAATTCGATGAAGCTGGCTGCACGCACGAAAAAACATGACTCATGCGGCGTTAGCTCGCTCTGAGGCGTTCCATTTAAGGCTTGAAGTGCAAGCGAGAGCGCGGAACGAGCGACAAAGAGGCACAATCAGCGTTGTCACGTTCAACTATCGTCAGTAAAGCGACTTTACAGACAACCGTTTTTTGCCATCATTTACGATCGCTGTACTCGTCTACCACTCTTGGCGCTGCTGCCTGTTACCAGTCTGAGTACGATTTACGTAAACGATATGTTGTCCGTTATCGTCATTATATTTTACTGCTATTTTCCGTCATGGCCTCTACGACACCCGTGGGACGGCATGGAGAGATGGATTTTCTATCGCCGCCACAATACGCGCCGCATATGTAACACTTAATTAATCTAAAAGCAATATAATCTTAGAGATGCGTTGTCTTCAGCGAAAGAATACAAACTCACATACTTATATCATCCATCAATGTCAGCGAAAAATTTCAACTTTTTATTTAATCTACAAAAAGCTGTTTATAGAGGGAGGGGGGACGGTATTTTTGACAGATTGTTGGAAAAGAAGCCTTGAAACCTTGCAATTAATGTTACAAGTATAAAAATGTCAATAGTATAGTAAAACGACAATGGTGTTATTGCTATTATATTTATTATAATACTAGACTATTGTCTGACTTCGCAGCATTTGTCTTATAGAGTGAGTATACTATGCGCTAAAAAATGCAGAGTGTTGTTATCTCTAAGGACTAAGGTGGAATGCCTCGTTTTCGGTAAAAAGGGTCTCCCGTTCTTTACACTCCGTACAAAACACAGCACCATTTTGTTCCTATTTTACACTGGTGTTCTATGAGAGGATGGTTTTTCCCTGGTCGAGCCAACCCATTGCCATATATGCCTATGCCTTGTTACAACCACAAAACAACTACAGCGTGGCTCTAACACGCATTAATGTTTTACTTTAACTTTAATTTACTTAACTTTAATTTAATCACCGAGCTCAATCGCGCATTCGGCTAGTTCATTTTACCTTCATAATACGAAATACTGGCAACCAACTTGTGTGCTATTATTTAGGTGCCAAAATTAAAATAAAATGAAATGAAACAAAATATGTTTAATTCTTCGATGTAAAAAGCTAAAATATAAAATTTAGCTGCATGTCAGAGAAATAAAAAAAATGAAGACAGGTGAAGTCCATAAACACGCATTGGGACAGCGCGTTCGATATTTCCTTACCCTAAAACCCTCTCAGAAATGACATGAGGCCTGTGGGAACCTACAGTAGGAAGTATATAAAATTTGAAACGATTCTGGAATCCTTGGGGTCCGAATACTCACATCACATTATCATGGGCGATTTTAATACAGACCTCCTGACTCCGCACTCATCCCGTTCCTCTAAGCTCCTTCACATTGTCGAGTCGGTTGGCCTCCACATTTTACCTTTACAAGCCACTCACCACAATATTGATGTAGAGGATACCTGGCTTGACTTAATCCTTACCTCTGCTCCTTCTCTTGTCTTCTCCCACGGTCAGCACTTTGCACCTGCTTTCTCCTATCATGACCTCATATTCATTTCTTACGTCCTAAAACCTCCTAAACCTCCAGCTAAAACTCTTCACATGCGTTGTTTTGGTCGCTTAGACGTTGAAAAACTTTGTATGGATGCATCCAAAATAAACTGGAACAGCGTGGTTTCTGCATCCACTGTGGACGAAAAGATAGAGGCTTTGAATGAAGCTATCCTTAGGCTATATGATGTACATGCTCCGATTAAAAAAGTGAAGCTCAAGCGTCCACCTGCGCCATGGATGACGATTGGGGTTCGAATTGCGATGAGACGTAGGGATCGGGCTTTTGGCAAATTTAGAAAAGATCGATGTGATGAGAACTGGACTCTTTATAAAGTTGCAAGGAACCGGTGCAATCAGATGATACGCAACGCCAAACGCCGATTTATTCTTAGTAACATCTCATCTTCTTCCCCTGCTAATATCTGGAAGTTCCTTGGAACCTTAGGTATCGGTAAACGACAACGTTGTGAGTTTCAGAAGACGATTGGTCTGGATGATATTAATTTTCATTTTGTCTCCAACAGTCCTCTTGATCACCAGACCAAGCATCTTACTATTGAACACTTAATGGGTTTACCTCGTCCCGATATTGATCTCTTTCAATTTTCTCCAGTAGCTATGGATGAGATAAAAAAGACAATCCTATCCATTAAATCTAATGCTGTAGGT